>CM024546.1:24078069-24678069 GCA_014182365.1 Eucalyptus tenuipes
TCGTAAGGTTCCAACCGCAAGTTTTGTGGTCAGTAATGGTCTGACATGGACATTGCCTCCATAGCGGTCCGTCGCTATGTCGGTAAAGCTTCGTAGCTCCAACCTATACAAGGAAAGTACTAAGCCGCCGTACTTGGAAAGCCGCCTTCACTGAACTGCATGGATTCATATGCTCGTGAGGAAATCTCTAGTGCACCAACATGGAGCTGGGTTTTCGCTTTACTTTCAGGAAAATGTCAATCTTAATTACTTCCCTGGAAACAATATTCAGACTACTTGCGGGGATTTTCCTGTCTCTCAACCAGAAAGAAGGAAGAAAGGGGGGTGTTTACTGCAAAAACTGCCGTGACCTCTTGCTTCGGGCTCTTTCGTTGCTAGAAGAATTACAGTGAATGGCTGTGCGAGTTTTTGTTTTGATGGGCATGTCTCAGGTGGTATTTCCTCGGAATACAAGAGTGTTCATCTGTCATGAATGGTACTAGGGTGTGAAATGATGGGTTTGCGAGATCGATATGCTACTTGCTAAGTGATGTGACTGTAGGACGTTCAATATACCCACTCCGCAAACCGGTTTTAATATACATCTCGTCTATATTCGGCATACTCTGCGAAATAGTCTCGTACACAGATCGTATTCATTATGCTAAACCAACCCAAAACCAGTGATGCTGACACAATTCTTGAGAGAGAGAGAGAGAGAGAGAGAGAGAGAGAGAGACCTGCTTGTTGTAAATGTTGAAGTAGATGTTCAAAAGGTACCAAGCGCCGAACATGACAACGAGCCGCAGCGTCCTCGCGATGCCGACCAGCTTCGTGGGGCCGTCCTCCGCTATCCCCGGCGCCGAAGCAGCCCTGGCCTTGGTGCCATCTTCCTTCCATCTCAGAAAAAGAAGCGACGGTGAAGGAGAAGAAGAAGCAGCCGGGACCAGCGCATGGGGTCGCGAGGCAGAACGGAACAGAGAAACCGTCCTCAAAGGCAGGAGGCCGGAGTTACAGGCCCCGCGCTCAAGCGACTTCAGCGGCGATGCATCGCTAGTCGAAGGGGAGCGAAGGATGTCTCCGCTTCGAGGTTTGAGGAATGGCGTCAAAGGAGACTGAGCAAGCGGTGTGCTCTGCATTTTGTGAGAGAGAGCGAGAGAGAGAGAGAGATGGGTTATGTTTCAACGCTGCATGTCATTGAGAACAGGGGATCAACCTAGCGAGCTCTCTGACAGGGTTAAATGAACAACCTCCCCCAAATTTTGTTTTCCATTTTCCTTTCCTTTTATTACCTTCTCTTGGTTAGTTCACGTGGCATTTCGTGCATGCGACGAAAAAGTAGAGCCCGCAATTCGCATTCGTGCGGTCGTTTTCCCCATCTGTACGGACAGAACGGGATAGAGCTCCAACCCCTTGAAGTCAAATCGCAAAAAACAGCGACCCTCGTTAGATGGAGCTTTCGCAGTAAAAGATGGAAGAAAAAGAAAATCCAGAGGGAGTTTCGTATTCGTATAAATACCGACTACGAAAGGGGAGACATTTTCTGGCGAAATATGGGAAATAGCGACCTTCAGATGAGAGAGGTCGCATTCGGGATCGAATGGGGGAGACGTCCTTCGGCATTAGGATTTGGAAAATAATGCGAACGAAAATAGGAAAATTGTGGTCGTGATAGATTTGGTGGGGTTCGAATGAACCTCCGTTTTCGTCCCGTTTTTGGAAATTGGGGACGAATGGATGGCTGGCATGAGACGACGAAATGGTCCTGATTGCGAGAGCATGTGGCGCTTGCTCGCTCCCTCGCTCCTCCATTTTTTAAGCCACCGTTCGATTTCCGACCGGGACTGTCGACACGGCAGTCCCCAACTAGGAATAGAGAAAGAAGGGCAAATTGCTGTTTCATGCAGAGTAGTTCCAATTTTTTTTGTAAAGTAACACTTGCTCCCGAAACGCTTACAAAAAAGTCTCTCCTCGATTTATTCGTCTACAAAGGCGACAGAATGCTAGCATAACATAACCACGTCGCACGAGGATGAAGGTCTTCTCGAGAGACTGACCTCGAGATCGCCAAAACGACACAGGTCAGAGTAAGTTACTCCTCAACCTGATTTGTCCACGAAAGAACAGAAATTGCCTCCGCCTTTCGTTTCGCATCAATCAACTTGTTTCAGTAGGTACCCGTGCCTAAGTAATAGGTGCTTCGACTGTGGTCATGAATGTCTCCTCTGTCAAACAATGCTAACTTCCCAAAAAATATCTCACACGGACAACGTATGATTCAAACTTAGACTACTGTAGGTTCCACCAGCTTTGCCTCCAGATTTTGTGCAACAGCATCAATAAATTCTTCTGTGTTCAAGTAGAACTCCCTGGTTACCCTGCATAAACCGTGAACCAATTCATCAGATGAAAATGGCATAGAAAAGATACCATAATAGTTTCACATCACACAACTCCGGAGGAAGCTGACATAGTATCGAGTAAAGATCATGCTTACTTTGGTCCGTGGATCAAGATGGCAAGATCCTTCGTCATTTTTCCAGCCTCCACGGTCTCGATACACGCAGCCTCCAATTTGTGAACAAAATCCATTAACTTGTCGTTGTTATCTAGTTTGGCTCTGAATATCATGATTAGCAAATGATGGTTTATAAGTTGAAACAACAATAGAACAACAAGCAACCAGAGTGCATACAAGCAGCAAAGATGAAGGAGGAAAATAAGTAGAACGGTAAATGTGAATGATCATAAAAATGCACAGACACAGAACATTGATGAAATAATCTTCCACAGCATACTTATCTCAAACTAAGAAATCAATATAACATTTGGACCAAAAGTCTAGTGATCCTGTCCATCTTTCCCTTCTGAACAAACATTCACAAAATGCAAGTCAACAATAACCTTGCTATCTGTACCTGTGAAAAAGTAGTAGTCTCGTGTTGGCACTATACGTTCCATTCAGTGTCAGGAAAACAATTGCAGCAGGGATCAACTAATATATTTGAAGTATTCTATAGGACATAGATCGCAGAACCAGTAGGCAATACTTCCACTGACATAGCAAGTAACTAACAGAACCCATTATAGACAGAGGTGAACAGGAGGGTAAGTAACAAATTGAGGTATCAGAATGCACCTATGTTGTAATCCTCTTGTCCATGCAAATATAGAAGCAATGCTATTGGTACTAGTTTCTTGACCCTTCTGATGTAGACGAAAATGACGAGTTACAGTCCCATGAGCAGCCTCAGCTTCCAAAGTCTTACCATCAGAGGATAACTGCAAAAAATCATTGTCATCAAGAGTTCCTACACTCTCAAGATCAAAGTAATTGGACAGAAACAATAAATAGTGAACTCACCAGGACAGAGCTCATGAGACCCAAAGAGCCAAATCCTGCATATAATACAAACCTCTTCAGTAAAGAACTATCAAACCCATCCACTTCAAATCAGATTTGCAATTGTTATGACAAAGATAACCAGCGGATCCTTGTTAAAGCAACCAAAAGCTAGAATAGCTTTACAAAGGACAGCTTCACAGCAAAGAATTCCAGGTATTTAGGGACTACTGGATGCTCTAGAGGTCCAAAGAGATTGCACACTTACCATTCCACAGCATTCTATTCAGTAGCTTCAAACTAGAGTTATATTCAATTATCCAAATTCTATTTTCCACTTTGCCCAGGAATCGTATTTCATCATAATATGTTCTGGATAAAATTAATCTAAATAAATAATTATCTGAACAGAAGGGAAAAAGCTAGGTGAAAACACAAATAAATTATGCGAGAACAATTAAAAGTGCAAAATTCAATAATTACTTACATTGACACTATTAATCCCCATACTACTACGTGTACTCTCCTTCTTTCTTTTTTTTTTTTTTTTTGGTTGGAGAGTGGTGGGTGGAAGTGTTCATGGAGGATGTATCCAAATTTTCTGATCCACGAGCTTCCTGTAAACTAACTACAGCACAACAATCTCATCCCATTATCTACAGCAAAGTTCAATAGTTTTTTTTTTTTTTTTGGTTGAAAAAATTCAATAGGTTGTTAACTACAATTCTTCCATTATATAATGCAGCCATATGCAGCCACTCCCAACGATAGAAAATTAAATATACCTTGAGCAAGTAAATCACTCTGCACATCTCCGTCATAGTTCTTGCAAGCCCAAACATAACCACCATCACTTTTCATTGCATAAGCGACCATGTCATCAATTAGACGATGTTCATACCTGCAATCCCCTAAGATTAAAGTCGATCTGATAGGAATATGTGCTGTGCGTCCATAAATGAGAATATGTAAGACAGATACCATATAGAATGTTCCTCGAACTTGTCCTTCCACTTCTCTTCATATACCTCCTGGAATATGTCCTTAAATCTGTAACAATCAGTCTATGTGAATTTCTTGTGCATGGAAATCAAATTGACAAACATCATAACAGGTCAAAAGAAAATGTACAATGACACCAGAAGTGTAAGAATGATATGCAAAAGTCACTGACCTGCCATCATATTTCTTTAGAATGGTGTTTTTGGTGCTCAGGTAGAGAGGCCATTTTTTCGAAAATGCCATGGACATTGATGACTCGGCAAAGGCTCGAATGGACTGTGAGCATTTGACAAGAATACAGTAATGAGTCTCTAAAATCTGACATGCCATAATCTAAATATTAAAATGATAAAAGGAACTACAGACAAACCTCTTCAACATTATACATTGCAAGGGCCACACCAGGACCTTTAAAATGGTAAACATCGAGCTCCACTGGGGCATTCCCATCGTCTGGGACTAAGTATCATAAAAAATGGTCACGTCATTGAAAATCGAGAAGTAAAGGCCTTTTAAATACAAAAGATCATCAATTTCATCTTACCAAATACCATTTTGAGCTTTCCTGCCCCACTAATAACGGTATCAGTAGCACGATATTGATCACCAAATGCATGTCTACCAATACAAATGGGTTTTTTCCAACCTGTGCATTTGACAGAAAGATTAAAACTGTTTTGTACTGCTCACCAAACTCTAATTCTACACCAGAAGCAAAGGCATACCAGGAACAATTCTGGGAATGTTCCGGCAAAGGATTGGTTCACGAAACACAGTGCCTGAAAAGGTCAAATGTATTCTCTTAGGACAGTAATTGAAGATGCAAGGGATTGGAGAACAAATCTCTATGATGGAAGAGACGCCAGATATATCTACAGCAGCCTGAGGATACAGCTTTCATGCTCCAGTGGCAATTAAAGGAACTCCAACCACAACCACCAAATCTTATCCCATCAAGTGGGGGCAAACTAAATGGATGCTCATACACGTTGTGCTCTGCCTCACGTCATTTTCACTGAAACCCAATTCTCACGGTCTTTTGTTATAGTCAATTAAAAGAGACTAATAGAACATATCAAATCAAGAAGCTCAACGAAGTAGATAAATGATTGTGGACTTTCTTTCATTAGATAACACTCAAAAAAATCTTCTAATTTATCTCTCTCTTAAATTATCTTTCATCTACACATATTTGATAATTTTCTGTTTCCATTTCATGCAGTCAAATGACAGTAAGTCAGCACCTTAGTTCTACAAATTCTGCCACCAAAAGATTCTTCTGATCCACTTCTCTCTTTAAAATGGCAGAGAGACATCAAAAGAACTAAATGTGTCCCAATAAAAAAAAGAAGAAGAAGATTATTGCTCACGTGAAACTCAATTACTTACCATACTGTCAGCACAAATCAACTTTTCTCATGAACGACTATGAAGGGACATTCTATTATCACAGAAAGAAACTTGCCCATGAAAGAACATAAACGATTCTATTTGAAATACATTCATAAGTACTGAAAACTTAAGCACTGAAGTTAAAAATGTCGACAATCTTAGGTGCTGAAATAAAAATGAAAAGTTGTTTGATGAGGAATGAAAAATGACCCTAAATGTTGTTGACCTATTACCAAACATGAAATTGTGATCATTAGTGGTAGCTTTTAGCAATATAATTTGAAAGATTCTAATTACCATTGATTAGTTCTTCTTTTGAACGATTTGAGTGAAATCCCTTCCTTTACTAAGTACTTTAATTAAATTTTTTTACATAATCGAATCCTTTAAATCAAAAATGTAATTGGGCTATCAAGCATGCATAGTCTCATTAAGTGCTAAATTGTCAATTTTCAGTACTTAACTGGGTTGTCAAATAGGCTATAACTATAAAATATGTTTGACAAAACTTGTTACATTTTACCAATATCCCCACTTCCATATTAAATGCCATCCCAATAAAATACTCATCAACCCTCGATGTAGCCTCCAATTTCCATACATAAGAAATGCAATAATTTATTTGCAATTCAGCATTCAAATTTTCATAAATGACATGAGTCTTCCTTCAATATAACAGACCATTTAAGATGTTTCTGATTGTGCCATTGGGACTCCTCCACATAGACTTCAAGCCAAATTCTTTGACTCTAGTCTCATCTGAAAAATAAAACATTCAGAAAGAAAAAACGAGTTAGAGCCTGTAACTTTGTCTAAATAAATTAACGGCAACTAGATTGCACATCAAGGCACTTGTTCTCCACTCCAAACATTAAGGGTAGCAGAGAAACAACTTGAGCAGTCTATGAAATCTTAGTTTATGATGGCATTATGGTGACAATGCAAGAGATTGAAAAGCTTGAAGCAGGAGAACAAACCAGGGGTAATTGTAGCACACTTTACAGCCACATTATACCTGCAACACAAAAACTAATAGAATTCAATCTCCATCTCAGAGAAATAGACAACTAAACTGCTCAACTGCACGTAAACCTTCTCGTTAATTTCCACATGGATTTGAGAAAAGAGACGAGACTTTAAAACTTAACATGAGATCAACAAAGAGAACAACAACAGCTCTCGAGCAGAATCTGCAAGGCTCCACCACTGGCAATGTTCATGTTATTGTTGTCTACATTATATTCTAACATCAAAGTCCTGCTTCCAGAGCCATCTAGGCAAAAAATGCAGTGAAGCAGCAGGCAACATCCAACACATAATTTACACAAGAAGCATAAAGCTTCACCAATTCAATTGATGTCTTAGCAATAGCTTCAGCATTGGCTACCCATTTCAAACTACTTACTTGAGAGCAGCTTCGGCACTTTCTACAGTGACTCGGTCCTCGGTCGCGTCCCGATTCAATATCCCCAAGTCGTAATATTTAATATCCAAATCCAAATAAGGGAATATAAGCTGCAATCATGTAGACCATAAGGCCAGGAGACATTAAACAAGCAAAAAAGCCAAATAAAAAAAAGAACATACATTTGAAACATATCCAATTCATACTTTTTTTTTAATCGTGCTCCAAATGATCCTCGTCATCTCATCACCTAAACGTCGAAAAGAAAAGAACAGTGAGTTGAAAACTTCAAAAAAAAAAAAAAAAAAAAAAAATGGAAGCACAACTTGATAATCTACTCTCCACTTTACTCGTCCAGGGACGAACAAAACAGGAGAATCAGAAAAACTGTTCAGGGAAAACCGATGCTCTCGTAACTTCTCCTTCCATTTCACATCGGTTTCGAATCTTCCTGAGCAGTGCGCTACGGCACGCGGGCTCCGCGTTCGACACGAGTTGACTTTTCGCGAGCGCGCAGCGGGGTGTAACTCACCGTCCATTTCGACGATCGGATTCCCGACCTGGATCCTGTCGAGCGAGGGCGAAGAAGCGAAGCACCGAAGCGAGACGCGAGCGAAGCCGCCGGAGAAGCGCACGCGGCTCCTCGCGACGCCGCCGCCGACGAAAGGAGCCGAGCCAGACGACGAGCCGAGCGAGAGGCTGGAGCCCGCGGCGGGAGGGCTCGATCGGAACCTCGACGACAGCATGGTCGCGCCGGCCATGGCGCCTCCCAATCGGAGCCTGGGTTTTAGCATTGCGGCCGACATTTTTGAGTTTCCGGCTCGATAAATCTCGCCGCCGGCGAGGGGAACTAGGAATCGGGAAGAGTGCGGGGGATGCCGTGTGTCCGTGTCCCCACCTTAAAGCATCTTTCGACGTTTCTCGCGGAGGCCGCCTCCGGCAACTTCGGACCGGCCCGGCTCCTCTCACGGGCCCCTCAAAGGCGCGATCCCTTCATGGGCCCGAGCCGGGCCCTTCCGGGCCGCCTATTTTGTTGGCCCAAATGTATTGCTTTTTTTTTTTTTTAGTGAAGCCACGTTTAATAACAATTTTGTTCCCGAAAATAATTTTTTATCAAAGATGATTTTTTTCTGATTTTATTTCTGGGAACAATTTCTTAGAAAAAGAACAAGCTTGGTAATTGTCTAAAATTTTTATTCTTTGATGGAAACGTGTTTAGTAGAATTCTTAATTTTTTTTAATTTTTTTAATTTTTTTATTATATTTTTCTTTTTCTTTTTCTCTTCTTCTTCTGCTGTGACCGAGGTCGAGGTCGAGGTCGAGTTCCGGTGATCTTACTAGAAGCTCGCCAAATCTAGGGGAGGCTCGACCTCGCCTAGGCGACACGAGGTCAACATCGCCCCAACATGGCGAGGCTAAGCCTCACGCCGATTGGAAAGGCTGGGCCTCGCCATGGCTGTC
The DNA here is from genome assembly GCA_014182365.1 of Eucalyptus tenuipes. Lineage (NCBI taxonomy): Eukaryota > Viridiplantae > Streptophyta > Magnoliopsida > Myrtales > Myrtaceae > Eucalyptus > Eucalyptus tenuipes. The sequence goes on from CM024546.1 coordinate 24,086,652, forward strand.
GAGGCTCGGCCTCCCTTTGGTTGGGCAAGGTTAGATCTGGTAAGGACAAGCTCCCCAGCCAAGGGGAGGCTGACACTCGCCCAGTCACGGTGAGGCTCAGGCCAACGACACTTCAACAAGGTTATTGGCCTTCATTTGGTAAGTTGCCGGCCATGGCCGAAGTCGACGACCGACCAAAAGGAAGAAGAAGAAGAAAAAGAAAAATAAGAGAAAAAAAATAGAATTGATTATAAGAATTGTTCTCATGAACAAAAATCAACTTTTTCCTACTTTTTAATTATGTCCTAAATTTATTTCTGGGAACAAAAAAATTGATTTTTGTTATTGGGTATAAAAAAATTAACCAAACGGATTTTTATTCTTTTTTTACTCTCATGAATAAAAGAACAGAATCATTGTTCTCGAGAGTGTTACTAAACAGGCTCTATACGGCCCGGATGTATAGCTCAAATGAGAGAAAACGAGAAACTTACACTCATATTTTTTGCTAAATGTGGTATAAATATACTAGTTGAGGTAAATGTGATATTGACGTATGAATTTGAGATTTTTTAGGACATAAAAATTAGTTTTGGATGAGTGTGGTATTGGCACACCAATTTAATGCAAAAGTGGCACGAGATGAATAATTTCATAGGGTAGTATGACACAAAAATTAGTGTGGCATAAATGTACTGATTTAGGATTTTTCTTAATATCAATCCTTAAAAAAAGTTTTTTTTTTTTTTTGTTTTGGCTCTCTTGGAGGACTCTTTTTGTAATTTTATCTTTCGAGTCACCTTAAATGAAGAAGAACGATGGATTTCTCCATAACAGCGCGTTGTTTATTAACTTCTCCTGATAAGAAAAGATATGGTTTTAGTTGAAAAATCTCCACGAGAAAGTAAGGAAAAGCATTACAAGAAGAAACTCCATGTGTTGTCAAGGAAAAAAATTACAGAGTCATGGAAAACTTACTATTTTTGGGGAATTTTGGAAAATAGGGGGAAAAGGATTTTAAAATTTATGTATATAAGAAGGGGAGGAGGGAGGAGGAAAAAAAATTTAGTGAACATTTTTATTACATTTGCATTCCTTGTCATGAGAAAAAGTTTGCCCCGAGCGTAGAAGGGCGCCGAGTAAACAAGGAGGCGAAACCGACCATGTCCATCCCCAGTCACTTTTCATCCCTGCTTTGAAATTCATTTATTATGAGTATTATCAAATTCATTCAAAACTTGAAAAAAAAATTTTGTACATTTGTTTGCTCGGGCTACACTTTTAAAGATGTTAGGCGATAGTATCGAATGCATATTCATTTAGTGAAAATGAAATGAATGGTCCATGGATTTTTGCCTAATGTGCAATGTGGTCCATGAAATTTAATTTATTTAATATAATCTATGAACTTTTCGTACATATTGAATTTAATCCCTAAACTATGTGAAAATGTTTAATATTATCTGTGATCTTGAATTAATGGAGTGATTACTTTGAACATTTTCATTTCGTTTTGGAACAACATTAAATATATACCAAAAGTCAAAAAATCATATTGAGCAAGTTAAAAATTTAAGGATTACATTAAATATTAATCTAAATTTTGGGGACTATATTGCATTCCTCGTCACGAGAAAAAGTTTGTCCCAAGGGTAGCAGAGTGCCAAGTAAATAAGGAGGCAAAACTGACCATATCCATCCCCAAATAATTTCAATCCCTAATTTGAAATTCTTTTTTTAGAAGTATATCAAATCCATTCAAAACTTCAAAAAAAAGAAAATGTGTACATTTGTTTGCAGGGGTAATACTTTTGAAGACGTTAAGCAATGGCATCAAATGTGTATTCATTTAAGGAAAATAAAAGAAATGATCTATAAAGTTTTGCTCAATGTATAATATGATTCATGAACTTTAATTTATTTAATGTAATTCATGAATTTTTGGTACATGTTGAATATAATCCCTAAGTCATGTAAAAATGTTCAATATTATCTTGAATCTTGAATTAATAGAATGATTACTTTGAACATTTTTATTTTCTTAGCAAAAGTCTAAAAATTACATTGAATAAATTAAAATTTCATGAACTAGATTGAATATTAAAGTAAAATTCAGGGATTATATTATATATAAAATCAAAAATTCGAAAGTATTTGTATTATTATCAGGATTGAAGATGAATTCCACATCCTGGCCGCGAAGTGCGAACACGAAGGAGCCCGTGGTGCGCACGTCCGCACCAGATTTTCCCCCCTTAAACCCTCGCTTCATTTCTAGTGCCTCGTCGTCCTCACTGCTCACTGACCGGCGGGAACTGGCGCTAAATTCTTTTTTTTTCCCCTTAAACCCTAAACCTCCGACCGCCGCGCACCGCCGCCCGCCACCGCCTTCTCCCCACTCCCCGCTCCCCGAAATGGCCATGGCTTCCATCGCGACGAGAGCCAGGAAGCCGAACCTCCACGCCTGGCGGTCCCTGAACTTCCGCGCGACCCGCGGTGGCGGCCTCGGCCTCGCCTCCTTCTCTTCCACCTCTTCCTCGCTGTCCGACCCCGAGCTCGAGCCGCCGCCGCCGCCGCCGCCGCCTTCTCCCGCCGCGGGTGCCAAGGTCCTGGAGAGCTTCAGGGAGGAGTTCGAGATCGGCTCCCGCCTGATCACGCTCGACACCGGGAAGATCGCCCGGTTCGCGAACGGCGCCGTCGTGCTGGGCATGGACGACACCAAGGTCCTGTCCACCGTCGCGTCCTCCAGGGGCGATGCTATTGGGAGCTTCTTGCCTCTCACTGTGAGTTCCGTGGCGCTTCCTGTTTAGTTGGATTGTAGCTCAACGTAAAGTGCCGTGCTTGCATTTTTTTTTACCTTAGCTCGATCAATATATATTTTCTCCCAATTAACTCTTTATTGTTTTCCTTGTTGGCGTGTTTGATCTATTTCTCTGATTATTTGTCCGCGTAAAGACGCATTTTTTGATATTTTGGGCTTGGGGGAGAATGCCATTGAAGATGTTAGTCCGTACATGGCTCGTTTTGGGCATTTTGGCCTGTCTTTGTATGTTCGAGCTGATATTGACAGCTCAGCATGCCTTATTGAGCTTGGGTTGATTCGTTCGTGATTGAATAATTGTTATGGGCATAATCTTATTTTGCGCAATTTGCACGCCCTCGTGTGAATACGTGTCATATTTCAGTTTCATAGCGGTGCGATGGTGAAATGGCTTCTGTTGAAGTCATGCTCATGTGATGGGCTTCTTTTTTTTTGCTTGTCACACTATATAACATTAACCAGCTGGCCTAACAAACGATTTCCACAAGTTAGATACTGGCAAAATAAAAAATGCATTGGTCATGACCTGGCTTTCTATAGCCTCCAGAAATGAAAAGGAAATGCTATGGTCTTGATGGTTCAGAATCATCCTGTCCTGCCAGGGCTGGAGCTTGTTAGCAGTTTTCTGTGCTTATGCATAGCTGAGATTTTTTTTTTTTTTTCAATAACTGAGGGGAAAGTGGCATTTTTTCCTCCATCTGTATATGTGATGAAGTTCATCATTTTCTCTCAAAGGTTGATTATCAAGAGAAGCAGTATGCCCAAGGTCTGATCCCAAAAACATATACACGGCGAGAGGGTGCTCCCAAAGAGCGTGAACTTTTAGTTGGTCGACTTATCGATAGACCAATAAGACCATTATTTCCTGCTGGGTTTTTTCATGAAGTCCAGGTAAAACTGCTCTTTAATCCTCCAATGTTCTTCAGCTGTACATAAAATTGTGTTCTCATTGTCTCTTAATTATGTTTTGTAATGCATAGGTAATGGCAAGCGTTCTTTCCTCTGATGGGAAACAAGATCCAGATGTAATGGCAGCTAATGCAACATCTGCTGCTCTTATGTTATCAGATATCCCTTGGGGAGGTCCAATTGGAGTGATACGCATAGGGAGGATTTGTGGGGAGTTCATCATTAATCCCACCATGGAGGAGGTGCTTCTTGCATCAATTGCAAATTCTCTTGATAATCAACTAATCATATCTGTTGTTGAGAGCTATTGCCTATTTTAGACATTTCAGGGTTGCACACGTCCCTCTCCCTTTAAATTTTTTCCCTCGCATTGGTACTTTGATCACCTAGACAATTTTGATTATCAACTTCAAACTAGTATCCCAACAATCATTAGCTGTCATCTGTTCATAATTCTTCAAAATATATTTTTGAAAATCCAAGGATTGTGGGTATGCAACAGAAAGTAGAAAGGGTGATTGTGGTTTTCTGGTAATGTGCTGTTTGAGCTCATGTCAACTCATTATTTATTTATTTATTTATTTTATAAGGGATGTCAACTAATTAGTTGTTTTAATTGATACCTGTGCTGTGGGACTGATTATCTTGAAACTCATGATATCCCTTACTTCCATTCATTCACCATATTTTGTTTGTCTTGGAGGATGACATTTCATACTTCTGATAATAGAAAACTTAGGTGATGTGCTAATGGATTATAAATGTCTATCTTTCAGCTCAATTTAAGTGACCTGAACTTAGTATACGCATGCACAAGGGACAAAACTTTGATGATAGACGTGCAAGCTCGTGAGATATCAGAGAAAGATTTAGAAGCTGGCTTGAGACTAGCACATCCAGAGGTGAATCGCACACCTGCAATTCTTTCTGATTTCTTTTTGATTTATGTGTAACTAATATGTATTTGTTGTTGTATCAGGCTGTGAAGTATCTTGAACCTCAAATGAGATTGGCTGCGAAAGCTGGCAAAACTAAGAAGGAATATAAGCTGTCTATGATCTCGGATAGAACTCTCGAAAAAGTTCGCAACCTGGCAGAAGCTCCTATTGAAGCTGTTTTTACTGATCCTTCATATGGCAAGGTGCTCAACATAATGAATGGGAGGAATCTGTAGCATCCTCTAAATTTTCTTTATTGGTTACAATTTCTGTTTATTTGTAGTTATCTAGAAATTATCAGTCTTACTTAATGTTTCGCGCTTTTTGGGTCTTTGGCATTTTGCATATTAGTTTGAACGTGGAGAAGCCTTGGACAACATAACCCGAGATGTAAAAAAAGCACTTGAAGAAGAAGGTGATGAAGAAAGCTTATTGGTGTTGCCTAGAGCAGTAGATACTGCGAGGAAGAAGGTAAGCTCTAATTTTTTATGTACCATAAACTTGCAATTCTTTCTTTCTAATGATCACATGAATGCTAATTGGGATACTGAATATTCATTGTGATAAATGGTCTGTCATGGGTGTTAGACTTCATATATACTGTTCATTGCACTGTTGACTTTTTCCAGTGATTGCCGACCTCATTTCGTGAAACACGTCAGGTTGTCCGCAAGAGGATAATTGCAGAAGGACTTAGAGTTGATGGCAGACGCCTTGACGAAGTCAGACCTGTGTACTGCGAAGCTGGCTATCTACGTACGTTGCAGGGATCATCGATATTTTCTCGCGGAGATACGCAGGTCATTGGATATGATTAAGAAGAAGGAAAAAAGGAGAACTGGCTATATAGTGGCCTGGATTACATTTAAATCTTTACATGAGTTTCCATTTGATATTTGCAGGTGCTTTGTACTGTGACAATTGGTGCCCCAGGGGATGCTCAAAAGTTGGATTCAATTGTTGGTCCCCCAAGCAAGCGTTTTATGCTTCATTATACCTTTCCGCCATTTTCAATTAATGAGGTTGGCAAAAGAGTTGGGCTAAATAGACGTGAAGTTGGGCATGGTAATTTCTTTTACTTGCCTATCAAATTATGAAAAAAAGTACATTTCTCGTTGTATTGATCAACCCCTGTTTGAAAGATTTTAGCATGTTGAGATGAGGTTTAAGATGACTTCCTGTTCATAATTCCCTCTAAGTCAAGTATTTTATAGTGTCATTGGGAAAAAGAAATGGTAATTGATTGTGCCTAAACGTCTTTAATAATTTTAACAATTCTTAATTTTCTAAATTAAAATACATTAATTATCATTGACGATGTGCTAAAGGTCTGCATTTGATCTTATGAAAGATTTTCAGCAGCCGCATCATGTAATCATCAGAAACTTTGTGATGTATGTGAAGGACCATATATTTGGATACATTCACAAGAGAACTTTGTGATTTCTGCACATACTCTGCAACCAATGCCATCAGAGAACTCTGAAAGTATATTTTTGGTTGGACAAAAGAGCATTTCCAGTTCTCTATGCCCACTCTGATGTGATCCTGAACTCAACTGCAAATATGGTCCATGTTCCAGTTGGTATCATCTCAATGCCTATTGCTTTTTGTGGAGCCATACTTGGCTTTTGCAACTGTTCAAAGAATATTGGATTAGCAACACGTTCTCTATATGAGAGTTTCATGGATCTGGAGCCTTTCCTCATTCCCTTACTCTTGAAGAACTACCGTCAATTAACAATCTTGACATTTTAATGCTTCTAATGTTAATTCCTTTTTGAGCCAGTTCAACAAAAAAAATTGGTTCTCTATCATTTTTGTAAAGCTTTCACCATCAATAGCATGTTGCTAACATTGTATCTTTTGGTGGTACCTTTTTAAATTGTAGAAGTAAATGATTTATGTTTGGGATCTCAGAATAACACCATCTTGGTCACTTATTTGCAGGAACTCTAGCTGAGAAAGCCCTCCTTGCAGTTTTACCTCCTGAAGATTTCTTCCCCTATACTGTGCGTGTTAATTCAGAAGTCATGGCCTCTGATGGTTCAACGTCAATGGCAACTGTCTGTGGAGGTATCTGAGCATTAATTTTCTACTACTTTTAGAAAAGTTTTATACTACATATGGCTTCCTTGAAAAATGTGCAATCTTGTCTGACTATGTGTTTGCATTATTTTCTGAGTATGATGTCTTCTCTTGTGTAGGCAGTATGGCGCTCATGGATGCTGGCATTCCATTAAGAGAACATGTAGCAGGTGTTTCAGTGGGTCTTGTCAGTGAAGTTGATCCAGTGACGGGGGAAATAACTGATTACCGGATACTTACTGATATACTTGTAAGGGTTACTATTGTTTGTTTCATTGGTGCTGATTATGTAAAGCAACATAGTTTTAGTTGATACTCGATAGAGAATCTTTTAAAACCTTGTCCACCTGTAGGTTTTATCTTTTCCTGTAAATTTTGTGTACTTTGATGTATGTCGTAGTTAACTTTCGTAGTTATGGTGCAGATGCTTCTTTTTTTCCTGCATTTTGAGAGGAATGGTCCTGCAAGTTAACTTGATCATTGCTATCTTCCTCATGGTGTTTGATGAGCTTGTCCTTTTCTAGGGTCTGGAAGATCATCTCGGAGATATGGACTTCAAAATTGCTGGCACTAGAAAGGGAGTTACGGCTATTCAACTGGACATAAAACCAGCTGGAATACCTCTGGACATCATTTGTGAATGTTTAGAACCTGCTCATAAAGGTCGTCTGCAAATTTTGGACCACATGGAGAGAGAAATCAGATTACCACGTACCCAAGATGATAGAAATACTCCTCAATTAGGTCTACTTCTTGACTGTTCATAGCCCGATGTTTCATTAGTATGAAATGTCATGCTTTGACTGAAATTTCATTATTTGAATCCAGCAACTCTGAAGTTTGGCAATGAAGCTCTCCGTCGTTTGATTGGCCCGCTTGGTGTTTTAAAGAGAAGGATTGAGGAGGAAACAGGTTTGTTCAAGAATTAAGTTTTGTCTATAAGAGACTGCAATAAGTTTGTGTGCATAGGATATCCTGATGACACCTGGCCAATGTGACTTTATCATCTGATGGCTATATATTTGATAAATAAAATAAGTTCATTATATGGCAATAAATAAGACATGCCTAAGCGGCAAAACCAAACATCACATCAGCCGAGAGCCTGATTGGACTGACTTCTGCTTTAGTTTTTAGTTCTTGTTTAAATCTTGTGGGTTTTATGAAATATCTGTAGAATTATCCATTGGAAAGGTAACCATACATCAACCAGCTTCATGACAGATTGATTACTTCTGTAGGAGCATAGCCATCTTATTTGGTCACTTTTATTTCCATAGTGGCTTATTTTCACCAACTTCTGCTTTGACATCAACAAACCACAAGTTAGAAGCAATGCCAAAAGCTGCATTAGAGAAGTTCCTTTCTGGAGCAATGGAAGCCTTGCCTCTTAAGATTTTATATGCTGTTGATTTCTTAACAATACTTTAGCTGGGTGAAGAATGTCGCTCTTTACCAGTCTATGACATGGTACCGTACAAGTGGAGTTCTGTAGATTATTTTGTCCAACAAGATACATTTCTTTAGTAATGTTTGGCACCATAATGGATTATTAGTGAGGAGGCCATGTCCATGCTAATTGTTAAAAAAGCGAAAATGAGCCATTTCACGAGCAAAAAATATTAGCTGATACCATGAAATATGTATAATATCCCGTGTGGCTTTTCTCATGTGATTTGGTAAGCTCATTGGAGCTAGTTGAATGTTCATACATATCCTGCTGAGAAGACACTTCCTATCTTGCTGCTTTTGTGTTTTCTTCTTCTTTTTTTTTGTGTTTGACCTTTATTTTATGTTGCTCATTGTAACTGGCAATATTAAAAAATCCAGGTGCACGATTATCTGTGAGTGATGGAACACTGACCATAGTTGCTAAGAACCCAACTGTAATGGAGAAGGTGCAAGAAAAGGTATGTCATGTGATATTTGTTTGGGTCAAATATGGAAGAGCCAGGTTTACCTGGTGTTTAATGTTCTTGTATTGTGCTGTGACATCAAATGATAAAGCAATGATTGGATTATCAAATTTAGATGCTGTTCTGTCCTCTATTCAGCATATTTCCATGAATTCATCCGGGGGCAGACCAACTGAACCAATTTGTATGAGTGCATATTCACTCAGTGTGATTAAATCTTTCCAACCAGTGGAGTACCTGATAGTTTAAAAGTGCTTAAACCATCACTACATTGAGGATAGACAGTTGCGCACATGCGTTCACACATGCATACAGTTGTGTGTACTGCCCTTGTGTTCCCACTCACAGAGAAGCATACGCACAAGGCATGCACACACCACCATGCTCATGCCCACTGATGATAGTCAGTGATCTCATGTATAGTTTCCTGCGTTAGCTGGATGTAGTTACATTCTGGAACCAATGTGTGCTTGAAGATTTTTTGTTTAAAAGTTCTATCTCTTTGGGTATAATTCACCTTCTGTGCTAAGACTCATGGGCACCTCTAGTGTTTTGACTGAAACGTCAAAATGTTCCTTCCAGGTGGCATTTTCAGCTGGAAGCCAGATCATTATTTTGATTAGTTCATATTAGAGATGTTTTTCTAAAGTTTTCGACATTAGAAACCGAGTGGGAGTGGGGGGTTTCACTTGTTTAAAGCATGGTGAATTGCTTCTGGAATAGATTGCATTGTTTGTTACACGAAATGGTCTTGATGTGTCTGTTAGTTTACATTTTTTTGACCCAACAATTCTCTACATATTGTTTTTGGGTTTCTGTACCAGATGAATTGACTATTATGACATTTTTGGATAAAGAAATCACAGTTGCTCACTTCTCATGTCCTCAGATTGAATTTACCGTTGGCCGTGAGATGGAGGTTGGAGGTACTTACAAAGGCATTGTAACTTCAATTAAGGAATATGGTGCTTTTGTGGAGTTAAATGGTGGCCAGCAAGGCCTACTGCACATTTCTGAGTTATCACATGAACCGGTATGTAAGATGGAGGAGTGTATCAACTACCCACCTGTTTCTTTTTCTTTGAAATCTAATGGTTTCTTGACCTTTTGATCTTCTTGATAGCATTAAATAAAAGTTGGCAAATTGGAGAATTATTCCCCATTTGACAGATGATTTGTTGTTCAGTTATAATTGGTAGCATTAGAATTGTCCTTAATTGTTGCATTGGTCAAATGTATGAACAATGTCAAGGTACTCTATCTCGTTACCTTGAAATTGTTCAATAAAGTTGCTGGAGAATATCCGCGATTACTTTTACCGTTTATCTATATCTGTATCGATAAAATGCTGGATTGTGGATATTTTCATTGAGACCTGTCTACCCCTCTGAATGTGAAATTGTGGCAATGGCTCAAACAAAGGGTCATTGGTTAGTAATGTGTCAGCTTGCTTCAAAAATATTCCCTTTTTTGTATGATTAGGATAACGTTGACATGAAACTTAATTTCCCAATTGATCAGGTATCTCGAGTTTCAGATGTTGTTTCGGTGGGCCAGCAGCTGACAGTCATGTGCATAGGGCAGGACGTCCGTGGCAATATTAAATTATCCCTCAAAGCAACTTCACCCCGACAAGCATCAGAGCCAAATAATGTAGTTAAGCAAGCTGTTCCTCTATGGCCGTCTGTCGAAGATGGGCCTAGTAGTCAAGAACAAGATTCCAAGGAAGAGAGTTCTTCCCAAAGCATGGAGAGCTATGCATCCCGTGCACCATCTATCTTAATTCGAAGTGCTGCTGAGTGTGAGGAAGAGGAGAAATCTGCTGGTCTGCTTGAAACTCTGAAAAATTCTAAGTTGGTAAGCACAATGGGAATCTGATAGGAGATAACACGTGGACACTTTATTCAACAGTCCATCATCTAATTTTGCTCTATTTGTAATTGTGAAGAGTAAGAAGTCGGCGAGTTCTAATGAGAAGAGAAGCCAATTAAAGTCCACTTTCAATGGAGAAGGTGATGAAGAAGAGGCTCCCACTGCCAAGAATTTGAAGCTTGGGATGAGGGTAACTGCCAAGGTCCATAAAGTTCTTGGACGAGGGTTAGTCCTTGACTTGGGTAATGGTGTTCGTGGAATGTACCGGTTTGAGGTATGTATGAACATGGACTACTTGTTGATAATTGCCCATCATATCTCTAATTGCTGTGTTTACAGTTGCTCCTTTAGCATTTTGATGTTAGATGGACAGTGTTGTTTAGTGCACTTCCTCAGCAAGCTCTCCCATAATTAGGTCGCCATTTGCCTTTTCTGGGTTTTTCAAGTTCACAATGGGACTCTAGGTGGACTGCAATTATATAATTGAAGGGTTATAGGTGTTTTAAAAGCATTACATATTCTCATTATAAATCAGATACTACCCTCCCTGCAAAATCTTTCTGAGACATCGATTTCTTCTCTAGTCTAGGGCCCGAGATGATTAGACAAAATATCTCTACTTCTGGAATCCAGCATGTTCACTGAAACTGCGAAAACATTCATTTCATTCAGGGAGAAGGGAAGGCGGACTATGAAGTAGGTGATTTGCTGAGAGTGGTGTGTACAAGCTTCTCCAGCAAGGGAGTTCCTGTTATGTCTCTTTTGAAAGACGTTTAGAGCTGTATATCCTCCTGCCGGCTCAAAGGAAAGAGCCATCAATCGATTGTAGTAGCAATCTCGCTCCAGCTGCTCAGGTGCTGTCTGCCAAAGCCACGTGTGGGTGAAATACAATGTTACAAAGCTCCCTCTTTGTGTTTGCTGGTCCTAATTTCTGGTGCCAACCCACTAGCAACTCTTCATCAAGCCTCCAGAGATGAGTGAAATGCTCTGGTGCTGCAAGTTTCCCCTTTGCGTTAGTGGGCGCTGATCTCTGGTGCTAACCCGAAACCGAGGGTCCCAGGATCAGACAATGGACTTTGCTGGCCATGAAAATTTTTGTTAGCTAGCTATTGTGACAATATATTTATTCTTTAGCTGCTGTATATTCATAGCTTTGATTTCCAAGACGGCATACTGGAGAACGGTTACTCCAAGCCTGTAAAAGTAGAGCATTTTTTTGCCGGCGGAAATAAAATGCGTTTTCACAGGGTTTTTGCGGTATTCACATGCCAACATAGTTTTGAATGCTCAATATTTTTCCTCCATAATGTGTCTTCCCTTTGCAACCATTGGGGTAGTGGCCACCCAACATGGAAGGGAGAGGTGGGGGGTTTGAATATCTACTTTCTTAAGGGGTAGGGGTTGGGGTGGGGACGATTTAGTATCAAGTGTGGGTTTTGACTTTATTTTGCTTACATGTTCCTTGTCAGGATTTCTTAGGGATGTTATGCTTGTCTAATGCTGTCTTTACGGAAGGTGTGATTTATCCCAGTGTTGACGATGATAATGTTTTTGCTGCGGGTTCAATTACGTTGGGCACATATATGCAAGCTCTAAAGGTACGACGCCTCTTGCTTCACCTTTGTTCATGGACTCTCGGTTTGCATGCACCTGCCTGATTGATGAATGGACTTGCCAAATGGCTCATGGATCCAATTTTCTAATCTATATGTGATGGATTTGGTTGTTATATGGATTAGTAATATTTAATTAATTGTTCATAAATGTGTTTAGACTAGATACAATGGATCATGAATGGGTTTAATATGAGTGTTAAATTAGTACACAAATTACTTAAACTCAAGTTATCTCTCAATCTCTTGCTAGTTCACTCCATGTTTGCACCTTAGTTCTTGTATTAATTTTCCTACATTAAGTTAAATATACGAGTATTTTAGTATAAAATTATATTGCATGTAAATATATTAATTTGGGTCGAATCATTTCCGATCCGATCCGACAGATCCATTTGATAGGTCCACCGATGAACTAAGTCAAACATTAAATTTAAGTTCACATAGTATGGTGCTTGTTGAGGTGGCCTTTAGAGTTAAAAAAAGGCGCATGGACTCCGCCAAAAGTTGTCGTGGCTATTTTAAAAACGCAAAAATGCCTTTTGCCTGTCGTTGCGTGCCGTTTCGCACGGCGGGTCAGTTTAGTCAAACGTGGAAATTGAAAGCCCGCGTATACGGTTGTTGCGAGAGGACGATGGGTGATGCGGATCGAGAGAAGAAAACGCCACGAAAGAACTTTTTTGACTTTGCGGCGGATTACGTCTCTTTTGCTTTCCCACTCTTTCCGTATTTGATTCGATCTGGACTTTCACGATATCTGTCCAAAGGAAATTATCGTCCTCTGTCGCTTTGTAGGGGCACCACCAATGGTTTGACCTGCGCGTATCAAAGAACTGAAAAGTGGCTTAGAATTCGAGAGTGGCTCGTTGAAGATTGAGGGGAGACTTGGGTTGTGATTGGGAGGGCAAAAGCTTCTCAAGAAGATCGAGATCGATGCCTCGCGGTTGGTAAGATATTTGCAAATGTTTTTCGTCTTTGGAAAGTCAGAGACACAAAGTGACTCGATGAATTCGAAGCGAGGGTAACGAGACTCATTTCTTTTGGAAATGATCATCCTTATTATTGATGTGGAAAGGACTAAAGTAAACTGGATCAAATCGATTAGTCCGGTATCAAATTACATTGAATTGATTTTTTCTCATATATAATTAGTAAGTAATCAATTGAATCAACATAAAAATCAAATTTTCAATTCTACGTTGTCTAGAATTCTTTTAAACCAAATTACTTTGATTTTCTTCGATCTAGCTCGCCAATTGAACTTTCAATTTGATTCGACAACATAAAAGTATATTTTCATTAATCCTTATTTAAGACACTGGTGATCACTATTACTTTTAGTCAAGCCTAGCTGTTTTATTAAGCTATAGTCACGAATTACTTTTTGCTATTCGTGAAATAATAATGTCATGACAACTTGTAGTCAGAAAGCACATGAAAAGCTCACATAAATCGGTAAACACGGTATATTTACAAAACGAGTTATGTTAAGTGCCCTAGCATGCTCTATAGGAAAATATTCTGATTCGCAAAGCACTAACCGTAAATTTTCTTTATTTAGTTACTTAACGAGCGTTTAGGTGCATTCCATTAAAAAAGAAATGCTAACGAAAAAATGGTTTGGTGGGACAGTTGCCGCTGCTGGCCGCGGCGGGGTTAGTTCGGAAGCGCCGGTGGGCCCCGCGGGCTTTCAGCCGCTGTCCTGGCACAGGGAGACGGACGGACGGTGAGTGGGCCCCCCCCACTCGCGCCCCCACGTGGCATGTCGGCGGACGTGAGGACGGGCGGGTTTCCAATTCCTCACTTTTTCCGCCATCATTCCGAGAGACCACGTGTCCCCTTTTTCAACTAACCAGGAAAAAAGGCCAAAAAAACAAGGAAGAAAAGGCGATTTTTAACCCGCAACGTACGAAACCGTGGAATGCAATGCAAATGAAATGCTAAGTTGCTGCTAACCCGGTAGTAGGATTAGGCACCCTAGCATTAGCCAACCTCCTTCGTACGAATATTTGGGAACCCACCCTTTCCATTGAATTCGGCGTCACATCAGACCCCATTTGCTTTGCGGAAATAAGAAATTGAAATATAATTTCGTTTACACCACTTGTAGTTAACGAAAAGAATTTATTATTGACACTAATTTATGTTTAAATGTCTTTGTATACAATGATATTTTTTTTTCCATTCATTTATTTTCCTGAATGATGTAATTACATTAAACATTTTCATAAGTTTAAGGATTTGATTAAATATTTATTAATAATTTATGGACCATGATGAATAAATCAACAGTTAATGAATGATACCGCATATTGCATTAAAGTTTGAGGATCATTTATATCATTTTTCACTATTTTTTATATTTAGAAACGTGGCATGTCATGAGATTAATTACATTAAAGTGTTGTGGGATTATATGAAGAGATTTGAGATCAATCAATTGATAGAAAAGTATTTACCAATGTTTTGCTTTTCATGCTCTAGTCGTAATGATTTTGCAATAAAAAATAGACCACAATCATCTATAGAGATCATGAGGATCGATTGATTACTGGCTGTGCCCAAATAGAAACTATCCAATTATATCGACATCGCTCGCATGCAAACTTATTGTATTTATAGGTAATGTTCAACGAGTGCATGCATGCATACATACATATGTATCATACATACATATGTATAAATAATTGAATCATTCTATTTCAAATGAGGCAGTAACTTGTCGGCTTCCTTACCTTCCTCCACATAAGCAGGAGAGCGAGAAGCGCAGAGCTTCAATGCCAGCAAGAAGCACGCATAAATTCTGATTGCATGCGCTCTCCGCCGCCGTCTCGCGCCGCCGCCATGCCCTCTCCTTCCTCCTCCGGCTGGTTCTCCTCCGTCGCCGCCGTCGCCGCGGTCTTCTTCTTCTTCTCCTTCTTCACGCTCGCTCTCTCCGACCCTCGCATCTTCGAGGCCGGCCTCTCCTGCGGCAACGCCTCCGCCTCCGCCTCCCGCCCCTCCCCCAACTTCGTCCCCATGTTCGTCAGGGACATGGAGTCCCTCTCCCAGCTCATGACCACCCGCCACTTCGCCACCCAAGTCACCAACTCCTCCGCCGCCGGCGCCGCCGTCTACGGCCTCTCCCAGTGCCACCGCGACCTCTCCCAGACCGACTGCCTCCTCTGCTTCGCCGCCGCCCGCACCAAGCTCCCGCGCTGCCTCCCCTCCCCCGCCGCCCGCATCTACTTCGACGGCTGCTTCCTCCGCTACGACCGCTACGACTTCTTCGCCGAGACCGTCGACCCCGTCTACGACTCCGCGAACTGCACCTCCGACCTCGGAGCCGTCGACGAGCTTGCCAGGGAGGGGTTCGCGGCGGCCGTGGGGTTGGCCGTCGGGAACGCGACCCAGGCCGCGACCGGAGTCGGAGGAGGGTTCGGCGTGGGGGAGGCGGGAGGAGTGTACGCGCTGGCGCAGTGCTGGGAGAGCATCAGCAGCGACGGCTGCGGAGTCTGCTTGGAGAAGGCGGAAACGGCGGTCCGGCGGTGCGTGCCGAGCAGAGACGGCAGGGGGTTGAACGCCGGCTGCTATTTGAGGTACTCGACTGTGAAGTTCTACAACGAACAAGGAGCGAGCGGAGCTGATCAAGGTGAATAAAAACTATTTTCTTCAATGGAAAACTCTGTTCTCTGTTATTGTGCTCAAATGGAATTGCGACTCTGCTCTGGATTTAGATCTTGAAAACAGATATGTTCGTTCAAGAAATGATTTGTTTCGCGCCTCCCACATCCCGAAATCCTTAGTTTTCCTCGTGCTCGCCACGAATTTTACATCTTGAATTCGTCAAACACGTGATCTAGATCTTCTGCAAGGCATGAACCGTGAACTAGTTTTGTTTTCAGGGTCGTCTTCGATCGGGATCACGGTTGCGGTCGTCTTAGTGGCGGCAGCTTGCATAATGCTCTCTATGTTCGCGGCCTATGCATGCTATGCTAGGGTGTTGAGACTAAAAGGAGGTATGACTATCCGCCGAAATGTTACTTTCTACTTCTAGGATCATTTGAATTTTTAGGTGATGTTCTCCTCTGATCTTGTCGGCTTCCGCTGCGTGATTCCCAGATCACATCCATCTCCATAAGATTTCGATTGGCGACAAATCGAGTCTGAATTTCAAGTACGAGACGCTGGAGAAGGCGACGAATTACTTCCACCCTTCGAAGAAACTCGGGCAAGGAGGTGCCGGTTCTGTGTACAAGGGGACTCTCCCGAATGGCAAAGTTGTGGCCGTCAAGAGATTGATCTTCAATACCAGGCAATGGGTCGATCAGTTCTTCAACGAGGTGAATCTGATCAGCGGCATCGAGCACAAGAATCTTGTGAAGCTCCTGGGCTGTAGCATCGAAGGTCCTGAGAGCCTTCTTGTCTACGAGTACGTTCCGAACAGGAGCCTCGACGACTACATATCCGGTAATTGTTTCTCCTTAAGCGATTCCAACTTGAAGGTCATATATTACAAGTAATGCAAGTGGATCGAATAGGGTCGTGTAGCGATAGAAGTGACAGTGTCGGGTTGCCTTCGCAGACAAGAACAAGATACAGATTCTAAACTGGAAGCAGAGGATGAGTATCATCACCGGCACTGCCGAGGGGATTGCTTATCTACATGGAGGGTGTAAGGAAAGGATCATCCACAGGGATATCAAAGGCAGCAACGTACTTTTGGATGAGAACCTCACTCCGAAGATAGCCGACTTTGGCCTCGCTCGGTGTTTCGGACCCGACGAGACTCATCTTAGCACTGGAATAGCAGGGACATTGTGAGTGTATTGATCTCTTTCTTTGAAGAACTTGTTTTCTCTTAGGAAACCACACTAAGACATGTCAAGATAGATTCGACACTGCATTCTTCCGTTTATATTCTGTAATGAACTGTCAATCGGTAATGTTATCGTCAATTGGATTGCAGCGGATACATGGCTCCCGAATATCTTGTCAGGGGACAACTCACCGAAAAAGCCGATGTCTATAGTTTTGGAGTGCTAGTTCTTGAAATCATTTGCGGGAGGAAAAGCAGTTCATTCAGGGAGGATCCTGTTTCTCTATTACAGATGGTAGGTCCAAAACGAAATTCAAATCTTCCTCTAAATCCGATGACTTAATCCTTTTGTTGACGCTTTGTTCTTGCAATTCATCCAAGGTGTGGAATTTTTACAAGTCCGACAAATTGGTTGAAGCCGTCGACTCCTGCTTGAAAGGCGAATTTCCTGTGCAAGAGGCCTCGAACGTCCTTCAGATAGGACTCCTTTGCACACAAGCTTCGGCTGCCGCTAGACCGTTCATGGCCAAGGTGGTGCAGATGCTGACTCGCGAGGATTTCGCGATTCCCGAGCCGACTCAGCCCCCATTTCTAAATGCCAACGCATCAGGACCGGCCAGCTCTAATAGGTCCTCCGGCGTGAGCAGCCTTGTGTCGAGCGTAGTGAGAAAGATTAACGCTTCTTACACATCTTCAGAATGCTCGAGCTTGCCAAGCCTCGACAAGCAGTCGAGAAACCATGAGTCATTGGAGAAGTGAACTCTTTGCTAATTACACGACATTTCCAGAGCCAATACTCGGTCGCTTGAGAACACGGGCATCTGCTCCAACCGGCAAATCCGCAGGCAGTGCCGTCGTCAGCTGCTCTACATGATAGATGAGGTAAAGCACCCGGACTAAAGGCCGTGAGCTCGAGCAAAAAAAATTCGACTCGGTTCAATGGAACTTCACGAGAGCGGTCGACTCCATACTGACTTACGGAAGAAGCATCGAGCAGTGAGCTAACTATGCTGTGATCTGTTGCAACCCTCTTCCGGAAGGCGCGACGCAACGGCATTGTTTTTACTTTCTCGTCAGTGTAATCACTTCCACAACCAAATGAATGAAATTTTTTTCACGTCCAGCAGATGTTCTTAAGATTTCACCCGTCGAACATGTAAGACGAAACCATGAAAGTTGAAACGGGCGGGTGACATTTTCCTCAGCAGCCCATGTCCGACTCCCGTGTCAATTTTTCCTCAATGAGAAGGGACATTTACAGGTGTGCAATCGGGACTTTGACGAGTTAGGCGAGGTGAAAAGGTGCTGTCCAGCTCGGAATTCCTTTTTTGAAACCACAGGCGAAACGGACGCGATGAATGATGAAGGGCCCCCACCTAACGAGAAAGCGAAAGAGGCGCGAAAACGTAACGTGGGGGACAGTCATGCGAGAGATGAGGTGCTATTCACACTTCTCTCACATCTTCACGAAGGGTTAGGTCTGGCGTATTTATGACCATTTTTGCAGGACCAGACAGACGTGTGAAACCGAGTCCTGGATTTGTCTTTCGGGACTTTGATGAGCTGCCCGAAAATATTGACCTACCGCACCACGATGGCCATAAGTTCACGTTTCATCGATGTCCTCTCATTGCAGTTCGAGCTGCCGTTGGTTCTTCCGTCGAAACGAACGGAAGAACCACTTCCTCTTGGAAGCAGCTAGAATTGTACTAGGTCCGGTCGGGTTAGTTCCGTCTCCCTGCCCGTCTTGCTGGAGCACGCACCTCGCGGCGCGCAGCATGAATGAGGAACGTTGGGAGGGGAATGCCAACCGCGCGATGACAGTACCGATCGTCTCCATCGCCGCACCTTGCTTGGCATGAATGAGGAACCTTGAGAGGGGAATGCCAACCGCGATGACAGTACTAATCGTCTCCATCACCAAAAGAGGAAACCGACGGAGACCGGCCAACTGCTTTTTGGGGCGCACTGTGCTTGTTGAGCGGCCGCCCCCCCGGCAAAATTTCATGCTGTTCCGTCAATTGAGAGCAAAGCAGAAAACGACTCGACAAAAGGGGAACCGCCAATGAAACCAGCCCACGCTACGGCAATAGCTTATTATAGATCACACCGCCATTACGTCGACGGGATGCCCATCAAAGCACCACCGATCATCAATTGCTATACAACAGCAGTCCTCTTTCATCTCGTCTTCCAACATTCATTCATCCCCCATGCGCTTCCCCCTCAAGTAAATTGCAACAAGTTCAATAGCCATTAATTCGAAAAGCGTTTCTATCATTAAGTATGATTTCGACCTCGGCCACATTGACGATAATCGACAACTACTTCTTCAGCTTAATGGTCAGATCGAACCAAGTTCAAGATGGGCACTCGACCGGCCCTAAAGGAAAAGGACATTTTTCCATGGTTGTGATACTGGTAGGCTTGTCCCGACTATATAGCTAACACATATGAATCAATTCATCCGTGGGAAACTTCCTTTCCTTCGTTTCACCATGAAAGATTCATTACAATTTTCTGAGTGGCCAAGCCAAGCGGGAGAATTACCAAAAAAGTCCTAAACTTATTGCAATAGTATCAATTCATTCCTAAACTTTTTTTTTTTACCAATTTAGTCCTAAACCTTTTATAATTGTGACAATTCAGTCCATCCAACCAAAATTGGCCAGGCGGTGCTGACATGAAAGCCGGCCGGATTTGGTGAGGTCCGACGAACGCTGCCAAAAAAAATTATAAAAGATTTATGACTAAATTGGCTAAAAAAAAATTAGGATTGAATTGACACAATTACAATAAATTTAGGATTTTTTTGGTAATTCTCCCAAAATATCTAACGCCAAGCCAAAAGCCTCATGCTCCTGCTCGCTTCTTTATAGATCTTAAAACTAACTACGTAAGTAAGGGAAATAATCCATGAACATCTAATGCTCCAGTTCACTCCAACAACTTCATAACCCGCGCGTTATGGCCAGATCACACCGTCTTCCACGAAGACACAAATTTAAACCATACGGGGAGCAAACTTTGCTACAAACTTTGCTACCTCATGCACATAAGTTTCTTTACTTCCGACACTGCGCTCATAGATTTATGGATAGACTGAATGACTAAGACTCAAATCGAACATTCTCTACTTCAGCATGCTTGTGACGTGAACTTTCACATTAATCTACAATTAGGTAATCTATAATTAAGTTCAAAACCTAACGAATCGATATTGACGACAATCGATATTGACGACATGCAAGTACTGCTTTTTGAGACCATGATTTTAGGTCGTGTCACTTTGGATGATCAAATGCTACCTCATTCAGAAAGGTTTATCAACGATGCTCATACATTTATGAGTGATTTGAATAACTATGACTCAAATCAAACATTCTCTATTTCTTTAGCATGCTCGTTACGTGAACTTTCACATTAATTTATATCTAAGTTCAAAACCCAATGACTCGATATTGACTAGATGCAAATATTGCTCTTCAGTATCATGATATGATATCATATTGTGTCGGTTTGGATTATCAATTGCTACCTCATTCAGAGAGGTTTCTTGACTTCTGGCATGGCGCTCATAAATTTTAGACTGATTAAATAACTATGACTCAAATCAAACATTATCGATTTCATAAAGCTCGTGACGTGGACTTTCACAATGACCTATATAATTAACTTCAAAACTCAACCACCTTAATATTGACGACATGCAAGTACTGCCTTTCAAGTTTCAGGACCATGGTTTCAGATTGTGTCACTTTGATTGATCAACCGCCATCACAAACTCGAAAAACTATGTATCTCCAAGCAATCATGTGACCGAAGTACCATCCACTCGAATTATCTTACACTATGTTCTGATCACAAGATCACTTGGAGAAATCTTTGACACATGAGACACTACCCCCAGTGAAGTACACCAAAGTATCCACCAACCGATACAAGAGTCCAAAGAGTACTGAAAACCCTACTCATCTTCAACAACAACACTGATCTCACCTCGCTCAAGCAGATCATAGAACTCCTTGGTCCTTCTCTGGTTATTCCAGTGGTGCATTTTCCACAGCAACCCCGCGGAAATGCCGAGGGTTATCCCGTAGACGATCTCCTTCACGACGCTCGGGCTGCTGTGAGCCGCACGCGCCACCTGGTGCGGAACAGCCATTTGTTCCCTCCTCTGCAGAAAATTACACGCTTGATTGAGCAAGCTTTGCGGCAACGAGCACGAATGCACAACAAGCCGGAACTTGCGCGCTTGCATGCAACCACGACTATGTTCTTCCGAATTACGCACGCCCAAGAATTACCCTCGATAGTCGATACCCTAAAAAATGACAAATTCAGGAAATAATCGAGAGAGAGAGAGAGAGAGAGAGAGAGAGAGGAAACCAGACCCCTCTGGTGATCGACGAAGAACTCTACAGCGGCCGACCGAGGAAGGTGAAGTGGAGAGAGAAGCAGAAACCGGGAGGTTGATCGGATTCGTGGACGTTTCTAGGAGTACTTCGAATTCTCTTTGCGATCCCGCCACGCATGGTATCCACGCGTCCACATTCGAGCGACCAGTGTGCTCCTTCCTTCTTTTCAAAACTCCATCTCGACTTTACTTATTTGCCCTTGAAAATATGTGCGTGGTCGAATTTGAGTCGGACGCTTGGACAGTGCGTGTAAATCTGTTCTCGTTTTCAGTGTCAATTTGAGTGAAAAGTACGTCCATGGATCACCGAAGAAACACACGGTTGTCAAGTTAATGCATGAATCGAACACATTCTATTTGATTTTGTCAAGGCACTCGATGCAAACGTGACAGGGACGAAAACGAACCCGACCATATTAAACTAAATTGAGTTTTGTTAAAGAGGGTACATAAAGTGTGGTTTGTCGAACGAAGGACATGTCGAAAACGCTGAACAAATGAAGTGCTTTACGCGACCCAACTGTCCTTCGTTTTGCAACTTCTTAGCTCATGGTTCAATGTACTTATCAATGCATACGAACGCTCGTCATATTCAAATGGTTCATTTAACTGAACTCGTTGAACAGGTCAACTCTCGCGTTGAGCAGAGCTTATCTACATGCGTACGTAGGGGTTGAGCTGTAGCAGAGCAGGCAAGTTCGCACCTATGGCGTTTTGGATCTCAAGGCATTCACGTTATGCCTCTGCAGTCCATTACGCGGGCTTTTGAATCAAGTTGGTTAATGGCGAGCGCTCGGTGACTGACAGAGAGACCACCGAGGGACGGAAAGGAATGGGAATTTTCAGAATGTGATAATGGCGTTTGTTTCTTGGCAAATAAGATCAGAGGAATGAGAAGACGCTCCTGAACCCGAGGCACGAGTCCGCTTCCTTGGTTGTACTTGCAGTTAGTCCACTGCGAGAGCGATCGAGCTTCTTGCAAACTCCAGGAGATTTGTGAGGGTTGGCCTGCGAGGCATTCTTCTTGCTGCGGGGCTATCAAACAAGAGCATCTTCATCGAAGATATGTCAATACTCGTCGTCCTCAAAACTCCGAGTGATTGTGTATGGCGTGGATCTTTTCCCACCTGCATGGGCTCTGTATTCGAGATGCTAGGGTCCTCTCTAAGAATGTCTCTGGATTTAATTTGATGAGGCTGCTCCTGCTCCTCGAATGAGTGCTCCTTTGTCCCGATGAGGGGCTTGAATTCTAACATGTTCAGGCCAGTGAGGACCGGGAGGTTCTTAGATTTCTTCCGAATGTGATCGAACACCGTTTCTTCATTCAAAGCCATGGATGCATTTTCTTTAGGTTTGCAAGGAAATCCACCTTTAGAAATGGAGGCAGATGGTCTCAAACTCTGCACGAAAGAGATGAATATCTGGAAGTACGAATGCTTTGAACTAAATATGCATGTTTCTCACCTTCGGGGCTCACTGGCACTGAGAATGCATCTGCAAAATGTTGCTTTGAACTCGAATCGTCATCGTCATCGGCATCGCATGCATTAAAGTTGTCATTGGTATCCCATCCCTCTGTCTCTTCCTGAATTTCTATCAACTCAGGGAGCTTTTGTGGCTTTGCACGGCTGCGCTTTCTTTGTATATCCAGCAGTTGACGCGATGGAGAGGAGGAAGAGCTTGATGCAGGCAGTGCAGGAAAGCATTTGGCCTTTTCACGTATATGGTCAAAGACGGTAGTTTCGGATATGATCTTGCAGTCACTGTCATCGTCATCTCTCTTTGCAGGCTCACCTTCATTAACTAGAGGCAGAAACATATCTGAGGACTGGAAAGAGGTAATAAGAGTCACCAAACGAAAAAAAAAAGGTAAATTGCTTGGCAATACCTTCTGCCAATTCTTCATCTATGAGGTCAAAACTGGGCCTGGAATAGCAGAATAAGTAATTAATGCGAGTCTCAGAGACACTTACGCTGGAACTAAAAAACGGACGCATGGTGTTTTAGACGACAATCTAGTTGATATTTATAAAGCAAGAGAAGAACTTACCCAGAATTGCTTTTGCTTTTAGACTTGTGCAAATTATGAAAGCTTCTTGCTACAGCATTTGATGTGCTTTTACTCTTGTAGTTTATAGTATCCACTGCTCCTGATGGAGGGAAAGATGAAGGCTTCTTGTTATCATATTCATTGTTGGTGTTTGGTTGGTTCTCCTTCAATTGAACAGTATGGTGCAGATCAATGCCCACTGCATCAACCGGCAAATGTGAATTGAAGCATGTTGGCAATGTCAGTGTTCATTACTTTGCAAATAGTAATGACATCGAGGGAAGGGTTTTACAGTATTCTTCAAAAATCAGGTCAGCCTTAACAGTCAACTTTCCATGCCTTGGAGGTGACATGTAAACTGTTGTGTTATAGGGGCTGCAGAATCAAACAAGAAGCTAACATTGTACAATAACATAGCTTATAACTTGGTTATCCTTAATGAAAGCTACAAAACTCCTGTTTCTTAACAATGTTATTCACATAGTGTTGGGTGGCGGTGCAGTGATGTTTGTAGCTGAATAATACATGCCCCACCAAATGCCAAACAAGAAAGTGCTATCATAGAATATCAGAGGCATGGGTTTTTCAAAAGTAAAGACAGCATTCTTGTGGTTTCTTTGCCCTGGACCAATATGGGTGGACCTTACTTATAAACCAATGGCTGTTCAAGTCATGTTCTAGGAGGAGCCTTGAGTTTGCTTACCTGCTGAACTCAGCCACTCTGTTAACACCAATTCACAAGTACTTAATTAGTCGCTTGAAATCAAGGTGAAAAATAGAGCATAACAGATGTATAAGCTATTTATAGCTGCTTGATAGCACAGTGTCATCAATGAATTGTCATTCTTGGACATGGGCATTGAAGACTACAGGTAGATAAAAAATCACCTTATCTTTTTGTGGAAATGGATGCAATTATCTTCTTCTGAACCCACAATCTGCAAAGGAGGAACTTAGTTGTAATTATTTTCTCTTTAAAAATTGACTAATCACAGTTGCAATGGAAGCACAAACTAGTCAGAAAAGTGCATAATCGACGGATGGATTCCTAGTAGCATACCATGTCAGCATAATGTCCTTTATTTGAAAGAACTGACTGCAATAGGCGAGTCAATGTGATTGACACCTTAGCCTTTCCTTGTCTATCACATTCAATTTCCTCGGCTTTCATCTCAACCTTTGGAGGTAATGACTGTAGAGACTCCTTGATTTGATTCCCAAATGGATATTTGCGTCCAGTGACTATCTCTATCCTCCTTGGATCAGCATCGTTTAGTTTCTCAAATGAATCAATTCCCATGGAAAGCAGACCCTTCATAACATCATTGAGGAAGAGAGCATTGTAAGAAAACACTGAAACACAAATTAGTCTTGGTTCTCTGGAGTAAGTAAAAAGCAGAACAGCAAACCTTGGCAGTCACCATTCCTATGCCGGGCAATTGTTTCAGCAAATATTTACTGTCATCCCAGAGCTTTTGATGCAACGACTTGGCCAATCTGGCGGAGTTAACTGCTCCCATGTAGTTTTTCTTGTACAGAAAATAGTCTTTCAAGCACTTCGCAACTCTCGATCCATTTGGAAAGATAGAGTTCATATCCTACAGTGAGATGATAGAAAACTCATTATCAATTCAACTGGCATGGGGCACGGAAGACAAATTTTATTAACAGGCAATGAACCTGGGTCATGGACAAATCATGAACTAAGGGATCGCCATTTAAAAAATCATTTGTCAGGATGAAGATCTTCTCTTGTCTGGTTTGAATCCGCTTTTTTGGTTTTCCTTTATCACCAATGATGTGAAACCGAAGCCTTCCATCCTTATCAGCATTAATGTCATTCAGAAGCTTCTTCTCATTGCGTCTTAGCTGTATCCCTACAGGAAAAAATGCAGATCCCATGTCAAGTTTCCAGGCTTGTCAATATTCGCAACTGTCCACATTAGCACACATACAAGAAAGTTCCTCGGCATGGCATACGACATGAAGTGCATCCTCCAAACTGCAATTTGCAGGAGCCTGCATTATGTACTTCATTGTGTCAAATTTTAGATAGTACTTTGTCATCAGGTGACCAGGCTCTGCAGAACAGAAACAAAAGGATTAGGATCAATAAAAAATTCATCAGTTGGCAATGTTGTTTTATAAGTTGATATATACCTAGTGGCTTTATGAGAAATCCATCATCATCAGTCCAGATCATTTGATGCTGCGACAACTCGTGTACTTTCTGAAGGCAGATCTCTGAAAGAATGGGTAGAATTGAAAATTACAAGCTTTGTATTTGCAATTTCTTTTTATCCTTCTTTATATTTTTGTGAATTTTTTCCTGTTTCTTTTTTTTTTGGGGGGTTGGTGGGGGTGGTGGGGAAGGTAACAATTTATCAAAATACCTTGCATATGCTTCTCTATCTGGTTAATAGTTATTCCTTTCTTGATTGCATATTTTCCAGGGTCCTAAAGCATGAAAGGAAATGTCAACCCATATTGCCAAAGTGTACCTCGGTGATGAACCCAAAAAATTTGTTATCAGTACATGCCTTTTTCATTCGGACATACAAATAAGAGCATTTCATCCACTCAATTGCTCGAGTGATGTCAGTGACAGTCAGCTGCACTATCTCTGCAGTCAGATGCTCTGTTACACAAGAGAGCAATCTGAACGGAAAAGGTAAACCCACGAATTTCAAGTTATAGTACTTGTTTGACAAATGAAAACAAAACCAGGCAACATTTCAATTTAAAGGATGAGATAAACATACTGTGACTCGACAATTTCACATCCATTCAGTAGATTCTCGTACAAATGAACCTACACAGATTATCAGACGAATTATAAGAACATTAAATTCACCATAAAATGCAATCATCAGAAACAATAGACAGATGGACGACTTAAGATACCGTTTCTTTTCTCGTCATAATAATAACCATTCCTGTATCATCAAATGGTGGCCTCCCTGCCCTTCCACACATCTGCATTGGCAATAGCATCAAAGTGGCCAGTTTTTAGATAGCTCTAGGATCCAGAAAGTTGAAATGTCAATGCTCCATGAATAAACAATGGAATAAAATTTAAAATCAACATAAACAATGGCCAAGGGAGGTAATTTTGCTCCCAGTTTTGCTTTATGTAATCTTCCTTTAAACATGACCAAAGAGATAAGTATTTCTAATCCAGAAGATATTGATATCACATCGTTGGTAGAATCCTCTTTGGCTGTTAATAGAAAACACACAAATGCTCTTTAAAGATCACCATCCCATCAGAATATCCACCATCTTGGTCCTGAATGCTCAATTTTATCCCCAAAATAATGGCTAAATTTTTCACTAAGTATAGTAATATGCTTTTTGTGGAGCTTTCACCCCAGGACTCCTAATAACTAATGATCACAACATCTTGATGTACTTTACATTTGTATCTAGGGATATTTCTTTAAGATATAATCAACTAGCAGCCATACTACCTCCCAGACACATTCTTCCAAGAGGTGCCAGAACTACTTGGGCAAAATTTGCTCATTGTCGCATCTCCAGCATATGGCCATTTTTAAGTGATATATGATTCAGTTTTTTCTAAGTGCACCAAGACATCATCTACCTGCAGTATCGTTGATCGGTCGTATTCCACGTAGTGTCCTTTTTCCTTGTTGCTGGCAGGATTGCAAAAATGTTAAATCTAGTGGGAAGCACTTTTTTACATGAAGATTAAGAAATAGTGACCAGGATGAGTAAGACATACAAGCTTCGTGTCGATTTAATTACTACTGTATGTGCAGGTAAGTTGATTCCATGGGCAAGAGTATTAGTAGTGCACAAAACTTGTATATCCCCCTTAAGAAATAGACCTTCAACAAGGTTACGATCCTTCAAGCCAAGCCCACCATGGTGATAAGCAACTGCAGACATACAATTCACTGAACTTTCAGTAAACATCAGCTCGTAAGAGCTTTTCAGAATTAAACCTACATGATGACGTGTCTGAAGTAGGGAGATTTTCTCATACCGCCGTAAATGATGTAAGACTGCATTTGTTTGTCGCCGCAAGACAATGAAGCTTCCCTCAGACTCTCTTGTTGTTCCTTATTCTTAATAAACGGATTTGAATAACCAAATGTCATTGCCATCTGCGAAAGTCGCTGTGCTGCTTCTTGTGCTCCTTTTCTAGTTGAACAAAAAACGAGAGCAGACTTCCCTTTGGAATATTGCATTAGAATGTCTGCCAAGTATTTCAATAAATAAAGTGGCGTCAATCCTGGTCCCCAGTCTACTTGATAAAGTTGTGATAAAGAAATATATTGCATCAACTAGTTTGTCGCTTCTACTCACCAAATATGAAGTTCTGAAGGCGCTGGAAAATGGTAGCAAACAGTAATAGTAAGACAGAAGCATTAAAAATATTGCATATGAGTCTCATAGTTAAAGAAGTATCTTGAGAAGTTGAACTTAGGTCGTGCAGGCCCTGATTGTTCTCACCCAAGGAATTATGAGTATGATGAGAACTTGCCTGCTCAAAAAGAAAGTCATTTTTGGCTGGGGTGTAGCCTGTCAAAATATTACTGCATAATGTAAATATGAATTTAAAATGATTGCATGTATTCCTCAAAAATTGAGCACTCAAATCCAGCATGTGTACCAAGAACTCTGGTGGTTAATTTCACTGGTCTCATTTCTTCTCCAAACCTGAAAACAGATTACAGCATAAAAAAATTGAATGAAATAATTTCTTCTCCAAACCTGAAAACAGATCACAGCATAAAAAAATTGAATGAGATAATTTCTTCTCCAAACCTGAAAACAGATCACAGCATAAAAAAATTTAATGAGATAGACAGAAAACATTATGGGATAGATACCACTTAGTACCTTTTAATTCCTTGAGCAGGAACCATAAGCCATTCAGCTGCAGTAAATTACAGAAGCTCTTAAATTTGTTGAACTAGACAATGCATTATGATCTTTTAAAAGTCCTCAAACAATGGTTTGCATAAACACATGCATTCACAAGCAGCTTTATGTCAAGGACAAACATTACCAAGATCTTCAACATTTGGAATTGTTGCAGAGACAGCTAGAAGGCGCACATGAGCAAGAGGAGTCAACTTCAAATTTGGGTTGCTAGCAAGAATTTTGATTCTGCTAACAATTGCCTCCAGAGCGGCTCCACGTGGATCATTCAACAGGTGAACTTCATCAATGAGTAAGAGTGCTATATCGCTGAAAAAGCTCAAGCCTCCGTCCTTTATGCGGTAGCGAGTCACTGCATCGAATTTCTACATGGAAGGGAAATGAAATCAATTAAGGCTTCAGCATGACAAGTAAACAGGCAACAAGACTAGTTGTCCACATGCAGATGCATCCTAGATATTCTACAAAGAGCTAACCATACAGGGATTTCTCCGATCCTTTTTCAAGTTCACTAGAAATGCGCGAATGGAATGTGAGGTCTTAGTTCAATTGCATATAAACCATGTCTCTAAGGCTACATTGTAACCTCAGGTGTGGTTAGAATGATGTCTGCTTCCTGTATGTTCCTTGCTTTGTAAGCATCATTATCACCGGTCAGCTCAAGGCAATTGATTCCCCATGATCCAAACTTTCGGCTCCAGTCCCTGAGCTTCTCTTGTACTAAAGCCTTGGAAGGAGCAATGTATATCTCGAACCATGCAAAAGCAAGAGGCAATTACTCATTGATGCATGGAAAAATGATGTAGATGCAGAAGAAACACAGTAACACTGCAGACGAGGGATCATTCTCTAAAAAGTACTTTTCCAGCAGTTGTCAAATGCTCAACTGGATATTCATAAAAGTACATGCTCATTGGGCAATGACCATATGAAGTCAACTAAATAAAAAAATCCGTAATTTACAGAATTAATCTACATCTTTGTAGTCAATGACATAATAATAACATCGTCGCATTCTCGTGTAGGGACTTACCGTCTTAAGTGTTCCTTTGGCAGGGGTGAGTTTCATTTCGTCGGTTATAAATCTCGAGAGCAGCCTCAGAATGCAAAGCTCAAAGAGCACTGTCTTACCACTCCCCGTCGGTGCCGAGATAACCATGTTTATGTCGGAGTGGAAACAACTAGGGAAACATTCGCTTTGCAGCGAATTGAAGTACCTGTTTGCATAAGAAACGCAATTGAAATTGCAGGATAAATTCAAAAATACACACCTGCTCAGAAATACTTAGGAGTATCTTCCTTACAGCTGATTTTCGAAGTTCTATCAGACAATTACCAGAGAAAAAGGAACGGACATACTTAACGAATCACAACATACATCCATGTCATCACGATCAATAGAGAACATAGGAAGACCACACAGAACTCAAATATGAGGAAAGATTTATCGATGCGTGAATAGTCGCACATCCATCTCATGATCGGCAGAGCTTAGGTACTCTTTACAGAGCTGAAATCTGAGATAAGAGCGATCCATGCAGAAGACGAGTGGAGAGCAGAATTCGCATATTCTAGCACTCGAAACTGACGCTAGATACAGCGGAAATCGGAGACACAAGCGAGCGATACAGAAACTACGAGCCGATTTCGCACGATCCAACCACCGAACTACTCAAAATCCATCTTGCGACGACTAAATCGGAGCACAGTAACGCCGCACGCGGAGCCGAAATCCGGACAGAAGAGAGATCGGTGCGAGAGACGAGCCAGTTTCACGCATCCGCAAGCGCTCGAAGATGAATCGTTCGACTCGGCTGGCGAGGTGGCATACCTGAAACTGTAGATCGATCGGAAAGGCGGTGGAAGATCCGAAACGGACTTCAACGTGTACGAATCCATAACTGGATTTTCTTCAATCGCTATCCAGGAGGAAGAAGCAGAACTGGGAGCAGTGTACCGAAATCGTCAGCTCATATAGAAATGGACCAAGAAGGAGAATTGAAGCGCGAGGTATTTATAGGGGACGTGAGGTCTTGTGGAGGGAAACGATTTTTTTTTCTTTTTGAATTTCTTTTAATGGTGTGCCGAGTCTATATTTTGACGTCTATTTTCAAAACTTTTTACCTTTCTCAAGTTTCGCGATATTTTGGACCGATATTTAAAGAAATCTCTGAAGGTTTTTAGAAATATCCAAATATTGACGAGTAAAATTATATATTTTTTTTCATAATTTTGTAAAATATTAAACTATTATTTTTTTTATTTTTCTAAAATTAAATAGGAAAATCGCCCCATAAAAGTAAAATTTCCAATAAAGTCACAATTCATGTTTGTTCATACTTGATTTGAGCTGTTTAAGATAGATCGAGTATAATTCTAAATCTTAAATCGGATTATACATTTAATAGTGGAGCGTAACTTGAGCTTAAAAATAATAATAGTTGAGCCCGTTCAGACCACATCAAATACCTTTGCCATTATGATTAAACTTAATAAATCATGTACAAAAATGCAAGCCGAGTATTGAGACGAAGAATTTTCGATTTGAGTTTAAGCTCGAATGGCCATTTTGTGGACTTGAATCAGCTCGATTTCACCCTTAGGTTTGAAATGTCACAGGATTCCCAGTACATTTGTATCTGTATCATGATGTGCTCTACCAAACTGCTTGTCAGTTGTGTTTACTTCATGAGATGGGATCAGCATGGCTTTCCGCATCAACCTTGAAAAGATGACAAACTCCTGTGGCAAGATAGCAGACGCATTCTATTTCTGGGCATCTCATCTTTCAGCATGACAGTTCCTTTCCCGTTTTCTCCCTGGAAAGGACTGTTTCTGTCCTGTCATTGACTCGGCGAGCCATTTGATTTGGAAAGGCTGGCCTGCTTCTGATTGGACCTGTTGTTCTAGCATGCACTGGAATCGCCCGCTGCTTCAATCGCCAGCAAGTTTCGACTTCAGAAGGGGAGTGTCTTGCAAGAAGAGGACATCTCCAGTCTCAATAGATCTAGTATTCCATATATCTCAGCATATCGAGAGTGAGATTTGTCTTCTGAGTAGAAAGAGCACACCCGATTCTTCACTTCGACCCAACTACAGCCAACACTCTTCTTCAACCCGCTTTCCTTCATCAACTTCCTGGTATTTTCAACATTGACCCATCTTCCAGCTGAAGCGTATATGTTTGACATTAACACGTAGCCAGAGGAATCCTTTGCACCCAGTTGCCAGAGCTTTTTAGCAGTCCTTTCTCCAATGGCTTCATTCCGGTACTTAGTACAAGCACTTAATAGAGCAGCCAATGCATTCGGTTCTGGTGGAATTGGCATTGCCTCAATGAATTCTTCCGCTTCAGAGAGGCGGCCTGATCTAGAAAGCATATCGACCACACAGTGTAATGCCTTTATTTGGCTTTAAACCATATACTTTCTCCATCGCGTTGAAATACTGGAGACCGCTATCGACTAGCCCAGAATGAGAACAAGCAAATAAAACGGACAGAAGCATGAGCTCATTAGGAGCTGCAGAGAAGTTCCTTTCCATCTCTTCAAACAGAGCAATGGATTCCTCTGCAAAACCATTTTCAGCCAGACCTTGTATCATCGCAGTCCATGAGCATTCATTTTTTTCGGGCATTCTATGAAAAACCTGCTTAGCCCCACACATATCTCCACATTTTGCATACATATCAGTGAGCGCAGTGCCTAAAAATAGATCGCTCTCCATATCAAGTTTAATTGCTTTTGCATGGAAGTTCTTCCCTTTCTCCACTGAAGCAGTGCTTGCACAACCACAAAGAATGCTAGAGAAGGTGGATTCACTGGGGATTTCCCCTGACAAAAGCATCTTATTGACCACCTCAAAGGCCTTATCAAACTGTCCACTTTCTACATATCCAGCTATTATGCTGTTCCAGGTGACCTGATTTCGTACAGGACTATTGTCAAATAACTCCAAAGCTTCCTCCATCTGTCCATTCAAACTATACCCTGAGATCATTGAATTCCAGGAAACCGTGTTCTTTGACAACATCGAGTCAAATATCAAGCGTCCTGTCACAGTATTTTGACATTTGCAATACAAGTCAATCAGAGAACTGCTGATATATACATCTTCTGCAATTCCAATCATTATAACCCAAGCATGCAAGCTCATCCCTGCTCGCAAAGCCTTTAAGTCAGCTAGAGCGCTAATGACACAGGATAAACAAGAAACAGTTGGCTTGAATCCATCATGAACCATTTGAAGAAATAGGTCCACCGCTTCTTCGGGTTGACCATTCTGACTGTACCTTGCGATCATCGCACTCCAAGATACTTCATTCCTTTCTGGCATCTCATTAAAAATTCTGCGTGCCTCTCTCAAGTCACCCATTTCAACATACATATCCAGGATCGCAGTCCATGAGACGACATCTCTCTTTTGCATTTGATCAAATATTCTCCTGGCCTGCTCACCCTCACCCATCCTCAAGAAACACGTGATTAGCGAATTGGAGATCGATACACAATGCTCTAAACCAGCTTTAACAATCAATGCCAAGACACTCATCCCATAAGAAAATTCCTTCAAGCACGAGCAAGCCCTAAACAAAGAAGTGAATGTAACACTGTTAGGCCTGACCCCGGACTCGAGCATCTTCTTGAAAAGCTTTAGAGCGTCCAAGCTCGACCCGTTCTGAACCAACCCGCTAATCGCCGCTGTCCACGAAACCACATTCTGGAAGGGGCCCTCCAAAAGTACCGCATCGACTCCTCCACTCGGCCACACTTCATCAGGCCCGAGACCAGCGCCGTCCACGAAACCTCGTTCCTCTCGGGCATTTCATCGAACAGGCACCGCGCCTCGTCGACATCCCCCGACTCCAGGCTTGCGGTGATCAGGCAGTTACGCACGATCACGTCGGACCCATCAAAGTCCCTCCGGATCTGATCCGCTTCCCTCGACCTCCGGTGATTCAAATACAGCACGAGAAGCTTGACGGCGATGTACCGCTCCGAAGATACGCCCGTTTTGATGAAGTGGCCGTGAAGCGCGGTCACCTCTCTGGCGGAGCCTTGGTCGGGGAGGCTTTTCAATGAGGAGAAGCACGTATCTACATAGGCGTTGAAGCTGGTTTTGGGCGAGAGCTTTTTCATGGTGCTGATCATAGTCTTACTTCTTCCTTACTTCTGGGTTCGCAGGAAGAGGTCGTCATGTTAGTTGACGATAGACCGGGGAGTCGATGTTCATTTTTACTTTATTCTGGAATTTCTCGAAAAAGAAAGTAATAATTATTTTAAATCAAGAAAGAAATAAAAAAAAGTTGTAATTTTTTTTAAATGATTTTGAATGTCGATCTAATAGTGAAATGACTAGCTCCAATTTAGATGCGTATTTATTCAAGTCTTAGAAGGGACTTGTTGCGTTTCTTTCGACACTTCAATAAACCAAAATACCCTTTTTGATTACTCAATTAAGTGACGAAAGCTAGTAGTTCATCACTTAAAGAGATTGAAATCGTTTGATAGCTTTAAATGCAATCGACTCAAATAATTCAATTAACTAAAAAAAAAATCTAATAGATATGGTAAGTAAGGAAGGAATTACTCAATTCATTCAATAAGAAAATAGTTTATGGTAATTAGAATCTTTTGCCAAAAACATTTCTAAAAACCTACCAATTATGGCTTTTTTCTGCATATGATAGTAGTTAATAATATTAAGCTATCAACTTTTAACTATCATCAAACATCTTCTCAATTCTATTTTCAGCAAGTAAGATAATCCGGCATAAAATTCAGAACTCGAGTTTCATAATTTAATTTTCGTTGTTGAATTACACAAAGAAATAATAACATAAATGGCCTATGGAATTTAACCTAATGTGTAATGTGATCATAAACTTTTATTTTATTCAATGTGATTCTTAAACTTTACCATAATATGTAATGTAGTCCATAAATTTTTAATTTATTTAATGTGATCTTTGAATTTTTTGTACATGTTCAATTTAGTTCTTGAATTATATAAAAATATTCAATATTATTCTTCTATCAATTCAAATTCGTGAAAGATATTAAATATTTTAATATAGTGATGTGCTGTAGGAGTAACCCATTACCTTCTGGGTGGAATTGTCACAATATGGGGTTCTTCTTAGTAAGAATTATTGTAGTAGAATAATGGCTAGGAGGATTTGATAGGCATTATGGCATTAAGATTTTCAAGGTTTAGCCAAGGCTTAGCTCAAGACCCCACTACTCGTCATATTTGGTTTGGTATTGGGGACTAAATTGAATCAAAAAGTTGATAATTACGAATTTGATGACCTAACCTCGGATTCCACGGGTCATAATCCTGATCTCTCTCCTCCACAATTATGTGTAACAGTGATTACAGGCCCATATAGACCCGCCACTCCTTGGAGGTGTGGCAGCTTCCCAGCCACGCCCTGCAAAGCCAACAGAGTGAGTTGTCTCTATAGAGACACCTTTGAATTGCTCCAATGATTCACACGCCATGATATGTTCCATCCCTGCGATCGCCTTGAGCCAAAATTCGATACCCAATCAAAAAATTTGGTGAGCAGGTAGATGTAATGGACAAAAAAAAAAAAATACTAATCATATCATTTCTCAAGAATGTTAACATAGGAGTCTAGCGGCACAAGTCTCGATAACAAAGATATGATATCCTATAGTGTGTTTTTTTTCAATGAATAAGTGCATTGGAAGTTTTAAACTTTGTGACGAAAGTTAAAGTAAATGTTAAAATTTTCAAAAATAATCGAATTCTAAAATTTTTAAAAAATACGCATTTTAAAACTCGATTATACTTAACAAATTTTAAAAATTTTAGTACACTCATATCTTTTTAAGCAAGAATCTGATGTGGTGGTTTTAACTAGAATCGCCCGTCCTGTTCCAATTTCATCTAGAAGTTTTAGGATTCAAACCCTTCCTACCTCTCGGCTAAGAAAAAAAAATTTAGGTGTCCCTTCGAGGAATTGGCTATTCACTACGCTGTCGCGGCACATCTAGACCGGCGAAAGGTGGGGAGACATATCTCCTGCCGTCCAGTTAATCGTGCAGTTTCGCTTCGTGCGACGGAATCGAATAATTCCAAGACTTCATTAATTACAACGTGGAAGAGAGGACAAGGTCCAGGACATAAAAGGGGAGGGCCCAGTTGTGTTCCACCAGAAATTGACAGATTGCTGCGCGATCCTCTGCTCACACCATGCTCTCTTCTCTTGTTCTTCTTCTCTCCTGGCCAAAGTGACAGCATCGATGGTACTGATTTTTATTATGCATCTACTTAAATAGGGAATAATGTTTACGTACAATTTTTCTTTTTGGTAGGAAAGATGCCCTTTTTTTTTCTTTTACTGGACGATTTCTCCATGCCAAATTGAATTTCTCTACTAAATCCTATATAACTCCTTCGATTCCCCTTCTGGAAACGCATTCTCTCTTCTTTTCGAGGTCCCTTTTAACGCCCTTTTCTTCTCCCACCATGGAAGCCGACGGCATCCGACCCACGAAGCAACCCGGCCCTCCCCCCTTCTCCGGCCAGCTCCCGGTGGACCCGAGCGGCAGGGCCACCGCGTTCCGCCCCTTCTCGGCGCCGGCCTCCCCCCACATGCGCGCCTTCCACCTCGCGTGGCTCTCCCTCTTCGCCTGCTTCTTCGCCACCTTCTCCATCCCCCCGCTCCTCCCCGTCATCCGCCGCGACCTCGGCCTCTCCCCGGCCGACGTCGGCGCCGCCGGCGTCGCCTCCTTCGCCGGCGCCATCCTCTCCCGCCTCGCCATGGGCCCCGCCTGCGACCTCGTGGGGCCCCGCGCCGCCTCCGCCGCGCTCTCCCTCCTCACCGCGCCGGCCATCCTCGCGGCCGGCCTCGTCACCACCCCGGCGGGGTTCGTCGCGGTGCGGTTCTTCGTCGGGTTCTCCATCGCCAACTTCGTGGCGAACCAGTTCTGGATGAGCTCCATGTTCGCCGGGGACGTCGTCGGCCTCGCCAACGGGGTCGCCGCCGGGTGGGCCAACGTGGGGTCGGGGCTGACTCAGCTGGTGATGCCACTCATCTACACCTCCCTAGTGGAGCACCTCCACGTGTCGTCGTCCTCGGCGTGGCGCGTGTCCTTCGTTGTACCGGCGGTGTTCCAGATCGTCACCGCGATCATGGTCCTAGCGTTTGGCCAGGACTTGCCAAGCGGGAACTACAAACGCAACCTCAGTAACACCAGAAGCCAAAAGTACAGGAACGGCAAGGGCTCGAACGAGGGCTTCTTCGACGTTCTCATTCACGGCCTGAGGAATTACAGAGGGTGGATCCTCGGCCTGACGTACGGGTACTGCTTCGGGGTCGAGCTGACGGCGGACAACGTGCTGGCGCAGTACTTCTACGACCGGTTCGGGGTGAGTCTGCAGGCGGCCGGGCTGATCGTGGCGACCTTTGGGGCGGCGAACTGCGTTACGAGGCCGGCCGGAGGGGTGGCCTCCGACATGCTGGGGCGGAGGTTCGGGATGAGGGGGCGGCTGTGGGGGCTGTGGGCGGCGCAGACGACGGCGGGGCTGCTGTGCGTGTGGCTCGGGCGGGTCGGCTCCCTCTGGGGCTCCATCGCGGTCATGTGTTGCTTCGGCGTGTTCGTCCAGGCCGCCGCCGGGCTCACGTTCGGCGTGGTTCCTTTCGTCTCTAAGCGGTCAGTATCAATCCGATCTAGCCCTCTTAAGCGTTCTCTAAACTAAGATCCGTCTCGAGTTAAAAAAATTAATAATCCAACTCTTTAATACCTCCATCAATTGCTATAAAGCAATGCTAGATATGCTAAAACCGACGTACGAAATCAGTTAACTAATAAATGATGCGACGGATTATATGTAAATATCTAAATAAATGAACCGTGCACGATACTTATAAATAAAGTAGTCTACGCATCACCTAATGTATAATTAAATATGGATTTTTTTTAATCACCCCGGAGTTCATGATTTATATAAAATCAAAATTTAGAAGACAGGCTTTTCCTTTAGGACGAAACATATGTCCATATCTTATGCCTATGATTTACATAATATCTAGATCCTTATTAAATTGTAGGCAAATTAGGTGTTAAAGTACAAACACAGATTCGACGCCACTTTAGTATGGGAAAAATCAAGCATACACTAGTGATGTAAATAAAATTGTACTCAAGCATTCTTGTCGGCCCCTTGCCCTTTGATTTGAGAATCATAACTACTTATTGTTTCGAGTCAACAGTGTATTTGGCCACTTGTGCTTATAACTTTTCGCAACATAGACAATCATACTCTATGCTTTATATTTACTATTATGAATGATTAGGAAAATTACCAAACAAGTCATGAACCTATCGTGTTTATGTCGATTCAGTCTTAAATCTTTTAATTTGATCAATTAAATATTAATTTTTTTCATAATTTTGACTTGAAATGCTTACGTAAATGCCAATTGTCCTACATTATACCGTCAGAACTGAAGTGGACAAGTTATGCGTATTTTTATTTGATTTATTTAATTTTCTCTTCTCTCTCTTTTTTTTTTCCTCTATGGCGGCCTGCAAGGGCTTGATGACCTCATCGGCCACTGAGTGAGGGCCTACACAGGCAAGGTCGCAAAGGACCTTGGTGAGGAGTTGCAAGCCCTTGTCGGCCACTGACAAAGGTTGCAACCCTCAACTAGGCCCTTTGCAACCTTACCTATGGCCGGTGAGGCTTGAACCTCGCTAGTTGGCGAAAAGGAAATAAAAAAACAGAAAAATGAGAAATGGAAAGAAATAACAAAATAATTATTTTTAAAAAAAATTTTTATGATAATATTGATCGCACCACATAGAATGGTTGGCTAACTAAATCGCCACGACAATGTTTTCTTATCAAAATTGGCTTAAAGGAAGGGATTACATTAGCAAATCATCAAGGTTTAAGACGGAATTGCACATTTACAATAAAGTTTAGTACTTTTTTGGGGTAATTTTCCCACGGTTGATCTAGGTCGTCAGCAAGCTAGCCAAGGAAAGAAAGAGGGGGTGATTGGTCAACACTTCCTTCACGTAAGCTTCAGATAGCACCGGGCGGGGAGAGCACATTATAGAGCAACAATAATGCCCAGTAGTAGTGTCGTGTGGATTAAAGAAAAGTACGGCAGGCAGCCTTTATGACGAGATGGACAAATCGAAACTTTGGATTATATCGAGGTCCAAGATCAAAATGCAACCCGAGCCCTGCAAATTCCCTCACGCGAATTCGAAGAGTCGTGCGTTGATTCGACTGCTAAGGTCGATTGGCCGTCGGCCATTCGAGCAAAGGAAAATGGAGACGAACTGTTTTGTGTGGTCCTTTTAAGGGTTTTCTTTGTTCTTTCTCTCTCTAGAGCATGTGACTGAGCATTGAAGAGTCCGTTTCTTCACTTTGTTCCGGTTAGGAAAGTGTCGGGAAAAAGCATTTTCTTGATTTCGCATCCTTATATTTTCCGGGGTTCGGCATGTGTAAATGAGAAAATGCCGAGATGGTTTCGTAGGGATGGGACCCGAGGTTTGACGGGGTCTGGGCCCTTATGAATAAGGCCGAGCGGAAATCGGGCTTTATTGTAGGTACGGAGTCTAAAGAGGAGATCGGTTACATTCAGAGGGCTATGGTAAATTGGTATTGGATGCGTTACATTTTCAAACTAGGCTAAGTTCTGTTCTTCCAATTATCTCTGGAAAGGAGCAAAACTTATCAAGTTCCAGTGGTCATGACCGACCTCTACATATGAAATTCGATGTGGAACTGAGATTTGTTCGGTTGCAGGTCGCTCGGAGTGATCTCGGGGATGACAGGGAGCGGGGGCACGGTGGGGGCGGTCGTGACGCAACTGCTCTTGTTCTCCGGCTCCGAGATGCCGAGGCAGACCAGCATATCGCTGATGGGCCTCCTGATGCTCATCTGCACCCTCCCTGTCGCGCTCATCTACTTCCCGCAGTGGGGCGGCATGTTCTGTGGTCCATCCGATGAGCCAGATGCGGACGAGGAAGAGTACTACTTGTTGGATTGAGATTGAGCGATTGCAAGCCCCCGATCGGCAAGTGGACGAAACTTGTTGCTGTCATTCGCTCCGTGAAAATTAGACGGGGCAGAGGCTCATGATCAGTTATGGCTGATGCAGAGATGCTGGATTGAAGAGAGAGACAGAGCTCAAACCAGTGTAAAAAGCTAGAGCCAGGCCTGGGAAATTGTTTAGTGCATATGTCAAATTGGAGCTGTGGAGACAACAATATAAAGTTCTTGTCTCTTTTTTTTTAACAGATCTAAATTTGTAATAATCTCAAGTTATACCTATTATTATTAAAATATGTCGCATCACAGGGAATATACCTTCTTCTTTTTTTATGTATATGTGCATCCTTTCATCCATCAGCTTATATTTTTTAATGATGACTTCCTAACATAAGATGGAAAATAAGTAAATGTGAAGAGAGACGGTGGGAATTAGGATATTTCTCAGCTGCTTGTTTCTAGCTAGGGTCCCCCACTTGAGCACTTTAGCTGACCTGGAGGTCCATGATTGGTGGGCGATCCTAGAATTGCAAGGCCACTGAGAAAATATCCAATTATCCTGGAAACAAAAGAAATATCTCCAAGCCTCAACGGCAACACTTAAAAATCAGACACTGGTTATGCAGAACAAGAAGAGGAAGATATCAAACACTAGCAAACTCCGAAGGACCTGAGAAAGACCAGCATAGGAGATATGTCGGCCTCTCTAGGACCTGCTCACCAATTCCTAGCGCCGAAACACTCCGATTTTCGTCATGTCTATCTCAATACCAGGAAGCCCGTTTCGAGGTGATCTCCGAATCGAAGCTCTGTGAATTTTGTTCGATAAGCTCAGTCCATGTATCTTCCATATGTTCGGATCGAGATTTGTTGTTGAGTATGCAGAGTATTCCTGGAAGGAACGATCTTCATCGCCTGATTTCCATTTTTCTAGCTGCAGGCAGAGATATGGAGTCGTCACGTGCTGTGGCGGAAGGGCCAAAAGGAGCTTTAGATCAGAAAAGAACTACTACGAGCTGCTCGGGGTTACGGCAGATTCGAGCTCGCGAGAAATCAGAGAAGCTTATAGGAAGCTGCAAAAGAAGCATCACCCTGATGTCGCGGGCCAAAAGGTCACATGGATTCCTTTATTTCCGACATGGCCTCGAGATCTTGCGAAACTTTTGCCGTTCTTTCGAGCCGAAATTTATAATTTGACCTGAAGGGCTTTTGTTGCTTGTAGGGTCATGAGTATACTCTGCTGCTGAACGAGGCTTATACGGTGTTGATGAGAGATGATCTAAGGAGAGACTACGATGCCATCACCGGTCAAGCAAGGACAAGATTCAGAGGAGTCCGTTCGAATATAGGTTATAGCTCGTGGAAAGGGCCTCTTAGATCGCAGGCTCTGTTTGTAGATGCAAATGCATGCATAGGTCATTCCTTCGCTCACCGCTGCACATTTTCCTTTTCCAAATTCACAGTCAATTCGAGGTGCCTGTGTTTCAATCGGTGGTTCGACGGTTTCAGGATGCAGAGAATGCGTGCATCACGCGAGCAACACGTTTGTCATGGACGAAGAACTTGGATGCGCTAAAGTGAGAGTCCAGTATGGGGATGATGAGCAGAAGCTGCAGGTAACTGATTCTTTTTTCCTCCTCACAACCGAACTCCATCTGCTTGTGTTAATGGAGAGATCAATCAAGAATCCTTCACCCGCCAGTGATAATCTGATGGAGAAAGACGTCAAAAAGCTAGGAGACCTATTTTGCTGTATATAAGCTGTCCTATCGTCGTTCCGTTTTGATGCTATGTCGCGGATTCTATGAAATGATCATTCGGCAGGTGTCGGTGGAGTCGTGCCCGGTGAACTGCATACACTGGGTGGAGAGGGAAGAGCTGGGACTGCTCGAGTTTCTGACACAGCCTCAGCCGAAGGACGGTTATGGCATGTTTGGAGGCGGCTGGGAAAGACCTTCAAATGTTTTCATGGCAGCTAAGACGCTCTCCAAGCAACTCAAAGAACAACCCGCGACCGGTAATTTTCCGACAACCCTCTTCGTTGGCCCGATCATCTTCCAAACTGACATCCAAACCTGATCAAATTATTGTACTCCTTTCCTTTCACAGCCACACCTTTCACAGCCACAGCAGCAACTGAAGAGGAAACACCTGCTCAAGCTAGGGCACGGGCCGATGCTAGCATGAAGATTAAAATGGAGAAGTTCTCGATTTTCTGGAAACTCGTCGAACTTTTCGGCTTAAACACATGGAATAAGAAGTGAATAAGCAGATCAAGCATTCGAGAGAGGTCTCTTTAAGAAACTAGAAAGTGCCAGCAATACAATAGGTGAGAAAATTGGCCAAGAGAAAAACCATGGATGATAAAGTACCAGCTTCAATGCAAGCATTCAATTGCAAGGAGACGCTTCTCCAGTTCGTATCTGTACATAGCTTCATGACTTATAATAACATCACAATGAAAATGAAATTACATTTCGCAGTTGTCAACTATGCATCATGCATCATACTGTCCTGAATAGTGAGTTGTAGCAATTTTATTGCTTGTTGATAGAGAGACAAGTTAACCTGAAAATTCTGGCAGACAGACTAAGTTCGACAGCGTAACTACATGATGTACAAAGGTGGCACAGAGTAATCACAAAGTTTTTTCTTACAATGGAGAAACCCCATGATATCAGATACACCCATCTACATAAGTACCAGACGTAATTGCATCTAGCTCTGTTACAATGATTACACCTGAGCTAGTCAAGTTGATGAAGAACACATTCCGTGAGTTTGAACTAGAACTCTTTATCAAGGCCAAAGACGAGAGATGATAATGAAGTGAAGGACACATGCTGGAACATGTACTCCCAGAAATTTTCGCCATAATCGTTGCTTTATGGCCTTAACCCAGTTGGTTTTGGGAACCACATGATTTCCACATAATACCACTGGCACTTGGATCAAGCTCGGAGGACAATCACGTGGAGCAGCAATTTTCCAACATTTCCCTCAGATTTTTTCAATTCTATTTCCAGTGAAGGGAAAATGTTGCACCATTAAACTAATAGATTCTGCATTTGCCTGTACCTGCACAAGCTTCACACTCATCTGCATCTCCTTCTACATGGCTCAGGCAGTGTTTGATCCTGTCATTCACGACGTCCTGCAGAACACCAAGACAGCCACATGCACGATATAAGATTTTCCCTTATTTCAAAAGATCCAAAAACAACTAAATTCTCAACATTGAAGATTCATTATAAAGCTTCTACTGCATCATGCTCAGATTGTTTCAATATCAGTTACTTTCATCAATGA
Source organism: Eucalyptus tenuipes (assembly GCA_014182365.1). Classification (NCBI taxonomy): domain Eukaryota; kingdom Viridiplantae; phylum Streptophyta; class Magnoliopsida; order Myrtales; family Myrtaceae; genus Eucalyptus; species Eucalyptus tenuipes. The sequence continues at coordinate 24,129,313 of CM024546.1, forward strand.
GCTTACTTTACAATGACTAGAGAAATTGCACAAAAGATGAAACAATGTTGTTTATATTGCAGAGTTATTGGCAAATGTTTTCTGTCGAACTTCTTCCTTATGGTAACCTTAAAAGTTTTCCAAAGAAAAGAACCTTTTTGAATGGATGACAACTGAGCTTGATAGGTTAAGCTGTATCTTCCAGCTGCTTTTAATGCACAAATGCAACTCTTTCAGCAATGACGATGAATAAAGAGAGGAATATTGATCATACCACAAGTAGCTCATGCAAGCCGAGAGGTGCAGTTATAATATAAGAGATGCCAGGGTGCTCCTTTGCAGCTTCAGCTGTCAGAGAAGGAATATCCTGGAAATAACACCAGAAATATATATATCACTACCGTAAATCTTCTACGCACAACAGAGAAGCCATAAAACATTGCTCAAATAAAAAAAGATGGAAAGTTGAACTACCTTGTGCCAATGTCTCCCAGGAAAGAGAAAGAATGGGGTGACAATTACACGAGTTACCCCTTGGTGAACACATGAACTGAATGCATCCTTTATAGATGGTTCTGCCAGCTCCTGATTAATAGAATGGGATGAACTAATGAACACAGTTTCTCATGCATGGGTTCACCTCAGAAACCTGACGACATCAATGGAAGCTTTGCTAATACAAGAACTACAACCAGATTCTTACATGCCTTTCCCAATAAATCAGACAAATTGAAGACAAAGTAACCAAACTGAGTTATTTTGAAGCCTGAAATTTTTATAGACTACATTCATTGATCAAAGAGATTCAGAACCAGGACTCTTTGCCTAATGCATATCAGCAGACCACTTTCCTTAGCATGGACAAGGCACGTGAAGAAATGAATCAAAAGTAGCAAATATTCAAGTAGTCAATAATGAACACCATGCCATATGATCATGTTTTCATGAACAGAATACCACGACAGATGAAGAAAACAAAGTAAACACAGGCAAAAATAAAAAGCACAACTTAGGCAAATACAAGTTTATTGTCTACAAATAACAATTCATAAGAGATGAATGCCGGGTCAATCACGTTGTTAACCTGGATAGATCTTTTCCCTGTTCATGGATACAATTTATTAGAGAAACAAAGTAACAAGCAAAGAACTGACCACCCACGAATGTAAGAATGTTTTATCTTTATCCACAAAAAGAATTATCCAACTCGTGAAGAGACAGAGCAACATATTTGCTTCTAAATCCACTTACAGAAAATCGATAATCTATTAACTCTTCAGTTCTATTGCAAAGAACGAAAAGTTGTCAACAGCTAGCAGAATTTACTTCACATACAGAGTAACTGATGTCAGAAAGAAAGTTTTACCATGTGAGCAGGCTCCACAATTGGGTACCCAGTTTTATCTCGAAACATGGCCACGAACTCATCTGGCAATGCAGTTTAAGACAATATTGTAACATTATCAGAGATAAGCAGAGAAACCAACAGACTCAATTAAGAATTTCAAAACAAGATAGTATCCAAATTTATCACTCACTAAGCATGAGATTCGATTCTCTACGCCTCGACCCATGGTCAACAATGATGAGACCGTCTCTTTCGCCAATCCCGAAAGGTTTCGCTCCAAATCCTCCATTTTCAGGCTTCAAGCATGATCTTACCAAAGCATTTCTACTTCTAAACAGACCTCCCTGCAATCTTAATGGCCTCCGGGCCGCAGCTCCGAGACTCGTTCCCATTTCGCCCACTGGATAGCTAAATTATCATTTCTCAAAATTGTCAGAGCCACAGCAAGAAAGAGAGGACCACAAGTACCCAACGATATTCAACTTGAATCTTTACCTCTTAGCTTGAGCGAAAGAGGGCCCGGACGGCGACACGACCAGCATGGTCGCGCCGCTTCTGAGAACACAAGTAGACGACATATGTGCAAAGAAAATGAAGCTAAACTAGCGAGGACAATGCCTAAGATATCACGCTCCGCAACTTTCAATTCCCATCAGCCTCGGCGCCGGCATGCCCGACTGTTTCCTGCTTTTCGAGAATGCCCATCTCTTAGAATATCCTACAGAAGAAAAAGAAAAAAAGGGCGCGGCATTCCATTACACCTTGAGAATGCGCACGCATTCATCGTCTCTGCCTCGACTCCGATGATTCGACCGAAAAATTGAACCGTAAAGATGGCCAAAGAAAACCAAAAGAACAGGATACGGAAACATTGGATTGATTGAGGAGGAACGACTGAGAAAATCTACTAAAATCAACCGACCCAGATAAATTAAATTGACCATCAAGATCACCAAGTGATCGTGCCGAGCAGCGCGAAACTTCAGCGGAGCTCCGAGGATTCCGAATCCTCCATCTCTTCTGGTTTCTGTGTTCCTCTCGCTCGCTCGCTCTCGCTCTCTCGTGGGGGTTGGTCATCATCGGTCTGGGCTGAAAATTGAGCACTCGAAGTGGGTTAATGCTGTATTGGGCCCATATATTTGGGCCCTTGGGTCGGGCCCATTCGATTTTCGATTTAGTTTTTATTTGCCGCTTTCGCATTTTAATTTATCTTTTGGAAGGCGTGGGGGTGGCCCGATCGTTCGGCTCTACTCATCCCATAAACGCGTGTAATCCACGTTGACCATGTGCATTGAACGTGCATCTAACAAGGCTTCAAACGATAAAGCGAAAGTAGAACACCAAGCCTTCTGTGATGGAAAGATTCGACATTTCGATTTAACATTTTCTTTTAGGGAATGACGAGTATGAAGGTCGATGGCTTGACAGGGAGTCGAAATTTATGCTATTTGGTGCTCGGATGCAATGACCGGAAGGTTTGTGGTTGGGGAAACTCGGACAAATCACTGAATAACGAATTTGACTTGATATGGCCAACATGGCCTAGGGATATGATTTAGTTCGGCTTATTTGATAGTGATTTTAATTGGGTTATATGAACCCAAATCATCCACTTTGGTCTACTATTGTAACTTGATTTGAGCTAAACGAATCTTGCCAATTCCGCACAAAATTGGATCAACAAATCTAAATCATCTCAAATTTGAACTTATTCATTACATGGGATGTGATTAGACCCTTTTGTTTCGCATCTACATGATATGTAATGATTATTGTAGAAAAATATATATCTTAATGGGACCACATGAAATTCACATGATCAACGATATCCATTTCACTTACTATTCCGATATAGACAAGTATTAACCTAATCGGGGATGCAATAGATGACTGAAACTTTAGGCGATCCTAGTGAAGTGTATCCCTCTCCCAAAGCTCTTCCTTTCTAGATGCAATGCCAAAGGAGATGGATGTGAGCCAATTGTATCTAGCCAATTTCACATAGAATTGGATTGATATGTCTCAATCATCATGCATTTGAACTCATTGATTAATTGTCATATGATTTTACTTATCTCTTTTGCTTCGCATCTAAATAATACACAATGACCACCGTCATTCAGGAAATTCACATGATCGATGTATGTGTCGTCAACCCAACTATACAAACGGGACAAGTCTATGCAAGTATCAACGGCGGACGTCATAGATGATTGAGACTTTATGCAATCCTACTAGTGACGTGTGTCGGTTATCGCATCCTGGCAAAAGATTTTCAATTTATTACGCGATGCGGATGCATGTAGCTAAGGCAGATGAGGTGGACCAATACGGTCATACCCGACTTGAAAATTAAGTGTCTATTTCGACGTGACTAGACTCAAAGCATGTAAATCTTCGTCAAATTAAAGTTGGTCCGAATTAAATGTCCCTGTGTGATTTGTCTCCTCCTGTTCCCATAAAACTTGTTACGTGGGTAATTCTGCCCCCTCCAAGGGCCAACAATGTTTCAATATTTCAGAGCAACCAACGGACACGATGGAGGACACGCAGGCGCTGCGGACGACACGTAGCCGTGGATTCTTTAATTACCCCCAGACCAAATTGGACGTCCAACTCCAAATCTGTCGTCGCCTGCGAGTGTCTCCTACCTATGCAAGGACCAAGGGGGACCCCAATTGAAAGCCCGTCTTAGCTATTTTCAGTAGGCCAGGCCCAATTAACTCATTAATCACGCCCCACCAAACAATAGATAAATAATAAATGATAAATAATATCTTAGGCAGTCGGTCGTGCTGTTAAATAAATAATATGTTAGAGTAAAAAAAAAATATTTTCCCACTTTTCAATATTTAGATGAAGAAAAACTAATCGATTTATAAAAAAAATATTTCCATGGATTAAAAATAATAAATTTAAATTAGGAGAAAACGATTTCCCCTTCAGATAATAAGGAAAATGTTTTTTTAAGGGAGCGCTTGATAATACTCTCTGTAATAACGTGTGTCTTTATTCTTTTGTTCCTCGAAACAAAAATAGAACAAAAACGCATTTGGTAATTTTTTTGTTATTAGAAATAGATTTGGAATAGAAATAAGAAACAAAAATAAAATTGTTTCTTATTCCAGGAAAATAAATCAAAAGAAATTTTCAATCACAAAAATATTTGGAGTCGTACCAAATATATTTCTATTCTCGAAACATAATTTTATATAATTACAAAACGTCTTAAAATATTCAGAAGTTGTTTCGAAGAATAAAAATAAAATATTTATGAAAAAAACTGTTCTCAGAAACAAAAATGTTACCAAACACGTCCTAAATTACCAAACAAATAAAAACTCATCATTTTTTTTAAAAATAATTTTCACAAAAAATATTTTCTTATATCGTAAAATTTTCAATAAGCAAATGTACCGTTAAAAAGTTTTGGCTGATGGGTGGAGTGGAGCTCGTTAGGGATGTTTTAGCCACCCATCAATCCTTCTAGGTAGGTTTCGTGTCGCCCCCGTTTCCCGCCGACACGCAACAACCCACCATTGATCCGCATCCTACCATCTTAGCGTCCCTCGCTATAGATTAGATACACATCATATCAACCACTCGGGGTACTTTTCCACATTTCGACTATGGCACTTCCATACTTTGGGATTTCGACAGACGAAACTATCAGGAACTCTCCATAATTGACTCTTTTCTATGTATCTTAACTCCGGTTAGTTTCAAGCGATTCGGTACTTCTTAGGCTTCGTTTGGAAACTGCTTTCCAAGAGGTTTTGGGGGATTAAAGGCCTTTGGGCCAAAATAAAAGTGTTTGGGAATTACTTTTCAAGGAGCATTAAGGCAAGGCTGGTTTGCGCGTTTGGCGCCCGCCAGTAGGCCCCAGGCTATTTTGGGGCTTTTAGCATTCTCGGAATGCCTCATGTCAACTATTCATCTCTCTTGTTCATCTTCTTCTCCTGGCGGCCGATTAGAGACGAGCTCGAGACTATTCATCTCTCACCGCTAGTCGCGCGACCTCGAGTCGCAACTTCTCGCGAGTCCGGCAACCACCCGCAAGTCGCGTTGCCGCGACCTAGCTTTGGGTCACGCGAGCTCGGCGGACCCGGATCTGGGTTGGGCGACCTCCGTGAAGGGCCACCGGGGGTCGCCGACCCCAAGCGACCTCGCCAGAGGTCGAGCTACCTAAGCCCTCGCCGGTCGTCTCCAGGAGCTACCTAAGGCCGCCGCTGACCGCCTGCCTCGCCGACGAACTCTTTTATTTTTTTTTATTAATCATCAAAGTCCTTTGTAAATGTAATATTTCCAAACACTATTTTACTTAAAGGTACTTCACAATGGGCTTTCAAACTACAATTTATCAAACACATTTTGCATTTTGAAAAACTTCTTTAACTTAAAGTCCATTACATTTTCCCAAAGACTTTCCCCAAAAGTCCACACAAACGCACCCTTAGTCATAACTCTTAATCTGCCATATGGCATTTGAGTCCACTAAAATCAATCACGCCACCTATCACGCCCTCGCCACCTCGTCCCGATATTAATTCCGCTCGCAGTAACCTTTCCTTGAGGTAAAGGAACGTTTCGAGCATTGTCATACCCCATCTGGAGACTATTTTAGGTTTGATTTGAAAGCTAGAACTTGAATTATTTATTAAGATTAGTATAACGTCGAAAAATAGAAGAAAAGATGAATAAATAAAAATAAAAAGCTGCCTCTTCTTCCTTGTGGAAGTGATGAAAGCATTCAAATGGGACATCAAAAAGGCAAAGTGGATCCACTTGGCATGAAATCAGAGGCTTCAACAGAACAAAAGTCTTCACATAAATCCAAAGGGTCCACTAGCTTTGAATCTGAATATTTATCTTCTTTTGCATCTTATTATTCTTCTCATTAAATTCTCGAGGTTCTTTATGTGGCTGGACCATGCCCATGATCGATCCCTTCCAACTTTCCAAGTCAAAATGGATTAAACGTGTCCATAAATTCCAAAGTACATAGACACAGATGTATGTATATCAGTTGGGACATACATGGAAAACTCTCGAATTGAATCAACAAATTCTTTTGTATTAAAAGGTTAAGATTAACATCACGAAAAATCTCAAATTAGTACAGTAGTGATAAATTTACCTTAAACTAACATAATGATGATAAATTAACCATTCGTTAGTTTCTGTTAAATTTTCAAATTACTAAATTAGATGATAAATGACAATTAACGGGTATATCAATTTAAAATTTTCATTTCATTTGTCGCAATTTGTGTTTTTTGTGATATTAATCTAATTTAACAAAAACTACTAGAGGAAATTTATTACAAATGTATCAGTTTAGAGTAAATTTGTCACGGATATGTAAGTTTAAGGTAAAATTGTCAAAAATGTACAAGTTTAGGATTTTTTATAGTATTAACCATCATGTTAATGTATGCTCAGAGGCATTTATCCAATTAAACTTACGTCCTTGAGGAAATAAGAGTGTGAAGGATTTTCAGGGACGATGAGAATGATGCTAATGAATAAAAATCAAATATCAAGTATCCAAAGTGAGCTTAGATTCCAAAGCTAAGATTAGAGCTATCTCAAGCCTAGGGCATATTGTCCTACTGATCATACAATAAAATGCATCATACCAATTAGTGCTATGGTTTAGATGAGCCATTACAGCCTAGTTTCATCGACCAAGATCAAGCTAGCCGCGTTCTAAACCATCCTCTCCTCCCCCTCTCGGGCTCACAAGATGGAAAAGTCTCGGTAATGAGTGGTGAGACGTGGGAAGATGCGTGAATTTTGATGCTCTTTTTGAAAATTCAAAGTAAAAGGGGAAGAAGCAAAAAGGAGAGATAGCAGCAACGTGAGAGACATCATCAACGTTGACACTTAGGATTAGTTGGGGAATCACGAAGCTAAGGGAGATCCAATCTGAAAAAGATGCACAAAAGGGCGAAGCACAGAACTCGGTCGTCTCCTTCAAATATGTATATTCTTGGACGTGTAAGAACGTTTATCAAAAGGGGAAGAAACGAAAAATACAATCAAATTGCGGCTTTGCATCCATTTGCTCAACGGGGTTTTGATGATACGAGGTTCTAAATCTTCAAATTCAATATCCCGAATCGAAATCTAAGATCTCTTCCAATGTCGTGCGCCACGAGACATTCTTAAAGGTTCATAGGACCAACGAATTACTACGGCATGGTATCGGGATAGGGACATCATATTCGTTTCCTTACTCTTCACGTAAGTGAAATTGATCGTCTGAAAATATTCGAGCCTTTGCAATAATAGGTAGGGAACCCTTTTGGAAGCCGAAGAAAAGTTAGCCTTTTGAAGGGAACTGCGTTGAGGAAGAGAATCACACGAATTTGGAGCGTAGGATGAAATTTGGTACCAAGGAATATAAAGGGGGGCTGCTGTGCTTTTTGGCAAGTTACATGATCAGAATGTTCGTCTCCTTTCTTCTTTCCTTTTCTAAATAATTTTTGAAGAAAACCCTAGAATTCTGTATAACACCGCTCTCTCATAAAGGCACATGTATCATCCACCATTATCTGTTTCCTTCGCAACTATGCAGTCGCGCAGTTGGTACCCTGTCCGCTTCACTGCTGCGTAAGGGAAGGAGACGGGGAATATATGCTTTGCAACTTCTAAGCCTTAGCAATCCAAGTTGACAGACAGAAACATGGTTTATAAACTCAGTCGTTATGGTTGATCACTGTAAGAACTTATCCCGAAAATTGAAGACTATACACAAACGATGCGGACCATGGCGGACTCCAATCTAGCTCACTACTGAGTAGGCACGCCACCGTCGGCTGTTATAATCCCATAATCCTATGATCAGTTTACGATATGAACATGCAGTCGTCGTGATTTTTACATCTGCTAGAGAGTTTTTACCGCTGCCTTGGGAGACATATCTGCATCCATACATGACCAACGTGCTCTGACGTTGCTGGCATTCGTTTGGTGAGAGTGCTTTGATTTTCAGCACATTTATGTCGTTCGAGGGCGTAATGCTCGGCATCTCCCCTCCACAGGTGTGCCAAACTAATTTCTCAGATCTCGTATTTGTCAAACTGCCAACCAAATCAACCCCACAGCTCTTAATCTCTCCTATTGTTTGATTCCATATGCATGCAGGGCCCCAAAAGTAGCCTGAATGGACAAGAACTTCCCGAACTCCTTCAAAGCATACCCACAAAATCTCCCCCCAAAAGAATTTTATTCTCTCTTGCAAAAGGGCATGACGATTTTCACACTCTAAGTATAACCCAACTTTTTTTATTTTAAGTGAACTGATCGAACTACTCTCGACCACTAGATTTGATTCAATGTTTCCAGCCAAAGATGCACAAAAGAGTTCATGGCTGGTCGATTACTCTCAACCACTAGATTTGATTCAATGTTTCCAGCCAAAGATGCACAAAAGAGTTCATGGCTAGAGCCACGGATTAGCAGATTTTCTGCTACGCTGCTCTTTTGCTACGCTGCTAAGCTATTCTTGCTTTTGTATATACTTCTCCGTTGAGAAGGACTCTTATTTATAGGAGCAAATGCAATCCCAATTGGAATTGTACGATATGAAAATGACATAGATTTATCTCTTGATCTCTCGTGATTTTGTAGATTTAAGAAGATCACTTTTGGATGTGGAAGATCATATTGATTTATCTCCCGATCTCTCTCTCTTTTTCCTTTTATACACTCACTATTATACATATTCTACTACAGATATACATAATTGCATTGACCTCTCCATTTGGGAGTGACCTACTCAACAAAGCAAGCAAATTCCCACTTCTAATTCTTCATCAAAAGAAGAAGAAGATCTTGTAACTAAAAATGAAATTTACCCTAGATTTTCATTAGGTTCTAAGTGCAGTGCGAAAATAAAAGGAAAAAAAAATTCGGCAGCTAGCAGTGAGATAAGATAAAGGACAACTAATGTAACAGAAACTATAGTACAAAACTTGATATGAAACAATAGCCAAAAAGCCAAGGCAAGCGGCATTAGCGGTAGCTTCAGAACCTGCCATAAAACATCAAAGACCATAGAAATAGACTCTATATCTCCGAATAAAAAAGGAAAGCTAATTTAGTCGGTCAATTTAAAAATGATTTATTTTAGCCAAAAAAAAAGTCAAAAAAATAACCTCAATCGTTATAGAATCAAGAATATCGGGACCAATCCCACCTTACCTTTTCAATCATCAAACAAAATAATCACATTCTTGCTATATAAACCCCACATTCTCGCGCTTCTCTTACCAAACTCGCACTCCATTTTTCTCGCCCAAAGCACTTTCGCGTCTCGCTCATCTTCCGAGTTTTTCTTCCTCTTTCCGTTCATGGCTCCGACCAAGGCCGCATCCGATCTCTCCCCCATGTCCGACGATGCCTTCGCGCAGCACGTGATCACATTGGACGGCCAGGACCGGACCTTCTTGGTCAACGGCCACCAGTTCCTCTCCGACGTCCCCAGCAACGTGGTCGCCACCCCTTCGCCCTATGGCGGCAAGGCGGGGTGCTTCGTGGGGTTCGACGCTGCTGAGGACGAGAGCCGGCATGTGGCGCCGGTCGGGAGGCTGCAGGGCATCCGGTTCATGAGCATATTCCGGTTCAAGGTGTGGTGGACGACTCACTGGGTCGGATCCAAGGGCCGAGATCTCGAGAGCGAGACTCAGCTGGTGATGCTGGAGAGGTCGGACTCGGGCCGCCCGTATGTGCTGCTGCTTCCGCTTCTGGAGGGCCCTTTTCGTGCCTGTCTTCAACCCGGTAAAATAACTATATTCTCTGTACACTCTATGTGGATTTATAGCCAGTGAACTATAAAAACCAAAAACTATATAGAGCCACTTATCTTTCAGACATGTGACACCATGTTAACTAAGAACATCAAGTGTTCGAAGAACACTAGATTCTGTCAGAGTAAAAATCATCAACAAGGGCATTCTAGTGCGTACTAGAAAGATGTTGTCTTCTTGGATTACTATGTGAACGGACATTAGAGTTCTTATAAACTTGTCCTTTTATATAAACTGTGATCAACATCAAAGCTGTAAATTTTTAAGTTTTTGCCCTGAATTCATTACGAAATCCTCGTCACAGGGAGCTTCTAACTTGTGAAGCACTTCAATGAGTAAAGTCCCAGACCGGTTCTTTATTAGACTGCATGAGACAGCCTGGCTCCCCTGTCGACTTTGAGTAGGAGATGCATGAAGTCGAAACATTTATGGTTCACCACCTACGTATTTAGCAGCTAAGTAGCACGTCCATCATTTGGGGTGTTGCGTAAAAGAAAATCGTCTGGAACGGTTGGTAGGCATTATTAGGGTCATTAATTATGTAAGTAGTTCTGGAAAGTCGAATCAATCTGAGAACTGCAAATTGATATGGACACTTCTTAGGGTTCTGACGGACTTACTGCGGAAATTGTGCTGGTGATCAATCTAAAATTGGGAATAGTATAATCATGCTACTGTCCACACAAAAAAAGTGGCACTTCCCTATATGTATTCTCTTCCTAAAATCCAAATCGTATGCGTTGTAATGATTCTTTCTCGTTAGGTAACGACGATTACGTTGACATTTGCGTCGAGAGTGGCTCAACCAAAGTCGCCGCAAGCAAGTTTCGGGGGATTCTCTACATGCACGCGGGCGAGGACCCGTTCGCCCTGGTCAAGGACGCCATAAAGGTGGCCCGGGCTCACCTCGGCACCTTCAAGCTCCTCGAGGAGAAGACCCCTCCGGGCATCGTGGACAAGTTCGGGTGGTGCACGTGGGACGCGTTCTACCTCACCGTGCACCCTCAGGGCATATGGGACGGCGTCGCAGGCCTCGTCGAGGGCGGGTGCCCGCCCGGGCTCGTCCTGATTGACGATGGGTGGCAATCAATCGGCCACGACGCAGACCCGATCACTAAGGAAGGCATGAACCAGACCGTGGCCGGCGAGCAGATGCCCTGCAGGCTGTTGAAGTTCCAAGAGAACTACAAGTTCAGGGACTACATGAGCCCAAGGGCGAAGCGCGGCGGACCCAAGGGAATGGGGGCCTTCATTAAGGACCTTAAGGAGGAGTTCGGGTCGGTGGAGTATGTTTACGTGTGGCACGCGTTCTGCGGGTATTGGGGCGGGCTCAGGCCGGAGGTGCCGGGCCTGCCGGATTGTACCGTGATCAAGCCCGAGTTATCGCCCGGGCTCGAGATGACGATGGAGGATCTGGCCGTCGACAAGATTGTGAGCACCGGGGTGGGGCTGGTCCCGCCGGAGCACGCGGATCAGATGTACGAGGGGCTTCACTCGCACTTGGAGTCCGTGGGCATCGATGGCGTCAAGGTGGATGTCATTCACGTAAGTATCTCTACACAACTTCCCTTTGGAATTGTTTCCATTTACTAATGGATCCTCTGATGTTGTTTCCCGTGACGATGCGCCCGTATCAGTTGCTGGAAATGCTGTGTGAAGATTATGGTGGGAGAGTAGAGCTTGCCAAGGCCTACTACAAAGCCTTGACAGCTTCTGTTAATAAACATTTCAAGGGAAATGGTGTGATTGCTAGCATGGAACACTGCAACGATTTCATGTTCCTCGGCACGGAAGCTATCACCCTCGGTCGTGTCGGTATGTCGAGAGTCGCACATTGGTCTTCCTAGGCCAATTATGTCGATTTTTGTTTTTTCTAATCCTCTGAGTAAGTGAGATTGATACTCCAATGACCATTGCTTCAATTCACTGTTGCTGACGTTCGATGTAGGTGATGATTTTTGGTGCACCGATCCATCAGGCGATCCCAACGGCACGTTCTGGCTCCAAGGGTGTCACATGGTGCATTGCGCTTACAACAGCCTGTGGATGGGCAACTTCATCCACCCGGATTGGGATATGTTCCAGTCGACGCACCCATGCGCCGAGTTCCATGCTGCTTCCCGAGCCATCTCCGGTGGCCCTATCTATGTGAGCGACTCGGTTGGAAAGCATGACTTCCAGCTGCTCAAGACCCTCGTGTTGCCTGATGGGTCCATCCTGAGATGTGAATACTATGCCCTCCCGACTCGGGATTGCCTCTTTGAAGATCCTCTCCATGATGGCAAGACCATGCTCAAAATATGGAACCTTAACAAAGTAAGATTGCGATGATCATCAATTGACTATTACAGATTAACGAGCTTCAGCTTCTAAAATGCGGAGTAATTCGTAGCAGTCCCAATTGCGCATGTACTATCGACTCGTTTTTTTTTTTTTTTTTTCAAAAACTTCGCGGGATCCTCACGTTATGCTTTGTTCGGCTTTGCTCTCCAACAGTATACGGGGGTCGTCGGTGCATTCAACTGCCAAGGAGGAGGATGGTCTCGTGAATCGAGACAAAATCAATGCTTCTCCCAGTTCTCAAAAATGGTGACCTCCAAGACCAACCCCAAGGACATTGAATGGAACAGCGGCGAGAACCCTATACCCATTGAAGGAGCACAAGGATTTGCCATGTACATGTTTAAGTCCAAGAAGCTGACTCTCTCAAAGCCCTCTGAAGAAATAGAAATCTCACTGGAGCCATTCAACTTCGAGCTCATAACCGTTTCTCCGATAACCGTCTTGACCAGGAAACCGGTGCAGTTTGCTGCAATCGGCTTGGCCAACATGCTCAACACCGGCGGAGCTATTCAGTCCTTGTCCTATAAGGGTGATTCGGTCGAAGTCGGGGTGAGGGGAGCGGGGGAAATGAGGGTCTATGCCTCTGTCGAACCAAGAGCCTGCAAAGTTGATGGGCGCGACGTCCCTTTCGAATACGAGGAGCACATGGTCATTGTTCAAGTTCCATGGACTGGTCCTGGAAAACTGTCCAAGGTTGAGTACTTATTCTAGATATGTAGTGACTGTCTATGTCCTTATTACCTTGATGAGGAGTATGATCGATATGGGGTTCGACGTAAGCCCCCTCAAGTATTACTATAGATAATGTCAGATGACAGCAGTAGTTTCCTTCGAGTTCAGTGACTTCCAAGTCTTTTCTTTTTTGGGCAGAATATGCCACGAACTGTGGACTTCCTTTACTATCCTTTCACAAAAAGTATGAAGTTTCTTCCATTTTCCATCTAAGTTTTCATCCTTGAATTTCCAAACAAGGACGTAACATTATCCTTCGTGCAATCACTAGAGTTCTGTTTGTGATGACTGAATATTATTATAAAACATTTACCATGCATTTCTCTGTTTGAACCGGTCACAGGCCCTTGCGGATTTGGATCCATCTCTTAACTCATTTACGAGCACATGCTCTTGTTAAAAGTTGAAACTCCATTTGTTACCCGAAAAATGAAAGTAATTTTAAAGGACTTCATAGAGGCAAAATTGAATCCATCTCATAACTCATTTATGAGTACATGCTTTTGTTAAAACTTCATCTATTACCCGAAAAATGAAAGTATTTTTAAAGGAATTCATTTCCCATGCTTGATTGTAATTTGCAAATAATATGGATTTTTGTTGCAAATAATATGGACTTCTGTCAAGGACTTGAGCTCGGGTGCTGGGACAGTTGCACATAAGCTTGGATCCCACGCACAGTTGCTATGGACTTGGGCATGGGCGCGGGTCCCGAATGCAGGAACTCAAGCTCGAACTTGGGAGACCCGAGCATCCCACTAACCTTGCCTCAAGGGATCCGAGCCCGCGTGCTAAAATCTAATTATATTTTAAAAAATAATTTTTATTTCGAAAGAGAAAGCGATTTGTTATTTTCTTGAATTTAATCATAAGTGTTCCACTGACTCATTTTTCTAGAATGAGTTCTAAACATTTCTAGTGTAGGTTTTGAAGGTAGGAATTTGCTACATGGGAACCCACGCAATTTACGCGCACAACAGAACAGACTCGCTGAAATTATCACAGTGCAACGATAGAATTGCCATGCGCCCCACCCAGAGATGCCCAGACAGCAACATGGCTTTTCTGGCTTCAGGCTTCAAATCATTGTGTTAATAGAACCATCCTCGGACGTATATTTCCTAAGGTAAAAGCATCTCATTCGTCTAAGCCGACTGAACTACATGCCATTCCCACAGACAGTTCTACTCAGGAAATCAACCCAAACTGGCATCTGTGTGGGAAAGGATACTCGAGTGTTAAACAGTCATTTGAGCGTGTCTAGATCCACGATGAGAATCGACATATCTAAAAGCTAAGCAAACAGCTTTACAAGAGCAGGAATGGTAACTGTGAACAGTAAAAGCGATGGAAACAATTTGAATTTCAGTGAGTATGCACAAAAAGAGATGGAAACAAGGTCATAGATAGAGCTAGGCAAGCAAGAATACCAAGTCAAACTAGAGCCGTCACTTACCAGCACAATAGAAAAGCCAAGGGAGAAGGGAGAATGAACAAAGATACAGAACATTCACTGAGCAAAGAAACCTGATCTCCGGAGAAAATGGCTCCTTTCAGCGAAGTCGCCAAGTCACGATGCAACCGTGAACTGTATAGAGGTGAGCATCACAGTACCACATTATCGACCGAACCAACCTCTAGGGGGCTGGACATCAGAATCGTTCATTAATTTGTCTAGCACTATGTTCAAATCCACAGGCTGTCCATTCTCGGTCAACCTCCGAACAGTACCCCTAACCTGGTCTCTCGGGAAACCCATGCTTGTCACTTTGTCAACCACGTCATCTACAGGGACCCTGTTTCCAGTTCCACTGGAACCTGAGTTGCCACTCACTGCAGATGCGGTGGGTAGAGCATGAGGAAGTACCCGAGCAGTTGGAAGCTGTGGATAACCAATTCCACCACTCTGCGAATGTTGCTGAGATTTCATAGGGGAGCCACTACCATACTGTGGAGCTCCACCATACTGCATCTCACTAGGCCCAGATGGCTGGCTGTATGGAGCAGAAAATCCTGAACTAGACCTGCTGGGTGGTGGCTCGTACATCTGGGGGGTAGCCCCATAAAACTGTTGGGGCGGAGGAGGCCCACTAGGTGGCTGAGCAGGGGGCTGACGGAGGCTTGGGGGGTAGGTCTGAGATGGAATATATGGCGTCTCTTCGGGATGGTGGGGTAATGGTGGTTGAGGAGGATTTACTGGTGCCATGCTTGGGTGCTGTGGCGGTGGAGGTGGTGGCTGTGAAAACTGAGGTTGAGGAACTGTTTGGTATTGGTGATGAGGCAGACCTGCTTGAGGTGGAGGTGGCTGCTGGGGGAGGAAGTTGGAACTGCTGATTCGAAGCTTCTGAGGCTTGGGCTGGGGGTGGGAAATAAGAATCACGCTGAGGAACAGGAGGAATCTGTGGCTGAGGAAACTGGTTTGGAAGCTGAACTGGAGGCGGTAGACTTTGTTGAGGAGGTGGTGGTAGAGGAGCATTAGGGGTGGGCAGAGCAGGCAAAGGTTGTTGAAAATTAGCATGAGAAGTCTGCTGAAGAGATTGCTGAGGAATGGATGGCACTGGGTGTTGGGAATCCACATGTGAAGCCTTCTGATTATCCTGCTGCTGCTCTGCCTTAGATAATTGCAGTTTTGCGAGCTGATACTGAGCCTCCATAATTTCTTGTTTGTCTTTTAACACCTGCACCCCTCCTTGCACCTGCATAGAATGGACGGCCATAAGCAAGAAAATTGGAATGTCCTCAAATTAAGTGGACCTAATATAACTCATCCACATTGCCCGCAATCAATCCATCTCACAACGTATTTTCCAAGTCCTTCACGGATTTACTGTTGGAATCTAGAACATGTAACACAGACCAAGCAGGAAAAGAAAACAAATATGGGAAACTCACATCTCTGAGAATATTCTCCAGCTGTCTCATTTTCCCATCTGTAGTCCCATAATTGTTATCTACTGACACCTTCAAGTCATCAACAGAATTCTCGAGGTTGCGAGTTCTGCTCTCCAGCTGAGTCAACCGTGCACTAACACCTTCCAATACATGCAGCAAGCTATCAGCATGCTTCTTCATTGTTCGATCTATCTCAGACACCATTGATGCATCAAAGGCATGGTGATCCTTCTCAGCAATGATTTTTGCAGGTTCAAAGGAATCCAGTGAACTATAGTTCTGTGAAAAAAAAAAATGGGTTCCTCTACATAAATAAGCCAGTAACTTCTAAGAAATAATCTTAAACACAACAATACATGCTATTCAATTGTTCATCGTGGAAATGTCAATTAATACGTGCTGGAAGTGTCAACAATATACAAACAGGATTTCAAGAAAGCCAGAACAGAGCTACACCCCCGAAACATGAATAATGTAATCATACGTTCTTTTTCCTCTTTTTCCCCTACAAGCATTCGCACGATTCTTACTGTCTCTTCTTCTGAGCTTCATATAAGAGTCCTTGACCATATCCCAAGAGACTCCTCCCATATAATCCCCCCATTTATTTTTGTCATTCTGTATTTCCTTCTACACTGTACTAAACAAAATCCTCAGAACTAAGATTTATAAAGCAACAGGAAACCTGTAGCCATGCCACAGCCAATGTGCAAAAGACTCCAACATAATCATAATCGACAAAGATTCTCAACAGACGAGAATTGTATAAATGCTCCCTCCATAGGGCAATCTCTGTCTCCATGCAAATTGGAAGAACAGAGGCTTTCATGGTGGTTCGCGACTAACATTAATACTAGAATATTTCCTTCTCTCCTAAAACGTTTAATCAGAATTCTTCTTATATCAGATCCAATTACTTCCCTTATGTAGCATGTAAGTTCCCCAATTTGCCATAGCAACCGCTACAACTAAACATCAAAGCCCCTTGATGTCCTGTACACGTACTCAATACGAAAGGTATTCTAATGCCTGCAAACTTCTACTACCTCTATTCACCGTGCAGTCACAAACTCCATAGTAATCAGAGACTCGCACGCGACAGAAAGAAGTTCGACTATTCCAAACACCAAAGCTGAAGAACCACGAGCATCTCTCCAATTACACGACAATATCAATCATTTAGCGCAGCGGCAACATGATCATTCAACTAAACCCCATATACCCAATCACAAAGGAAAAAACCCATCTGACCCACATCCACACGCAAGCAAAACTGAACCAGATCATTACTCGGACAGGCGCAGCGTTCGCGTTGGCCATGGGATCGAGGGACCCCCACGCCCTGGCGGATCCACCGTCAAAGCTGAGCGCCGGCGAGCCGGAGACGGCGACGGGGCGAATCGGCTGGAAATCGTAGCTCGGCACGATCTCCTCCCTCTTCACCCCATCGTCGCCGTCGCCGTCGCCGTCGTCGTCCTCCGCGGCGCCGCCGCCGCGACCGGCCGCGTGGTCCCGCTCCTCCTCGGGGTAACTGCCGCGGTGCTGGTCGCCGGGGTCGGCGGCGAGATCGATGAAGTCCTTGCTCGGCGCCGACCCCTGCGACGCGAGATCCATGATCTGCTTGTCCATGAACTGCGACGCGTTCATCGAGAGAGGGAGAATCGGAGGGGTTCGAACTTCGAAGGAGGGCGGCCTGGTACCCTCTTTTGGAGCTTTTGCGAGTGGTTTAAGGAAGAGGAGGAGGAGCCGATGAAGAAGACGACACGTTTGGTTTTTCCGCAGGGGATTTTTTTTTTTTTTTTTGGGGGGAGGGGGATGAGATTGAGAATGTCCTTTCGACCATCGATAATGACATCAACAACCATTTTAGTTCGACGTATAACGTGATGCTCGAATTTTTAATTTTTTCAATATAACTCTTAACATTATATCAAATATGTAATATTATTTTTAAATTTTTAATTTATTCGATATGATCCCCAACCTTTGAGTTTATATTCAAATTGTTCTTTAAACTATATAAAAATAACCAATATCATCCTTTCATTAAATTAAATTGGGAAAATATCATCAAAATTCCAAACTTTCCCCAAGCCGACAAATTTACCTCAAACTTTTTTTTGATGTGAAAAATCCCAACCTTTTACCTTTTCAAACCGTGACGCATTTACCTCCATCAAGGGCATTTTTATCTTCTTCTTTTTTTTTTTTTTTTTAATTCTTCTCTCTCCCCCCCGCCGGCCATGGCGAAGGGAAGCTGGCATCTGGCAAGGGCAGCCCTTGCCATGGACGTCTTCGCCTACGTGCCCTCATCCGACCCAGCCGAGGGCCGCCCTTGCTCGACGCCGGTGAGGGCGGCCCTAGCTAGCCCAAGCGAGGGCGACCCTCGCTCGACGCCGGAGAGGGCAGCCCTGCCGGCGGAGGAAAGCGAGAAGAAGAAAGAAAAAAGAAAAAAAAATTTTAAAAGTAAAAAGACAAAAGTGCCCTATAATTTATGGTAAATGTGTCACACTGGATAAGTTCGCGCTTTTTACATGTCACAAAAAAAGTTTGGGATAAATATGTCACGGTTGGCAAAGTTCATATTTTTTCACGTCACAAAAAAAGTTTGGGATAAATTTGTCACTTTAAGCAAAGTTTGGGGTTTTTCGTGATTTTTTCTTAATTAAATTCAAGGATAACGTTGAACATTTTTATATATTTTAAGGAAAGTTTAGAGATTATATTGAAAAATTAAAAATTCAAGGATGATATTACATATTAAGCTAAAGTTCAGAGATTATATTGAACAAATTTAAAGTTTATGAATTTAATTATATATTGGGTTATAGTTTAAGCACCATTTGCAACATTTTCCCTTCCAACAAATGCGTGGGCCGTGGGCTACGTAAGAGGTTGTTCCTAGGGCAAATTTAGTCTGGGCCCCCTCGAAAAGGCCCGTATTCCGAAAAGGAGCCCACGACTTGTGCCTAATGACGAAACCGACCCGCTCTTTTCGAACGCAGGGAGAAAAAGCCTCCAGCTTCCGGCGCAGTCCGAAGAGGCACCAAAAGCCGTCGTCACCTCGAAGTGCTGCGCTCACACCAAACTCCCCAGGCCACCGTCGCCGCGTCTCCTCTCGTGCTCGCTTCTCTCGCTCACTCGCTCTCGCGCGGGGGGGCGCCCACCAGAGCAGCCGCGGAAGAACGCGATCGATCGACGGCGATGGCGTCGATCGCGGCGCTCGACGACGACATGGTCCGCAGCATGTCGATCGGAGCCGTTTTCTCCGACTTCGTGAGTTCCGATGCTTTCGCCTCCAATTCCTTACGCCGAATGCGAGCTCGACGGTGGCTCGACCGTCTATTACGCCTTCAGGAGAGAGAGAGAGAGAGAGAGAGAGAGAGCGCGTTTGTGGTCGCGCGGCGAGTGCCGGAGATGTGTTGGTTTTGATTCGACGGTTTTTAGGGTCTTGATTGCGGCGAATTACAGTCGGAGGGTGTTTTGTGGTCGCGAGCGCCTTTTGTTCTTGGTTTTATATGCTGTCTTTCTGAGGGATTAGCGGTGCAGAGTAGTTGGTTCCCCGCTAGATACTGTTAGATGTTGTGAAGGTCATGTTAAAGATTCCTTTTTTTTTTTTTCTTTTCTTTTTTTTCATGAATGGTCATTTGGATTGAAACCTCGATTCGTTCATCAATATGTGTGTGCTGAAGCTTTTCTAATCGGTCTTTTGATGTTTCCTTGACGCACGACACATTGGTAGCGAAAAAAGAGTGCCTATTGAGAAACTTTCCATCCCCGAAATGATATGCAATGTGGCTGTGGTGAACTAAATTCTGAAGACATGGGTGGTTTCTGAAGAGAGTTGAGGAGCGATGCGCAAATTTTCCTTGTAAAGGTTTGGTATTTTACTTGATGCGGTGTGAGCTCGATCTGATTGTGATTGTGCTCGCAGGTTGGGAAAATAAATTCGCTTGATTTTCACCGTAAGGATGATATTTTGGTCACGGCCGGCGAGGATGATTCAGTGAGATTGTATGATATTGTGAATGCCAGGTGAGTTTGTTCTACCAAGCCAGAGGCTCTTTATATTTCCAGATGTCAGAATCGTGTTTTGATGCCTGAAAGCATATTGGGAAGATACTCTCATAGTTCACATCCTTAGCTAACTTCCTTGAGCTGTACTCTATTCGGCAGTGGAACTTGAGGTGTTCTCTCTGTAAGGATCCTTCGGTAAAACTGCTTTTTCGTTGATGAGCTGCAGGTTGCTCAAGACCACCTTTCACAAGAAACATGGCACTGATCGCGTGTGCTTTACTCATCATCCAAACTCCCTCATATGCTCTTCAACCAAAAACTTAGATACTGGAGGTCTGTTTTTGCTGTTAAATGGGCAGTATGCTATCTGATTTAAACAGTTATTTTCAGGGAATGGCAACAATTAACTATTTCTTTTTCTTTGAATGTTCAGAGTCCTTAAGATATATATCAATGTATGATAACCGATGCCTCCGCTACTTTAAGGGACACAAACAGAGGTTGGAGCTCTTTAATTTCATCATTAGCAGAAAGAATGAGCTTGTCTAATCTGTGATGGCTACTAGCCTGCTATTGTATTCCGTATTCCTATTTTGGGCAGTCAAGCATGATGCTCTTTTAGGCATCTAGTGCTGTTGATACTTGCAATTTTTTCCTATGTCGTCTATCTTGAGCTTTTTCTTCAGATTTTGTTATACTGATTCATCTTTCATTTCTGCTGTAGAGTTGTTTCCCTGTGCATGTCTCCAATCAATGATAGCTTCATGTCAGGCTCTCTTGACCACAGCGTGAGAATGTGGGATCTCCGTGTGAATGCTTGCCAGGTTGGTTGCTAGTTTCAAAAAGAAAAAAATATCAATGGTTAAAGTAGAGTTAGTGGAATCAAGTTTGGTGGAGAGCATCAATCAGAAAGAGTCATTACTGGATTGTGTTGGCTTCTAATGCACATCCTTCGGATTATAAGAATACCTCAGGAGTCGTGACTAGTATGATAATTAATCAATGTTTCTTTTACCTGTTATTTAATTGTTTCACTGTCCAGATGTCTTTTCCATATAAATGATACTTTGAAATATCAAATTTAGACATAGGGATCAAGGCATTTTTATTTTGAAAACCGATTGTCTTGACATGTTTCTGTTAAATGTATTGAACTTAAGGATCATAATTCTGTACTTTGGTTAATCAAATGAAACATGATCACGAATAGTATTAAGATGCCAATTATATGCATACTAATTTGTATGCTTTCCTAGTCCTCTTTTTGCATATATCTAGGTAACCACATAACTTCCAATAATTTATTACTTTTGCCCTTTCTTTCGCTTTCTTTAGTCTCCCCCAGTTCATTGTGTTTAAACGTTACATATGTTAAATATTTAAAAAATGTACGAATCAAATAAGACCTTTAAACTTTAGGCTGTAAATGCACAATTCTTCGTGTGCAGGAATTCTAATATTTAACGCATTGTGTATTACCTCCTATTATACTAGATAAGCCCAAATATGATATTCTATTGAAATCTTTTGCAAAAAAATTTTATGGTGCTTCTAGTTGCATCCCTACATGGTTGGGGTGGGGGTAAGGTAGGGGTGGGGGACACGTAGTTAGAAAGATAAACATCCTACATTATACTGCAAAATTGAGATTACTTTTAAAGTTCTAGTTGGAATGTTGTATCTAGTCAATATTGAACTTAAAATTTTATTGACTAAACCTTAGCAGTATATGGATTGAAAAAAAAAATTGAACATGAAATCTACTGAAAGTAACGCATAAAAGCTCCAATACGGTCCTCCTTGCCCTTTACAGTTGCAGACAATGATGATGCTTACCTTTGTAGTCTCCAGGGAATTCTGCGTCTACGTGGCAGACCTACTGTTGCATATGACCAGCAGGGTCTTGTCTTTGCTGTAGCTATGGAAGGGGGTGCTATCAAATTGTTTGATTCACGCTCTTACGACAAGGTTGCAATTTTTTGTAATGAAATGTTACTTCTGAATAGTTGTTTTGGAGCTCAGAGTATTGATCGAATAGTTTTGTTGTATCTTTTCCATCTTTTAGGGGCCCTTTGACGCCTTTTTAGTCGGTGGAGATACATCTGAGGTCTGTGATATCAAGTTCAGCAATGATGGAAAATCAGTGCTATTATCAACCACAAACAACAACATCTATGTTCTCGATGCATATGCAGGAGATAAGGTTGCCTTCTTCATAAGTCATCCTTGTTTTGGAGTTTTGCCCATGTTTTGGTTTAGTGCAGTTGTCATGTTGACTTTTTTTAGAATCATTGTGATAGAGCTCGGTCCTCTTTTCTGAGTTTTCACCTGTCCTGTAAATACTTATTGCAAATGGCATGTATTGCAGCAATGTGGATTCAATTTAGAACCATCTCCAAGTACACCGATAGAGGCAAGTTTTTCCCCAGATGGCCAGTACGTTGTATCAGGTATCCTTTCAAACTTTTGAAATCATGGAGATGTTGAAAGTTAACCATTCTCTCAGCACCGTCACTGCAATTAGAGGCCAATTCATCAGTCCATTCTGCAGAACTTAGAGGAGACTATTCAATTACTTGGCACTTTGTTATTGTGGATATTTTAAGATCAGGAACACATTTTGATATACATGAATCTGTAGGAGTAGAAACTCGTTCTCTTCAAACCCATGCTAATACCACTTTTATGTTTATGCAAGGCTCAGGAGATGGAACTTTGCATGCATGGAATATCAGCAGGCGAAATGAGGTAAAATGTTTTGGTCAGTTTGACTAGTAATTTAATGCTCTCTTCTCTCTCAAAAGAGCATTTGATGGCACCAGCTAAGCACACAAATAGGTAAATTGGAGTTTGATGGCTGAAGAATCCTGGACACTTTAGGACAATGACAGTTTGCAGAGCATGCCTATCTGAGTCACCTTTGGCATTTCTTAACAACCATCATCGTGTCTTCATTATAGAAAAGTGTTGAAATTTCTTCTTGAAATAGTACTTCTAGTTTCTAGCATTGCATAACAAAGGACGACAGAGCAAAGCATGTGTTCATGCCATCTCATCGAGACTCAAGTGGGATATGAGTCAGTAAATGCTCGCTAGGAGAAGCACCATGATACACAATTATTGCACAATTATATATACAAATCATAGTGAATATCTCTCCTGTCGATCGTAGTACAGCTAGCGAATCTGGTGCAAAATGCAAGTGTTCTTGTCATAGAAATAAGCTGACATTCTTCTTGGGGCTTGATCCACCAGGTTGCATGTTGGAATAGCCATATCGGTGTCGCATCATGCTTGAAATGGGCTCCTCGTCGGGCCATGTTCGTAGCGGCATCTACTGTCCTCACTTTCTGGATTCCAAATTCCGAGCCCGAGCTTGCTTCTGCCAAAGGCGAGGCCGGAGTTCCACCAGAACAAGTATCACTGTGAAGCCTCCATTTGCAGCTCTAGACCCTACCATGAGCTTATTTAAGCGAGCAATAGAGTTAATAATATGTTGTAAATCTTCTCATGTGCCTCGCGTAAATTTTGCAGTTATTACTAGACCAAGATAGTTTCATGCTCCACAGAACAAATTGACACCCCCCTCCCCCTTCCCTGTACTTTAAAGTCACAATTTTCAAAAGCTTCTGTTTTCTTTCTTCTTGATTTTGACTATCTGATTTTTCCCAGAAAAAGTGAGAATCCATGGGTGTTGGTTTCCCCATAGGTCATCCAGTTTTAACTTTAATCTTATACCGACATGAAAAAGTTAGAATCCGTGCAATTCCATGTTTATTTGTTCGTCCATTTTCTTTCTTTTGGTTACTGTGAAATGATTCTCTGCTCTACTAAATCAGGGTCGGAGAAATTAGTTTACTTTTAGTTGGGCAAGACCTCTTTATAAGAGTGATTTTGTCGAAGGTCACGAAGCACACGAGTAGGTTCTCCACTGTTGTCGAGTTCTTGAATTACAGTTTCCTGGAGACGTATTTCGGATAGGCCCGTCTATTCAATTACAGCATTAAGTGTTCGAACGACAGCACAATGGGAACCGAACCTACGTAGCGCATAGGAAAGATTAGGAAGGAGACCACACGACGACAAACGAGGCAGATGGAGTGAATGACCACCGCCACCCGATGTGTCGCTCGATTCCTGCGCTCGACGGCCACCTCATTCGTTTTGCTTTGCCCTTCCTCTCTTCGGTTTCGGTTCCCGATCTGAAACTTGTTCCTCATGCACGCCCTCTCTTCACCGTCTCCCCACCTACGTGTCCATCTCCCTCGCTCCCTCTCTCCCTCTCTCCTCTATAAAATCACCGCACCTCCACCTCCAACTTTAACTCTCCATCTCTCTCATCTTCTCTCTCTCTCTCTCTCTCTCTCTCTCTCACTTGTATCATAGAGCTTTCATTCGGCCACCGTCCATGGCGGACCGCGACCGCGACCGCGAGAGGGACCGTGACCGTCCCCACCAGATCCAAGTCCATCCGCAGCACCGCTACAACACTGGCCCCGGTGGCAAGGGCTACAACATGTCTGAGGGGGGACCGTCTGCGGGCAAGGTCCTCGCGGTCATGGCGATGCTCCCTGCGGGGGGCATCCTCCTCGGCCTCGCCGGGATCACCTTCGTCGGGACCCTCATCGGGCTCTGCTTGACCACCCCGCTGTTCATCATCTTCAGCCCCGTGCTGGTACCGGCTGCGCTGGTGGTCGGGCTCGCCGTGACAGGCTTCCTCACGTCGGGGGCATTCGGGCTGACGGCGCTGTCGTCCCTCTCACGGGTGGCGAACTACATAAGGCAGGCGACTGGCACGTCGCCGGAGCAGATGGCAGAGCATGCGAAGCGGCGGCTTGCGGACACCGCCGGGTACGTGGGCCAGAAGACGAAGGAGGCAGGCCAGCAGGTGCAGAGCAAGGCCCAAGAAGTCGGCGGTGAGCGCGGCGGTGCTGGTGGAGGGAGGACTTGAAGAAAACGAGGGCTCCATCAAGAGTTCGACGAGGATGACTAGGGAGTGTGCATGATGGGGTCCTTTGAGCGATCATTGAGGAATCGTTCGGGGGATGCATGTAAGGGTTCGTATGAGATCATGAAGAAGGGGAAAATAAGGAAGCTTTTTCTTTAGTATTTAGTCATTTTGGGATTTGCATGCAGGTTTACATTTTGAAGGGGGGTGGTTGAACCTTGTAGCTACCTTTGTCTATGTCTTTTAAATGAATGTTATGTTGTCGTCGTTAGTTGTCGTTGGTCTATGATTCTTTTGATGTATCGTGTACCGTCTTGTGCGCGTTGAGGTTAGTAAAATTACCTGCTCTTGATCTCCCGGCTAATAAGGGGCCTCGTCATTGTAATGACGAGCCTAATCAACGTTTACAAAGATAGAGAAACCAAAAGATCAGTCATTTCTGGTCGGCTTTTGCCATGTTTAGTCGAAGATTACCGACTTAATCAGTCGGATCGACATCTTCCGTCATCTTAACACGAGATTTATCAGCTTTCTCATGGGAGCTGCTGGGTAACTGCTGGATCTTGGGATATTGAAGATGTATCGGGTCGAGTCGCAAATCGGATTATCAATTCAGATTGAAGTCGGGTCAATTTTAGCGGTCCATTGGCTTTATCGAAGTTTAATTCCCAGATGGTGATTCTATGAAGTGGAATTGATCCTCATAATTAAGCTTTTTAAATTTCGAATCGTCATTCAAAAAAATTTAAAGACTAAATTGAGCCTCGACCGATCTTTTTAGTAGTGCTGTCAACAGATTCTATAAAGAATATGGCGCACAAATTAACTTTCCATAGTCTAAAAAGTACCCGAGTTAGGGAAAAAAGGAGAACATCTGGGAGTCTATTGGAAGATATGCTCGATGTGGAAAGCAATCCGGAGTGAGATTGATACATTAAAGTTCTTTCCTTTCACTGTTCATAGTTCTAAGTATATGGAACATTTTTAATGTAAGAATTTAAGTTGAAGAAATACAACAAAATTCCTTCAAACTCCTTCACCTTCTGACTTCTTTTTCTTTCAATTTCTTTCCTGGTATCATAGCGCTTTCGAATTCCTGGCTCTGATTGCCTGTCGGATTTTTTTCCTTTTCGTACCAATACCATGAACTCAAAATCTACCATCAGTTTCTGACGGGCGTGCAAACAAGAAGTTCCAGAAATCCATACCTTAAGCCCACTTGCTGAAGTCATCCCAAGTCAGGAGCAGCCAACTCGGGCTCAACATGCACAATAGCATCCCTTCTAGGACCAGTCGAATCTGGCGCAACCCATCTCAGGCTAGCCCATTACAGGCCAGCAGATTGTGGATCAATCCTTCGAGTGGCTACCTATTCAAGTACAGCCCAATCCATGGTTCTAAGAGCCAACCCAAAATATGCCGTGGCCAAGAACTCAGGGCCACAAAAGTAAGACCCATCCCGATGGAGGCCCACCAAGCATAAACTGGGCAAGCCCAACCACCAAGTCGGGATGGTTCGATGCGAGTCAAGCACCCGAATCGGGTACTTCAAGTGTGGAACAAATCCCTATCCGTTCTCCAATCCGGGTTTCTGTAGTATCCAATATCTAATCTCGGTCGTGAGTGGTCATCTGGAGCCTGGCGACCTACTATACGTTTCCGTTGCCGATAGACCAGAAATATGGCTCATTGCTCATCAACTTTCAGGACATGAAAACTATTTGACATAGGCACAAGGATTCCAGCAAGCCCTTGTCACGAAGGATAAGGATGGTTTCCTTGACAGAACCATTCTAATCCCAACCAATGAGCATTTTGTGCGACAATGGAAAAAAATGCAATTAACTCGTCCAAACATGGCTTGGAAATTGCAAAGCCCCAAATGTCGCAGCCGAATTATCCTCGAAAGAGGACTCGAAAATTATGTTGGAAAGCATAAAGGAAATGTATCATAAATTGGATCGAGCGAAAAAAATTTCCCTTACCCAAAAACTATCAAAGCTAAAGTAAGGAAACATGTCCATTACGACATGTTTCGACAAGCTCTTGACACTCTGGAATGAACTAGAAGTAGCTGAAGAGAACCTTAAAGGACCATAATCAACCTTGCAACAGCACAAAGCCATAAAGGAGAGAGAAAAGTTAACCCAATTTCTCCTGATTTTAAACAATACATACCTCCTATTTCGATCCGAAATCTTTAATGTGAAGTGTAGGATGTAAAAACCCCTTAAAACTCTTGACAACAATCTCATCGTTTCTCATAATGAAGTATGTCGTCAACATATATCATCAAGTCAAAAAATGACATGCCTTTTGTTCACGTTACTAAGGCATAATCATGTTCAGATTGCTTGAAGCATACAATTGTGAGTGCATTGACAAACTTGGCATACCATTATCTGAAAGCTTGTTTGAGACAATTAAGGGTTCTACAAAGACGGCATACCCTTGATCTAAGACCAAACTTGATATATGTTATGTAGTACAAATGCTCAATCACTTCATGCATAGTCCAAAATAGTCCAATCCAAGTACTGCTTTAAAGGTCATAAAGTACTTGAAGAAATGCCCGAGACTTGGGATACTTCATAGAAATGATGGCCTATTGTGATACGAATTGCGCAACTTGCCTTATGAGTCAAAGATCCATCATTGGTTTCTGTATTGCTTGGAGAATCTTTGCTTTCACGGAAAACGAAAAAACAACCCACCATCTCATTGTCATCCGTTGATGTAGAATGTCGAGCCATAGCAAAAACCACCTATGAGGTAGTACGGATACAAGGCCTACTCCAAGACCTTAGGGTACAAGTTAAGGGACCAACCAAACTATTTTGCGGTAATGATGCAGCTCTTAAATTTATAGTGAATCCCATAACACATGAAAGAACAAAACATATAAAAGTGAATTGTCATTTCACTCAAAACAAGATCTAAGAAGGGATAAATGAAAGAACAAAATACATGAAAGAACAAAATTTATAGTGAATCCCATAATACATGAAAGAACAAAACATATAAAAGTGAATTGTCATTTCACTCAAAACAAAATCTAAGAAGGGATAAATGAGACAAGAGGAATTGGAACTACAGAACAGCTTGCGGATATCTTCACAACACGCATATCTATTGAGCAAGCTAGGTGTCTTGAACATTTATAAGTGATCAGCTTAAAGAAGAGTGTTGGAAGATATGCTTGAGATGTGGAAATCAACCAGGATTGAGATTGATACATTAAATCAATCAATGGTTAGAGTGAATCAATCTAAGATAGAATTGATTTCTTAGGATATGTTCATTTTATTGTTCATACTTTGTATAATATATACGGAACATTGTACACGTGAGAATTCAAGTTGAAGAAATACAACAAAATTTCTTCAAACTTCTTCATCTTCAAGTTTAGGTTCCAAAAATCAATGGAATATGATATGGAACCTAAACCCCTCCTCCCAAAAAAAAGTCAAACTATTCACGTGGAGCTTGCGTGAGAACACTTTCTCGACAATCGAGAACCCAGGAGAGAGAAAATTTTACCCGAAACAAAAATTTTACCCCAACCTTTTATGCCCTCTCGTCAACAACACCCAAAAGAGGCGGAGCATATTTTCCTACTCTATGAGGGGACTAGCGAAATCTAAAGACCTCTATTTCGAATATAAAAGTTTCAAATCAAGGCCTTTGTCGAATTGAAGAGTCATTTCTAAAACACAGAAACCCACCGAACACCTCACCTTCCCCAAATCTATTAGTTGAGATATTTTGGAACGTTGAAAGCTGGAAACAACTTTGTATTCCATTGGCAATGTCTAAATCTAAACTAGGTCGTGGAGTCAACAAAACCGACACACAAAAATTATGAGAGATGGAACGCGAGGAAAAGGGAAAGTGAGAAGAAATACGGTGGTATCACATACAAAATGGAATCACCCCGAGAAAGACACTCCGAAGATCAACGTACATGGCTCATTTGCAAATGAAGAGCAAATAGAAAGTATCCCCGGTTTTTTATCTTCCAATAATTGGACATGATTTATTCAGGAGCCCACTTAGTTTGTAATCTCGGAATTATCTCAAAAAATGAAAGAAGTTTATTTTGACCAAAGAAAACCTCTAGCCTATATTTACTAATGATCCGATATGAAATAAGTGGGGTATTAGCTTTTCAAAGATATTACGGCTCAACTCATTTTCATCTGCATAAAATATAAAAATTATAAATTAATTTGAGTCTAAATTCGGAAATGGTTTATCGAGTTTTCATTGATTAATTATTTTTTGAAAAATATTTTTAAAATTATTAATTTTGCACAAATATACAATGCGTCAATTCTCGGTATCGACCATTGTTTCGTGGTCTGAGCGGTCATCTAACCTCGGATGAGTTTCCTCGTAAGTGAGATGCATCTCAACTTATGTTGCACTCTGACCGGAAAAAAAAAAAAAAAAAACTTATGTTGCACGTGTGGGATCTCACCAGGTCTTGTCTCTCTTCATGGGGACACGTGTCACGTCCTGCGGGGGCAGCAGCAAATTTGTGACGTCATAAACGGACGCACTGACATCCGTAGTTTCTCACCCCCACAACGATGCGCACAAAAAGGATTTGGCACTGTTCAACGGGCATGTGCATCGGGCCGGGACACGGGCAGACGTCCAATCCATCAGTCAGTCGGGGCGATCGGGCCGACTGGCCCACGTGATCTGTGGCCGGCTCGGAAATGGCCCACGGCATTGACAGCCTTACGCGACGTGACCTCGTGACAATCCCTGTCCCCGGACTAAAATTCCGACTCTGGTTTTGGCCTCCGCACGTCGCACGTCCGCTCCCTGTTCCTTGTCTTGTCGCCCGCTTTTGGTCTGATGCTGACTCGCGCATTGTTCTTGCGCACGCTTTGCATTCGAGCTGATCGAAATAGGGCACGAGAGTGCTTTTAACCGATCAAAACTTAGATCACTGAAATAATCATAATTTCGCCCTAATGAATGGTTCTCCCGATTCAAACGGACCGTGCTTAATTGATTACCTTGTCTTAATAGTAGCGAAACATATCAATGACATTGTATTTGCACATGCTTGGTTTCAAGCTATGAGAAGTGCACGTGTATTTTTCCGGAAAAAACGGAAAACGAAAGTTACTTTTAACTTTTTAAAAGCTACTTTGAAGATTAACATGGATAAATCAGTTGGTTAGAGAAAATCGAATTTTCAATAGTTTGTGCTCACGCTGCATGTACATATCCAACTATACATGCTGAATTTGGCTTTTTTTATTATTTTGGGCGCAACTATAACTGATCAGCTTTTTAGAGGGGGACTAGGAGAATAAAATAGCCCCCTACTTAAATATGAGTCCCCCCTAGCATAAATTGCATCCATGGTCATCGGCTCCTAAGCCACAAGTATGGAACCACCCTTACCACTAAGTCAATCCGAAGGTGAGTGTAACTTGAAACGATGAACTAAATATTGTTCAATATACTAAGGTGTCTCAAATTTTGTTAAGCATTTTGATAACTATATGCTTGTAATTGCTTTATATGTGGAAAATTTCCAAAATAGTCCAAAACTTATCACATTGTGCCAATTTAGTCCTAAAAAACTATAAATCTCTTGCAATTCTGCCAATTCAGTCCATCTGGCCATATATGACCGGTCAACGCTGATGTGGCAAAACCGATGCTAATGTGATACGATTGGCAATGATGTGAATAGTTTTTAATAATACTTTATTATTTTTTGAACTTTTTTTTTTGTTATTTTCTTTCTCTTTATTTTTTTCCTCTTCCTTCTTTCTCTGGCCTGTTGCCAGACTAAGGCAACCTACGAGAAAAAGTTTTGGAATGAATTCGCACAATTAGAATAGATTTATGACTTTTTTGATAATCCTCCCGCTTTGTGTGTGTATACAAATTAATAGACAAATATATCATTGAATAACCCCTCAGCACCAGCACAATTGATTGAGGTGTTAAGAAATTTTCAACTTATGAGCTAAAAGCTACCCGTTTGAATCCACCAACTAAATGTAAACTGCTCTGCGTTAAGGCTACTCGCACAAACCAGATGTTTGAACTAACTGGTTTATGGGGCTTGCAACATTATTGATGAGTTTCCAAATATTTAGATCTTCACGCCTTCGCCCCTATATCATCCAAAAAAAGATTGGACTTGTTTACCAAATGTTGCTGAGATTGAAGTCAACGAGCTCAACTTTGAGTATGTGATGCTCTCGTGATCGTTGGGAGATGAGTGACATGCACAAAGACGTAGTCTTCCATCCGGATGGTTTACAAGAATTGCCCCTTTTTGGGTGCACACTTACAAAGGATTAATATACATCGAAAGATTGCCCATCATGCTAATACTTAGATAGAATCAATCACAGTGTAAGAACCAACAATTATCAAGTCCATGTCTCTAATGGAATCTAATATGAGCCTCGCAATTATGTTCGACCATCTCACAACTAGCTTTGATTGGCATAATCACTGTTAAAAATAGGCTTAAGGTAAGATTATCCCCAATTCTTAATAGTCCACCATCCAATCAACCTTAACAATTTGCCAAAAAGGTATGCAACATCTAAGTGGGATTGCAGGAGAGCACATTTATCCTTCCTGCCGAAAGCAACCTAGCCAATCAAACCTATATAAAAACAGTTCAACTATCATATAAAGCACCTTTCTGACTAGTGAATTTTTTATGTTGTCTCAGTTTCACTTATCGAATCGATCCCATGCACAATCAGATGAGCAGAATATCAAAGGAGAGAATTGTGCGGCGTTTGTAGGAATTGACCTTGGTGCAACTGCCTGATTAGCTCGTCAGCAACCTATCTATGTTGCAGTTATACCAACTACATTAATCAATTTAGCCACCGACCCAAAAACAAGTTTTAATAACTCTCTCCCCATGGCTGGAGATCTTCGAGAATCCGACTAATCTTCAATGAGTGTGATAAGTCGCTCTTTGCAGTTCGCTTCCGGACAATAAGCGAAGTTCACAAGTCCGAGCACTGATTAGAATATAAGCCTGGAAAAACAAGGACATGCTTATGACTATAGACAATTCTTGAGTTGTTTGGCTTTCCTTTTGAGCCGCTACAAGTGAGCGGCCCTAAACTCCACAAAAAATATGTAAATGATTCAGGATATTTCTTAGGGTTTCATGAGCAATATGCTTATGGGGGGTAAGGGGGACCGATGAATCATCATCATCATCATATCATCAACAAGGAAGAAACTAGGAACTCCAGATAGAACAGAATTAACTCCAATCTCTTAATCTTTATGCTTTCTAATTGAAACCATATGGAATTTACGCTAATCATTCTTCATAAAGTTGGAGGTACATGGCTTTTAGTAAGACGTTTTAATTAGTGCATGGAACCATTACTAGCTTCATCCAATCTAGCAACAGGAAGAGAGTCCTGAGTCCCCATTTGGACATAAAGGAGATGTCATACATATGATTCATGACAAAATAGCACATGATTATCACTTATACCATAGCTGATCCTGATCTTATCTAATCCCATGGAAAACCTGGCTAAAAACACCAATGGATCTCCATTCCTATGCAGAATTTTTGTCACATACCTCCATCATCTCCCTCTTGGCCATCTCCATCATGGACATTACTCCAAGCATTAGGATGATAATACCCTCCACAGTTCTGATCGAAACCACCGTCTCCATAAACTTGAACCATATTGCTATTATGATTCTTCCTCCGATAATGCACAGGCCTAGACACCGTGCTTGGCATCTCGCGACAGGTGTACTGGATGAGATCAGCGTTCGTTGCGTCCAACTCCTTTTGGAGCCTGATGACCTGCCTTTGGAGCACTGATATAGCTCCCACGCACCCGTACACCGGATCTTTGAGCCTTGCCTCAGCCTCGTAGGCGAGTGAATTGACGGTGTCCTCTCTCTGGTGGGGGAGGACCTCATTGAGGAGCTTGCTCACGTTGCTCGCCCCGAATATCTTGTGGACGTTGGCGAACTTCTGGGGCTCCTCAGGAGGGAAGTAGGGCGCAAAGATGCAATCAGGCAGGCACTTTCTCCTCAAGAACTTGCAAGCAGCACACGGAGAGCTGGAGTAACCAGATGATGAAGCCATAAATAATAGTCTCACCAGACGCTGCAACGAAAGAGCAAACCTTTGGAGTCTTCGCTTTATGAAGAGAGACATAAAGAAGTAATGCCAAGGTTCATGGACAAAACCTGTGCGTGTGTGAATCAATAATTGCGAATTTGAGGATACTTGCATTTAGTCATAATCTGCGACTTGACATGCTGAAAACAGACAAAAATTGTGTCCAATAGATCATGACCACACCTGAATTTCAAACGCCTGCTTGTAGGAAACATATCTACATAGTCATAATATACAAAATTGCCACGATAGAAGACAAACAGAATCATGTCAGATCCATGTGAATTTTGAAAAATAGAACGGACTGCAACCTTATCTTCAGTTTTGAAAAGGACATTTGCATGACGATTTGAAGCAGTGTAAAGCCTGGTTTTGCTTGTTCGTTCCTTACAAATTTTCGATATAAAACTTGGTGAATAAATTGTTAACTATCTTCTATATATTTTAAGGTAAGATTTCACCAGTTTTTAACTAATAATAAATCAGATGCATGTTTTTTTATTAATGCGATCTTCCATGATTGCTTATATAGATGCTGAATTGCACCTTCTTCTCCGCAACTTCAAAGATCTCCCTCACTTTTCTCCACCTGCTAACTTGTCTTTCTTGAATTTGAACATACAGGGTGACTTCCGTGCCATTTTTAATCATCAAAAGAATATACATGTGTGAACTACAAACCTATGAAGATCCAGACTTAGAAGACTTGCTTGAAAACTCTCTCTCTCTCTCTCTCTCTCTCTCTCTCTCTCTCTTCTCCCCCTCCTCGCTCGCTCCATCCCTCCCCCTCCCCCTCCCTCCCCCTCTCTCCCTCCCCAAGAAATGGAAGGCACCAATCATTGTTCCTCCCAATCATTTCTTTTTCTGTACTTAGTTCAAGAAAACTCATATTGCAGAATACTGCATCTTGGAAAATAATCTCAGTAGGAATTCACCATCTTAAGCATAGTTTGATAAAGAAAAATTATATCCAACATGGTATAATTGACACATATAAGTTCTGGCATAAGAAGATGAGAGAGAGCACCTTTGCTTACCTGTTCCATCGCTAGGGTTTTTTTCATGGTCAAGAATGAAAAGGAAAAGGAACGCAAAAACCATTACCTTTTTTTCTTTTTTGGCTCTCTCTATCTCACTCTCTCTGAGTGAGCTCTTTCAGGATCTGCTATTTATCCTTCCGAGGATGAACGAGAATATGTCACAGGACCATTGAAACGTGCGAGGTTGGAATTTTATATATTCCTTGAATCAATTATGGCAGAGAGGACATGATTGTGAGAGTTCAATGAGGATGAAGGGAAAGAAACCCTATTTTGTTGCAGAAGAAGACAGAGAGATCTGCAAAAAAGCACAGTTCTAACAAAAGGTGGGGTGTAGAGAGAGAGAGGGAGGGAGGGAGGAAGAGAGGGAAAAAGCGTGTAGGTAAAAGGGCATTTAGTGAATGGGGTAAGAGGGGAGAATTTGGAAAGCAGAAGACAAAATTGTAATAAATTCGAAAACTTATAAAACTCAAGTTATTGAGATTGATTTACAAGTTCATCAAGTAGCGTGACAGACTTTTGGAAATGTTTGTATACGGCCGGCAAACTTAAATGCTCGGTTATGCAAGTTTGTCATAGCGCTTAATAAACATATTTTTTTAAGATAATTTTAATTTCTTTAACGTTTCTCGCCAAGGAATATATGCTGGAAAAAAAAAAGTCTTGACTATGACACTTCACGTTTTAATTATTGATGTTCATGGTCCAGTAACCTCTGGCGAATGGACTTGAAACTTGCCCTACTCAATCACTTGCTTCACACTCATGCCTGTATATATTTTACTGCTGTTATGAATGTGATGGGGATACATCACCAGCTATAACATTTATTTATTAAGCATGCATTTGCAGGGGTTCACATGATTTATTATTTTTCTGTAGATAGATCACTTCATCCAATATTCCACTAAGATATAAAATGAATAGTGTATGCCTTGTATCTAGAATCAAAATAGTATCCACAAACACTAGTTGTTAATTCTAAGTGCTAGTAATTGAACATTCTAAGTTTTTAGACAGCTTGACTTAAGCAGATATCCGTGAGACAAAGGAGGTCAATGGGTGAGCATACTAACTTTGTGTGTCCCTCTATCGGGATTAAAAGGGACCTCGACCACCAAGTTTGATTAGCCAAAAGATGTCTGTATCATGAGTTTGACTTTGATGCCTCATATGCATTTATGCAGAATTTTGAAGTTATCACTTAAAGCTAACCGTCGAGTTGGCAAAACATCCAGATTCTCGACACGAGAGGTTAGGTTATGTCGTAAAACTGGACACAACTTATAAACTAAAAAGCAATTATAACACGCTAACTATATCTAGGAACATGATTAGGCTGGTAATAGCTAGATGCCCATCATCCATCCATTTATCTAAAGAAACCAAAAAATGTATATAGCCAAAAGGAATAAAGGAACAAAAAAAAAAAGCATCAGCAAGCATTTTGTCCTCATCTGCCTCTGCAAACTGCAATTGTTCTCAATCAGTTAGCATGAATGATTGTGTTTCACTACAGTCAAGCTGTGTGCTATTGAATTTCAGTTGAACAGTGCGGTCTCTGAGCAGGGTTCGTTGGAACGTAGTGCAGACAAAGAAGACTTAGAACAGCGACCACAAGAATGCCCCGAAACGCTAATGCGGTCTTGGGGTCACTCTCACACTCTTCTCGTCGTCTCTTCAGATTCCACAGAGTCTCTCGGTTCTTTGTTTCTTTGCTTCGTGTCACTTTGCACGTACCCAAAATAATTGCCCGACCAAGAAGAAAACTTGGTCAGACCTAGTTTTAAAGCTACAACATACCCATGCTTAGTGAGAGAGAGAGAGAGAGAGAGAGAGAGAGAATCTTGTTGAATTTAAAAGCCAGGGCTTTTTGAAAGCTTTCAAGATTTATATTGATTTTGCTTTTTTTATGTTTATTTTTATAGTTATTATATTTGTGGAATAAGATGGAGGAGAAAAAGGGTAGTAAATTATATGTGGAAGGAGTACGAGAGATATGTGATCGGCGTGCGTTTCAGGTAGGGCCTTTTCTCGAAGCTTTTGAAGATCCCCCTTCAATCATCGATCGAGATGAAGATGCTTTTGCTCATGACCAAATAATGACTGACATATACAAATGATCGAAAGATGGTTCTGTGATGTATTCCTTTACGTATAACTACCCTATAAATTGTTGCTTTAGACTTGGTCGCCGACGCGATGGCCAAAAATAATTAAAAAAAAAAAAAAATCGGTCCCTAAAGACGTCCACCGCGATCGGCTTGTATAATGTTTGCATTATACACCAGTTATGAACACAATTTATATGCCTTGAGAAGTGTCGAGGTCGGCACGGGCCGGACATGAGAGTTCTCTTGAAGCGATTAAGTTTGAAGGAATTCTCTGGTGAGACTATCGCAGAACTTCACATGAAATAGACTGGCGATTGAGATGCACTTCGTGGGTGGTGTGTCATTATAATGGGTAATAGATCGGGAGAAGCAATGAATAAGTTATATACATATTAATGCACCTGTCTTCTAGGTTAACTGCGAGCTATCATTACTCCCTATATATTTGTATTATAAGGAGATTGATAGCGGATCATATGGTCGAAAATGAAACCCATGGGCTTGGTTCAAGTGTCTGAGGAAGATATGGTTAATTTATGTGCAAATTTGGTGTACAACACAAGTTTGCCACACCATTAAGTACAAATGATTTCACGCGGGACAACCGACACTTGAGTTTTGACTCTCCTATCTATCGAGAAAAGTATCATAAAAGTTTTAAATCTATTGTATTGATACAAATTCAATCATAAACTTTTCAATTAAACCAATTTAGTCCTAAACCTCTTTTTACATTAGCACCAATTGAGTCCATCCGCCAATTTAGAATAGAAATTGCTAAAATGGACATCAGTGGTCTTATGTGACATAATTAGCACTAACGTGGAAATTTTTTATAATTTAGAAAATCGAATTTTATTATTTTTTAAAAAATTCCCTCGCTAGCCATCACCTATGGCTGGTTGCTGACATGCCAATAGAAACGAAAAGGAAAAAACGAAAAGAAAAAAAAAAAAAAAGCAAAGAAAAAAGAAAATATGGGAATTTTTCAAAAATCATAACAAATTATATACATTAGTATTGACCGTACCACATAGGACGACTACTATTCACATCAGCCTAGATTAGTCAGATGGATTCAATTGATACCAATGCAAAAAGGCTTAGAACTAAATCAATTAAATTAAAAGATTTAAAATTGCATTGGCATCAATGTAATAGATTTAACACATATTAATTCATAAATGTAGGATTACGTATCTGATTACGTATCTAAGACGGCCATCCTCGTCTTTAGAAAGAAATAATAACTTTCCAATGGTACTGTTGACTAACAATAAGTTTGCATGTGTTTTTGTGATGGATTGATCATGTCATTTGTCCTAGAGTTCTTTATAATACCCCTTAGGATGGGTGCATATGAACCTTCTCCCCCTAATGGATCTGTGGGTGCACATGATTCATGATACATCACTTAAAAAGCATTTTCCAGGACTTGGTCAGGCATTTCCCCACCAAGGAACATGAACTTGCTTTTCTTAGCCATCCAAGTAGAGACAAGTGTCCTAATAAGACTTCAAAGTGATTTAAAAAACTTCATTGTTTATTTTTCCAGCGCATCTAAGACCACCTCCGGAACAAAAAAAAGATGGAACTTTCATGTGACGTTTCAGAAAAAGAAGCATCGGCTCTTGTTATTCCTTCAATGAGAATACAATCTCCCAGCAAAGATAGTGGCATTATGAAGATAAAGGGGAGCAATATATTAATTTAAGTCCAATTAGGCCTGCCCTAATGATTGGGTATTCCCTTAATTATTGATTGGCGACAGATACGATGCCATTTTAAATGTGCATACAATTTGGACATTATCTCACTGTTCTTTTTAAAGTGGTAGGGATACTTTTTGTTCTTTCGAAATATCGGTATGACTTTAGGAATTATTTTGGTAAATATCGGTAGGGATACTTTAGTTTACAAAAATTATCCCTAAAGTCGTATATGGCCATGAGTAGAATTCATGCAAAAGTACCCCATCTAACTGTTCGATGGTGTTCTAAAAACAATAACGATACTCTTTTTTTCTTTTCTTTTTTCCATTCAAGGGCATGGCGTATACTGGCCTTTTTTGTTCGGAAGGATAAGGGGAAGTTTTACTAAGAAAAAACGAGATAAAATATCACTATATTCTAAATCATCTCTCAGTGTGATTGATTTCGTCGTTCACATTTCGTTGCTCGAATCTACACAATATTCTTCCATGAAATGAGAGTTCCAATAAGCCGCGGAGCTACCATTTGCTACTGAGTGTCACACGTGTAGAAGCCCAACGGATGTATCTGATGGTCCCGCAATATGTTATATAATACAAGCTTAGAAATGATTTCAGACACTAGATTACCATAAGAAATTGACATAATGCAGGTTTTCCTAATAATACACTACTCCACAATTGTTTATTTCCTAAAAGCAGGATGGTTGGTACCAAACACGCAATGACACTGTTCTTAAAGGAAACTTGATTAAATTCAAGCATCATTCAGCCTATGCTTTAAATTAAACCGGCCTATCTAAAGAGGCATCCGATCAAAAGCTTTGTGTCCACATCGATCTCTCATTCCTGTCCCTTAGAGGCCTTGTGCTGTCAGTTCAACTGGGGAAAAAGAACTCTTTATATCATTCATTAGAACTTGGCACTCGCTAATGATGTTCTGCATTCAACAAGGAAGCCGAGGATTCGACCACGCCTTAACTTACGAATCTTTGCATTTTTAGATTAATCAATGACGATCTTTACATGGGGTTTCCCTACTCTTGTCGATCGAGCATCGATGTTTTTCTGGCGCTTTAGGCTACTGTATCTGCCTGAGATGGTGCAACGGGCCATACTGATGCTCTGTATCTTGTCGATATTACTGGGATTCATCACATGAAAACTGAAAATCGACATAATTTCTGCCCATGTTTTCTCAGTTCCAGCCCAGATATTCATTTGACTTTATGTGAATGGAGGGATCCTAAAACAGGGAATAAAGGATCTCCTGCAATTAGTACATTGTCAAAAAGGAGATCTTGCAATGTGACATCTACGCTTCCTTTCAGAGAGGATGAAATCAGCTCGGCTGGCTCAGATGTTTTTATTTTCTCTCGTCTTTTTTCTTTCCTTTTCTTTGGGTCATGATAGTCAACAAAGCAGAGGAAAGATGAATGCCTCCTTCACATCATGGCAGACCGCCATATCTGTTAACCAGTAGAGCCTGGAGATTGAGACGCGAGCTCATCATCATTCCCATCCTTTGGTCTTCAAGTTTCAAGAAAAATACAAAGTCAATACCCTAGATGGATAACCATCCCATTGAAGCAATGAAAGTGGGCTGGGCCTGTTTGGCCTGATTAAGTTCAGGCACAGCTTGCTCTGACTACAGGTGACGGTTCAAGGTTGTTGTTTTCTCTTTGGCGCTGTCCTATGTCCTTGTGTTCACGGAGTCATTTCCTGACAAAGTACAGCTAGGTTTGAATACACCTCGCTGTTCTTAGATAGCATATTGTCCTTTCGTCCTTTCGGGGATGTGGGAAGTTTGAATTGATAGGGATATTAACATGTCATCGGATCTATGATTGTTCTCTTCCCGCAACGTGGCAAATCCTGATGAATCGCCTCAGTCACCTCAGACGAAAATTGCAGAAATATGAATCTTCCGAGAAAGAGCGCAGATAAAAGCATAAAATTTTATTCGTGACCAAAAGTTGCTTCAGGCGTCTTATAAGAATCGAATGGAGCGCATTCTTATGCTTAGTGGGAAACAAGGATGCATTAAAGGATGAAAAAAATCTGCATCAACCATAAATGTAATTGGCTATCTACATTTTCTATTCCACCATCACATGACAGCCACTATGAATTCTCTTTTACATAGTCTTCATGCTTTACAGAAGAAAGGACTAAAATTGGATCGAGAAAACAGGGCCAACAGTCTTCACGAAGGTGATACAAAGTAATCACGAATAGTTCTTTTCACAGAGGATGGAGGATTCAACACAGAAGAGGGGCTCTTCAATGTAGCTTCAGGTGATTTCTCGTAGTCCTCTAGATAATGTGAACTTGAAGCAAAGTTTTTCTTCGGTGCTTCAGGAGTGCTGAACTTTGGCGGCATGATTGAGCTGCTGAAATTTATCTGCTCTGATTCTTCTTCTGAAGAAGAGGGAGTAGGATCTTTAGTGACATGTTTTGTGTCTTCAGTCATCAATAGCCTTTTACATTCTCCTGTTGGGATTGCCATCACCCGCTTTCGAATGGCCGTTGGCGATCTTGTGGTTGAGCAACATTTATTTTTTATGTTCCACACGCGAACCTGACAGGAGTTAAGTTCTAAAAGTGAGGAATGTAAATGTCATTTGTTCCTTGTGAGCAAACTATTGTTTCCATCATTTGATTCAAATTGGATAAATTGTTTCTATTTCAATTCATGAAAGTTCCCTTTATTGTAAACCAAATCAAGAAAATGCATTATTGACTGGATAATCATATACTGACTTATATTATAAGTACATTTTTGTGGTTCAAATTTCAAAAGCAAATGGATTTGAAACGGTTTAGTTCAGTTCAGTTTGTATTCAAAATGGACACAGATTTAATCTCTCCTCAAAATAAAAAGTGATCCGCATATGACTTGGTTGGGTTTTCTCCATTTAAACCAAATTATATACCATGCAGCAAAAGTTTCTGTAAAAAAAATATACAAGGATTTTGCTTGTTCGTAGTTTTAGCTTACCGTGTAATCATCAGAACAAGTTGCCAACTTTCCTGCTTCGTGTGGAACCCTGCCGAGGAAGGTTCACAAAGAAAAGAAATTAACTTGTGAGTAGAGTACAGAATTTGATTTCCAACTGAATGTGACTCGAGAGATACATACCAAGCAACTGCTGAGACTTCTCCATCATGACTGTTCAAAGTAATGGGGGCTGCATCAGGCTTGTTCATCTGTAACGAAACTCAGTTGTCAGATTAAGATAAACTGAAACGTGAATTCTAATTATTTGTCTGGAGATGGACCTGCCAAATGTAGCCAGTTCCATCACTTGAGCCACTGAGTAGGTGAGACGCATCTGGACTGATTTTGGACTGTCAGAGAGTAAGCAAAGTAAGCCGCGTAATCCAAAGTATCTCTTCAGTAATGAGGCCAATTTCATGACATCCTGTTCTTACCTTCACATAAAATGATTCTATTCGGCACCCTGAAAAAGATGTCACGGGACCCTTTTCCAGCTGAAGTATGTTATACAAGTATATTCTGTTGGCAAAAAGGGAAGAGACCTAGTCAATATGGGGCAGGAAAAAAGAAATACCGAAGGGAGATCTGGATGGAAAGATTTTTATCCAGTAGACTCAAGCTATGATGGTTAATGTGGCCAATTCCACCTTTCAGTATCAAATTCTCCAATAGATGCTGATGCAGATAAAAAGTTGAGCTTATAGAAACTGAGAGATACCTATTGTCCATGCATGATGCGGAAAGAAACACTCCATTTGAATCTTGCGATAGGCTAGATACACCATGTAATCTTCTAACCTGGTGTAGGAAGAGATTGATTATCTATCATATGCTAACTCTGATAATTCTGAAGAATTTAAACTTTAGAGAATATTTAGGTCAAGGATATTTATGTTTTCCACATGGTCAAAGAGACTTGTCAACCTGATTTCTTATTCTCGTTCAGCAAAAAAGAAATGATATTTTATTCTCACGTGCTTCATAGGGACTAACCTTTTCAGTAGCTGACTTGGTATCAGGGCAAGTCTGCGTAATTTGAGCCTTTAGATTTCTCGTGTCCCAAAATTTGACAGTGCTGTTGGAAAAATTAAGAAATCAAGTCATGACTCTAGCTGCTAAGGGGAAGATACATTTGAAGCCATGCTACAATTCTCCTTTACCTGTCCACTGCACCAGCGGTCGCAACAGAAACTTCATCTTTCAGATAAAGGACAGCTGTAGTACTCGTTGAAGCAGCCTGTGACACACCAAGTGGCATGAGAAATTCATACACTATATTGAACTATAATGCACTTGAATAGGAGCATACCTTGCCACGCCTGACCCACTTGTTTCGAGGTGATGGATGAGCCCCTTGACCATGTAAGTTGGGCTGGATAAAGAAAGCAATGACTACAGTTAGCTGAACGAGGATTATAAGTTTATTTGTAGCATGTACATGCCATGTACGGTCATAGAAAGATTTGAATTTACCCTATGCAAAATTCTCCCTGCCTATTTCTAGTATTGCACTGGCACCTCAAGTCCCATATGGCAAAGGATCCATCTCTTGACCCAGAGACAACAAGATCTGTTATAAGTCTAGGGCATTAGTATGGTGATAAAAGATCCATATATTTCAAAATAGGAAACGAGATCCAAAAAGCTACCAGAATTGGTTGGATGTGAACACAGAGATTTCACACTTCCGGCATGACCCATCAGCATGCTAGTGGATTTCATCTTCTCAACATCCCACAGTCTTATCTGCACATACCAAAGGGAGGTGCTTGAGTATATCTTCCAGATCAATAATGAGTTGAATTGAACAGACTGTGTGATATTGAGCCAACAGATTAACAATTTGTGACTCTGTCAGTAAGAATCAATAGTCTTGTTGATGCTTAACTCTCTACTAAGAAGTACATTTTCATCTTTAAGGATTGTCTTTCTATCTAACTCCCAGTACTTGGGTCCATTTGGTGATAAAAAGGTGAGCATGAAAATGTGCTGATTCTGATCAGGGACAGAATTTGCACAACTTATTAACAATTTGGTATGAACGTTAGCTTGAGGATGAATAACATAGGTTGTGTACCTATTTCACTAAGTAGGAGTAAGAATAACAGAGGCAACAATCTAAAAATGTCACAATCAATCTTAATCCCATATTGCTCATCACAACAATTTCTAAGCACACATGCATAAGATAGAACTTCTGTAGTAGGGCCATGGACTTGAGCCAAAGAAGGAAAAGGAAAGCACAGAAGCCAGGAGTTCATTTCACCATGCATACTGAAGGAGGACAGGATCAACCTTGTCATGATCATTGGCCATCTCTCTCGCTTCATCAGCATTTGAAGAACCAGTGTTATAGAATTGGCTTTTCCATAGGGAAAGAGTGGAGTTGGATGTAGGGGGGACAAAATTATACGAATGGAATGCATTGATAAGTTTGGGATGATTAACAAGTTAACAGCCAATTTTTTAACTATGAAAGGAAGTCATTCAGAATGCAGCGTCTTCAAAAACTGCACTCCCAAGCTGAATACACACAAGACACATCCAAACGCTATCAACATTCTGATTTCGGACCAATTTTGGGGAAGTCCATCTGATAAGCAATTAATGAGGCCCTGAGATCTGACATTTCCATTTAAGTATGGTTCTTTTGCATCTAGTGGGAGTCAGTTCAGAACTAATCGTATCAAATTATCAAAATGGCTTCTGGGAAAATCTCAAACTTACAGTTTGATCCCCTGAAGCTGTTAGTATTTTGGTATCTTCCTGCGTGAAAAAGAGAGAAAAAATTATCAGCACTGATCAAGAGAAAGCGACAATGAGGATATCAGCAGTAGAAACCAAGTCTTTTTTTTTACGGTATTGCTACAGTTGTACAAATCAAGAGAAGTTACTTCCTATTTCGGGCCATTCCATAAAATTAAGTCATTCCTTCAACTACTAACGGCCTAACCGCCGGAAGCTTCTCTTATGCTCCAGTTTTCAAGCCCAGCAGCAATAGAAAAGCACACATTGCGTGACAAATGGTATCAGTGCTATGACATACAGCATTAATTATGCCTAGCGCAAAATTGCTTTCCTCAACTATCGAAGCTTCAAATTTGAGCAGAGCAGGCAGGCATTAAACGGAAACAAAAAGTTAGTAATTTGCACAGAGATTAAATTGAACAGATTATAACTCCGATACAAGTAAAAGTAACAGGAGAAACAAAGCCTGGGGAAGCACCTTGATCCAGCATATATCGAATATGGCATTCTGATGAGCAACCCAATCGCCGATCCTAGCTTTATCTACAAGAGGAGCGATCCACAAAAGAGTGAACTTCCCAGGTGAAAACAACCCTAA
This sequence comes from Eucalyptus tenuipes, assembly GCA_014182365.1. Classification (NCBI taxonomy): domain Eukaryota; kingdom Viridiplantae; phylum Streptophyta; class Magnoliopsida; order Myrtales; family Myrtaceae; genus Eucalyptus; species Eucalyptus tenuipes. Next base: position 24,173,761 of record CM024546.1, read on the forward strand.
GAAACGTAACGAGAGGCAGAACAATGGCCATCGAATGCTTCACCTGCATTTTCTCGGCAAGACGTCGAGGGCGAAGACTTCGGGCGAGTGTCGAACAAGCTCACGTATCCATCCTCGTCGGATACGGCGAGAATGTACGAGTACCTACTCGTCTGAGATTATAATTAAAAAAAAAAAAAGATGCGAAGAAAAAGGATCAATCCTATTGAACCCGCAGCTGAAATCCACAAGTTCGATCGATCGAGCGAGCGAGCAAAAAATTCCTCAAAAAAACGCGAACCTGGCAGAAGGACAGGGCCAAGGGGGCGTCTCGTCGCCGTGGTGCTCGACCGCGACCGCTCCGACCTCGCTCATCACGGCCGTGGAGTCGGCGGCGTACGGCCGCTTCCGAACTGCGGAAAAAATCCACAGCTCAGCATAAGCCATCCGCCGCAACAATTTCGAAACACACGCAAAACGCAAGCACGCGCGAGCAAACAGGTACCTTTGAAACCGGTGAGCTCTCTGGATCGGATGCTCCGGAAGAAGGATGCGGACGAGCTCTGGATCTCCATCTCGGCGAACGGCGGAGGACGGCGGGGAAGACGGAAGAGAGCGGCGGCCGGTCGGGATCGGGCGATCGCTTCGGCTTCTTTGGCCCCTCCTCTTTCAGAGTAGTTCTGCTAAGTCTTTGTGTTTTTTTTTTTTTTGTTTTTTGGTGGCGCTGGCGACATTGAAGAGATCGCTCGGAGTTGGGCGCCAGCGACTGGCGGGAAACTTCGAAAATCATTTCGGCTGGCGGTGCCGTCGTGCGGCGCGCCCGCGTGAAGTCGGAGAAAAATGAAAAATGAAAAATGTCTTTTGGTTAGGGTAAAAAGCCGATGGAAATCTTAAATTATATGCTCGACCCGGCCCATTTACATATTTTTATGATGTTAAAAATCCCAAATTTACACCCTCTTTTGACATTAAAAATCTTACTGTGTGGACTCTAAAATGCAAATATAAAGCCCCACATTACTCGAGTAAAATGAAAACAACATTGTTTTAGTTGAAAGTTATCAAACAAAACCTTTATGAATGGTAAATGTACTGCATAAATATAAGTTTTGGATTTTTTGTGTCACAAAAGGTTATAATAAAAGTGTCACCATTTATAAATTTTGGAATTTTTTATGTCACAAAAAATTTAGGGTAAAAGTGTTATAGAGCATAGGTTGGTATTTTTCTTTATCACCCCATGTCTTAAAAATTACTAAAAGAATCAAAAAAATTATTACCTCTTAAAAATTATCAGCCATTTATGAAAAATTATGTGATTCCAAAGCTCACGTATTTTTGAAAATTTCAAAAACAAATTATTTGAGTTTTAGGGCTTTGATATTATAATAGGAATGATGTTTCAAACCTTGTTATCTCAATATCTGAAAAAAAAAATCATGTAATTAAAAATCTTGCCTTTGGAAATTTCAAATTTCACACGTGAAAATATTTATTTGGTCAATTAAGAGATATCCATCGATAAAATATATATATCAATTTATTTTCTAACCAAACAATGGAGACACAAATGCACAGAGTATTTCAGTATTGTATCAGAAATATGTAAAGTCTCTATCATTAATTCTTCAAAATCCACCGTGTTGATTGTTCTTCTTGAAAACGGAATCTCTCGTTCAAGTCTGACCTTTCGAAAATTATTATGGGTCCAAAATCATTTGCCCAAACTGGTCCATGTTATAGATGGCCTCCACTGTCGTTGGCCCAATTTGCAGAGTTAGGTGGGAGCGACTGGCAACAAACTTCCAAAGCTTTTTAGCTAACTACATGCTCATGCGGTGGCGTTGCCTCGCCCTTATCAGAATATGTCTTTTTCGGCTTAAAGGAGAAAAAAGCTAAGTCTTTTTAAAACGAAATCAAGATAATTCAATCTATTAATTGGAACTTACAAATAACAACTTGGGGTGCGATTTTACCAAAATTTCTCATAATTTGGAAAGTGACTTACAAATTATCTAAAAGTCACTCGCATAAAATTACTAATGGAATAAAAAAATTACGAGGACCTCTTAAAAGCTATCAATCTTATTTTAAAATTTCTCTGATTTCAAAGCTCACATTTCTTCCAAATATTCGGAAACATTTTATTTGAATTTCAGTGTTTTGATACTCAACACCACGTGACATTTTATTCCAACTATCAATATACGAACTAACCCAAGTTAAGAGATACCTCACTTTAGGAATTTTAAAATCTATTATGCGAAAAATATTTTTATCTAGTCTATTATGATATATCTATTGATCGAAAGAAAATCACACGACGAACATACATATAGAAAATGTATTTGCAGATATTATATTGGATGTGTAAGCTATCGATCATGAACTTTTCTAAATCCGTTCTTCCCGAGAAAGGGATTTGGATCTCTTGTTCAAACTCGCCCACAGAAAAAATAAAATAAAATAAAAAATCATAAATTTGTCACGACAAGCCAAACGGGTCGATATCATAGACAGCCTATCAGTACCAGCTTATCATCCGACGTCGGAGAGATGACCGGGTCCAACCCGGGCGCGTCCACGGATCCAGGGAGTCGCCCGACAACGACCGCTCGGCAGCCGTATAGGGACAAAATCTGGGCCCGAAGCCCCTTCATGGGCCGAGCCCACATGGCCCCGGCAGGAAAACGACATCGCATCGGGCAACTCCCCAACGTACGGCGCTGATCCGTCGCTTTCGGGAAACGCGAGAAATGACAACAGCAAAAAAACCCACGAGGGGTAGTTCTCCAGTTCCGTCGAAAATTGATGCTCGAAAGATTCTCATCCAAGGATCCCCCATAAAATAAAAATAAATAAATAAATAAAAGCCCGAAAAAGCAGCGGGAAATAGAGCCGTTGCTAGGTTTACCTCGGAAATTTTGGCGCCAAAATTCGGCAGCCCGTAAATTCCCGGGCAGCCGCCTTTTCAAGACTTTCAACTCTTCTCCTCCTCTTCAAACCTAAAGAAATCGTCGTCCGCTTCGGTATAAAAAGTTGCCCTTTTCTCAAATTCCTTCTTTTGACCCGAGTATCCATATCTCCTTTTCCCCCGTCCAGCCCGTCTCCTCCGAGCAAAGATCCTTCCTTTCGCCTCCGTTCTCCGCCGCCCGCCGCCCGCCGCCGTTTCCGTCCTCGTCCTTCGACTCCGTCGGCCGGACCGGCGAAGAGAAAACCGGGTTTGGTTGGCACCGTTCCGGGGGCGCGAAGCTTCGTTCTTTTGTTCTGTTTTTTTGGTTCCTTGGCGCGCGAAATGGGGGTCTCGAAGAAGTCGCAGGCGGAGAGCAACTCCTCGGAATCGGAAATCAAGAAGTGGGTCGTCTCCGGCGTCGCGGTCAAGGCGATGAAGCCGATAAACACGACGAGGGGGGCGGCGAGGTCGTCGAGGGACGGCGGCGAGGGCGACGACGCGGACGCGGCGCGCTCGACGACCCCGACGTTCAAGGAGGCGAGGATACCGGAGAAGCTGCCGTGCCCGCCCGCGCCCCGGAAGAGGAGGCCGCCTTCCTCGAGCTGTCACATGCTGAGCGGCGTGCGGGAGTTCTTCAACCCGCCGGATTTGGAAACCGTGTTCAAACGCCATGTGGAGAGAGCCAAGTGACTCAAGGCTAGAGTGTAGTTCATAGTTTAGACCAACTTGTTTAGGATAGGATTTGCTCTGTTTTTGCTCCTCTTCTTCTTCTTCTTCTTCTTCTTTTCTTTTTATGGGTTTTTTTTTAATGGATAGGATTAGGATTAGGATCGATGTACAAAGAATATGAAATTTCAATGAAATGAATGTCGTAGTTGAGTCCATGACTCGAAGTGCTCCGTTTTCTTCGCATTCTAGCCTAGTTTTTCCTTCTTTTGGCTCATTCTAAGGATCTATTCATGTTTTCTTTTACCAATCTTGCACTCTGAATCTCACTGCTCAATTCGGAGATGGTGAGGTTCACCTGTTACGCCGAACATTTCTTTGTTTTTCTTTTTGACGAGGGTACCTGAGTGACATAAGCGTATCTTATCGTCTCATCTGCCCATTTCGTCTCCATCGATCAAGCAGAACGTGACAGATTTTCTTCTGCGTTATCACCTTTTTTTTTATTAGGGCCAAATTTTGGGTTTTGGATTATTATTTTGGCATCTTGCGCTTTGGGGGTTTTTTAATTGTTCACGGCACGACTCAGGTTGCTCTTGCTTTTGCCCTTTAAAGCTTTGCAATTAATTTCCTCATCTTTCGGTCCTGCCTGGTGCCCGCGCTCCGGTCTGCTCTGCTTTCCTCTCCATACTCATCATTTATGAGGAAATTATTGGGGCATCTTGTAAGTTGAGCCATCCTTGAATTCAACTTAGCGAGGGGACACTCAAAGAAGAGATTCCGACCCTATGCTCGATTATAATAGAAGTTATTAAAGACGTTGCGGCTGCGCATCCTCCCGATTCGTGTTCTACGTGTCTGCGCCTGTGCATTACTTCGCCCGCCGTAAAAAGGGTAACTTTTTTTTTTTGTCGGTAAAAAAAAGGGTAACTCGACACCAAGCACACATGCATACATCCAAAATTACTCGAACTCGATCCAGCTCAAGTCGAGGGTATTCATTACTCGGCTTGGCTGTTTACGTTACGTATTCTAGCCAGCAATCTCGACTCCTCTGCTGTCTACTGCTGCGCCGATACACTGGTCCACCGGCTGCGAGTTTTTCCAACACGAGTTGCTTGTCCAGTACGGGTTCGATCAAGGAGACAAATGGGAGATCTTTTTCATGGCTGAGATGATGCACGGACGTTTCGCAGGCGGTGGGGGAAGAAAGAGAGAGAGAGAGAGAGAGAGAGAGAGGGAGGGAGGGAGACGACATCGAAAGAACCTTAAGCTTAAAGTACCGAGTTGGGAGGGACTTTTGGTCTTTTCTATGTCCCACCTTTGGCTAGAAAACCCTCCGGTGCTGTGCTGCGTCGAGCCAAAGTGCCCCCTCGTAATGCGCTTCTGATTGCAATGGCATCGGCCAGACAGGAGTTCTCTCTCTGGCCTCGGCGTGACAGAATCCTATGTGGGGTTCGGACAGCACTCTCTCTCTCTCTCTCTCTCTCCCTCCTTTCTTATTTTTGACTTGGTAATAGATATTTTCCCATGAAATAATATTTTAAAGGGTTAATACTATTGACAACTCCAAATTAATACACTTATAACACATTTATCCTAAATTCTAATACATCTATTATAAATTTATCATTCGTTCTGTTTCCGTTAAATTTTACTATAAAATTACTGAATTAGATAACATTTGGGATTTTATCCTCTATTTGTTAGGGGTACTTTTTTCTTTCAAGTCGATGTCATGATTATATCCAACTTAACGAAAACTGATTAAATGTAAATTTATCATAAATATATCAATTTGAAGTTTTCAGTGGTTAAAATTTAGTTTTGAATAAATTTATCATAAATGTACTAATTTAGAATTTTTCATTATTTCTACTCTATTATAAATTTGTCTGATGTATCATAAATATGTCAAGTGATGATTTTTCGAGAGCATATTTGCACGACAAAATCCATGCGATTATGGTTGCGATTGTGGTTGCGATTGTGGATAAGGTCTAAGGCGTGCCCATCACGTACCAAAGACGTTCAAGTCTCTCCGCCAATTTGTAAAGTGGAGAATAAGGTTGTCTTTGCAGCACGGGGCTGAGCTTTATGGGGATTAGGGAGAACCTTTCGTGAAAGTATGTGTTGGTAAAAGCTCTTTGCATGTTTGATTTTCTTAGGGGGCCTCGCTTTGTCTTTGCCAGAGAGGGAGATGTTCAAATTGGGATATGAATAGAGTAATATTCATGTTGACCCTGCTAGTGCAATGGAGACTGCTTTATGCCCTTTTGCCTTTGTTGATGAGGATAACCCCAAGCGAATGTCATCCAAGACGTTAGTGATGAGGTTTGAGATGGACCGGTAGCTTCTTAATGAAGTGATTGTTGCTATATTATCCATGACTTTGTCGCTCGAATTTCGAGAATACCATAGTTTTGATTGGCTTATCATTCCATGCATAAGGTAGATTTTTGGTTAGGGAATCTAATGAGTGGAGCTTCTCACACTATGAGTCTCGGTTATTTTAACGACTCATGCGGTCTGTGCATTTGATTTATCGTTGTCTTTTTTTCTTTTTCTTTTTTTGTCTCTTGCTTTCAAATTTAATTTTTCTTAACTGTTTGATTTGTGCAATCCGATCCTCACACTCATGATGGCGAGTGACCGTGCCGACACCAAGTCTCGCGGCCCTACTATTGCTATCCCTCGCCGGTGGTAGTTCAGGGCCCACGACCACCACCTCCCTTCCTATCTCGTCCTGCAAGTAATTTTTGCATTCCCCTACATTGGCTTCGCGCATGGCAATTTTGTATTGGAAGGGTGAAGCGTGGATAAGTTCAACTATGTCAAAACTATTTCCATGCTTCGCGTGTCGCTCATCCCAGCTGTAAAAAAAATGAACGAGATGTTGTTTGCCGCCGACGGCAAATGTAAAAGAAGTGAATGATTTTGTTTTGTCTTATGATGCTTTATTCTCATTGGACCAATCTAATCGTTCCAATAATTGCAAACACCACTTAGATTATAGAGACCTTATTGTAAAATAAATCAAATGAACTCTTTCTTCAAATTTAATTCCTCTTAACTGTTTGATTTATGCAATCCGGTCCTTATACTCATGATGGCGAGTGACCGTGCCGACGCCAAGTCACGTGCCCCATTATCGCTATCCCTCACTCGTGGTAGTTCGGGAGCCACAACCGCCACCTCCCTCCCTATCTTGTATCGCAAGTTATTCACACATTCCCCCACATCACCTTCGTGCATGGTAATTTTTTATTGGAAGGGTGAAGTGGGGATAAGTTCGACTACATTAAAACTATTTCCATGCTTCTCGCATTGCTCATCCAGCTGTAAATATAAACGAAATGTTTTTTATCGCCGCCGATGAATGTTAAAAAGGCGCATGGTTTTGTTTTGTCTAGTGATATCTTATTCTTGTTGGACCAATCTAATCGTTTCAATAATTGCAAACACCACTTAGATTATAGAGACCTTATTGTAAATAAATCAAATGAACTCTTTCTTCACGTGGGCATCTCACTATGGTCTCTCGCTCCCATAGTTTTGCAAATATATCTCAATCTCGCCACCTTGGATTTCCCCCAGGTTCGTACGTTCATCACTAGTAGGTGCGTCCAAAGCTAATCCGAAGGCATATTATTGGCTAATCCCGCTAGCATTATTGACTTTGATCTCATAAAAAATTCCCCGGATATAAGGAAATAATTGAGGGAATCTCGCTTAATTATTCATCAGTGGTCCCTCCCTTAAGACAATGTTCTTATCCAGGACCAAAAACATAAAAAAAGCATATTCTAAAGGGCTTAAATTAAATATTTAGATATAGAATCCTGGCGGCACCCTGCCGTATCGAAACGGTCTGTTAAAGAACACGAGCGAACACATTTCTTGGAACTACGCATGATCAAAGCTTCTGAATTCTGTTTTTCGGCAAGCTCAATGTTCAAGGAATTGAAATATTTTCCTAATGGACTCAACAGATGTTTGAAGGCGGGCATTTGTTTTGTGAAAAAAATAAATGATTCAGAAGATATTTTCCTAAAAATCATCGCTTAAATATTCATGAATGGTCCCCTAAGACTATGTCCTTATAGGGGACCCCAAACAAAAAATGCATATTGTAAAGGGCTTAAATTAAATATCAAAATATAGAATTCTGACGACGCCCTACCGTATCAAAACGGTTTATAAAGAACACGAGCTGAACATGTTCCTTGGAAATACGCATAATCAAAGCTTGCAAATTCTCTTTTCCAGCGAAGTCGGTGTTCATGCAGTAAAAACATTTTTTCTTACGAACTCAACAAACGTTTGAAGGCAGGTGTTTGTTTCATGGAAGAAATGAACGATTCATAAGATGTTTTCCTACAAAACCATCACTTAAATATTCATCGATGGTCCTTTAAGACAATGTTCTTATATAGGACCCAAAGACAAAAAAAAAACGCATATTTTAGGGGGCTTAACTTAAATATCTAGTTATAAAATTTTGACAACGCGCTACTGTATCGAAATGGTCTGTTAAAGAATACGAGCGAACATGCGTAATCAAAGCTTTCAAATTCTATTTTCTGATGAGCTCGGTTTTCACACATTTGAAACATTTTCCTAACAAACTTGACGGATGTTTGGAGACGCTAATTTGTTTGCCTAAAAGTGAATAATTCAAAAAATGTTTTTTTTTAAATGATTGCTTACATTAATGGTAGGTATAGTTCCAAGGTAAAATTAGGAAGCTGAGAATCGAACTAGTGAGAATTAGTCCCGTTCTAGATTTTAAGATATGATAGGAAAGTTCCAAATTCCCGATGGAACCTGGAATTTGAATTAAGTTTTTGTATTTTTTATGTTTTACGTCTTCGCGCAATCCTGAAACATTACATGGCGTCCAATGATTAATGAATTATGGCAAATTGTGACCATTAGAGATAATGATTCATTACAATTGTCAATTAAGAACATTGATGACACTTTGGCAGATCTTGAAACAAATCCCAGAACCTACGATAAAGTAGGTTCCAGGTCCATAATATGTGAGATAGGTTTAAAGTTCTAAAAATTAAAGAACCATCTCGAGCGGTGGTTCTCGGGGAAACGTCCTCAGGAGTGTTCATTTCCGTGCGAGGCAAACGGAGGCTATCGTAAGCGCTTACGTGCCCGAAATGGTTTGGCTAATGTGCTCAAAACAAGGGGTTAATTACGGGCGGTGAAAAAGGCCAATCGTGGAGGGAGGGGGGGGACAAAGAACGAAAGGACAGGAGTCGGGACTGGGTAGGGGGAGGGGGCTAACGACGGAGGAGGAGGAGGGGGAGATGATGACGATGATGATGAATTGATGATAATGATGAGATTTTAATGCGTTGGGGTTCGCGAGGTGGGGAGAGGGGGAGAATCCAATGCATGGGAACGGGGAGGGCTCTCGTTTGAGGAATCCTATGACGGAAGATTCCGCCAATAACGCTTTTCCCATCTCAAACACCCCAAAAATAAATAAAAAATAAATATAAATTATAAAAATTAATAAAATTGGAAAATATCTCGTGGTCGAACGCCAATCAAAAATCCTTTTGGCGGTTTTTGTCCCGTGTGTTGGGCCTTCCTTTGCCTCGGAACTTTTCGACTCAACGCGGTTTCCGACCCAGGTGTCCCTTTCTCTCTCTCCGGTCGGGTCTGTGGTGCGGGTTTGATGGCTCTCTTAAATCTTTTGGCGGGAAGTTCTTTTTTTTTTTGTTTTTTTGGTTTTTGTTCTCGACACTTCTTGAATTTCCGTCAACATATGAAAAAACGAAATAGATAAACTAAAAGGCCGTTTGGTTTCATTAAAGACTTTATGATGAAGGAAAGTATTTTCTATCTATGGAAATTATTTTCGAGAATTATTTTCGAGAAAAATGCTTAATTTTTATTTGTTCAGTGGTTTAGATAAATGAATTTCCTTATAAGTAAAAGGGAAAGCTGTTTCGCCCAGTTTATCTTGTTATTTTCGATCCTTCATTTGAATTTTTTTTCGTAGGTCGATTAGTTTTCTGTCGTCTAAGTTCCATAAAATTGGAAAATAATTTTGAAAATTAGTTTCTTCTTAAACAAAACAAATCCTAAGGGTGTTTGCTTCATAAAAAATGAATAGTTTGAACAATATTTTTCCAAAAAATGGTTGGTTTTATTGCTTACAAAAAATGAGTGCAGGAAAAATATTTTCAACATCCATGAAAATGTTAAAATATAAATAGTTGTTGATAATGAAAATGTTATTCATTGACTAATTATTTCGAGCCACGTCATTAGGAAAAAAATTTCGAATTATTCATTTTCATTAAAATGAATAGAGTCTTAAAATCATCAACTTTGAGGGCAAGGGCTAGAGGGGAGAACCGGTGATCATTTTTTTCTGAAAGAGATGATTTTTTTTTTTTGGCGGTGATGTAGTTGCGAATTGATATTTGCAATTTAATCAAATCGACTTTTACAAGAAAGCAAAAGACCTTCTAGACATAAGGATTCAATGCAATGAAGCATGCCCTGTTCTTCGCTCCTCCAAAAACATCCTCGTGCCAATTGTTACCCTTAGATTAAGGTGCTTCAATGTCAATAGTCTATTCAATCAGCATCAACCATGAAATTGAGCATGGCAAGTTGGCCGTGCTCGAGTCTCCATTGGACCCTAGAATTGGCCCACACATGAGCACAACCATTATTTTCAAAGATGTGAGAATACTCTCACATGTTTATGATTGGTTGAATTTCGAAATCACCTTCCTATTTTTCCTCCTTGTTCCTATGATTTTAGAGGAAAAGGTGAAAAAGACTGGATTGTGTTCACATTCAAACCCCTAAATTATAGCTTTGACTTCAGGAAAATCTTTGCTTGCTTTTGACCGCGGACGGGGGATTGCTGTTATTTCATAATTAGCCTCCGGGAGATTGATTGACGGGCGACGATACGAACAATTAATGCCGACGGATCCGATGCTGTGGACTTTCCGGGGTTATCTCGTTTGACCCTCAGTTTTCGATTGTCTTTATCTTAATTTTATCGCAGTTTTGACGATGGTATGCGTTGACTTGTGTAATCCAATAATTTTTTCCTCTTTCCTTTAAAGATTCTTTCTACCGCTTATTGGACCGACAGTCTAAACTCCTGGCCGAGCTCGTCTTGGAGCCCACTAGCCTATCGAAATGCGACATGGGTTTGGGCTGCAGATGTTGAAGTCCACCTGAAAGATTCGACCAGAAAAAGCGTGCATCCCAGAAGATCGTAGCTAAAAACACCCTGCAACGCTGGAGAAGAAAATTGGGTTCTGTTCAATGCCGCTGAGTTCCGCATCGATGTATCATCGGTGCCGCATTTCGGGTGCCTGCTATCATCGCTTTACTTAAAGAACGATGGCCAGTCACGAATGTTATGGAGAATCAGTTTATACGTGATTTCGTACATAAACAAGTCGATTAAATTAGAGGTATTGACGCCGGTCTCCCCGAGATATTGGCGCCGAACAGTGGCTTGCGACGACGTCCGACGGTGCCATTAGGTACCGGAGGGCGGTGTGACCCTGTAAGGAGTCTCAGGCGGATCCTCGGTTACCAAAAAAAAAAACAAGTCGATGAAATAAGATAAACCAGAACTTTATGGATATGTATTACCACATGCGTGTATTTTCCATTACTTCGAGTGCTGCTATGCTTACGTTCAATCACCTAGGGCCCGACTTCTCTCGAAAAAATTGCTCCATCTCCATCTGCCAAACGGAGTTGGTTTTTTCTTAGCAACTCCAGTGTTTTCTAACAGCTAAGTTACCATTTTTTGCGAATGATAATCATTTGCTAGAAATTGATTTCATTTTTTATAAACAAAAATACCCGTTTGATCGACCGATCAAGAAGACCTTTAGTAATGTGCAAAACGCAAACGGAGTTGGAATTTTTATATCTCATTTCTATTCAAAAAATAGAAAAGTAGAAAGTTTTTACTTCTCATTTATTTTTCTTAGCAACTAAATAAAAAAAGTGTTTTCCTAACAAATAGCTAAGTTACCATTTTTATTTTTATTTTGGTCAGAATGATTATCATCCACGCCAATGGATTTTCTACTAACACGAGAAAAGAAGTTTAATGGCGGTTTATGCTTTCGTGTTGCAGGTTTGCCGTCAAGATGCAGAGATTCTGTCCGGGCAATCTCACCAGGCTTACCTCTATCTCTCTTTCATGATGCTACTCATCAGTTGCATGGCACTATCGAGGTTCATGGGAAGGCCTTCCGTGCAAATTTATTGGCATTGCCGAAGATTTGGTTCCTGAATTCTCTTGACTGTTAAATCATCCTGCTCCTTTGCAGCTAAAATAGTGGAAGATAGACATTACTGTTGGATGCAAATGTCACTGGTTTTGCAGTTCCTGGGTCCTTCAAATTGCCATTATACATGGGACTCTTGCTAGTTCTGTGGGAATTCATGTTGTGTCTGACATTAATGGGGAAGCTTTCTTTCTCCAAAATTGCCGTCTTTAGTGGCACAATGGTCAGTAACGCTGACCATCCTCGCCATTAAATTGTTTAACTGCTCGTTCCCTTCTATGCAACAAGCGTCTAGCTTCGCAGGTTCTTGTATCAGCCCCACTTTGCAGGAAGATAGTTCAACAGGTGAGGATTCCAATTAGGAAGATAGTTGTCTTTGCTGCAGCATCTTGTTCTCTTTTTTTCTTGCTGCAGAGTTCAACAGGTGAGGATTCGCGTCAGGAAATTCTGTAAAGCATTGGAGGAAGATCCGTTTAAGCCAGTCTTGGATTATTATGATGGTCCCAAGTTTTGTCCCCAGCTCTTGGTTCCAGGGGCATCCATTGATTCTGCAGTATCCAACGCTTTTGCATATGCTGATAGATTCATTAGTTGGCCAGTTCTTTGCAGAACCTCAATTTACTATACCTATGCGAACAAGCGAGATCTGATATTATTTCAGCAAAGACGTCTTCCTCAAATACTTGTAGATTTTGTAGTTCAAACGGCAACAAAGCAAATTTGATTTTTTTTTTTTTGCTTTTCTCCATCTTCTTGGAAATCCAGAAAAACAAAATTACAAGATTACTCACTTACCCATCTGATCAATCTAAGGAGCAGAGAAACAAATTTGAAGAAACTATTAAGATAATAATGCATCAATCTCACTGGTCATTACTAAGTTATTCTGGCCTTATTAAAAAAAAAAAAAAAAAAAAAAAGACAGCTAACAGCCTTACTGCAATAAAAAGCATTGACATATCAATATGTTAAAATCCGACCAACCAGACTAAAATAATGCTTAAAGAAGTAACTAAGACTCTCTGATAGTCTTGTTCGGAACCACGTGATAATCGTGAAACTGATGATTGCCCTGCGAAGAAGTCTGCATCATCTGGGTCGGGATCGGATCGCACTGCATTACTGAGAGTGGCGCTGGGGGCGGGGCCGGCTGGACCATCGGTACATTGTGGCACGCCCCGAAGCTCGGAGTACTTCCCGACATGTTGCCCAGAACGGGGCTGTATGCTGACGTTTCCGAGAGCATCATCCCCTCCAGGTTTAGGTTGGTGAACTGGAAGTTCTGCTGAGGAGGGACATTGCCACAAAGGCAGTGGTTCGGGTATTGGATCCTCTGTCCCCACCAATCGCTTGGCATCGAGATTGAAGAATTGGCTTCTGGATCAAACAGGGGTTGCTGCTGCTGCATATGATATGGCAAGTCGAGATGTAATGGGTTGACATCAAGTGGTGGCGGCTGCTGCTTCATTGGCATTGGCACAATCTGGTTCTGAAAGAAGCCATTCATGTGATGATGATACACAAGATCATCTGCATGCATGTGATGATCAGACACATAGCCCGATGATCTTCTCATCGCATCCTCCTTCATCACTGCCAGCCTCGCCTTGGCCGCCTCGAGCTTGTGGCCGAGAGAGCCCAACAGCCTCCTCAGGTCGTCCTCGGAGAGGCCCTCGATCGGCGCCTCCGAGACCGGGTACTTGACCTTCCAGTTCGCTAGCCGGGCCTTGGCGAGCTCAACATCAACCTTCCTCTTCCGGTTCACAAAGAACTCGGGCAGCCCGACCGTCCTCTTGGCACGGCGGTCCGCCCCCTCACTCCTGTACTGCTCGATGACGAGCTTGACCTTCTCAGGACTCGCAGGCCAGACCATGGGCTCGGTGGCAGCGGCAGACCCTTCGGGGCCATAGATGATCATGCACGCATCGACACCGCACAGGGTGGTGAACTCATGGGCTTTCTTAACGAGCCCCTTCTTCCTCTTTTCATAGGTGATCCTCCGTGCTCTCTCTTTGGGGATAAGCTCTAAAGCCAATTTGCCACGACCCATGTCTCAAAAACTTTGATTTTTCTTACAAGTCTACTTTTTTTTTTAGGGGTGAGTAAAGATCTGCAACAAAATAGCTGGTAAGTTATATGGTTAGAGAATTTCCAAGGAGAGAGAAAATCGCCAGCAAATAAAGAAAAAGAGAGCATATGAACTTTCCTTTTTCTTATATTCATAGATAAGAGCACAAGAGGCAAAAACCATTGACAGCTTACAGGCTGACATTCCTGATTCGATCAGCTCTCACTCCCCCCCACATCACGCACACAAAATACAAAGAGACACACCATTACCCCGACGCAAGAAAATCCCCATCTCTCTTTCTCTCTCTCGACTTTCCAAAAACCGAAGTTGACGAATTGTACAGGTTTAGGGCAATAGAGAAAGATCGAAGGCATAGAGAAAGAAAACGTGTACTAAAAACCAAGAAGGACTCGAGTCGCCCACCCGAGCTTCTCTACTACGCACAAGAACGAGTGAACTGGGATCGAGAAGGTGAAGAAAACTGATCGGCGCCAGAAAAGCTGGCGCGGCTTCGAATGTGCCCGGTTTCTCCTCAGTGGTGGAGAGTTCTGCCCAGAGCCAACAGCGAACGGCAAACCCACGAAAACTAAGGACGGGAAGATTCAAATCCAGAAGAGAGCGAGAGAGCGAGAGAGAGAGAGAGAGAGAGAGAGAAGAGACTGTATCGCGAGTGTTTTTGGAAAGTGGAAAGACACAGAGAGAGATTTGACTGCTCGGGGGAAGTAGAAGGAAGAGTATATATCAGAGAGGGAGAGAGAGAGAGGAAGTATCGACTGAGTGTTTTTGGAAAGTCTTGGAGAGAGATACGATCGCTCGGCGAAGAAGAGGAAAGAGTATATATCAGAGAGAGAGAGAGAGAGAGAGTATTGCAAGTGTTTTCTTGATCAAATACGGAACGTTGGCTTCCCTCTCGTGCTTAGTTTTGAATATGTATGCTAGGTTAGGGTTTTGTTCATGGCAATCATGAAACAAATGAGTCCTCACCACAAATTGGAATGCCTTCAAAAAGTGCTTGGCTTTTGTAATATGAACTTTAATTAATCATCCATTTGTTTGAAGGAAAACTATCTCCGAAAAACTGATTTTATACATTTCGGTGTTCGGATGACAGGAAAACTAATCGATCTACAAAAACGTCTTTTATGAACAGAAAACAACAAGTTTAGATCGAGATAAAACGATTTCCCCTTCTAGCAAAGAGGAAATCACTTTTTCTAAATTACCAAGCAAATGAAAAATCAACAACTTTCCTTGAAAATGAAAAAATATTTTCCTTTAACTAGAAGTTTTCGATGAAATAAACGTACCCTAAATGTATCTTGAACTAATCTTTTTTCTTTATGCGATGAATCATCTTATCTATTCTTTTCTTTTTGTGCCATGTGCATCTTAATTATTCACATTTGGATGTGACGTATGCATTTACATTGAAATAAAGAAAATTCTTCGAAGAGATGGGATATAACTTTTAAGGGACATACAGTTTCGCTATTGGATTTTTTTGCCTAAGAGATAATGAGCAATATAATGGATGATGCACGTAACTGTAACCTAATTAATTGATTAAGTAAAATGTTCCAAGAAAGTCCGTAATTGATCCAAACGTAATGCCTAATCAGAAATCCTATGCATCGCATGGGTTTTGCCCCTACTTAGAATAAATATAAGAACAACATAAGAAATCTTTATAGAATGGAAATTTTCTCAATTTTCTCAAATTTACTATTAATTGTCCGCTTTACATTTTATCTTAGAATAGGTACATTCACCATAATGATGCCTAGTTGAATTAAATTTTACACTTATACAGTTACAATATAGCTAGACATTACTGTGCTCAGTGTAATTTGATACATTCTAATGAGAAAGCGCCAAAACATTTGAATCTTCGCCCATTTTGATATAAATGATTGGTCAATCAAATAATTGACTGGACATGGACCTATTTGCGAACGAATGAAATGCTAGCCAGTGAATTAGAAATGATTAATTAAGATAAAAAAAAATGTTTTTCTTTTATAGATCAGTCAAATTCTGCGCTTATGAAGCAACCAGGACAAATCCCAGGTAATTCTATACTGTATCATAATAATTAACGAACTAGAATGGTTATAGCTTTCCAAGAGTATGTGAATAATAAAGGATACGCATGCTCATCACAACTTCTTAAGACAAGATATCTATTAGCCGAAGACAAAGGACAGCCCAGCAAATCAATCCAAGAGAGGGAAACATAGAGAGTTCAGATTTCTTTCCGAGAAAAAGAGAATTCGAGTTTATCAATAGTACCACTCATTCGTAATTTCAACAAATCATGTGCTAATTGATATTTTGTGCAACGAGATTATGAATAAAAAAACCAAGAGAAAAAGGATAAATAGATTAATTGTTGGTAACGTGGACTTTCCTAAATGAGTGGAAAGTTTTTGGCCCATCCACAAATTATTTTAAGAATTTCTTTTGAAAATTACAAATCCGACCCAGTTTTAGGGCAAGCTTGTTAACACTCTCGTCTGGTGTTTTGACCTTATGATATGTTATTAAGTAAAGAGGCGAAAAAAATAAAAAACGAGGCGAGCTTGTTTGACATAGAATCATTCTAAAATTGAGCTCGCCTCGTCCCATTTGAGCACCTCCAGCATAGACAACACATGACGCTGTGCCTTATTTTTTTATTTTTTGGTCATAAAATATGATCTTCATTGCTAACTAAAGGATTGATGACAAGAGTTTCTGAAATCGAGACATAAAATCAACCATAAGTGATAGACGGTGAGGCCCGAGTGGTCTGGCGAAGTGCGTATGGTAGACGACAGCGAAATTTCATTCAATGTTTGAGTGACGCCATTCTTTTGTTGATTTTTAGTGCTAATGTTGAAGGTGGATGAGTTCAAGTTTTGGGTCGGGCGGAGAGAGCTTCGGGTAGAGAGGGGCTGAGGAGAAGAGGGAATAAATCAAAAATAGAATAAGCCCAAAAAAAATTTGAAAATGGGCTACGTTTTTTAGGCTGGTTGGTGGGCCAGTGCATCCTGGGCCGACGAGAAAATTGGAGGCTGAGTGGGTTTTTTTTTTTTCTTTTTATTTAAAAAAAATGTATGTGGGCTTCTTTGGTTAATTTCGAGTGGGCCTTAGGGCTGGCCTTTTTTCGGTCCAACCTGGACATTATGACTTAAGCTGCCAAAGCTCGTTGAAATAGCAAGAACGTAGAAAGAGCCACATCTATTGTTGAGCTCCGTCCCTTAGGAGTGCAGAGTAAACGCGGACTACCAACATCCAAGAGCATGTTACAGACAGGGCCACGAAGCTTGTCTGCTTATTAAAATTTGATTTCCTTAAAGTGACGATCTCTTTCGGAAGTCAACTCTGGATTTATTTCGGTCTTTTTAGAGAGCCTTCAGGTCCCTGTGCAAGGTTGGCCATCTTCTCCAATTCCCTTCGTTCTCAAGGATTACTTCCATCTTTCTGACATTGCAAATCTTCTTTTGTTAATATTCCATAGGCATATTCCTTATTGACGTAAAATAAAGAAGAAAGATTTGTTCTTAACTCACCGTGGGAATCCAAATTAGGCATGTGACAGCCCAAGCGGCGGTGCGCGGGGAGGAGGGATGGCGGTGCATCTGCGCCTTGGTCCCCGAACGTGCGTAGGGAGGGGGCATGTCTCTTGTCCCACATTGCCTAGGGAGGGAGTTATGGGCTGCCTTATAAGACGATGGGACCTCTAATTGTACACACGCGTTTTCTTGGGATAGTATGGGCCGCCCTGAGAAACACTTATGTTCAAAGCGGACAATATGTGTGTCAGTTAAGGTCAAAATTAACTCATTTTCTCATAATTACACAGAGCTTGTTCTAATTGGTTCTAATGGCGAATGGTAATGAATTGATTTCATTAGAATTTCTTTCTTGGAGAGTTTATTTACTTTGTAATTGCTTTTTCATTGAACATGGAACATCCTATCCTTTTGGTAATCAGAAAGTTTCACCCTTTTTTATTATTTTTTGCAAAATTTGCAAAATTCGTGAGTGTGGCATATTTGAATTATCTAGTATTTTTATATAGCATTCTCTTGCAAAAATGAGGCTTTGATCAAAGCTCAAGTAGAGCTTGTTCTAATGGCGATAGTTGGAGCAAGAACGGTGGTCGGAATCCTAGGTAATAGAAATTAATTGATTTCATTACAAAAATTTCTTTCTTGGAGAGTTTTTGCCTCTATCTCTCACCATGGTAAAGTTCGCTCACCCTTTTTTATTATTTTTAACGTGTAAAATTCGTGCAAAATTCGTGAGTGTGGTGTATTTGAATTATTTAGTATTTTATATATAAATGTGTCTCTTCTAGCATTCTCTTGCAAAAATGAGGCTTTGCATCAAATGTGATAGCTCAAGTAGAGCTTGTTCTAATGGCGATGGTTGGAGCAAGAACGGTGGTCGGAATCCTAGGTAATAGAAATTAATTGATTTCATTACGAAATTTCTCTCTTGGAGAGTTTATTTACTTTGTAATTGCTTTTTCATTGAACAAGGAACATCTTATCCTTTTGCCTCTATCTCTCACCATGGTAAAGTTCGCTCACCCTTTTTTATTATTTTTAACGTGCAAAATTCGTGAGTGTGGCGTATTTGGATTATCTAGTATTTTATCTATAAACATGTCTCTTCTAGCATTCTCTTGCAAAAATATGGCTTGCCATTCGTGCATCTCGATAGCATTTTAGTTCTCACCATCAACCCCATCGGGATTGCATTACAGCTCATCTACATAGGGATTTTCTATTACTATGCTCTAAACCAGCAAAGGGTATGTGCTCGATATTTATTGATTCATTCATTTTCTTATCTAGGTTTCTTTGAGATTTACCTTTAAAATTGTTTTACCGATAGCTATTCTACTTATACCATGTTATCTGAATAGAGATCTACTGATAAAAGTTCTACTTATGCACGTTGACACTCCAATGTCCAAAAATTTAATTCTATAAACACTCATTCTGTTCTAGGCACGTTGACAAACTTCAGAATTTTACGATCAATTCTTTCATTTTGGCATAAGAAGGTGGTTTATTGGCTTTGCGGTGAAGTGGTCTTCATCGCTACGGTGTCAGTACCGTTCTTGCTAGTTTTTCCCGACCATAGGAGAAGAATTCTTGCATTTGTAATCATCTGCAATATCTTCAACGTCATCATGTACAGCTCCCCTCTTCCGATCATGGTAGGTACAAATCCACCCCCTTCCCTCATTGTAAACTAAGAACTTGGTTTATCATATTGATTTGCCTCTTTCTTTATGTTTGTCTACTGCAGAAAAAAGTGATCTCCACAAAGAGTGTGGAGTACATGCCGTTCTATATCTCCCTGGCCAACTTTCTAAATGCTCATGCGTGGACTATATACGCCCTCATCATGCTTGCTATCTTCATTCTGGTAATTGAAACCTAATTTGAATTAGTTTCAACCCTTCTTCTTTCAAAGTCTAGAGGCATAAGAATTGAAAGAAACCACCACATACACGAACCTATATGATCCAATAATAACACCTAACTTGAGAACAACCTGTAGATTAGCAATGGGCTTGGGGTGCTGTCTGGTGCAGTGTAGCTCATACTCTACGGCTGCCACTTTAGGTCCACGCCAAAGAGGCGAGAAGCTGGACCAGCTACAGTGTGTTGGAGGAACATCATTTTTCTATAGGTTCATAGCCTTTTAGTATCCACTGACCTTACAGATGAACTACTTTTCTTTGCTTTTTAGTCTGATCAAATCTCCATCTAGCTTATTTGCGTGTCGAAAATATCAAGGCTTGCAGAAAGTATGTTTTCCTATATGTATATGTTTAACACTTGTTCATAACTTGAATGATTGTCGAATTATGTGCTTTCGGTTCAGTCCATGTTGTTTAGGGCCTCTGATGTACTTTGTGAAAACCTTTTTATTCAGTGGAATCCAATTGACTTGAGGGACTCTAGGTACAAGTGGCTTCCTTTGCTTGTTGGGGGTCTTGTGGATGGACCCATCGAGTACAGTTTTAGGTTTCCTTTATAGTCGAGGGTGTTGATCTATTGGCATAAGTGGAGGCTTCCCAACGGTGTTGACACCTAAATTTTTTGCCTAGAGATCATTTAAAAAAAATGGGAATTTATTTTTTCCACAAAAATCAAAAAAATATAAAAAAATCAAAAAGATTAAAAAAAAAAGAATAAAAAAGTTGGAGCTGATGATTTGAATGTGGTTACCAAGGCCAAGAGGTCAAATTGGAATTAAAACGGCAAGTTAGGGCCAAAATGTAATTTCTAAAAAGTTGAGGGACAAATTCGCAAAATTTGTGAAATTTCGCCCGAGCCCCTAAATCATCATCTAGGCCCCCAACTGGGTTGAAATTGAACTTCGGCCAATTTAAATTAATCGAATCAGGCCAAAATGACCAAATTGCATTGAATTTGGTATTTTCGTTAAGAAAATTGCCAACTTTGAGGGACTTTCTTGCAAAATTGGGTGGGGACAATTGTGAAGACTAGCCAAGATCTTAAAATACTATACATAAGCTTGCTAATTGATCAAAATTCACAACTAAATTGATGGATTAAGTTACCCAAACTAGCTGTCAAAATTCAGTCCATGAGTTGGTCTCAACTCAGAGTTGCGTGAGAGGTGAGAAAAGAAGTGCTCGACCAAGAGGAAGAGGAGGGAGCTGCAGAACTTGGGCTATGGAGAGGACCAGGAGGTGAGAAAACCAGAGAACCTTGAGGAAAGGGAAGGAGAAGAAAAGAAAAGAGAAGAAGAAGCATTGGGTTTTCGTTAGAGGGGGCATCGGCCATTTTGAGCGGCAAATCTTCGGCTAGAGAGAAAAGAGGGAGGTTGGGGGCTTGCCATTTTTGCTGGCTCGAGTGAAACCAAAGGAGAGAGTTGAAGAAGGTCTGCCATCATCTAATGACACAGCTGATAAAACTCGATCGACAAGCTCCTCCCCCGGAGCTCCTACTCCTCGCCCGATTGAGTAGGGGCATAAATGGTTAGGTTCCATTTTCCAAAAAAATCGAACTAATAAGGAAATTTATTGAACTAAACTAAAATCTGATCCGAACTGAATTGGAATCTCGATTCGATTTTTACTTTTGTGTTTCTTTTTTTCCCCGCATACACTCCTTTTTCTATATATATTTAAATCAATTTTAATTATTTTAAATTTTTAATTATTTTTTATTATTTTTCTTTCTTTTGCTTCTTTTTCTTCATTGGTCGGTGGCTAGCCACGGTGGCAGCCAGCATGTTGTTCTCGAGAGATTCCCGAGTCCTTCTCCCAGCTGAAGAATCCAACCCTTTTGCATCTCCTCAGGAACAAGCTTACTGGTGAGATTCCTGAATGAATTGCTGATTTGCCCAAGCAATAGAACAAGCTTAATAGGGCTCGCTTAATAGTGATCTTTCATTAATCTCAACGTACGCTTTTGTCATCATTGTTCGGTATGCTCTTTGTTCTTTTCGAGTCTTGTTCGGTGCTTCTATGGTGCTTGCTTGGTGACCGCGGGCAAAGTCCTAAGCAAGAGTAGATGATGGTCGGTGAATGATAGGGAGGTTTGGAAATTCATGTCGGTGGAAGGGGGCCCATTCTGTGGGTTTTCGCAACCCAATCTGCCTCTAGGGCTCCAAGATGATGTTAACATTGTGCGGGTGACCCAATAGGATTTTGCAGTCATTTATAATGGACCGCAAAGCCCATGGAGTTTCCATCCGTCTCGCCAAGCATTCCACAACTGGATATTTGCACGGCCTGTACTTCTTCCTTCTGTAGATCTGTTCGTGCGCTGATCAACTCCCCTCGTGCGGCTTGCTCAGACAAATGATATTACGCCATCTGACTGAGCGAATAAGAAAACCGCTGTTTCGCATAGTAAATAAAACCAATCAATCAGTCATATACTACAAAGTGAACGTTGCAACGGAGTTGCGTAGTCTTTGGGAAATTGACCGTTTGCATTTCGGTTCGGACCTTAGTCCATCCAATTCGAAATTTCATGGACTTACCGGTATCAAAAGTTGGTCTCGATTTTCCTCCAGATTATGGTACAGTAAGATATTTGATAATGTGATTAAGCATGCGAGGCTACGATCCATAAGCAAGCAATCTCATCTGCCCGGGTACACAATTCGGTTCGGGCCGGCAATCCAGAGGACGTGAGCCCATAAAGAAGCGAATCCTAGTGGCTGCAATTAAGAAGGATTGATGCTTTGGGCTTCTCATGCGGCCCATTGCATCTTTTTCCTCATTATTCCTTGCAAATCGATATATGCAATTTAAATGGCGGAAAAAGAAATCTATGCGATTGCGATTAATGATTTTTCATTAAATGCGGATTAGTTAATGTACCTATTTATGATGTCGTGTTTCCCTAGTGCCCAACGGGTGTTTTCAAGGAAATTTGCTTCTTGTGCAAGATTTCGAATTGTCTGTCTCCAACAGGTAACTTCCATTGACACTTCTAGTTTAAACTTTTCCTATAGGAGGAAGCAGCCATTACCTAAAGGCTCGAAACCTATTGGCTCTTAAGGACGATCCAACCAGACGATCCAACCACCATATGTCATGACGTGCAGCCACTTGTCACGATAAGATCACTACTTGTCGACTAGCTCCACTGGTACTGTTTACCTGCACCTGTAGATAGTGACTCAACCACTCAAATAAGTTTCTTCTTCCATATTCTACACTAAGCGGTACACGCTATTCTCTTGCTAAGTTAAGCATCGAAGGGTCGATCCAGGGTCGAAATCAGGACACCCTACCCCATGTAGGTCCATCTCGAGACAAATTCCTGACGATACCCAGATCGGGCATCAACTAATGCTACTCCCGAGTACGAGGATGTCTTCTCTGCGGCCCTACCAAAAATCAAGATCTCTTCTTTGAGAAAGGAAGTACAAAGGGCATCCTTCACATTTGGGATTGACCAAGACGGATCCTAATAGCAGAAGCCCATTTCAGGAGATTTATGGTGACATTATTCTATGTGGTGAAGCATCATTTTCAGTCTGCAGTATTTTAAACACAGGAAGGGGGTCTGCAAATCGCGACGCTGATGCGCGTCTGCAGATTTACATTCGAAACAACGCCGAGCGTAACAAGAAATTCACACATACATGATGGATGAAAGACGAACGCAGAGAATTCTCGCGTGATTGTGCGATGAAGAACCTCCACTCTGCACGAATTTGAACTCAGTTATGTTGCATTGTAGGGATGAAAGTGAGCCTCTCCTCATATTCGAAAGACTCTGCGAACTATGAAAAAGCTTCAATTCGATCCATTCCTTAGGCTCTTTTTCCGATCGAAACACCGCAAAAGGCGAGACCCGAAAGGACAAAGAAGCTATCATCTTCGTTCATTTACACATCGATCATCCACACAATAAATCAATTTTAGCAGACTGAATAACTGCTTCCTGTTTATTGAAACGATGAATTTGCAACTTAGCCAGAAAAGAGAACTGGTGTGTTGACTTAATGTTCTAGGTTTTCATGTACTTTTCAGTAAATGACACATAAATTACAGGGTACCTACACGGGTTTGATGACTGATCAGGCCACGACCTCGATGAATTTATGGGACGCCCACGTTTTCGTGTCGTCGGACAACTTGCTTTCTTCGACCTGCAACTGCTTCAGCCGAGGAGAGTTGAGTACCAAAGACTCCACAGCCTTCTCTCCGATCCCGGCGCAATGCATGAGGTCCACCCTCTCGAGGAGCTTGCAGCTCCTGTGGATCGAAAGGACGGCCGGGTCGGTGAGGCCCTTACACCCTCTCAGCCTCAGATCGATCAAACGGGAGCACGAAGCGAGCATCGCGATCAGCTCCTTATCCGGCAGCATCTCGTTGTAAGACAAGTCCAGCTTCCTCAGCTGCCCCAGGTGCTGTCCTAACGTGGCGAGCAGGCCTGGCTCCCTCTCCAACACATCGCAGTTTATCAATGCCAGTTCTTGGAGCCCTCCATTCATGGCAATCCCGAAAGTCTTCAGGCCATCGCCGGTGACCAGGCAACAGCTCTGAAGCCGGAGACTCGACATGTTCGGACAATTCAGAGACAGGGCAAAGAGATGATCATTCTTCAAGTCGAGAGGCAGGCGAAGATCGAGCTTCCGCAGGTCGCACCGGCAATTGCTTATGAAGTGAAGGAGGCTGTCCCTGCTACCGCCATCGTATAGCAAGAGAGAGCTCAACAACTCGCAATTCTCAGCCAATTTCACAAGAACGCCGTCCACTATGCTCCTACAAGTCCTAAGCTCAACTTCTTGAAGACCCTTCAAGCACCTACCGAACGACGCATAAGACCCTCCATCGCCGATCCCTTCGCAGCCCTTCAGCTGCAATTTCCTCAGCTTCCTGCAGCTCCTCCATAGCCAACTAACTCCCCAGTCGTCGCAAGAAACCCCGGATAAGCAGAGGCTCTCGAGCCCTAACTCAGCCTCAAGCTCTTCGCTTTCGCGAGCCCCGTAATCACTGGTCCCCTGAAGCTCGCCCTCCGCGCGTTCCCGGGACGAGACCAGCACCGAGAGCTCCTTGAGAGACGGCAAACTGACGGCCCAATCGAACAGCAGAGGCCTGGAGAGAGAAACGGTGAGGTGGGTCATGTGGGCGCAGGTCCGAGCGAGAGAGAGCAGGGAGGAAACAGAGACGGGGCCGGCCAGGAACTTGAGGCTCCGGAGCCGCGGGAAGCGGTAGCAGAGCAGGAGGAGGAGGTTGTCGGAGACGGTCCCGGAGGACGGGTCGGAGGAGAGGACGAGGGAGAGGGAGGAGACGGAGGGGTAGTTGGAGAGGAAGGCGGAGAGGGCGGGGATGAGGGCGGCGCTCGGGGCGAGGCGGAGGGACAGGGCGGTCCTCGACTCGCGGTAGAGGCGGAGCCACCGCTTGGACACCAGCGGCACCGAAGAGGAGGAAGGCGACGGCGGCGAAGATTGCGCCGGCGGCGGCGGCGGCGACAGGCGGGCGAAGATTTCTTGGAGGAGCTCGTCGCACAGGACGCCGTCCATGTTGCCGCGGCTCTCTGCTCTGTCGCCCCCTCTGTTTCTTCTTCTTCTTCTTCTTCTTCTTCAGTTGGGTTGCGTCGTGCTGTGTCAGCGGGGTGGATTTTAAGCAGAGAATTTCAAGGCTGCAAGAATCTTCGCCCTTGTTCGTGGTCCATGTCTAGAGAGAGAAAGAGAGAGAGAGAGAGAGAGAAGAGAGAGAAATTGATTCGGTGAGATAGAGGAAGGAGAAAAGAAGAGGTGGAATTTGATCTGCAGAGATTGCAGAATTAAAGGCGTGAACTTTTTCGAGCGCGTGAGGCACACGCGTGGGGCTGGAGTGCAGGAAATGTCCATCGTCCACCGCGAACTTTGATAATTTTCTTTAATTATTTGTTTTGTGGGACTTTGCTCTTTTTTTAAATAAAAGCCTTTTTTGGCAGGATGGTCATGACTTGAAGCTTTAGTTGACATTTAGGTGGCTTCTGGATGTTCATCCCTTATCTCATCCTCCCTTGCCGTATTATATTAATTCGTGGATCTTACTATTGGATTTTCTTCACTCTTATCTTTATTCCTTGATTGATTTAGCTTCACTCCTTCCTTTTAACTTGCCTTAACAGGCGGAGATTTGAATAGAGATGAAGACATGGGGGAGGAATTTCGTTTCCTTGCCGGCCGATACTCAATAAAATCGATATCGGAAGTATGATGACGGCGCAGCATACGTGAGATGAATAGACGGTCGCGCCTTTGCTTTTGTGAAATGTTTGAAGAAGGGACAATTGTCTCGATTGTCCGATTTCGATGTGGGTTCATTTAAAGCTCATTGATATTCTCAAAGTGAATGAGCTACACCATCCTATTAAGGCAAATTGATTGCTCGAGAACTACAATGTAAAAATATCGAGCACGAGAATAGTTCACGACACGTCACCGCAACCGGTAACAATTTAGGGAGTTTGTAAAATTGATATAATGAGAGATTAATTGTCAATATATAAATTTGATTAGACTAAGACTATAATTTGGTAAGATTTTTGGGGAAAGTCTTAATTTAAAACTGCATTGAGAAGCAACTTTGGTATAAAATTTAATTGGAAAAAACTACCCTCACAAAGGATATTTGCTATTTTTTCTAGCAAAAAAAAAAAAAAAAAAAAACCTTAAACCTTCACTGGCTAGCCATCAACGAGCCAAGTCTAGTGTTAGGGTCATGCGACCTTAGACAATTTGGGTTCACAAGAACTCATGCAACCTTGCTCGAGGTCGTCGATCATAAAATTTGGCCTCACCCATACTAGATTTGTGCTCACCAGTCATGTCGTATGCTAATAACATGTCTAAAACTAAAAGTTTAGCGAGGGCAAATTAGGAAGGAAAAAAACACATCGGTATTTTGAAAATGTTGAAGCTCAACTCCTACGGACTTGTCTTAAACTGAGGGACTCTAGAGTACCTTTGAAATGCAATGCATTTTCTCAAAACTCTTCCAAAAGAAATTGGCAAGCGGACTGGTTTTTGCCCAAAATCCTATTTAGAGGCCAAAAGTGGTTGGAAGTTGCCCCGTTGAGGCGGTTGGCCGGTGTGTTTCTCAGCCACCGCTCTAAAATGCACGCGCTGACAAAGCGAGTGGAAGCAAATCTCCAAATTGCCAGAATGCTACTTTCTTTTTTGGCCGTCTATTCCGTCAGGACAAATGACTTCAATTGCTCACGAGTACTATTCTTTGTTGTGTCCGAAAAGCAAAAAGGATCCTCTAATGCCGGAAAAGAAAACCCAACCTCAAAAATTCTATTTAATTTTTTGAATTTTTTATGTTGTGCATTTTTCTCTATATTTGGCAACCTTTCTTGTACCTGGTTGCAATTATGTGCGGAATCATCGTCACGAGAATAAATATGAAAAGAAAAGGACAAGAGAAGACAAGGACCCGTCTAGATGACACTCTTCAATACAGAAAACGATCTCATTATCGAGATGCACATTTGATAATCGTGATACGTAATTAAACTTCAATTATCAATCTTTATGCACTAATTTCAAGATTTGTAATTAAATCCAGCAAGATTTACTGCTAATTCGTCAGGCTTCCAAATTCCAACTTCAGTCCACAATCTGTTCGAGTGTTCCCCAATATTTCATTAAGAGATTAAATTCATTTTTTAAATCGTGTTCATAATAATGAAAATA
Organism: Eucalyptus tenuipes; assembly: GCA_014182365.1. Classification (NCBI taxonomy): domain Eukaryota; kingdom Viridiplantae; phylum Streptophyta; class Magnoliopsida; order Myrtales; family Myrtaceae; genus Eucalyptus; species Eucalyptus tenuipes. The sequence continues at coordinate 24,200,921 of CM024546.1, forward strand.
TTTTTTGTTGACCACTTATTTCAAATAATATAAATAATCATTTTTAAGAAAACACTTTCCAAATTCAAAATTATTCATTTCACGTAATACAAATGGAGCCTTAAGCTCAATTGCAATCAAAAGTCTCCTTTGAAACTTAAAAGATGATTTCTTACTGCCATTTTAATGGCATTATGTTTGCCTGCGACACCTTGATGATTTTATCTTGCAGTCCCAGTTCATTCAAGGGCATTGACGAGGAGAACACAACAAGGAAAAATGTCAAACAATGTCCCTACAGCAACAAGCCCCATTCTCAATGGGTTACGAAAATTTAAAATTCGCTATGTGAAGTAAGTAATTTTATTAAAACGTGCAACTCTTCGATTTTCAAGGTGCCTCCTACATATCAGAGGAAAAATCAGTTTCTCTTCTATTATTGTCCCTCTTGAGATGAAGCACCAACTAGAAAAGAGAGAGAGATGGAGCGTTAAATCCAATATACATGGACAGAAAGAGAAAGAAACCGTGAATCATGGATTCTCACCCACCGTGAGTAAGAAATCCATGAAAACTAACAAGAATCAAGATCCACCAACAGTGAATGGCCTCATGAAGATACTTTAAAAAATGTTGGGTACAACGTCTTGGCGACAGGACAGGCACTCGAATAGTCTAATGGTTAAAAGGGCAAAAGAACCGATCCTCTAGGCACCACGAAAACAAAACTTAGAAAAAACAGAAGGACAGTGTGGAATCCCAAAACGTCGATAAACATCCGAGGTGGGGAAAGACAAAAGAGAAAGCAAGTCACTGTATAAAGATTCTGCCCCACCTTCTCCAACTATTTTAGTTGCAGGGGAGGCATCCTAATTCTCTTTTGTTTTCCCTATCAGAGGCAGAGCATACACTACGTCAGCAAGGAGGCTGGTTGATGTCACACGTCTCTTCCCATGTCAATTTAGCAAATTTAAGGAAGTTACTAAGGTCCCACCAAGGTGAGCAGTAATTAAGAAGCATGATCCCAATTCGAACAGCCACACCAAGCAATAAAGACATCTTTGGTAATTCCCTTTAATCTTAAGTTTACTCATGACAAAGGTATGTCTCAGCAGCATTAATTTTTGTGGCTAAGCATGTCAACAACATACCTATAAAAAGCATATGCCTCTGTGTGCAGAGGAGTGTGGAGTTGTCAAGTGTGGCAAAGGAAAAAGAGCAAGGGAATGCAAAACTAGAAACTCTATAGACCCATGGGTGAGATGTATTGAAGAGTTAAAACTCATCATCTCTAAATAAGATACAAAACAAAAAATGCAGATCACATTCTAATCAGATTTGCAGTGGAAAAGGCATACAAATACAGAGCAGTTATCAATGTCTAACTGTTGCTGAAATTACCTGTTGATCGGACAATTCACCCCCATAGCACAACTGTTGCAGATCAAATTGATGCAAAATCTCATGATCCACACAATTCAAGCTCGCCCCAAAGAAGCCCTTCAATAATGACATAATAAATGGGTGTCTCACAGGAAAATCTTTCTGTTCATGAGACCATGCCCTTGTAGCTTAGAAACAAGTCAGCTTGACCAAGAGTTAGAACTTGAGCACAGGGATGGATGTTGATCGGCTTACCCTCCTAAATACCATGTCTAACTCATAAAGCATGAGAAAAGTTTGCCCAAATGCCATCACGAATGAAGTAATATTTGCACGCATAGGAGCCAGCATGGAAGGTGAACCATACCAAGGAAAAGGTATGTCGCACTGTTCCAACTCCAGAGGGACTCGACCCACCACCAGAAATCCTCAATATTGATGCTATCAAAACTGCCGAATGTGCTTTTCAATATGTAATAGGTAGCAGGAGGAAAGCCAACAATGGCCAAGACCAAATTAATAGCAGCCCTTGCCAAATTCTTCAAAGTCCTTGCTCTAAGGTCAAGCTTCAAGGGTTGAACCATCAAACACATAGGAACCATTAGTAATGCCCCAAATTCTGCCGTGGCAAAATTAATAACCGACATCAGACCTAGACCAATGAATGCAGCTGAAATAGTTGCCGATTTCAAAAGCGCCCACTCATGTTTATATTCTTCAGTACCACTGACACCGGCCAATGGAGACCCCAGAAGAAAATATGGAAATAAGAGGCAGACTACTGAGAACAAGCCCCAGACTGCTAACTTTGTTACTGGGGTCAGACTGGGTGTCTGGCTTATAAAGTATGGAAGCAATGAAACAGTAGTACCCCACAAGTGTACAATCAGCACCTTTTTAACTGCTTTAATCCATCTCCATGACCTTGCACTGATAACAAGCTCATTGACAGTGGCAGTTGGAGGAGAAAAACTTTTGGCATCATCTAGACTTGTATCCAAGCCATTTGCTTCAGCATAAAGGGAAGCCGCTGCGACTGGAAGTGGTGCAACAAGGAGTGCAAAAGCAATCATGTAGACTCCTACTGACACAAACTTACTAGGAGAGGTCAAAAGATACAGAAAGAATGACTGGTGAAACTTCTCCAGAAGGTTATTTACAGAACGTATAACTCCTTCAATCAACCTGGATCAAGCAAATAGAGAACTTCCAGTTAACTAAGAAATTGATGTACCTCTTCATCTATGAATTTCACAATACCAATTGACACACATATAATTATGATAATACTTCTTGCCAACTTTGTTCAGTAAATCAAGTGAGGAAAGAAGTGGGCGGAGATGGGGAAACGAAGAAAAAGGAAATTAATATTTATTTGCTATGTTTGGAGGCATATTGAGAGAACGTGTGAAGGGAAGTTAATTTTGTGAGCTGACTTTATCATCCTCTGCCTTTTGCACATTTCATAAAAAAATAATGGTATTTATAGAAGAAAAGTGCAAATTTTGCATTCCTCTTACCTCTCCACCTCAGGATACTATTCGATTTTTCTTCATTTGTTTTACTTTCCTTATTTCAAATATATAAACAAGCTGAAAAGGAGACTTGCCATCCACTCCTAGTTTGATGCTAACACAACCTCCAAAGCCAAGCACAAAGCTTCTCAAATGCTAATAATGCCCATTAAAATGTAAAATTTACTTCAAATAGATGTAAAAAATTCCAAGCTTACAGAAGATGATTCTGCCACATGTACAAGTATTGCCACCATGGATTTGATCAAATAAGCAAGCCTCAATTTTCCTAACAGTTCTCTTAGAAACTTTATTAAAAATATCAAAAGTGAACTTTTAAACGTCTTCAACCACATGTTTCAATGCACATGCATGTGCATCACCACATACAGGGCCACAAAGGATACAAGAGAGTTTTCCAGTGCAAGTTTTTAAAATTTCATTAAAATTTTAAAGCAGCAAGCTCATTCTAGGAAGGGCTTCAAACTTTAACCTTTAGAGAGAGATTTAACAGCTCTTTATAATTGCAAAATAAAGAGCTATAGAAGATACTGACCGGCCACCTCGCAAAATAAAATCCTTGGTGCGGCCCTTACTAATAGAATAATGTCTTGGTGAAAATTCCAGGGTGACAGCATCAACTTGATAGTCACGAAAAGCACCATGGGGTCCCGTAGGAACACCTAATGCCTGCAGATAAGTCACTGACAATCATGAATATCTTTCAAGTTCATCATGTTTGATATCATCTTGAGAAAAGTCATGCAACAGAATATGCCCTCCCATGAATGATACCAAGATGTTTTCCTACTCTCATAGCATAGATTCAGAGACATCTCCATTTGCTACAACCAAAAAATAAGTAGTAAGGTACTAATGGGAAGTAATGCAAAGAGGGCATTTGAACAGCCATGAAGATAGATACCTGGTGATATAATGAACCAAATAGTGTGGCAATACCATCGACATAATCAGCAGCAGGGATACCAAATTTCCATTGAGGGTTTAATCTTCTGGCAATCGAACCCAATGAATCTAGTACTTCAGTTAAGAAACTGACCCATTTGGTGTCCACCAAAGAAAACAGTTTCCTCACTTTAACATGCAAGCCCTGCCTATGCACAGCAAGATAGTTCACAATATTGATGAGGTCAAGGTTTGGCATCTGGCCATTCGATGCTTCTGCATAAACACCCAGGCTGTCCTCAAATGGCTCATTCCTATCTACAACCTTCACAACCAAGGCAGCAGCCATTGTTCCAGCACGTATGAAACTATCACTCGAGCTCATATCCTTCGCCACATTCTCCTTCACATCATGATGAGTTGTAATAACATCACATGTATGGGAATTATTAGCACCGAAACCACTAAACGTGGGTGAGTGATAATCTCTTAACCATGCAGCAACTGAAGCATACTCTCCACACTTTGAATCAGCAATAAGCCATATGATATCTTTAGCCAGCCATGTAACCTGACTGAGCAGGGAAAACACGGAATATCCAATGCCCAGAGATAAATGATTAGCCAAACCAGCATTTGTATAATTATAAGGCGTCACCAAGACAATAGCTTCTTTCCCATCACCACGTGGGGCTCTAACTATTCCAGTAACACTGATACCATGGCAAGAGCAATTAATGTTTTCCTGAACAATTCCGGTGTCAGGGACAGAAAAGAAGTGCAGTGGATTAAACCAACTCAAGTCAGGATGGAACTGATGATAACCAACTTCTCCACCCAAGTCAGATATGTATCTTCCTACCAATCTCTGCACTCTGCGTAAAGCATCAAAATAATCAGCCTAAAGTAGCAACTGTTTTATATTCTAAACCCAGTATTTCCTCTTCAATTCTCTTCAGGAAAGGATCAGGTTGAAGTTTCATTGGGTTATCAATGCCAACCAAGAAAGATGAAGATGAAGATGAAGAAATTAGAGAATGCATGGATCAATTAAAACTAAAATAATTTGCAAATGAACAATCTTAGATAAGAAAAAGATAAAACTAGAAACTGCATATATTAACATGACAACCAAGCGATGATGCGAAAAGAAACCTATCATTTCAGTCTTAAAAAGCAAAGGCCAAGCGAACATTGAAAACCATAGGATGTGTGGCAACTGGATCCTTTTTTTACTATTTCGCAGGGGCTTAGTTTTCTTTCTTTTCTGATGAGTGAGGAATTTAATAATTAACAATATTGTTCTACGACATTAACGACTTGCAAGAACAGGAGTAGATGGAAATGAAAGAAAAACATAAACAACATAAGATGTGGACAGGTCAATGGAAGAATTCCATAGCTGCTCTAAATCAACAAGGACTAAAGAGGATAGGCTCAGGGATGGGTCAAAGAGGGGGCCAATTTTTTTTAAAGGCCCCACATAGTGATGGTTTTTTAACCTCAAATTCAGTCCCAAATAAAGTTTACTTAATTCTCTATGGGATAAATAAAAGTTCTAAAATTCTTGAAGAAATATGCACAGGTCTGATTATTTGGATAATTCACAAACACAACCTTTGTCATTTAACTTTACAATGTAAAATCAAAGAAGAAAAATTCTATTTTCCATTCTTTGATTTTACATTGTAATTTTGTTTAAATGATTAAGTACCTTTATTTGATAAATTTGAGGAAAAATTATGCAAAATTTCTCCAGCACGGTACTTTTCATGTGAAAAGCATGATTTAACTTCAAATGATAAATTTTAGAATTGTATTGGTACTTTTTAGTAGTACTACAGAAGGTATCATATTCTATTCATTGTAACATACCGCTGATAATCATAGTGTTCAATTTATCAGGATACAGTCTGTAGAAGCTTACATGAGTCCTGTGCAAATTGTTTTTGTCTATTATTTTTGCATTGCTTAAGTAAAAAGATGTTTATATTACATAGTTATATCAAAATTGGAACATCCTAATAGGGGTATCTCTCAATAACTCAAAAAATAGGACTATTTTGCTGCAAATCTATCTGGTCTTAACTATTTCCTTAATCAAGTACTCGATATTATCTAAAAAGATTTCTTCATATCCATTTTCTTTCCTGAATATTGTGCTCTCCAGGTCTCAGTAGAGTGTTGGTGACACTGCTTAGTTTCATCTTGAGTTTCACGTATATCCTTGAAACATTCGAGCTCCAGCAGCATAAGGTGCACAAAGGGCACCCCGCTTTTGCTTCATAATAATATTTTTTAAAGCATTCATGAGTGCAGAAAGAAATGTAAAACCAGCATCCATAGCATTGCAAATATAGATTCACCATATTTATCTTCCATATCAAGCCCAGAACTCTTTTTTTTTTATGAGAACACTCCATACAAGCACACACAGGTAGCATGACTCCTTCACAAAGCCTCGAGTAAAATGATTCAAAAAAACCTCTCATAAACAGAAGCTAGGTTTGAGGGAAGCACTTACATGCCTGCATCATTTGATCTCGAGCTCAATTCGCTTAAATCGTTCACCAATCTACTTGCATCTGACACGTCCTGATTTGAGAGCATTGGACTCGCAGAACCTATAGAACAATACAAACAAAAACGTGCTCACGAGTCTAACAGACGATCATATGAGTTCTTCTCAGTTAGAGTAAGCTATTTTCTAATTGCACGATGGAGAGAAATGTAGTGCTGCATCTTACATCGGAGGAGGTCAAAAGGAAGAAGACGACAGTCTAAAAGGAAAACGCTAATCTACAGTTTCAGTCAATTCAATTCACAGAGAAAGAACGAGTATCGACCTGGCATGAGGGCGTTTTCTGAAATGTAGGTGTTCTTGGCAAGAATCGGCAGCAAAAGCAGAGCCAGAACCCCAGCAACGCAGCAGACGACGCTGCGAGGAAGTCCAAAAGGTCGAAGAAGCGCGTGAGCTCGCGCTCGAGTCGCCGGAACAGATTCGCACGAATAACGACGAGCAGAGATAATCAAAGACCGAGAAGCTAGTGCGGTACCTGACGAGGACGCTGTGAGATATGAGCAGAGTCCCCAGCCGAACGATCGGGCGAGGCTTCGGTTTCGAGGTCTCCGGTTCCGCCATGATCGGGAGCGAGGTCGCCGGAGACCGGCGCCGGCGATCGGGAGCACGTCCGATTGGACGGCGATCTGAGCTTTTGGCGGCGAGATTGGCGAGCGCGACCCCCTCTGTGCTCGCCGATTGCAAGTGGCGAAGGTGGCGAAGGTGGCGAAGAGGGAAAGAGGAGGAGAGCTGCGAGCAAAGGGCAGTCCGAGAGAGACGGGCCGGGCCGGTGACTTGGTGCTCGATGGGCCCAGGAAGATCGGCCGTTTAGTGGAGCCCGCAAATTCTTGCCTGGACTGATATCCACGTAAACCGGGTCCATCGAAATCACTGATCGTGTGAAATCTACGTGATTGCCATATGTGCCACATATTATGTGATTGCATCGGATTCATGAACCCACGTCTAAGCAAGCATTTTCTCTTTTGAGTCTCGTGTCATATCGATTTCCACATGATCAGCATCCATGACTACATTAAATTCGTAGACTTGGGTTCACATAAGAATTTCTAATTTAAATGACGTGCTTATATCAATCACAAGGGAAAAATTACAAAAAAAATCATAAATTTATTACAATTATGCCAATTCAGTCATAAATATTTTTTTTGCTAATTCAGTCATAAACATTTTATATTTGTATCGGTTTAGTTCATCCAGCAATATTCAATCGGAATAATCCGGCATGGAATCTTAGTCAGCACTAGCCGGCGCTACTAGTGCTAACATGGATGCCGAAAACGCAAAACGGTGTCATTTTGCTTATAAAAAAATTGAAAAGGGCAAAAACAACATCGTTCTTCTCATGGACGTCAAAAACACTGTTCTCACCCAAATCGAATTTGTTCGACCGGATAAGCCCTAATTTGATCTCACCCAAAAATTTTGCAGATTTTGTCTAGATTCGATCTCGTCTTAGCAGATTCCTCATGCCAAATCATTCTTTTGTTGGTTGAGCTTAGTAATTGAGCGCCTTTCGATTGACGCTTTTATTTGTCCATTGCAATCCTAAACATGCCCATATTGCGAAAACCTGATTTGGCCACAACCTAGTTGCGACCAGACTTGTCTGTCACAATCGCAGCAAACACGAGGAAGAGTTTGGTCCCGGTTCAATTTTGTTGTTGGCAAGTGTTGAGCAAACATGACAATAGCGAAGAATAGCTAAAGGTATGTTGCAATGGTCTCAAACTTTATGTGTTCTCCTTGTCTTATTTTATATTATCCATTTATTTGGTTTTTTTGGCATTTGTTGTTGTTGGTTGGAAAGAAATATTTTTGCATGCTTATTGGCATGATAGCAAAGAATCGTTACATCCCTAAAAATGCCTTTGAAATAATTAAAATACTTAGCCTTTGAGACAATTGAGAATACTTGCATTAGTTTTATGAATTTTGTTGCCAAACATAAGAGAAGATGTTCATATAGTATTTTGTGAGCTAATATTGAATTAGGATGCCTCACTAATCATGGATTGGTCTAAATAAGAATTTAGTTGCTTATCAACCGTTGTCCTTTGAGGTGCTAGATGAAAATGAGTATCTCAATTAAATAACTTAGTTTGTAAAGTAAGTCAACCATTTTCATATGAATTCTTTAAATGAGTACATATAATAAAAGGTATTACTGTTGGAGAATACTATGAGACCAAAAGGATTCAAAACTTATGCTACAATCAAAATCTCCATTATGTGGCTGTTTTTCACAAACATTACGTTTTTTTGTGTAAGGTTGAGATGAGCGAAAAGTCAGCTCTGGTGCCTTTTTCATTGTGGAAATTTTTACCATCGCCCAATGCTTGAATATGTTGGAGGCAAGAATGATTTAGTAAAAGTTAATATAAGTTCATCGAGATATGAAAGTTTCATTAAAGACATCGAGAAAGTGGTAAACAGTAAATTCGAGAAACTTTAATTCAAATTTCCTAGAAAGTATCTAGAAGATAGGTTGAGATATATATGGAATGAGAGTAGTGTTGTCGATTTATTGTTTAGCTATTTGCATCGGGGGGGTAATTGAGGTACATGAAGAAAATTTTGTAGCTGATGAGGTAGGTGAAGGTGATGGTCAAGGTGACATTGAGGGTTAGGGTGAGAGTGTTGGCTAGAGTAAGGGGTTCGCTCAAGGGATTGGCGAGGGTGCTTGTGATGATGTTAGTTTAGCTAATAAGACAGTTGTTGAGCACTTAAGCTAGAGTGAGTAGGTTGTTTAAAGGATTGGTGATAATATTAGTTTAGTTAATGAGACAATTGTTGAGCACTTGGGTAGTCTAGACCTCGATTAGTAGAGGAAGGTGATTGTACTGACATAGATGACGATATTAAGGATGATGACAATGATGATGAGATAGACTTTCTTGGGAATGTAAGATTATTTCCTTGTTTTCAACACCTCCATTTCTTCCAATGAATTCTGGATTTACTGCTACTAGAAAGATGCTATCTTCTTTTCAATCCATGGACAAATAGGAATCTTAAACATGGACATAGGTAGCGTTTACACTACCATTTTAATGAGAATCTCATTCCCCACTTTTCTTTAATCAGAGACATCAAAAAAGTCGTAAATAGTAAATTCGAGAAGTTTTATTTTAAATTTCCTAGAAAGTCTTTAGAAAATGGGTTGAGATATATATGGGATGAGAGTAATGTTATCGATCTATTGTTTAGCTATCTGCATCCAAGGGTAATTGAGGTATATTAATAAAATTTTATAGCCGATGAGGTAGGTGAGAGTGACTGTTAGGATGCCATTGAAGGTGAGGGTGAGAGTGTTGGCCAGAGTGAATGGGTCGCTCAATGGGTTGGCGAGGGTGCTCATGATGATGTTGGTTTAGCTAATGAGACAATTGTTGAGCACTTAGGCCAAAGTGAGGGGGTCGCTCGGGGGCTTGGCGAAGGTGCTCGTGATGATGTTGATTTAGTTAATGAGATAGTTGTTGAACACTTTGGTAGTTTAGATTCCGATAACTTAGTTGACAAATGTGATTATATTGACATAGAGGACGATATTGTGGATGACGACAACGACAATGAGATAGACTTTCTTGGCGATATAAGATTCTTTCATTGTTTTCAGTAGCCAAAAAGATTCTATATTCTCTTCAATCCATGGATCGAAATATGAATCTTCAATATGGACATAGGTAGTGCTTGCACTACAATTTTAATGAGCATTTCATTCCCTCGCTTTTGTTATAAGCTTTTCTTTCCACTCCTCAAGTTTTATGTTCACCCTCTCTAAAACCCGTGCATCTCTTTCTTAGATTGTAATCTTTCAAGAATAAAAACTTCTGGCATTTGTATCACTTTGCTTTGATTGGCCATATCATTTTCACATTTAAAACAACCCAAATTGTAATAAGTTATTCTCCTCTGTTGGATTCTGATTGATTGTTAAGAACCTATACCGTTAGGTCTAAATGCATGCCTACATGTGAATACATGTTGGGAACACGAGTAACTCTTGGATTCACTTGATCAAAATGGATCACAAATTAAATAAATTTTAATTAAACAAGTGTGTAAGCCTCCTTTGAGGCCATTTAAAACCATTTGAATGCAATTCATGGATTCATCTCTTATTTGGACTTGGATCATTGATTGTCATCTTGTTTGGATCATTAATTGTCTTGGTATTAAATGAAATGTATGCTCAAGCTGTCTCTGTTTGTTGTCCCATCCAACTCTTGGCTCTTTGTTGTCTCTGTTTTTATTTTTATTTTTTATTGTGTTGTGATTTTTTTTCCAATACATGTATTTTGATATAATAACATCCGATGAGTTGCGGATTTTCTTAGAAAAAAATTAGAATAAAAATTGTGTAGTGTTTTTCTTTAATTTAAATTATGCTTAAAAAGTGTTGATGGAGAACTATAAAAAAATGATATACAAATTTGTGAGATTATGCAGAAGAGCTTAGGGAGAGATATCCTGAGAGTACCATTACATTGAAAGTGGAAAAATCGGATATGCTATCTAAAGCATTATTTAAAAGAATGTACATATATTTTGCTACTCATGAGAAATGATTCTTTGGTAAATATAGAAAAGTTGTAGGGTTTAATGCTTGTTTTTTAAAGGGAATTTATCAAGATCAGATTTTGTGTGCTATTGAAATGCAAATGATCAAATGTTTCCAATTGATTGGGCGGTTGTCAATGTTGAAAGTAGCAATACTAGACGTGATTCTTAACAAAATGTAATGTATAATCTTAACATTTTGAACATGTATGGATGATTTTGTGTTGCAATTAGTTATAAACAAAAGGTAAGTTTCTTATTTAATTTTTATTTGCCGTGCTTTTTAGATAGTTGCACTTATAACATATGATTTACATTACACTAATCTTTTGTAAGGACTTTTACAAGTTGTGACTGCGTTGTTGCTTACGGTTGAGCATATGATGTGTGCTAGACACATTTATGCCAATTGGGGCAATAAATATAAGGTGATACGGATGCAAATACTATTTTGGCAATGTGTTAAAAGCAGTAATATGCCGGAGTATGATGAACACTCTCAAGCATTGAAAAATATTAGTTTAGCCGCATATCATGACTTGGTTTAAATAGAGCTAAAGAATTAATCTAGAGTTTTCTTCATCACTTATGAAAAATGTGACATTGTTGACAACAACATTTACGAGACATTCAATAAAAGAATTATGCATGCTAAATGTAAGTCCATTTATAATATGCTAGAGGAAATGCGGATAATGATAATGACAATGATACATACATAAATGAATGCATGTGCTAAGTGAAAATGGGCCGTGGTCCAAGAATCTTAATAAAATTATAATTAAATAGAGTTACTATAACATACTGCCAAGTGGTATAGAATGATGATATTGGATATGAGATAATGGATAAGGGTAACAAGTACGTGGTGGATGTGTTGAAAAGAGACTGCTCTTGTAGAAAATGACAGCTTACTGGCATCCCTTGTCCACATGCTATTTCTACTACAAATCACAAGCAAGATGATGTGTATGACTATGTTGATGAGTGTTATAAGAATGTCAAGTTTTTAGTTGTATATAAGAATATGATGATGCTAATTCAATGAGAGAATTTATTGAAAAAAAAAACTAATAGGGAGTCACCATAATCACTTCCAGCCAGGGTGGCAAGTGAAACGATAATGTCCAAAATAAGAATGAAGATAACATATCGAACTTGCTCAAAACCGAGACATAATAGTTTAACATGTCCATTATGGAGGTAGTAAGTATTTAATACTTAATTTCTTGTACATATAGCAAGTTGGAATTTACGTGTGAAAATGGGTGTGTTATTCTCATTACTCTCTAGGCTCTATTAGCCATCGATTCGATAGGGCAATACTTGTGTAGATCCCTCAAGCACTTTATATGCATGAATTTATGAATACATATGAGAATCTGAACTTAAAGTCAATAATTTTATATGAGTACTTATGAATTTTTATAGTCATTATTTGGAAGTCGTTCAATTTTTTACTATAAAAGTTAAAATTCTTACAGGCTTACAGTTGATTTGGGTTTTCTTCATTTTTTGCTTTCTGTCTTGGTCTCTTATGGGCATAAGCTAAATTATGAGTACTTATAATTAGGTGACAACTTAACATTCCTGGTTTTTATGTGTTGTGTATATCTTCTGATATTGACTATGAAGTATAAACAACCCTCTGTAATATATGAATAGCATGTTTTTTTTTTTTTTTTTTTTTTGCATTGGTAATTTTCGGGTTGATGTTATCTAGGAAAGAGTAATAATTATCGAACACTTTTGATAAATGCCTATGATGATATTGCTTTCAAGTCTCTATTCATCTTCAAATTTATTTTTTTTTTTTTTCAGTTCATTAAGTCACATGATGCTTGCATTCAATGACATACAAGAAAAGATGCATGTGGTAGTTATGGCTCTATCAATGCAAATCATTCTGTTCATGGGATGGTAGGTGATGTTCTCTTAGAAACTTAATTTATACTGGTAAAGTTTTCATAAATAAAAACCAATATATACTTACAGGTTTAAAGACGTACCCGCAACGGTGCAAGTGGTAGTGGTGGCTCTATCGATGTGAATCCTTTTGTTCATGGGACGGTAGGTAGTGTTCTCCTAGAAACTTAATTTATACTATCAAAGTTTTCATAAATTTAGAACAAATATATATTTTGCAGTTTCAGAGACGTACCCACAAATGTGCAAGTGGTAGTAGTGGCTCTACTGATGTGAATCATTTTGTTCATGGGACGGTAAGTAATGTTTTATTAGAAACTTAATTTATATAAGCAAAGTTTCCATAAATATAAAACAAATATACACTTTGCGGGTTCGGAAACATACCCACAAAAGTGCAAGTGGTAGTAGTGATTTTACCGATATGAATCTTTCTGTTCATGATACAGTAAGTAGTGTTTTCTTAGAAACTTAGTTTATACTAACAAAGTTTTCATAAATATAAAACGAATATACATTTTGCAAGTTTCCAGACGTACACGCAAATGTGTAGGAGCAAGTGGTAGTGGTGACAATCTTGTCGATATAAATCCTCTTATTTATGGAACGGTATGTAAAAGCGCTAAAAGTTGCATGAAAAGCCAAACATGACAAGATGTAAGTTTAGTAATGACATGTCGTCGCTTTTTTTTTTTTTTTTTTTTTGTGGAGATGAGTTTAGTGAAGTGGTGATCTATTTTATTGGTTTTATCAATAATGAAATCCGTGAAGTATTTTTATGGCCGTATTTTTTTTTTATTTGTCTTGGATGGCAGTATATAAGAGTTGGGATTAGTGATGAACTATGCTTGTGAATCACGTCCTAATGCAATACAATGGGTTTGTGGATATGATATTTGTTTGTTTACCGCATTGTGACTATTTATCCATGAAGCATTTATTCATGAAGTAGTGAGATTATATTGCTCTTTTCTGTCATATTTGGACATCTAATATCATCTCAATGGGTCATAAAAGCAAAAATGACATCTCTTTGATGTTAAGGTTGAGAAACATATTGCATATAAAACAAAAGAGATTCTAAATAACTTGCACTTCATTCATGTTTATACTTCATGTTAATATATACAAATCATATACATAACACAATCAATATTAACATTGCTTACAGCAAGCTCGGTTACATAATTCATCTTCAAATTTCCAAATAACATGCTTTGTACAATAAAAAAAAAAAAAAAACCCACAACACAACCAACAGTGTCTTCAATGTCGAATTTTGTTTCTTTAGCTTTGTTGCATCTTGTTTGACACGTTTCAGTAGTGCCTTGAGGGCTCCGACTTCAATGTCCCTCGAACTATCATCATCTTCAGTATGTGTCAACATTTATTTTCCGGCCTTGTTTGGTTTAGTATTCCCAATGAGCTTTGAGCCCCTAAAGCCCATTGAGAAAAATATTAGGTATTAGTGTTTTGTTTAATGACGCAAGACAAGATGCTATATGGGACACTTAGTTTGCATCATAAATTAGGGTTTCATCTTCTTCTTCTTCTTTTTTTTTTTTTTTTTTTTGGTGACCCAGGGAACCCCGCACGGCCGGCAGCCGGAGGTAAACCACTGGGGGCGACACGTGCTAGCCACCACACACGTGCCACTAGGTAAGTCGCCAAGAAACTCAAAGCTAGCCTTCCTGCAACTTGCGTTGCAGGAGCTTCGAACACTAGATCTCCTCGATGGAAGTCTAGCGCCTACCCAGCTGAGCCACCGCGGCGGGTGGTATCTTCTTCTTTTCTTTTAGCAATGCATCCTAAACAAATATCACATGATATCTAAATGACATATATAAAACAACTTAAAGAGTACAAGATATAGAAAGGAGGTAGAGCACAAGTGTACGACCTTTGTATCATTAGTGTTCCCATTGCCCTTGGCGCCAAAATCTAGCATGTTGAAGGTGGTAGAGTTGCTCGGTACTGATGGTGTTGGTGGTGCCCAAGGTGTTGGCACTGCTGGTGTTGTCGGTGATGCCGGTGGTGTTGGTGAAGCCGAAAGTGTTGGCTCTGCCGGTGATGTCAGAGGTGTGGTTGAAGCCGGAGGTGTTGGTACTGCCTATGGCGTCGATGATGCCAATGGCGTTGGTAATGCCGGTAGTGTGGGTGAAGCCGGAGGTGTTGGCTCTGCTGGTGATGTTGGTGATGCCAAAGGTGTTGGCACTGTCGGTGGCATTGGTAATGCCGGAGCTGTTAGTGAATTCAGAGGTGTTGGCATTGCCGACGGTGTCAGTGATGTAGGAGGTGTTGGTGAAGCTGGAGGTGTGGATTTGGCTATTGGTGCTTGGGGGTGGCGATGATGTTGGCTTTGCCACTGGTGGTGCTGGTGCTAGGGTTGGTGGTCGCAATGTCGGGTCCACCATTGGTGTTGGCGATGGTATTTGCTTTAGGTGACCATGGCCAGGGCCTTGGCGATGGGGATCGTGGTGAGGGCCAATCGGATTGGGGCAGGGCACATAGGGCCAACGGGGCGAGGGAAGGTAAGGCCACTAGCGGTAGAAGGGGAAAGGGGGGAGAAGGAAGTGAGTAATCCTCTAGCGTCCTCTCCACAACCACAAAATGCTCATCTTGGTGGAATCATTGTCGGTAGCGGCGGTGACTGTTGTGCCGGATCTCCAATCAGTAACCTTTTAAACAATGCAAACCTCATAGCAACTTACACACCACACAAAAACGACAATAGTAATTGCTGCCATGAGACTCTGGAAACTGAACTTCCCCATTTTTACTTTTCTTCTCTTTTGGCTCGACGGGAGAATGAAGAAGGGTGATTCTCTAGTGTGAGGTTCTTATATGAAAAAATGACAAAAAAATATGAAGAAAATATATTTACTAAAGATTCAAAAAAAGATTATGATTTTGGCAAACTGAATGTTAATGTTATCCTAGGTCTTGAGTTTAATTTTTGTGATTGTGATGAACTGATCGAGTTTCAATTCAAAAATGTTTCAGTTCATGTGATTATCTCCCAAAACATCTAATTCGTGGGGCATTGTTGAAGTAAATTATCTTGTACAAGCAAAATCTTTTGTTTTCCTCTTTTTGTAGTCCTTGAATCTTTACTACTCACTTGTCAAGAAGGCGACATAGGATTAGTCAATTGAGTCTGCCCCGACAGATTTAGGAGTCATGATCTCTAAATGAAGACTAGACTAGATAGGAGATTTGATGTGTTAAATGCAAAAGTGAAAGGCTCGAACTTCAAACCGTAACATGTAAGATAGAATCATGGAACTATTGATCTACTACTAAGCACCAAATAGAAACAACATGTAGCAAAATAAGGAATTTAAATTTGAAAGTTTAATTGCTAAATCATTTCGATATGCAGCCACCGTGAGGTCTTATTGGCCAAATGCTAGCACTTGGAGCCCAAAGCAGGTAAGGTTCGCTTTGGGCTTTCAACATGTTGCGGAATGCGAAGTAAGGGTTTAATGACTTTTTTGCTTTTCAATATTGCCCTCACTGATAATAATGTTTTTCTCTTTTGTCCTAAAAAATATTGTTCATCATATTCTTTCTTAGACTTACTAGTCCATTGGCTAAGCTCAACCGACGAAGCTCAACCACGGGCGAAGGGCCAAATTTGGCTGCTTGGAAGCCTCGCCTGAGGTCGCGCGACCCATGTGTGATCGCCTCCCCACGACCATCAGTACCACTGCCACCAATCGCCTCCCACCATCACTAGCAGCTCGAGCCGCCTTCCTACGATTTTCCCCTCTCCAATGTATCTACATCTATGACCCAGGGCGTTGCATTGAGGTCTTGCGACCTCAGGCGAGCCACCTCCCCAGCAATAGCACCACCACTAATAACAGCAACTTGAGCCACATCTTTGACGATTTCCCCCTTTTTGACACTCTGCATCTCCTATATTTTTCTTTTCACCTCAAAGTTACTTTACAAAATATGCATAGAAATGAGTATCCAAACACTTGCCTTCATCAAATGCCCGTTCATTCAAAGATACTTGGGAAAATGTAAAGCCATTTTCCCAAAGTTGAATTGAATGGGCCCTTCTTCAAAATTGCTTCGGTGAAAATTTTGTGACACACTTCCTGCCAATTGAATAATTTCTACATCAATCCACCAAAAAAAAAAAAAAAAAAAGGAGAGTCAACCTTCCCCAATTTTATATTTCAGACGGCCATGGTTTCTTCTTCCTCGATTCTTCTTCGTCTTTGCTATTTGTAGAAGACATTTAACACTACAATAACAAAACACATGTATCGTTGTTGATTAAAGAGATCGATGTCATTGATTGTGATAAATTTGCTAATGTCTTCATTGGTTGTGACAATTGTAGCAAAACTTTATTTATGTTGTCAGAATTGACACATAACCTATAAACATATAGTATGGTTTAAGTTTAATAGTAAAGTTTGTGAATGCTAGTATGAGCACCTAGATGGGGTGAATAGGTGCGAAAACAATTTTTGTAAAGTAGAATATAAATTTTGCTTTTAGCTCGAGTTTGTTTCACAATAGACTTTGAAAATGAAATTGGACTCTAATAATCAAATAGAGTTACGATCAAAGTAAAAGAGTTTAGAGAAGAGAATAAGAACACAAGGTTTATAGTGGCTTGACTTAATCTAAGCCTGCGTCCACTCTCCCGCACTGATAGCCTACCAGCTGGATTTCACTATGAATCAAAAGAGTTGTTACAGTATCACTTCCTTGATTCCACAGTGTAGAGACTCTACTACACTTCCTCAAGGCTTCACAAATGTATAAACTCTTTTTGAGTATAAGTTCATGCTCAACAATTGAATCGACAAAGAACAAGAAGTTTCAGACTTTGGAATTTATCTATCGCGCACACTCTCAAATAACCAGAACATCTTCCTTATATACTCATCCATGCCTTCACAACCGTTGGCACATTCAAAGGAGTTCTTCCAATCTACCCGTTGGACAAAATCAATTAGGAAGATCTCGAGTTATTTAAGGAATGTGAAGATAGCCCACCAATCCTACTCGCCCATACAATCAGGATTTAGGTTTCCATAAGTAGAACTTTCCAAGTATACTTCACCAATCAACGGATCCAAATTACTCGAATTAAATTCAAAACGAATAATAGATCTTGAGATGCTATCTCCAGCCGTGAGATCTTCTTCAACCGCTCGAATCAAATCCTTAAAGAAATACTCGAATTTGGATAAATCTTCTTCGTCGGTCTAGAAACTTTCAATGAGGGCAAACTTTACATCTTGAGTTTGGCGGTGCAGGCGGTTTCGGACTTTGTCGAAAGAGTCGCAAGTCTTCGGACTAGACTGATGAAAACGTTTTGTCAGTATCAAAACAAATAAGGAAGTTTTCTCCAACAAAGTTCAACGGTAGTTATATAATCATGTAATAGAATGAAGTTCATAGGCAGCTATATGTTCATGCAATAGAATGAAGTTCAAAAGCAGCTATATCTTCTTCATCAACAAATTACAGTTCATGATGAAAAAGAGACAATCAAGCAAACAATGGTCATTTTGAATGACTAAAATCTGAGGTGGAAAGAAATATGTGACTAAGCATGATAGCTGAAAGAACTTGTCCTCATTACATCAACCTGCAAGAAAATGCCAAATCCAATATAAGTCAAGTGCTCACATTGTGGAGTCCGAGTCTCTTTTTAATAAGTCAGTCATTCTCAAATGGACTCAGGTTTGCACGTAAATTATTGAACCCACTATCCTATTCTCAGGTTGAGTCAATTCAAACCAACAAGTACCAAGTCCACATAAGCATTACCACTATAAAATCATGTCATTATACATGTCAAGGTCATTTTACAGGTCATGCCATTATTGCGTTATATCGCTTAAGATTCTACAATATTCAGGTCATGCCATTATCTCGCATTAAGATTTTGCAACAACCGTATAATCACTTCAATATGCATTGAGATTATACAATATTAATTTGATAGCATTCTCTTTATAGTCACCTAAATCTCATACTACATCATGAGTATTTACAGTGCGATATCTCTGCATTAAGATTTTGGGCAAAAGAATGCTTCAAGTGCCAAAAGTTGGTACAAAGGGATACTTAAGTGCTAAAACTTACAAAAGTGGCACTTAAGTGCCACTTTTTATGAAAAATGGGACACTTGAGTGTCACAGCCGGCGAATCTTGCCGGAAATCCTACGTGGTATTTTTTTTATTAATTTTCTCGCTTACGTGTCTAACCGGAAGGTTGACTCAACAAAACACACACAAAAACAAAAATGACGTTGTTTTGGTAAATTTTGAATTTTAATATAAAAATTAATTAAATTTAATTTAAAACAAAATAATAATAATAATTAAAAAAAAAAAAAGGTGGAAGAGAGGAGGAGGAGGAAGGCAGCGGCTGAGGGCTTAGCCCTCGCCACCGCCACCGCCGCCGTCTCCCCGCCATCGCCGGAAGGTGGGGGAGGGTCCGACGGGGTCGACAATCCCGGCCGACCCTCCCCCTCGTCGTCGGCCCTTCCCGATGACTACGGCAAGGACTTAGCCCTCGGCCGCCTCTTTTTTTTTTTTTAATATTTGTATTTGTATTTTTAAATGTTTTAAATAAATTTAGTTTTAAATTTAATTTTTATATTAATTTTTTACCACTTCAGCACTAAAAAGACGTCGTTTTTGCATTGTCTAGCCACGTCAGCATGCAAAACGACGTTGTTTTACACTTAGTTCGCCGGAAAATTGCCACGTCAGCATTTTGGTCGGATTGAGACTTGATCTATTTTGCTTCAATTTTGGCACTTAAGTGTCACTTTTGTAATTTTTGGCACTTAAGTGTCCATTCGTGCCAACTTTTAGCACTCTAGAGGTCCGAGTATCTAAGATTTTGCAGCAGAACTTCAACAATATCAGTAGCATCTACATTGCCTAACCTATAATTCCCTAATGCATTCTACATTCTTTACATTAGCACATTTACATTGTTGAATCATCCGGTTCTCGTCGAGAAATCAAAATGACTCCAAAGCAAACCACAAATTGCATAAAACAACAACTATGGCCAAGACCATCTATAATAAAGTCAAACTTGTGCTATCCTTCGTAGAAGCGATTTGGGACAAGGCCTTGGGCAATCCTACATTTTAATTTTGCACATTGTCTTCAACATTTACACTGCGAATCTGGGTGAGCATCAACCGAGGGTGTCAGGTGAATATGGGCAAAGGTGTTGGGCAAGTGTCGAGCAAGAGCGCGGGGCGAGCAAGTATCAAGCGAATTTGGGTGAGCATTGAGTGCGAGCGTAGGGCGAGCGACAACGTTGGGTGAATTTGGCTGAAGGCATTGGGCAAAGTGAGTGAGCGTCTTAAAAATCATCGGTTGAGCATCAACTTTGATTTGGGGCAAAAATTTTGACATCAAAAGGAGAAAACAATGCTCAATTTGGGGAAGATCTTTGGTTAGGGTTCCTCACATCAATTTTGTGAAAGAAACTTAGAAGAGTAA
This sequence comes from Eucalyptus tenuipes, assembly GCA_014182365.1. Taxonomy (NCBI): domain Eukaryota; kingdom Viridiplantae; phylum Streptophyta; class Magnoliopsida; order Myrtales; family Myrtaceae; genus Eucalyptus; species Eucalyptus tenuipes. The sequence continues at coordinate 24,221,276 of CM024546.1, forward strand.
CACAGAAGAAGAGCAACATTGTTTGTGGCTTTCAATTTTTTTCATAAGTAAAACAATGCCGTTTTGCATCTTTGGCATCCATGTCAGTGTCGACTGTGCCGGCCAGTATTAACTTGGATTCCATGTGAGATTATTTCAATTGAAGATGGCTGGATAGACTGAATTTGCATAAATACAAAATATTTAGGATTGAATTGACACAATTGCAATAGATTTAGACTTTTTTGGTAACTTTCCCCAATCACAAGAAGTAGCTACGGTTGCCTCGTGGTTGCCCCCCTCTCTTTAGCCAATAACCTCTACCGCCACAAGGTGTTGTTGCTTTGGTTCAACTCTTGGGCCACGATGGTCATTGTGTAGAGTCTATTGTTGCCTTGGAAGCATCGACTCGTGATAATTGTCGGTTGGGGTCTATTGTTGCCTCGCGAGCTCGGGCTACATCCTTCATCGGTGCTTGACTTTGTCGCTCGTTCTCTATATCTTGAATGTGAGATTTAGAGGGCAAGCCACCACCTCGTGATGGTTGCCCCTCTTCGAGTGACCGCCATGAGGTGTTTGCACTCCTCTGGCGATGCAGATCGCCACGGAGATGGCGCCCTTCATGAGGTTGATGCCCGGAGACCCTCTCTCCATCATTTTTCAAATGCATTTTCTTGCCATCCAACTGAACATTCTGAGTGCCATATTAAACACTTGAGCGAATCATAACGTAGCAAGCGTTTTCTAGCGTTCAACTCAACGTCTAGGTCGAGCAAATCAATAGAAGACCAATGTGAACTATTTCGAAAAGCAGACCATTAAAAAAAAATCAAGAGACGATTTTGAATTATGAATAAGAGTATAAGCATCTCAATAATACATTTTCTTGGAATTAACCTGTTCATATACTATTCTTTTTTTTTGCTAGACATATAATATGCATTAACATTAAATGTTTAGGCATACCTAGACTCATTTAGACACATTTATATGTGTCTAAACACATAATTACGTGTCTAAACAAAAGTTTATATATCAAACATGTCATGCACGTCGCTCTTTTGTTAAATATATTTGATTTTAGAAGTTGCGATATATTTATTAAAGGTGTAAAGTCGCATCTAAAGTTCACACGTATGGATCGCGTGCCAATACGACTACTACAGACAAGGGAGACGAGAATAATTAGTCTAAATACCATTTGTAAAAAGTTAAACAATTCAAAAACAAAAAGATTTCTGGAAAAGGGGGTCCTTTCCACAAAGCGGAAAAGCATGAAAGAGCAGCGACGGTCGGAGGCACCCGTGTTCCCACCACAGCCAACCAAAACTCGCCACGTCGCATCGTGTCTCAACTTCTCCTTCCCTCCAAAAAAAAAAAAAAAAAAAACTACCACGGCCAAAACCCCCCGACGCTAGGGCTTTTCCATTTCCGAGCTCGAACTTCCTAAAATACCAACATCAAGAACCCCTGCGAATCTTCTTCTCTGCCTCCGATTTCTCCGCTGAGTCCATGTAGCCATCGCTCGCCGGTGCGCTGCCTCTTGGTTCGATCTCATTTCGCAAATGTCGCGGCCGATCCCGACGACGATCGGTCCGCCGTGGCGGCTGTCGCTGCTGCTGCTGCTGCTGCTGACGACGGCGGCGGAGGGGGCGTCCACGTACTTGAGCTCGGGGCCTCACCTCGCCGACGTGAACATCCTCTTGCCGCCGATGATGACGCATCCCGTGGAGTACAGGCTGCAGGGGAGCGACGGTTGCTTCAAATGGTGAGTCCGTTTCGCGTTCGCAAGGCGCTGTTTCTCGTAGGTCCGTTTCAGCTCAGTGTAGTTCTCTCGGTGTGCCCGCCAAGTTGCGAAGTCTACGCGCGGAAGACAACAATAATGTGCTATGTGCTGATGTGCGATTGCATGGATGCAGCACGTTCCTTTAAATTTATCCATCATTTGCAGTTTTCACGAATATGGGTTTTCAGTGGAATTTTTCCATCGTTGTTTGAGGAAGAAACGTGAGCTTCTGTGTCTGCCCGAACTGCAATAGCAAACCGCTCTGGAAATTAAGAGCATAGAGTTTATAATCACCGTACAGACTGCACAGTCCTCACTAGCAAAGTACTATTGAGCCATCGGATTGCTAGCTCGAGCCTGTAAAGTGGCTCGACTCGGGATTTATCTGTTTCTGCAGATGTGTTGACAGAAAATGAAGCCTCTTGGCTTCTGCTGTCTAATTTTCATGTTGTTGATTTACCTTTTAATCGTATTCGCTAATTGGAGGGCTTGGGAGGCAAGGGGAGAGAATAAGTCGAGTGAGAAAAGAGACTGATGAGCATTGCCACTCTGGAGCAACTCGTCATGCCTATTTAGGGATGATGCTAAGGGGAGTAGATTAGCTTCGATTCTGGAATATTTGTGAGTCCTATAATGTTCAAATTATGTGCAAGTGACAAATCACATGTTATGTGATTGGATGCGTGGTGATTTTTCTGCTTTTGATTCTTTCCAGAATTTTGTAGAGTTACACACTGTTAAAAATCAGTTGAAGAAGATGCTAAACATTGCATCCTTCTACAGGACATGGGATCATCATGATATTTTATCTGTTCTGCCTGAATATAACACGAGCAATCGCTGCTCGATCAGCGCACGGATAAGATCAATTATGCCGTACAATGGTCGAAAGGAGACTGCCATATATGCCACCGATATTCACACGGGGATTGTAATTCGATGCAAAGTTTTCATAGACATTTTCTCCAGAATCCAGATATTTCATAATTCTATCAAACTTGACTTGGATGGCCTTGCCACTCTTCGTGTTCGTGCTTTTGACAGTGAAGGTATTGGAAGTTTCAATTGTCAACACTCATGCTTCACTAAGAAGGTTCTAAATTGTTGATGGTCATGTTTTTGTTGACTGCTATAATTTTATAAGATCAATAATTTCAGATAATTAATATCTTATTCTCTGTATTTTTTGTTGATTAGTACATGGTTGCATTTTACTAGCCTGAATCCTGGGAATCATATTTTATTTGGAAAAGCCCAGGAATCGTATTTTAATTAATACCCTCACTAGTTTTGTTTTAAATAGTGTTTTGTCCATTTGTGTTTGCTTGGTCGTTTAGTATGATTAAGAAACTTAGAATTCTTGGAAGTAGTTATTGTGTGTAGAATCTGTTTTATTCTTCTTTTCAGCAAGAGTATTGTAACTTAAATTATTTTCCTACATAAAGAGGACTCAGAACTCCAAAGTTTTTTTTAATTATCTTTGTCTTCTTTGATTTACGTCCTTTATAAGTAGTTTTGTTCAGAGAGTAGGAAACCTACTAGTGGTGTTTTGGATGTTCCCTTTAGAGAGGTGAGAAAGAGTATTCTTGCAATAGATAACTTTGAAATTCTCTTGATGACCACTGGACCTATGGTTGTGGATGTGTCTCACTTAGCCGGTGTTCATGGTTTTGATATGGAGAGAGGAGGGGGGGGGGGAAGGCAGCTTTTTTGGAGCACAGGAGAGAAGGGGCAACAGAGTAATTGTGCATTATGAGTAATGGAAAGTTTATCACTTTCAGTTCAAGGATGCAATGCCCATACTCCATGTTTTCAACAGTAATTTTCTCCATTTATTTTCTCAAGAAGAGTTATGTGCCCGGATTTTTGTATTTGAGGGCCCACTTATGTGTGGATAGATTGATAGATAATGCGTACACGATCTCACTGCTTTTTGAATTGACCAGCAGTTGTGGATGTGTCTCACTTAACCAGTGTTCATGGTTTCGAAATTGCTCCCCGGGGAAAGAAAAGGGTGGGGGGGTTCTGCCTGTTTGGAGCACGGGAGAGAAGGGGCAATTTCACATTATGAGTAATGGAAAGTTTGTCACTTTTAGTTCGACAAAGCAATGCCCATACTGCATGTTATCAACAGTTTCTCCATTTAGTTTCTCACCAAGAGTTTTATGTGCCTGGATGTGTGTATTTGAGGGCGTACTAATGTGTGAATAGATTGGTAGATAATGCCTACACGATCTCATTGCTTTTGAACTCCCAATCCTAAGGTGTTTCACTTTTGCAGAGAATGTCTTTTCATCCCTTGTGGGTTTACAATTCATGTGGCAGCTGACACCTGAAACCGACGGATTCCCTCATCATCTTATTCATGTCCCTCTGAAAGATTCTCCACTGAGTGACTGTGGTGGAATGTGTGGTGACTTAGATATCCAGATAAAACTTGAAGATAACGTAAGATTTCTTCTTGTTAATGGGAGACTGATTCATGTGATGGCATGTGAGGTTTTGCACCTAATGTTTCTCTATGAAATCTGCAGGGTGTGTTCGCGGACTTTTTTGTGGTAAAAGGAGTTGGGATGGCCATGAGATTGTTTCAGTGCATTTGCTCGAACCTCAATTAAAGCACATGGCTGATAAGATTGTTTTAACTGTAGCAGAAGCCATATCAATTGAACCTCCTTCACCTGTTTCTGTTCTAGTTGGTGCTTCTGTTCATTACATTCTGAAAGTTGTCCATGGAAATATTCCTCAAGGTTGTCCTACTAGTAATTGTTTTCTCCTATTAGCTACTATATTTTCTGCATAATACATGACTTTATATGCTAACTTTTATTGCTAAGAAAGGTTTTACAGACAATTGCACCAACATGATGCCAACTTGTAAAAGATTAATTGAATAGTATCTGCAAAATCTAAGTTGTCGTGCATTTTTAAAACTGCAAAATCTTAGTTGTCGTGCATTTTTAAAACTGATCACTATCTTATCTATATATGAGGAAAAAGGTTGCTCTTGATTGAGATTCTCCCATTTCTTTCTCTTTGTTGCAGAAGTCGAGAGCACTATGTTTGCTCTTTTTCTTCATAACCCTACCGCAACCAAAGAGACACATATAAGTGGATAAGTAGACTAGCTCGATATTAAGCTTGTCTTTGAGTGTTGCGATAGATTATCTCAGCTTTCTTGTTGCATAGAGAACTCATATTGATTGATATCCTCCTCCTTTTCCCGGTAGTTATCAGTAATTAACATAACTCACTGAGTGGCTTTTCCTGCAAAGAAGCTGCTTTTTTATGTGTATTCTGACAAAATAATTTACCGATAAAATTCTGTTGGATTTCAATCAAACTATCCATGTAAATTGCATGGTTAGATAATATTAGAAATGTCAGGTATCTATCCTTGGTCGATTTCCTTCCAGTGACCTTGCTCAGATGTTTGGAAGTTGCGAAACTTCTCTAAGTATCTAGATGTTGTCTGACTCGCAGTCTGACATTTCTTTAGCAAATAGATTTCCAGTCGACTTAAGTGTTTACAACATCAATCCTGACAGGAAGATGTAAGTGTCTCAGTGTCCACTATGAAGCTGGTCAAAGGAGGAATATTGATTTTTTCCATCCTGATAGACTCAAAAATCATATTATCAGTTTTCCTTGCTTTAGTTTCCTCTACCACCACAACAGTCAGCACCACAACATTTTCCAGGGAGAGCTGTTCTAAAACCCTCAAGGTCTGTGATTCTCGCCAACCTCCACTTAGAGGCGTTGGATTACTTTTAAGCAAGTATCAGTTAGATGATCGGTACTGCCTCCTACTATGTCATCCGAAATACTTATATAGTCACAGTCTACATTCGTATATTGGAATGTGATACGGAATGGCACGGGGCTTTTGCACAGGCCCCCCGAAACTGTCTTTGATTTGTGTCTTTGTCAGTGTCTTGGATTTATAGTGTCTTTTTCACTTTTGGCATGTCGTGTAGATTAAACAAATAGATAAGCATCCTCAAAGCTCATTTTGCGATCTTCTGTTTCTTCGCCTGACAAAGCTCATCTACCAGTTACCTGTCATTATTTAAGTCAGATGCGGTGGTTTGTTAGCAGCATCTTTTTGTTTGTATTAAGAAGAAAGTTAACGCCATTCTCTTCTGGTCTCACTAATTGTTTTATTTTTATCTTTTATTGCAGTGGTATCTTTACCATCTCCTCACTACCGGTGGTCTACCCTTAATTCTTCGGTCGCTCATGTGGACTCTATAATGGGCGTAGCTCATGCAAAAAATTTAGGGATCACAACTGTCATTGTCGAGGATACAAGGGTTGCTGGACACATGCAAGGGTCATCGCTAAATGTAGTCGTACCTGACTCCATAGTTTTGTACATATTACCTTTGTCTAATAATTGGGAACCTATAGAAGGTATTGAGGCTATTCCATCTGTCACACGATGGTATCTTGTCGCTGGCCATCAATATGTCGTTCATATAAAGGTTTTCTCACAAGGACTTGGCTCACAAGAAGTTTACATCACAGAGGTAGAATGCGCAGTTTTTCCTTACCTCTAGTTGTTTCCAAAACATTGTTGAGGTGTTTGTGCTTTGTCTAAGTGTTGAATTAGTCTAAGAAAAACTAAGTAGTCAAGGGCCCTTCATTTTATATTTTGATCCTGTACATATATTTGGGCTCTTTTAAGTGTTGTCATGATGAGTCCTTTTTTACTTTGTTGTAATCATTTTGTGTCCTCTGTGTTGGTGAGCTATTTGCTGGATATTTGGCTTTATATTTTAATGCTCCATCACATTTGGATTCTAATTCATGTTGATATCCCTACGGAGAAAATAGAGGAAAAAAAAAGGATTGAGATTGGCATCTGAAGACTGTTTTTTCCACTCTGTGCCATGCACATTTTTATTCTTCCTTTTCTTTTGCGTTAATACTTTGCAGATTCTATTTGTTCTTTAATGTTGTAGTTGTTCAATATATAGTGGTTTGGGTTGATGAAAATGTTGTTCCTTCCGTGTAGAGTGACGATCTCAATTTGTATGACCACCACTCCGAGAACTGGGAAATATCTTTGTTGTCAGATGATATTATGGCGGAACATGGATGGCGAAATTCTAGAATCCTAAAAGCTTCTACTCCTGGACTGGGAAAATTAACGGCTTCTTTAGCTTACTTTGGTGGGAGTCCTGCATCAAAGGAGGTCTCTGTCATTTAAACTAATCCAGAAACATTTCGTTTCTATTATGCGCTCACTTTTATGTTCCAAAGAAGAAAGAGGGGAAGCTTGCTCATTTCAGGAACTTATTATAATTTACCAGTATTTACGAGGCTGAATTTGTTATTGGAAGAAAGAGGTAACCTGATTTATTGGTTTCGTCTTTACTAGGTTCTCAAAATTGTGCAAGAAGTCATGATCTGTGATAAAGTGAAGATTATTCTGGACAAAAGAAGTGCTACCTCTGATAGTATTATGCTTCCCTGGGCCCCTGCCATTTATCAGGAAGTGCAGTTAAAGGCTGTTGGAGGTTTGAAATTTCCTACCTGTTCTATTTTCTTGACTCTAATTGGGTTTTTCTGTTCATGATGATCTAAGTTGACATCTATAGGTTGTGCAAAGGTGGTCACTGACTTCAAATGGTTTTCTTCGGACACATCTGTTTTGTCTGTATCCACCTCTGGGGTTGTCCAGGCAAAGAAGCCTGGTAAATCTACCATCAAAGTACTATCGGTTTATGATTCATTCAATTATGATGAGGTATAATACTTAGTCTAATTGATTTGTCCTGTATTGTAGTAAATTTCCATAATGGTGCCAAATAGTCCCTACTTTTTATTTCTGCATTCTGCTAAATTGCATTTACATTGCTCCCTGTCCATCTTCTAGTAAGGTAATTCTTAAAAGACAGTTTTTAAATGATCCCGGATAACCTGCCTTGGTACATGCTGAAGCTACAAATTCTCATGGCTGAAACAGATTCCACAATTATTAAAACTGAAATTCGAAAGAAAACCTGCTTGACTAGTATCCCTAAAGGAAAGTTGACTTTCTTACTCGTGCATGGGTTTAGTAGGAATCTTTATTCATTTTTCTTTCTCTACCATTCATGTGTCTTGGTTCATTTATACCATGACCATGAGCAAAGCCAGTGAGACTCACGATGTCTGTAAAGATTAGTATTTAGACTGGTTGATCCAACTGGTTGGACCAGTAACTGGTTTGAAGTCTTGTCCGGTTCAGTGATCAAACTGCATGTGATAACAAACTGGATTGAACTAGCATCAACCTGCTTCAACCTAGTTTTGGAATAATTGGGTAAGTGACGTACCTGGTCTTTTGAACCTGGTATCAGATTCTCCTTGGCCATGAGTTTCTCAGACTCTGACCTGCCCATTGTTATTGATTATATTACAGACAAGGATGTTATTATTGTTGGAGGAAGAAGTGTTAGATGAATGAATCTATGTATTAATGATTCTGACATGGTTCGAAATTGGGATATGTGGCCCTGGTGAGCATGCTTTGTATGCCCTCAGTCACCAGGGGCCAAGCTTTTGCTTGAATCCTAAGTTCAGAATAACTATTGTTAACAGTTTGAAGTTTGCAGGACAAAATAGTGGTGACAGCAAACACATAAGAGCTCTAACAATTCTAGGATTTTGAAGTTTCCCTCTAGACATGATCTCGATACTATCTGAGTAGGCATTTCCTCATTTTATGTCCTTCTACAGGTGATTGTTGAAGTTTCCATCCCGGCTGCTATGGTTATGCTGCCGAACTTCCCTGTAGAGACTGTTGTGGGATCATACCTAAAAGCTGCATTGACCTTGAAAGCGTCAACTGGTGACGCTAATTATCCCAATCAGTTTGAATTTTATTTGATCATTTTCTTTTTATACTGCCTTATTGAAGTTACCTGTCATTTGCAGGTTCACATTTTTATAGATGTGATGCTTTTGATTCCTTCATTAAATGGAAAGTTGGAAGTGAATCATTCATCATTGTCAATGACACTGCAGAAACACCTAAGGTCCAGAATATAATGGATGATGATGATGTCAAAGCCGTGGTCAATGGTCCACCATGTTCGTGGACCTATGTTTATGCTGCTGGTTCAGGTCAAACTATGTTGCATGCTGCACTGCCGAAAGAGTATCACCATTTCAATCCTTTCTCACATGGAACTACTGCTTTGAAAGCTTCATCACGTATAGCGGCATTCCCACCCCTTGCTTTGCATCAGGTTGGGGATGGAAACCACTTTGGTGGTTACTGGTTCGATTATGCTCAAGTTGAAGCTGATGGACACTTGGAAAGTTTAGATAATTTATATCTTGTCCCTGGAACATATGTCGATGTCATGCTTCTTGGAGGACCTGAAAGATGGGATGGAGATGTTGATTTCATTGAAACTGTTGAGTGCTTGGATAAAGAAACTGCAAATTTGAAAGATCAAAATCTTGTTCAGCAGCTTCCCAGCAGTTATAGGAGTCTGTACAGAGTCTCATGCCAACTATTAGGAACTTTTGTGAGTATCTGCATTTTTTGCCTGGTTTTACATTGTGGTTGTTTGACATTAGATAATCACGATCCTTCTAAGAAAGGATCAATAATAATAATAATAATAAAGAGGCATTGAAATTGAATAAATTCAACTGAACAAGAGATTTTGGGTTGAATCGATTTTGGTTTGGATGGGTTGCATGAAGTGAGGTTTCAAATTGGGTTTCAGGCGTTGACCAAAAACCTGATACGATCTAATACCGAGTTATGCTTGTCAAAAATTATATCATTCTTTCTTTACTTTAAATTATATTTCTAGTCAATGATCAATATCTAATTTACATTTGTAAATGATGTTGAAAACAAAAAATGCTTTAAGGAAAGGCTGCGGATAAAAGCTGATGACACTACTTTTTTAATGTTTGCTCTGGTTTTGTTCAAGCAACAAAATACATATACTATTCTGGTTGCTCTAGGCCTTTAAGCAAAACCAAAATGGCCTGGCCTGTTGGCACCCCCAGATCCATCTACTAACTAGTCCTCTTTGAACTCAGGACCTAGTCTTCCAACGTGGTAATTTAGTTGGAGTTGACCATCCTTTGCCAGCAATTGGGAAAGCATCTTTGTCAGTCATGTGTTTGTTTCCTTCCTCTATTGTGTTAATAGCAGATGAACCTGGTACGCATTAGCTTTTTAATTCACTTGTTGGTATGAATGTCTTGGGAAGTCCCTTAACATTCTGTTTTCCACATTACAGTTAATCTGAAAGGTGCTATATTAACTGCTGCCCAAGCAGAACGCGCTCCAGAAAGAGTTCGCGCGACTCCTGTTACTGTGGCAAATGGACGCACTATTCGAGTAGCTGCAGTCAGTATTGCTAGCTCTGGAGAAGTTTTTGCAAACTCATCTTCTCTTGGTTTGAGGTGGGAATTAAGTAACTGTGATGGGCTGGCATATTGGTATGACAATGATGATGTAAAGAAGGCTCAGTCTGGCTGGGAACGCTTTTTGGTCTTGCGCAATGGATCGGGACTGGTACTGTTGAACCCTTACATCCATCTTTCAGTTTACTCACAATATAGGCTTAACCATGAATTTTGGTTTTTCAGTAAGCAAAGACAGTATACTGATTGCTGCTGTATTTCTTGTTCCCTTTAATGTTTAGGTTCGGTTTATCCTATTTTTGTGGAAATTGTTGGTCTAACTTTGGAATCAGATTAGGCTCGTTCTCATGCATGGCTCTTTCCTTGTTCTTTTCCCTGAATCATTCCATTCAAATTTGTATTTTGCAGGGACATACACTTAGCTATAATATTTTCTGTTGTCCTTGCATTTGAAACCTGCAACAGATCTAATATATATATATATATATATATGTATGTATGTATATATATATGTATATATATATATATATATGTATGTATGTATATAGTAATGAGAATGATCTCCCTTTTATAGTTGTATTACATTTGGATGTATTCCTGAAATTCATATATATGGATTGTCAGTGTATTGTTCGAGCTACTGTAGTCGGATCTGATCAAATCACAAATTCTGATTATCTTGGGTTCGAAAGTTCTCGAGAAGTCCTCACAGATGCTATATGCTTACAGGTAAGCTCTTTGAATAATCTGAGTTTTCAAGGGGATACTAAAGTTGCATTAATGTCACCGTTGCCTTTGTTTTCTGCTTTCGGAATCACCTGCTGTCTGACCATGCAAAATTTTCGTTCCACATTCATTAAAATATGCAGCTTGTATCAACTTTGCGAGTTGACCCGGAGTACAGCCTGTTATTTTTCAACCCTCGTGCAAAGGTAAGCTAATGACTGCAGATTGTCCTTACTACATCCCATTTCCTGTATTAAGTGAATCAACAGTGCTTGAGTGATTTGAAGATGAAAGGTGCATGTCATGCATATGTGCATTTTGGATGCGTGAAATAAACAAAGGCACCTGTTCATTCTACAAAGTATCATGTCCTGAGGAGGCAACCTTGTTAGGCAATAAGTTAAAATGATATCCATGAAAACTTCAACAACTACAAAATGCGGTCAGAAATAAACAAAGGCACCTGTTCATTCTGTATGAGGATCTCTCTTCTTAGCCAAATCTTCTACATCTTCCCTGATCCAGGCCTACTAATGCTCTGCCGTACATGTAAAATTGAAGGGAGGCTTTAATAGCAAATGCATTTACCAATAGGGTTATCTGCAATGTTCCCTTTCCTGATAATTTTTGGGCAGTAGCCTCCAACCTCTTGATTTTTTTGGAGATGCCCCTTGACATTCATTTTGTTAGAATATTTAAATAATAAACCACGCCTTTATCTAACAGCTTAAGTTTTTAGAACAGTTGGCAGTGGTTCCACAAAATCTACATGGTATCAGAGCAAGGAGGTCCTGAGTTTGAATCTTCCAAGCCCCTATTTGCCTTCCCCAATTAAATTTCCACGCTTAGTACTAGGCAAAAAAAGACCAGACTAAGCGTGAGGGGGAGTGTTAGAATATTTAAATAACAAACCACGCCTTCATCTAACGGCTTAAGCTTTTAGAACAGTTGGCAGTGGTCCCACAAAATCTTACACATTTTTCTATCAAACTCGTTGACATGACCTGAACTGTGTATGATCAGCCTATGCATCATCTTCAGACAAGCTACTCCTAGTGCTGAGAGTAATTAAGAAATTTTAAAACAAAATCCTCAGAACTTCAATAAAGCAAACGTTTAACATTTGCTTTAATTGATTCGAGCTAATGTTGTCACTGTATGTCAACTCAATTAAGTTTGCGAATATCTGTTCATGGTACAATGGACTGGCAATGATTCAAGATGATGATATGAGGGTTGAATGACCTTGTTATAACATTGAGAATATAGTTGTTGCGTTTTGGGCCAAGTGAAATTGAAAACTGTGGATTTATGCAATATGAAGTAAGACATCGATTTCTTTAACTTAATAGTTTTAGAAATACAATAAAAACTTAAGAGTTAATTATCTGAATATATTAGCTGTTTATATAATTGAGCTCACTAATTGTGTCCTATGATGTTAAAACAGAATAGTGAGCATTTAGACTTTCTGTACGTATCATGTGATTTCGCGTTTCTCAGTTCACATTCTTTCTAAAGCAATCTCTCTCTCTCTCTCTCTCTCTCTCTCTCTCTCTCTCTATATATATATATATATATATATATATATATATATATCTCTATTGTATTGTTTTCTATATTTCCTTTCTATGTCTTTTACGGCAAATAAAATACTGGTACATTTGACAATTGCATGATATATGAAGCATACCGTACAAAAAGAATTCTAAAGTGCACCATAGCTCACAAGCTTGTACAATGGCGTAGTCAATTCCAGAATCTGATTTTTTCTCTGGCCTTCGTCTAGTCAAGATCTATTACGTATCAGCAAATCACTTTTAATCTTTCAATCTGTCCGTTTGCTTTCTAAGATTCATTGAATCTTTTGAACGTGTGTGGTCAGTGCCATGCAGTCAAGTCCTACCTAACACTGAAAATAAATATGGTGAAAGAAGGATTGATTTATTATACCTTGGATGCTGCTTGATGCAACTTGTGTCATGCATAAGATTCAAACGATTGTCCTGTACTTATGGTTCTGTAATATCTCTATGTTGAGGCATCATATGTGACAAGGTTACTTTTTTTCCCAGTTAAATCTGTCTATAAGTGGAGGCAGCTGCTTTCTGGAATCTTCTGTTAATGATTCTCGAATAGTAGAAGTTATTCACCCTCCACCTGGATTACAATGTTCGCAATTGATGCTGTCTCCTCGAGGACTTGGGACTGCATTAGTCACTGTTAATGATATTGGGCTTACACCACCGCTCATGGCATCTGCCACGGTAAAGTTGTTTCTTCAAACTGTTATTTATGACTCATTTGCTGCTGAGAGGTTTTCTGAGATTATGGTTTGCGAATGAGTGATCCTCCTGAGGCTATACTTTGCGAGGCTTTCTCAAGTTTCTATAACATAGAGCAATATATATTTGGCGTTTGGGTTTTTGTGGAGACAAAATTAACTAGGTACCAAGGATTTGAACTATGTAGTAGTCAGACCAAAAAAAAATAAAAAATAAAACTACATAGGAGAGTTGCATTAAGAAGCTCAAGGGAGTATTGAGGAATTTACTCTGTCTAGGCCTCCAGAAAATTGTGTTTGTAAAATTCTAACCTGTTAGCCCATACAAGAAAAAGACTTTGAAACCAATTATCTTAAGTTGACACTGATGAAACTATTTTGAAAGTTCTGATATTAAAGAATGTTATATAGTCAGAGTCCTGGTTGAGTGCATTATGCTAGCTGTACACTGTTCTGGAACTTTTAAGGTTCCCAGCTGTTTCCTCTGATTTATCAGGGCCTGTCAATCTGTACTTTTCATTTTTGAACTTATTGACTTTTGGAGTTCCTCAAAGCTTTGGAATCATATCTTTAGATCATCTAAGATGGTTCAGGTCATTTTAAGACATGCCATTCAGCTATTTAGCTATCGGTACACCTATGTAGGAGACTCAATTTGTAAGAAGTATGCGGCACCGTTGTGGTTCACTTAAAAAGAATAAAGATTGTTTGAGGGTTCAGATTCTTTGCTTCTGTATTGTACTTTTTTATTTGGCTTTGGTCTTCTTGTTTTGATTTCGTATAGTCTTGTGTTGTTTTTCTTTTATTGGTTCGTTTTTGTCTCTTTTTCCTTTTATATTTTTGGTGTACTAGAAACTTTTCTGTTAATAAAATTCTGTGTTATCAAAAAAAAAAAAGGTTCCTCTTATCTGAATTATACATATCTTCCAGGTCCAGGTTGCAGATGTAGACTGGATTAAGATTACTTCAGGAGAAGAAATAAGCCTTATGGTGAGGCTCATTTGAGGACATTCCCTTCAAAATAGTTTGGTGTTATATATAAACGTTATTCTTCTGTATACTCAGATAAATTTCCATCATGTAATGTTCTTTATCTATCTCACAAAAAGAAGATTTCCTATGCAAAAGTATCTTCCATCTTTGAGTCTTAATTTGTGAAGACGTTTTATCTCAGGAAGGAAGCTTGCTATCTATGGATATAGTTGCTGGGACAAATGATGGGGGCTCCTTTGACTTTTCTCAGGTAAATCACATTCCAAGCTATTAGCCATCTTTTACTTTGGCACAGTTCTTGATGCTGAAGACATTAAATTTTCTATGCACTCAAAAGGTACATATACACACAAATTATTCTCATCCCAGAGTATTTCGATTGTCTCTGTAATTGTGATTATGCTTATATTTCGTTTGAAAAATTTACTAATACTAGGGGGTGCCCCTATTTCAATCACTTTTATTCCCACTTAAAAAAGTGCGATAACTTAAGGTATGGGGATGGTGCAGTATGTTTACATGGATCTTCAAGTGCATATTGAGGATGACATAATTGAACTTGTGGACGGTAATGATAACTCAAGCAGGGATGATGCTTATGTTGAAGGTCGAAGTTTCATAATTATTGCAAAACACCTCGGAGTCACCACTTTGTATGTAAGTTTCTCTTTTGTTTACATCAACAGGTCTTATTCATGGTGAATTTGAAAATTTGGAAGCTTACAGAAATAAACTTGAAATCAGGTGAGTGTGAAACAGCAATCAGGACATGAGCTACAAAGTCAACCAATAAAAATAGAAGTCTATGCTCCACCAAGAATTCACCCTTACAAACTTTCTCTTGCACCAGGGGCATCTTATGTGGTATGTATCAGATTACTACTTGCTTGTTCTCTCGTTAATTTGCTTCCATCACTTGAAAGGGGCAAAATATATTCAAGTTATATGAGACAAGGTGAAAGGAATTTTACGAATGTGGGAACTCTGCAAAAGATGTACTTAAAGGCGCGTTTGCAAGATCAACCATGGGAAACCGAGCACCAATAGTGGAATGAGTTGAAACATAATTAGATATCTGTCCTTAAGTAGCCCTCAAAGTACTCTTTCTCCCCAGCAGTAAATTAGATGTGTAAAGGCAATTCAAAAGGCATTGGCAGATTTCGTTATCCCTCCGCTAGGAAATGTGATTAGTAGCAGTATGCGGCTTTAAAATCAACCAACTTCAGGGTTACATTCAGAGTAGGAAAAATATGAGGCAACCTATGACATTTCAGTTTTCTGCACAAACGACGTTCCATCTCAATATAACCTCTTCCTTCAAGAGCTTAACCTTTCAAAGAGCAAGAATACGTTGTATGTCTCATAGTCAATATGATGCAAACAATTGAAGGATATCGTATATGGTATGATAAGAGAGGATAAGAAGCAGATCATATGATTCATGCCTGCTGTTCAATGAAAGGATTTGCAAGTAGATATCACTTTTGGCAAGCACCCCAACTGGATTTGCCAAATTTCAACTGTAATATTAGACTTACTGAGTATTCTGCTGTAAACATAGGAAGTAAAAATGTTTTGTTGAGTGTCCTAGGGCATTTTTTTTTATCATTACTCTGTAGTAATATCTATACTTGAATTACATAAATATAACAAACATGAAATGACATTAGATGTGAAATTGTTGGATTGTGATGATGAAGCATTGACCAATATGGCGTTTAGACTGGGGGTAGCGTAGAATTGATGCGTGATGGAATCGTGGTGATGAAGCGGCTTGGTGGCAGTGCGTGGTGATGAAGTAGGAATAGTAGTAGTACTGGCAGGAGTAGGGCAGGGATGAGGCTGGTAGTTTGAGTTCACATTTTATGTCATGAATTCGTGTCAAGTAGTGGCATTTATATTTTATTGTTGTCAAACATGCTAAAATGGATATATTGTGAATGTGTTGATCCGTGTCATCTTCGGTTTAGGCTAATATCTATTTTCATTAACGTGTCAATTCGTGTCAGAATTTGCCACCCCTGAGTGGTGGTGGTTGTGGAGTAATGATTGTGTTGGTGGCGATGGAGGAACTGTTGCTCGAATTCAAGTTTTATATTTTATAAGCCAAATGTATAGCCCCACATCTTGATGCATTGATGAGTCGCTTGGAGTAGTGACTTGACTTTGATTTGATCTGATACAGTGTCTTTCTATCCTTTTCCATCTATCCAATTTTCTGTGATATGGAGTTGGTTATCATGCTCACCTTTCATTTGACAATACCACTTTCGTCTGTGCTCAGGTTACTGTCAGAGGTGGCCCAAAAGTTGGTGTTCGCATAGAATATTCGAGTCTGGAAGATTGGATTGCAATTGTCCATGGAACAACGGGACGACTGTCTGCAATTTCACCTGGGAACACTGTAAGTGATTAACTGATGCTAGCATTGTTTTATTGGTATTGTAGGTGTGATTGTGCAACAGCAGATCTATGTGGATTGAAGCTCTACTAATGGATGTTTGACATTTGTATTCTGCACTGCTTGGGCATTCTTTTTATAAACTAGTTGTGACATTTGCACCATCAAAGTTCCACAGCTCTTCTTAGATTTTCTTAAGAGATTTGGTATTTTAGTAAAAAATCTCAAATTGAGAACTTGCCTAGAGAGATGACTCTGCTTAAGAGTTTTGCTTTTTAAGTGTTGCCTTTTGAAAAGATCGATGAAATAACCATCTGGCCCTCTAAAGACTGTAAATGTAAGCTTCTTAGTTCATCTGGTTGCTGAAATGCCTGAGTCTTACGGACAGAATAGAGTGGATGGACAATGTGTTGTTCGGTAATTTAGTTCCCTGACTATAGACCAAAAAGTAAGATGGAAGAACTTTTGACACCATTTTTGCTCTATCCATCAGGTCCCTTCTGGAGGATCATGACCAATCTGGAGTTATTCTTTAATCTACTTTGTCTCATTATTTTTATCTATTTGCAGACTATACTTGCCACAATTTATGGGAGAGAAAATTCCATCCTTTGTCAAGCCAGCAGTAGTGTCAATGTGGTTGTCCCTTCTTCTGCAGTACTGAATGTGCAAAGTGCAAAACTTGGTGTCGATCGTGAGATGCCAATATATCCTATGTTTTCTGAGGCAAGGATCTTCATTTAGTGATAAGTCGATTAATTCTCCAAGATCTTCTATATACTCATGACTCTTGGGGAATGACCAGGGTGATCTGTTCTCTCTCTATGAGATCTGCAAAAACTATAAGTGGACCATAGAAGATGAAAAGGTTGGACTGATTCACTATACTATGAGTGATTAGAATTGCATGATATCAAATAATAAGGTGGCTACTCCACTGTTCTGTGCAGGTTTTAGGATTCAACAAGGGAGAGCAGTTTTCTGAAGAAAAAATTGGTAACCAGTTGGTCTCTTCAAAGGAAATTCAGTCGTCATATTTCAATGAGAAAGAACTTGCCTTTATTAAGGTCTTGCTTGGAAGGTAAAAGAGCTTTTTCCACAATTGGGCCTCTTCTATGGACTCCTCGTATATTTGGGAATTGGATTGATAATGGTTCTGTTGTACCATGTTTTGTAACCTTGGGTATGTGATGATGTTATGACGATGTCATTGATTTTGCTTCCTGTCCAAGTTTGAGTCTCTTTGTTTGTTTCACTAATGTCTCATTGGAAATCAGCATTGAATGTATATGCAAATTATTATTGATATTTGAGTCAATCATGTCATGCGAACATAAATATTTTACTCGGGCCGTTGTGCCTGGGTCAAATAGGAAATCTCTGTCTCTGTCTATTTGTGAAATTTGAGTCTATCCCATTTGCTTTGTTTTTCAGGGCATTTGTTGTTAACAACATAAGAATTACAAATCCATTAGTGCCTTTGAGTTTGTTTATGATTGTTAATTTCCTTTAAGAAATCTTTCATCTGCAACTTCGGGAAAGAACTGAGAATACCAGGGTTTGGGCGGTTTTTTGTCTGGAGTGGTACGTTTTTACCTGCATTCTAGGTCCGATCTTCGGCAAGCGTCTTATGTAGCAAACAATACTGGGGCTCCTTCTATGTCTGTTTGTCAAATACTGGAGCTTCATCTATGTCTGCCTGTGTTTGAAGCTCTCTAAAGTGGGCTTTCGCAAGAATATTTTCCTGACATAATCCTTTTGTTTCATTATTTATTTCTTATGGGATTGTTTCGTAAGCAAATTATATCTAGTTCTTTTTATATGTGAAATATACACTATTAATCAGGAAGTACCATTGATCTATTTCAGGTCTGCTGGCAAGGCGCGAGTTTCAGTTTCATTTTCATGTGATTTTGTTTCTTCATCATTCTCAGAATCCAAGTTTTACAGTTCTAGTGTGTCGGTATCAGTAATTCCTGATCCACCTCTTGCCCTTGGAGTTCCAATAACCTGGATTCTTCCTCCTCAGTATGTCACATCAAGTCTGTTGCCTTCATCTTTTGAATCATATGGCCAGTGGGACAGTCACAGTGGAAAAGGGACCGTTACCTATTCCTTGTTGAGAAATTTGGGTGAATTGAATGAAATAACTCTCAGCAATACTATTTCCATTCGAGATAACAGAATTAAAACAGCTGAGAGCAATGAAGTTGCATGCATTCAGGCTAAAGATCACTTGACAGGGAGAATTGAGATTGCTTCTTGTATCAGGGTCACTGAGGTAGCTATGTTCCTTTCCTTGAGCTTTTGTCTTGAATTTTTACAGAGACTCATAAGTTAAAGCACCAAAGAAATGCCGACATGTATATAAAAGAGGACTGTACTTCTCAGGTAGGACTATAATATTGGACATTTGCTATTATTTGAAGAAAGGCCAAAGACATTCAAGACTATGCACCTTGAATGTGCAATATGATCAACTTTTACTGACAATGTGTTCCCATACTTGATCATTAGAAGTCGAGCAGTATATATTGTGGTGTCTCAACCTTTTTCCTTCACATCTCCGATAGTGATACAACTGATTTTTACCATTCTAAGCATTTTCGATCCCATGACTTTCTCCTCTTGTAATCTAGAGCTGCTAACACTAGCATCCTGTGGCTACTTTTCAAAAATTGTAATTGTTCATGATATTTCTGAGTTCAATAGATTTGGATCTTCAATGATAGATTAGTGTTTATGGTTTCTATGTTCTTTTGTTTCTCTTCTTTGATGAAGTTGTTTTGCTATTTAGAACTTGTGCTGACAGTGCCTGTTCTGTACCGTAATCAGGTGGCTCAAGTAAGATTTGCAAATAAAGAATTTCCTTTCCATGTGGTAAATCTTGCTCTTGGTGCTGAAATCGAATTCCCAATTAGCTACTTAGATGTTCTAGGTACTCTTTTAAAAGCACTCTCAAAGCACTGTTGGTTGTATAGCTATTCAGTCCTCATCACTACCGTGACCTTGTGTTTTACCAGGATATGCCTTTTATGAAGCGTATGATGCAGTTGCCTTGGACATGGAAGTGAACTATCCGGATATTGTTTATGTTAACACAACGAGCAGTGTGAATGGAAATATCAATCTCAAGGTAACATGCCTATACTAGCTTTTGTTTTTTCTCATGGAATAGGCGACAAAAATAGAATTATGACAGAGAAATGTGCGTCTCAGATATCTAGTCCAGTTTTCTTGCTTCCTTGTGCTCCAAAATAAGACTTGTTTTGACTAAGATATTAAAAAAAAAAAAAAATTGCATCAACTTATTTTCCTTTCCATTTGTCTTTTCAGTAATTATTCTTTCCTCGTGACTGTGCTCTTCTATCTTATTGAAGGCAGTACAACACGGAACGGCTCTATTACGAGTGTCGATAAGTGGCAGTACAAGGAAGTCAGATTATGCGCTGGTACCCTTTTAGCTTTCAATAGACCTGTTTTATTTGATACCAACATGTTGTTCAAGCGGACAATTTTTTCTTTAAGAAAAGGGTTTAAAATATAGCAACTATAAATATAAATAGTCAAGTGATATATACTCACAGGAGTTGACTGACACACTTCTGTAACTGGATGCATGACCATTTGTGGTAGCCATGATGGTAAGTGAAGATTTTTATATTTTACTTACTAGTTTCATTTAAGTACGAGGACCCTTGCACCTTAGAGGTGATTATAGACTGGAAGCATGGAATCCATCTACTTAGAGCCTCTATACAGTTGTTACTGCACTAAAGGTTTTGCACCCACTTGAGCCCATAACTCAATAGGTGGCTTACTTGTTAAAAGCATTTCTCTTCTATAAATAGGAATGGTAGCTCACTATGTATCCTTGAAATTGGTTTTTCTCTGAAGCGCTTCTAGTTTCCCTTCTTGACTTGGCTATTGGTACCCTTGTACAATTACAAATGAATTCTAGAGCATCGGCTATTCTCAGTCTTCTCTCTGTTATGTGCATATTTATTATCATTTTGCAATTTTGCAGTCATATAATATCAGTGTATTCATCTCCATTCAGGTATCAGTTGGTGCCTTCATATACCCTCAAAATCCCATCCTTCACATTGGGAGTTCACTTGAGTTTAATCTAGAAGGTGTGGCTATGTGAAAAATTTCATCTATGTTTCAGACATATATATGTTGGTTATTCACTTTCAGATTTTGTGCAATTGTTGATTGTCCAATCAAAAAATATCAACGTTATTTGGTATTCTTTTATTTCATTTTGAAAGTTAATGATTAATTAGACTTGGGTTTGTTTTGTTTCTAGCATTGTCGAGGCAGCCCTGTCACTTTAAATAGAATTTGTCATCTTTTCTCTAGACATTCAACTTTCAATTACCATGGATAATGATCTTCTTGAATTTTTATCTTGTGGGAAGGTTTTTCTGGCCATCCCATACTTCTTGGGCCACTAATCCTTTGGCTGTGTTAGTGAAAATTTACCTTTATGATTAACTTTATGCATGCCATGATGTGTGTATAATATGTCTTGAGTTACAGTACACAACCTATGTCCCTTCATAATTTCCTCTTCTGCATATGAATAGAATGTGATAAGCTATTTCACTAAATGATGCCAAATTACCTTTTGCCTGGTAGGATTCAAGGAGCAAGTTTCTGGGCAGTGGACTAGTGCAAATGAAAGTGTCATAACCATAGATTTGTACTCTGGAAAATCCAAGGCAGTTGGAGAGGGCACCACTCGAGGTATTCAGTGTTACTGTATTACGGTTATCCCACTGTCTTGAGCCTACCCCTTGCCTTTTGGTTGACATTACATGCTACTTCTGAGCAGTTATTTTCAAATCTTCGAGTGCAAAGCTGCAAACAGAGGTTATGGTACTGGGAAGTGACATGGTTTCGGTGGATGCTCCCAGAGAGGCACTAAGCAATGTTCCTTTCCCTGTTAGAGGATATGAGTTCTGTGTAAAATTCAGGTCTGTGTGGTGCTCTTCTACTATCATACTTATTTGACTGGAACTGAGTATCTTCTATTATCTCCTTTTGAATAACATTTGGTAACTCTTGTTGTTCTTTTGGGGCAAAAAGAAAAATAATGGTGTATAAGACTAAATAACCTCAGTCGTGTTCTTGCAATGGCCCCTGCATCTTAGGAACGCATCACAGATCTCATGAATATCTACACTCTGCATATTTCACAATTCCACCATCAGCCAACCTTTTGGAAATGGTCTTGAACTCTGTACACGCTTAACAGTTCCCAGATTTGCTGTACTTGATAACTTCTTCTTAAGACTCTAAATTGATTGATAAATAGTAAGCATTCCTTTTCAGCCTATGCAAGGAATCCAATTTGTGTGCATAAAGAGGGGTATAAGATAGATATTTGGTAAACGCTGGATTAGAGTGAAATTGCAAGCAACAGTGTAATCAAATATGGTACTGCATTTCGAGCTTATATCCAATGCCCAATTTATTTTCATTCCTTCAGTTGAGTGAAAATGTGTCTCTTCTGGAAGTTGCTTTCTCGAAATCATTTTGCTGCTGGCAGTTCTAGCCTTGTTTTGTTTCAGCAAGCTTGTCACAAGTACCCTTTTGATTCCTTCTCTCCCAGATTATTGGATTCCTTCATGAATTGTGTGATACCACAATTGAACTATATCAATGGAACCACTTTGGGAATCTTGTTTTAATTTGCCCTTCTAACTTACTGAGCTTATAGTAATTTCTTTAGTCAAGTTAGTTCTTCTCTTATGAGTCTTCTCTAGCTCTAATGAGAGCAAAGGAGAGAGAAAAGAGAAGATACTGAACTCACCAGATGCTGTGTACTCTGCTAGCTTCATATATAGGAACCGAATGCTTAGACATGAGGACACGTTGATACTGAACTCACATTATGTGTATTCTGTACTCTACATGTAGTTTATTGTAAGAATAATATGGTTACTGACAATATATTGTGAACAATTTATGCAGTGATGGATACAACAAAAAGAAAGAGGAGATCCCTTATGACTGCGTAGTAGAACCTCCATTTGTTGGGTATATGGCACCTCTTGTCTATACCTCTTATCTTGCTTTACTGTAACAAGCCTTACACTTTATCCTGTTAGCTTATATTGTTAAACCTTTCTGAAGCCAATAACTTTGCAATGAAGGTATGCTAAGGCATGGACTGATCTTGACACTGGTAACTCGTATTGTCTCTTCTTCCCTTATTCGCCTGAGCATTTGGTACATTCAACACTCAAATCAAAGGACATGAGATCAGATATCTCTATTTCCATCAAGGCTATATTAAGAGAAGCCAGGAATGCATCAGGATCTGCCTCAGCCCTCTTCATCGGAGGGTTTTCTATATTGGGGATGGATAAGGTGATGAATAAAACTTTTATGGGTACTTTATTGTCTTTGGTGATACTATTGACACACGAGTCAAACATTAGCCTGTTGGACTTTCATCTCTGGCTATCTCTGCCGTGGTTCTAGCTCTGAGTTATGTTGTACATGCTCTTTTATATATTGAAAAGTCCATGCTCACTCTTTAAGCCTTTTCTGGTGTCTTTGCTTGAAAACCAATTTCAAGCGCTCTAATGTTGCAAAAATTTGTGTGTTTTAGGATGCAATGCAATTGGATCTGACACCGGACTCTAACAGAACTACCATAACTCTCTTGGGCAACACAGGTATAATGAGTCTCTTCCCCACCAGGCAGAGGAGACAAATTTGTCACTTTTTTTTAAGTTTAAAAATGGCAAAATCTGTAGATTTTGAATACTCGAAGAACCTGTGTGCTTAGCTAGCTAACTAGATATCCTTTTCTAGTCAATACTTCAATGTTAAGATGATCTAGTATTTCTCCTAGTGTGTTCCTGCTTTTATTATTTTTTTCAGGAAAATATTTGGAAAACTTGATTTAGGTCAAAGTTGTTACCTTTAAAATGCTTTTTTTATGCAGGATTGCCTGGGTGGTTTGTGGTTACTGATTTATGAATTACTAGCATGTGCAAGGTTGTTAAGCTCTCTTTAAAATATGAAGTGCTCGAGATGTAGTTGTGTAACCCAAATTTTTTATTGTGAAAATGCAAACAAGATCTGCCTACTAAAAGTTTCTGCAACCTGGATTATTGGGCTTGCTCATCATGCCCCACCATCATTTCTCCACCACATGGTGATCATCATTGCTTGTGTCGTTGTAGCAGCGGCACCATCATTACAATGATATCCATTTTTTTACATGTCCACATGTCTTCTGTTATGTATCCAAGTCGAGGGTGGTATTGTACTTGCCAATGTTGAAAGAACTCTTTATCAAATTAGAGTGAAATTTCTAGGAGAACTCTTGCAGGGTTTATCATGGCTTGGAAACATTAAGAGTGTTTGTGTGATCAGCATGATTGTAATCTCTATGGCATTTGTATTGGTCATTTCTAGTGAAATCTTTTTGCCACTTCCCCCATGAATGTAGGTCACAATTGAACTATATCTCGCTTTTGATTTCTTGCTTGTTATCATGTTCCATCGGCTTAGATTCTTTACCTTTTTCATAAGATAATTGCCATTGGCTTGTTTTCCTAACGTGTTAATCTTTTATTTTTATTTTTTTTTGTCTCTAGATATTGAGATTCATTGGCAGTTCCCGGATCTCATTACGATAACTCCTATACGAAGAGAAGGTTTTGGGATTGGTAGTGCTGCTGAGTATGAGGTAAGCAGATGGAAGCCTTAACTATTTGAATGATAGTTGGAAAAAAGTATTGAGCAACTTTGTTTTCTCTTGGAGTGTATTTGTTCTTTTTGGGCAATGAGAATGGGTGCTGAGTGTGGAATGTGTTAAAAGAAATAAAGCAGGGTAATGTAAGCTTCAATCCTGTAGCTTCTTGGTCGGTACCATGAATGAGATTAGTGTCAATGTTAGACTTTGATTGGATAGAGACTGCAGGCAAAGAACATGGTGATGTCATGAATTTTTCGAATCATCTGCTTTATTCGTATTTCCAGGTCAAAGCAATTGCATCCGAGAGCTTCAAGGATAAAATAGTCTTCACACTTCCAGCCACTGGTGAGTCTCCTTGCTTGTGAAATTTCTGGAACCTACTTTGCTCCTATCTCATATTTTTTGTGCATTTTTATTTCTTTTTTAGGCCAAAGAACGGAACTGGAGGTGAGCTACACGACCAGAGAAAGGAAGTCGTCCCCTTTTTCTTTCTGGCTGAGCATGCCCGTGATTCTCGTGCTGTTGATGGTATTGCTCGCCATCTCTTTCTCCATACTGGCCAGGCCAGACAGAAATGTGCCAGCTGCTCATCCTGCAACGCCTAGCAGACCGGTGGCACCTATTACACCTGATCGCAGCAGCCCCGGTGTAGTAAGCGATCATTCCCCAAGGACGCCCCAGCCGTTCCTGGATTACGTGAGGAGGACAATTGATGAAACTCCGTATTATAGGCGAGAAGGAGCAAGGAGGAGGGTCAACCCGCAGAATACATTCTAGTTGAATGCTCAACTAGATTAGAACCAGAGCAGGTACACCTTCACCACGGCTATTACTTGTAAAAGTGTTATGAGTAGGATGATAGGCAAGCAACTTTATGTTCAGATGCCGAAGGACGGGAAACTCACTCAGAATTTTTTTGAAATGTATGTGCTGAGTGATTTTGTACTGAATAGGAGCGACTGACCCATCTGACTTCTGGGGGTGAATGAGTAAGTATAGTAGACATGTCCAGAATTAAGGGTCTCGTATGGAAAGTTAGAACTGTGACCGCCACCTCTTTGCCACTGGAGGTGTACTTTCGGACTTGCTTAAATGTGATTTTAACAGCTGAAGAATTCACTTTTGAAATCAGTAGCACCGGCGTCAATCCAACTGTTAATTAACTTTCGAAGAGTATTTACCTAAAAATGTTTTCACCCGTAAGAGGAATTTCTCTATAATTTTTCGGGCATCCTTTCTTACATCGTTTGCTTGGGAAATTTCGGAATCGTCCATCCGCGATGATAGCACAATATTCGGGGCATCCAATTTTATTTTATATTTTTATTTCACTTGTCCGATGAATCGAAGGTTTGTGCTAAGTACATGTTCCCAAATGTTAGCGTACGAATCAAATTGAGGGAGTTTAATCACTAACTCAAACAGCAGAGGCTAATGAGATTTACGTGCACTGTACCAGTCGAAGTTCTTCGATCCCTGAATCAAAAAGTTGATGCTCGTTGGTTCGTTTTGTTTCGAGGGGCACGTTATTAAAAAGCTTAGTCGAACTGGTCCTACAGATGTCACTGGGATTTTAGGTTATGCTTGACTCGAAATCGAAATACTGCAACTTAAAGTTTCAAATTAGAGAAGTTGCTTACAAGTCATTCTGCTTCTCGCACCAGCAAAAAGAAGGAGAGAAAGAAAGAAAACTACTTTCGTTCCTTACTTTCAGTATCCTCATTTTTCTTTCAACCAGGCCTGAAAAAAAAAAAAATCTCTTTTCTTCCTTTATTTATAGGGCTCGTCTGATAAAAAATTGAGTATTGAAAAATTTGAGGATTGAATGTTAAATGCTTGAATTTTCAAGTATTGAAAATGAAAACTAAAATGTTGTTCGATAATAATTTAAAATTAAACGGGTAGATTTTAGTAAGTTTCTGACCAAATGCGGAACAGTAAGCATTTTCAAAAGATTTTGTCGATATAATTTATAATATGTCAATTTTCATTGGATATTTGAATATTTAGACAATCTTTTTTGGTCTAAACTCCTTACCTGTCTTAATTTGTGTTGGAAGGACTGTGTTTTTGCTTAAAACATATCCCTCCTGATGGACAGTGGACACAACTTACTGTCCCTTAGTTTTTATGCTGTCTGATGTTCTTAAATAACTAGAAGAATTTTTCCATATGATTAATTTGCCAAAACGAATGAGAATGTGGTGTTGCTTTATATACTCTGGTCAAGCCTTTGGTTGCGAGCCTTTCATGGCCTAAGTGGCAAAATCATGACATGGAAGTTAGGAAAATTTATTCATTCGGCACGTTTAAATCTTAATTTCAGTCATTTGTTCATTTAATTTATGGTTTCTGATCAAATTTGACTATAATATTTGCTGAAATTTTAAAGTAGTCTAAGTGAGGAGTATCGTTTTTCTTCCATGTGTCTCTGTGCAATTTCCATGTTTCTTGTGGCTGAGGAACTGACTTTTTTCTCCATTTACATTTGTGCAGCAACACAATACTCAGCTTCTTGTCGACTCGGTGCGGCAGCGACTTAGATGGCACGTGCATGAGACATATCCTGAGAAAATCCAGAAACTTAAGGATGAGGGAGTTTCGCAATGCCTATTCTACAGCATTAACAGTGTTCTTTTGGTTTTTCATCATTCAAAGAAAAGGAAATCGTTCAAAATTCATGTGGAAAGGATTCGGCCGCTGTCTGATGAAATTCTTTATGCATGTTAGCTTTGTAATATCGAGGTGACCCTATTAGGTCATATAAGTTTTGATAATAGTTGCCGCGTTAGAGTCTCTTTTATTTGGTGGGATCCAGAGTTTTAGACTGCACAAAACCTTCCTAAAACTTTTACAAATGAACGAGTTTGTTATCGTATATTGAGTTAAAGTAACAATATACAACGATCTAACTAAAATAATTTTCCTTGTTTGTAGCGCAGCAAGGGAGCTGATAAATTATGTACTGTATGAATAGGAGAAGATGACTGGTCACAATTTCAGCAAAGGCTTGTGATGTCGTTGTTTCGCTACATGTTTTGATGGGCTTGTCAACAAGGCTTTCTGTTTCGATGAGCATTGCGGAACAAGACAAATGTCGATTGCGGGAGAGGCCTACCGATAGATGATAAAGTCACAATTTGTGATCACGTCACCAAGCACGATTGATTTCCCACAGCAAATGCGCAATTATTAGGTGTTTCCGGTGCAAAAAAGTGGGATGGTCTAATTGAATGCCTTTCTATATGAAGAAAGTGTTGTATGATGGATGATAAGTAATGGTCTTGCTAAGTTGATAGGGATGTGTGGACTGTTTTGGGGGCGATGGGCGAAAGTGGGAGAGGTCAAAAATGAATATTGCCGTCCTCCTCATCGCATGAGTAAAGATGAAAGGCACATCTCACGAGCTAAGGCTGCGATTTTGGACTTTTGGGAAAGCCAAATCTAAAAAGACTTTAGGTTAAAATCTAAAGTGGCTTTTGGTTAAAAAAATTTTTTTATCGAAATGGAAATTATATTCAAAAGTGTATTGACAAATAAGCCTAGTTTAAATGGTAAATTTGGCCCTCATATTTGTCACTCGAGGTCATGCGATGTGTGTCGGTGTCGGATTTGGCTCACGGAAGGTCAAATCTCGTGCTACTGGCGACATGTCTAGAGGGACATTTTCGAAATTTTGAATATTTAGTGAGGACAAAATTGAAAGAAAAAAAATATTGGTATCTCGGAAATGCTTAAACCCAAAAACTCAAAAGGGACTTTTGAGGATTTTGATAATGCAATGCATCTTTTCAGAACTCAAAATTTGTCGCACGCCTTAGCATTGGACCAAAGGTAGGCCCAAAGGCTTTTGGGAATGTCCTTTCCCAAACAAAGCAGCCCGTCATGAAATCACAATGCCAATTCCATTTTTTTTTTTTCCGTTACTTTTCTTTTTTCATCTTTTTTCGGTTACTTCAAATATTAATAATTCTTACATTTCCTGGCCAAATAAAAAATAAAAAGAAGATAAATAAGTATATATATATACACACACACTATTGATTTTTCCCAAGAAATCTATGGAGATAGGAATATTTTAAATACGCAGAGCACGAAGAGAAAGTCCCCTTTTATATATATATATATATATATATATATATTTTTTTTTAAAGAGCAGTAGCAACCTGCTGAACTTGGGGGTTTCTTTAGGGCTTAAAAACGACGAACCGCTGAACTCTCCTTTCCGTCTCCGTCCCTCTTCTTCTTCCTCGTCCCCCTCCTCCTCCTCCAAGCCCTAACACCCAGCGACCGTCGCCGGCGCCGCCCCCTCCCTCCCCCTTCCTCTCTCTTCTCGAGCTCGCCGGAGAACGCATGGACCTCCAAGACAGAGAAGCGGCCCTCGACGGGGAGCACGGCGACCTCAACCAATCCGACCACGCCGAGGAGGACAAATCGCAGTCCCACTCCGGCGACGGTGCTAGCCCCGGGTGAGTTCCCCCCCCCCGGTTCGGCCTCTCTGCTCTGAAAGAACCCCCCGAGCCTCTTCCTTCCTCTCTCTCTCTGTGGCTAGGGTTTCGTTTTGTCGGTGGTACGGATCCGTCTGGTTGAACGAAGGTGGTGGAGTGGGGAATGTTCGTAGGAAGGATGCGAACTTTATGCAGCGATTGCTCTTCTTTTGCTGATAATTTGTTCTGTCGGACAAAAAAAAAAAATCGTTCCTTTTTGCGGAAACGTTTTGCAGTATTCTGTTTTGCGAGAGAAGGTTTTAACAGTGGCCAGTTCTTGTTTTTCCGTGGAGCGTGAGGATTATGAAAGCAAAACATGAAACGTTTGCCATTTCTCGGTTTATCTTGATGCGCCGGATATCGAAAGGCGAGGAAGTTGTTATCTTGCGAATCGCCCGAAGTTTAGTTTGTCGATAAGATGCTATGGCTTGCTGCTATCTGTATTGACTTTAATGCTAGTGTTTGTAGTCGGATAATATTTTTTCAGGCTCACGGCACTTCGTAAGCAGTGGATTTCTTTATCTTCAGTTTAGCTGAAGTTGCTGTATCAGAAACTGATGCAAGCCTTTTCTGTCAACTGTGCTTTAGAATTAGTTTTACTAGTCTTTTAAGTATAGCTGTTGATTAGGTATGCTTTTGTTATCTGTTTTTTAATTTTAGTGTAAATGTAATTGCAGAAAGATTTTTATAGGAGGTTTAGCAAGAGAGACGACTACTGGTTAGTTGTTCGTATTGGATCAGCTTTCCGATGTATCAGTTTGTTTAAAACACATGTGACTTGGATCAACGGATTGCTTATATTGTTTATGCAGCACAATTTGTCAAGTACTTTAGTAAATATGGTGATATTACGGATTCCGTCATTATGAGGGACCGGAAGACTGGGCAGCCTCGTGGATTTGGGTTTGTGACTTATGCAGATCCCTCTGTCGTCGATAAAGTCATTGAGGAGACTCATATTATTAATGGGAAACAGGTTCGTTCGAACCCATTTTGTTTACACATCTGGATTTGTTTTGTAATAACAAGCTTTCTGCTTGATTTTGTTGGTTGAGTAGTTTCTGTGTTGGATTATAGGTCGAAATTAAGCGTACTATTCCGAAGGGGGCTGCTGGCTCCAAGGATTTTAAGACCAAGAAGATTTTTGTGGGTGGAATTCCTACGGCTGTGACAGAAGGTAACATTATATTGGTGAATTTATGCTTGTGTCATGGATAACACTGGTCTGAACAACTTATTTTGCTGACAGATGAGTTCAAGGACTTCTTTACACAGTTTGGTGAGGTCAAGGAACACCAGATCATGAGAGACCATTCTACAAATCGGTCTCGTGGGTTTGGGTTTATAACTTTTGAATCAGAGCTAGCTGTCGATGATCTTTTGGCCAAGGGTAATAGGCTTGAGTTGGCTGGTGCCCAGGTGATCTGTTTCCCAATTTGTGTCCACTAGTTAAGGCGGTGACTGCTGATATTCATACTGTTCTTTTTCATTTTCGAGCTAGGAGATCTTTTCAGTACACGTTAATATACAATGGAAGAAGTCCTTAGCATCTGAGTTATGTGAGTATCCGATTTGAATATCATAACTGAGAGATCACTGTAAAGTGCGGAGATTGTCCTACAGTGAGCCTGTTTGTACGATAGTGAAGTACCCTATTCTACTAGAATTCATAGAATTGCTACTCTGAGTCTGAATGATACTCATTTAATGTTGGATAGATATTTGAATGTTGGGTTCTTTGTCACATGGCTATGTCACATTATAGCATGCAAAAGTTTAATTTCGCTTGTCATTAGTCCTGCTGACTTGTTATAGAATGGTAATATTCATTCCACCTGTAGTCACTCATAATGCTTGCTGAATGTTCTTGTATTCTGTCTCACCAGGTGGAGATCAAGAAGGCTGAGCCAAAGAAACCAAATGCCCCACCCGCACCATCTAAACGTTACTCTGATTCCAGGCCTGCATATGGTGGTGGCTATGGAGATGCGCATGGTGGATACAGTGGTGGGTATGGAGGTGGTGGCTATGGTGGCTACAGGACTGGTGGAGCCTATGGAGGAAGGGCTGGTGGTTATGGGGGATATAGTGCTGGTGACTTTGGTGGATATGGAGGATATGCTGGAGGTGGCGGCAGCGGCATGGGGGCCTTCAGAGGAGATCCTTCGATGGGTTATGCTAGTCGTTACGGTGGTGGTGGCGGCAGCGGCGGCGGCTTGAGCCGAGGATATGACTTTGGAGGGGCTTATGGCGGTCCCGGTGAGAGCTATGGAGGATATGGCGGCGGTGCTGGTGCTGGAGGTGCTGGTGGTGGCTACGGTGGGGGTGCTTATGATGCTGGCCTTGGAGGTGGCTATGGAGGTGGCAGTGGAAGTGGCTTTTACGGGAGTAGAGGGGGATATGGTGGTGCAGGAAGCGGCCGTTATCATCCTTATGGAAGGTAGATTCTCATTGAAATAAAGATGCTTGAGGGTTAAAGTGCAGCGGCCAAATGAGATTTTCTCAGCTTGTAGCATTTGATCTTTTTGTCTTGGGTCCAGCTTGTATGCTCAAGTTCTTTAATCATGTCGACAAAGAGAATCTTGTCATCCTGAAGGCGAAAAGAGCCGTCTATTACGTTTTTCTTTTCTAGGACTCAAATCTAAGAGATCTGGTCTAATATTTAGCTGCGAACTACTTGGGCATTAATGAACTGCAAATCCTGCAGAAGGGTATTTTTCTCTGCTCGTTTCCTGCATGTTAAAAGACGTTCGTAATACGTCGCTGTATTTGTTCTGTACAATCTTTCTGTCAATCTTGTTTGTTTGTTTGTTTATCGACTTTAGTCAGTCCAGTTGACTTTATCTAATCTCATCCTGTTTCCCGCACAACTGCTGGATGCGAATCATCTCGAGTCATGTATACTTTCTGGTGCAAAGTTCTTGATTTTGCTTTTCCGTTTTGAGCAAATACAAGACATTTATGATCTTTGAGAAATGTGGGTTGAGCAATATATTTCGCGTGCGGGAAACCTTACGGAGCTTGGTCCGCTTAAGGCTTTTGCGCTTCTAGCTTTGTACATAGCTAGACTAGGAAACTGTCTTAAGACCGTGACAAACCAAATCTGGCGCATAAAACCGGTTAAAAGTCTAATCTACCCTGGAAAAGTCCTCGGTAGACAGATTCAGGAGTAGGACCAGCAGTTACAAGACCGGCTGGAATGGTCTTCCAAGGAACTGAAATGGTCTTAGGCCAGTTCTTAGGGATTTTATTCATGCACCTACTACGTTCGTCTGAAAGTCACTTGGTTCAGCCAGGATCAATGCTCACCCTAGATTTGTTCATAAGGCTAGTGATGCGACATGATTTACTCGTTCAAGTCCAGGGAATTGGCACATTGAGAAAATGAACTTAACACGTAGTTTGGTAGGAAAGATCAAAAGGAATAGAAAGAACTTCGAAAGCACAATCTTATTTGGATAAGAGGGGCAGAGAAGGAGAGAATGGATCAGGAGGGGCTAGGAGAAATTGGTGAAAACGCTATTTATGTGCAAATTAAAAATCTCGAAAAGCTGTTCAAATATAAAATGATTAGGAGAGATTTATATCATAATAAACGATCTTTTCTTCCTTTCACACTTTTACCCTTATTTCGCATGCAATTTTAGATGCGTAAAACATATTTATTTTATATCCTTTTCATTTATTTTTCCTGTTTAGCATTCAACCGACATTATATCTCAATCCGTTCAAGTCATTTCCTTCTTTTCTCTAGTAATTACTTGAGTATCTTTTTCTCCCTTCCCGATCATCTCTATATAGTATTAATGTTTAGTATAGGGAGCAACTAGCATGTTCGCAATTTGAAAGATGATAAGGTAAAGGTGAAATACCACTCACAAAATCAGAAGAAGGCATAATTTTGACCTTTATCTTTCCTCTCTCATTTTCAAAATTTGAGGCTAAGGTTTGACCATCCAATTCTTAATCAAACGGCACGATTAAGCAAGCATTTATCTTTAGTCTAATCTAACGCCCGGTTTTACCCAAGTTTAGTGGGCTCAGAGAGTACCATTGTATAGCTGTGACCCGACCCGACCCGACTACCCGAAAGTGCACTAATTTCGCAGCTGAAAATATCATTTGAAAAGGGTCTTTGATTTTTTCTCATTTTTTCTGGCTTCTACTCTCCCTCTTCCTCTCTCTGCGATTCTCGAGCTGCTTCCGACCAGAAAAAGGCTCTCCTCTCTCTCTCTCTCTCTCTCTCTCTCTCTCAGAGGTAGAGGCGATAGGCAAACGAGAATGGCGATGGTTATCGGCAACTTGAGTTCCCGCCCGAAGGTGCGACATTCAGCATTTCATCATTTCCATGGAGGTCCCTTCTTCTTTTTTTTTTTTTTTCCGCGAATTCCTCGGTTTCTCTCCGTTTTTCTTCTTCTATCTCCTCCCCATTTTTTAAATTTTTTTTTTGGTTTTGGAATTCCGAAAATCCTTACTTTTTACCGAATGCGTGTAAACGAGATCGACGTCCGCGGAAAGTCACGGGCTTTTTCTATTGTCGGTTTTGCTTGCGCGCAGGGCCTTCAGATCTCCTGCCGGAAGAAAGACCGGGAAAGGGATAGTCGTCACCCCTACAAGGTCATCGAGATCACTCCTCCTCCCAGGAGCCTCGGCGTCCGTTGCTTTCCCCCGGTACGTTGGAGAATTCGGTTGTTTTTGTGTTTGATTTGGGGACTGGTTCTGTCGTGGGATTTTAGAGGGTAATTTGATCTGTTGGGCGTTCGCGGGTAAAGGCGATCGAAGCAAACTTTATATGAAAATTCAATATTTTTAGAGTTATCTTACTATGTGTAGGAGGCGTTTTTGTCGAATTTGTACTGGGTACGTGGTGAAATGGAGGTGTTGGACCCTAAGATTTGGAATTTAGAATGTGCGCAATTAGTTGGCAGTCGACCACTCATTACCATGTTCGTTGGTAAGCTTGCCATTTGAGGAAGCGATACCTGGGTTGCAGAATTCCTTCTTCTTTTTTTATTTTTTTGGGGGGATATCCAAGTTTATGCTGATTTTAGAGGGATTGCACTGACTCAGCGCAGTGTAAGTTGGGCAGCGAATTCTTTATTATGAGAATATATTTGGTTTTAAGCTAGGATGATGAACTATGAAGGCCTTCAGTCTTTGAGGTGGTTGATGGAGAGACTGGGTGAAAAGAAAAGGATTTTGTACATGGTTCCATTGATTTGGAGCAAGCCTAGAGTGAGTTCCATCCGTAGGTTCTTGAGGATTTTGGATAAAAGGTGTTATAAGTTGCATACATCCAAGTCACAAGGCCATATTTGATGTAGTCACTACTTCAGTAACAACAAAGAGAGGTGTTACAAAGGATTTCCATAGCAACAGTCTACTTTGAGAGGTGCACTTTTGTCTCTGGATTTTTTTGCATTTATGTTTGAAGAGGTTGCCGAGCACGTTTAAGATTTTCTTCTCCTGTGCATGTTCTTTGTGGGTGATATGATGCTGTCAAATGGAAGTCTGATGTCAGTGCTAAGATAGAAGTGTAGAAGTGGTACTCAACAGAACATCACAATGAAAAATTATCAATGCAACCACAGTGAGTGGATAAAAGGTTTCGTCGCTGTTGTTGATTTTGTTATTAAAAGTGTTTTTGATTAGCTTATTCTCTTTTTCCATCAATAATTGCCAGAAGGAATCCTAGGCTGAAATATGGTTCCCCTCCACTACTGCAGCGTGGAGGTCATAATTAAAAGATGACAATGACCCGGCACTGGCCAAAATTCGTTAAGTTGTGGAATGTAATTAGAGATGACTTTGCATTCTGGACATCATGTCTTTTAAGTGCTCTTGTAGCATGTTATTCTGATGCTGATAATGGAGCTCCTGTTAATCATCTAATACACAAGAAGTAGAGACAGAAGAAAATCAAGGGAAATAGAAAAGTACATGCAATTAACAGTGGAAACTTCGGATTTGAAACTGAATTTCTTTTCAGATGCTCATAATCCTCTGAAAATATGAATTAAGGGCAACCCAATGCACTTCCAAAGCTAAGGCCAAATTCTAGATCCTTAGGGAACAAGGTCTAATCATATAAAATCAAGTAAAACGTGTGGGAATATCATGACAAAATCGGATCACATTGATGCGGGTCATATATTGGTGATAAATGATTAACCAGTACAGACTTGGGTGAAGTCATTGTTTCCTTGTAAAGTTGTAAAGTGCCCAGTGGTAACTGCCAGAACATCAAAAGGTATAATTACACTGCAAAGGGTAAACCAAACAGATTTCTTACGTGCAATAACAGTTTCATTTTTGTCTTTCCCTCTGAAAGGCGCTGGAACTTTCATGAAAAATGGTTGGACATATCGGGTTATAGGGGAAGGGAACAGCTTTATCTCTGCTCATCTATTCGATAATGAGAGAGACATTGTGATATGGCCCCATATAATTGTTCATAATTTGGATCTTCCCTAGTTAGGTGAAGACGGGGGGAACTGAATCATTTTGTGAAGTGATGGCCCATGACTTGCGATTACCTTTTGCACTTGTGAATGCGCATGGCCCTTGCTCCAAATTTGGCATGCAGAAAATGGCCATGGAAATTTTGTGTTATGTCCATGTTACATCCTTCATATGCTGGTAGTCGCCCGTTCTGGTCATTCTATCACGTGGTTTGGTAGGTCTATCTAGTTTTACACGCAAAGTGAAAAGAATACTCTTGCTTCTGGGATATCTCGTCTCATGTTTCCGTTTTTTGACCCTGGTGGTAATTCCTAGCAGAACTTGCAATGCGGCGAGAGCGTGACAATCGAGGGCCAGGCCTATACAATCTCAGCTGTGACTCACCGCTATCAGCTCCGGAAGGGGAAGTACGAACCTTGCGAGAAGAGGCTGGACGTCTTATCGACGGGAAGATACATCTTGAACTTGTATTTGGATAATCTGTATGAGCAATCTTGACATCTATTCTCCTTCATGCTCGAGCTCCAGTTTCTCGTGGCTCCGGTCATGATCCGGTATTCTGAATGTATTTATCTTGCTCATGTTCTTGTTAGCTATCCGACCTTAGCTGTTCATCTATGCACTGAGAATTAGGAAAGAGGGTGCATTCTCCATACCTAGCTCAGTTGTTCTTTTGCTGATATAAGAAATCATAGAAACAAATCCTAAGCAGCTAAAAGAATGACCTTGATATTTTTTATGATATCTCGAGACGTTCTACAACACCAGATTAGGATTAACACAAATTCTCATGCAATTTTCGCTCGGATCACTTGTTGAATCGCTTGTATCGTTATCGGGTTTTTCCGGTCGTGTTATGTCCGGGATGAGCCTAGAAATCTTTCGTTTTCTGTCGAGGGATTCCTGGGGATCGCCCCCGCTCGACATTCCACGAGCATGTACATTGCATGCACGCCGGAAAGCAAATCGGATTCAAAGACAATGTTCTCGATAATGGGCTTTTTCCTTCTTGTCTCCACAAGCGGGCCCACCTCTCGGTGGCCCACGGGTTTCGAAGGGGGCCCGGAGGCAGACCTTCCCCCGCGCGATCAATCATCAAACGTGTCGGCATCTACGCGAGCTTCGACCTCCCCGGTGGGGCCCCGACCGGCTCTAATCCCACCGGATGGGGCCGTCCTCAGCCGTCCGATCTTCCAGGTCGGACCACTGGGCCCCACCGACTAGAAGGGGGGCCCACGTGGAAATGAGTGTGTCGCTATCGTCGAGGACCACTCAACAACCAGATGCGCGCCTTTTCCCTGCTCACCGTCAGCCCTACACAGACACGCACGCGGGCCCCCCCCCCCTCCCCGCTAAAAGTCCCCGGACGGCCTGTCGTTTTGGGACCCACGCTTTCTGTCGGGGACGGCGAATTGCTATGGGCACACCTCCCGCGCGAGAACGAAGAGCCAGCAAAGCGATGGTTTATCGCGCGCCTCCGGCGCATGTTAGCGCGCGGGGCGCACCCCCGGGGCAAGGGCGTGGGGCACGACAGCCGGCCACGTGCTCACGTGCGGGCATGTGACCCCGCCACCTCCCCTTTCTCTCTCTTCCTCGTTCTCGTGGATGATATGAATTTTTGGGTTTGGTGGGGGGGTTCTGCTTTATCCCATGTGATCTCTAGTTGAACTCCCTGCGTTTATAATTCCGATCACGGTATTAGCCAATGAGAAAGAAAGCTTAACTTTTTCCTTAACGCCGATGGTGGCGGATGCAGCAGCTAGGAGGCCGCCACGGCGGCATAATAAGTTCAGGTCACGGTATCTTTCCGACATGAAATCGTGAGGTCGAATTTGTTTATCATGGTATTGATGAGTTTCGATTTCTCATGGCGATGGACTCCGCTTGTCTCGAATCAATGGTTTGGACCGGTGTTATATCGGGCCTCCCGTGAACTAGAGTGTGTAAACCAAAACGGTGCATGAACCCTCCATGAATCTTGCATTTGAACCCGAGTCCACAGACCGATACCAAACCCGACCCATGTTCAGTCAATCAGGTAGGCTCCGGCCAATGAGGGTAAAGGACATGACGCCAATTTAAAAAACTCCGTAGCAGCTAGATCATCGCATGGAAGTGATAATTATATCGAGTTGTTTCTCCAATTTTGATGAAAAAACGAAACTTTCAATATTGACAATAATATAAAAAACAGAGAGAGAATCTTTCGTCCTCTCCAAAAGTCCAAACTGGGGACTAAATTAAGGGGAGGAACAGATTAAACAAAGACTATAGCGTGAGGGAAAGAAATGGGACAGCTCTTGCAGAGGACTCTCCGGGTTTTTTCGTAGGCGGTTGGTTGGTTGGTTCTTGGGAAGTTTTCAGCTTTTGCGCATGTTCTTTCTTAGGGACATAGTCTCCGAAAGAGATCCGAATCTTTCGTGTGTTGTGATGTAATAAGTATCGTGTCACTAGGGATTAGTTGCTATCACATTATTTAGTTTAAGTAATGATATAAGATGGACGCCGTTTGGGTTAGTGAATAGCATAAATGTAGAAAGGGAGAAACTACCATAGAATTTCCAAATTGGAATTCGAATTGCATAGAGTATTACAACTACCATTTCAATAGCCGCTTATGAGTTTAGTGCTCCATATATATCAGAAGATTTATTTAGTATTTATTTATTTATTTTCAGTTATTTGTGGTATGCTCATAATTGAAAGATCATGTTGTAATTTGTAATTGTAGTAATACTAATAAGTAGTCGCGAGTGTAGTGATAAATTTAGAATATGATTATCACACTTTCATGACTAAAATGAGGCCTTTATCATTATATTTTTAATCTACCAAATATAATGGTACAAATTGAATAGAGAATTTTAAAGAGCATTTTCAGGATATATGTTAAAGGGTACTTATTGTGTTTTAAAAACATAAGTATTTCTAATCGAAGTAGGTGGGTTTTTGGAAATTTGTCATCAATCGATCGCGCTATTACTATTTTTAGTGGTCAAGAACCATATTGTAGAATGAGGCAACAAGATTAATCGAATCTTCTTAATGAAAAATCACACAACAAGAAAAGCAATAACAAAATTGATATTAGGAGATGTTCCCTACCAATGATCAGCACGGCTCAACATTATCAGTCTGAAAAATGGAAAATAATATGGTAACATCAATTTCCCACTTGGATAGCTAAAGTTGAAATGACATATAAGATTGGATCATGGGATTGCAAACAAAAAGAAAATGTTCCCTAGAGTGCCCCAAAAATCACATTCTTTCCATCCACTCGAGGACCTCCTCTTTTTTTCTCAATTGTTTTACAATTTCAAGAACAAGAAGCCCTAGGGAACATCCAAAAATTGCTAGAAAAGACCGCTCCAATTAGCATATTCTCTGCTCCTCTTTTTTACCAATACTTTTTTAGTGAGTTAAATGAGAAAATGGTATATATAAAAAGCTAAGTTATGTTTTGATGAATCACGAGACTTGACTAGTTAGTCCTATGTATTTGTAAAGAGGTCGATAAGTCTTGCCACCACAACTTGACAAAAGATTATATTGCCCGAACCGCTCGCTACTTAAAGTGTTTTAATTGTAATTATACTTATCGTCCCACAAGAATCGACCATTAAAAAAATGTATCACATCCATCTTTGACCTGTAGAGGGCTTTCGAAATCGTATTATAAATATAGTAGATAATGAGGCCGGCAATGTCACAGATAATATCAACATCAGGGAGGACGCCATGCTAATTTCTTAAGCTAGGAACCATGTCCAAGTGTTCAATTCAACATCACCTAGATATTTGACCAATGGAATATTCTGTACACCTCATAACCATTTAGGTTAGAATTTCTAAATACAATGTGAACCCTATGTATATATTTCCACGACTTCCTCCTCCAATCAAAGTCGGTCAGATCTAAATCTCATCGGCGTGTTCCTTCGAGTCACGATCGACAAAATCAACCCTACTTAGAAAGTGACCACTTACATTGAAAAATATCACGCCTGCAAAAATTCATTCAAAAATCGATCATAAGAACATCCCCTTTTATTGTCATTTTACAAAAGCAAAATCAATTTCTCCAGTTTTCCGCATATCATTATCTAGCACCATTCATCCTCGTTCTTGCTGATCTCAAAATCTTTCCCCCAGGAGCAAAACCCACCCAATAAACAAACGACGAAAAACGACAGACAACCTTTTTGTTTTTCCCTCCCTCCCCATTAAAAAAAAAAAAAAGAGGAAAAGATTATATTCATTTTCACTCCATAGTCATCATTCAATCTCTCTCCTCCCTTTCTCTCTCTCTCTTTCGCTCTGTTCCGATCCGATCTAAAATCGCTCCTCCTCGCCGAAACAGCAAGAAGACGACTTCCCCACCACCATTAACAGCAGCCACACTCCCCCCTCCCGCAAAGCTGCATCACTTTCCCTCCCTCAGCTTCTTTGCCCCCTTTTTCCCCTTTCGGTTTTTGGCGGGTCTCATGATTCTTTCCTCCCCTTTTTCCCTCTCTCCCTCTCTCTCTCTCTAGAGTCACGAGGCTTCCGCTTTCTCTGCATTGATGACGATCCCTCTCCCCCCCCCCCGCCCGGTCTTTGTTGATCAGGTGACCCTCTTTTCTCCTCGCTGATGTCTTTTTCTTTGTGCGTTTTCATCGCCTGGAAAAGGGTCGCCGCCCGATTCGCCTTTTCTTGATCGGTTGGCAATGATGCGCGCGTCGCGTTTCTTGATTTTCCCGTTGACGCCGTCGTCGGGCGGATTAGTTTAAGCCCCCGGGGGGGCTTCGCCTTTGCTTAGCTTCGGGTTCATTTCTGGAATGACTTGGATGGGGGCGGTTGTGTGCTCCCCAAGGCTGGCGGTGATGGGCTTTGATTGAATTGTGAAGGCAGTGCGGCCTGCAATGCCTGTGTACTTGTGGGGAACTCAAGTTCTTGATTCATTTGTACGATGCTGACATTCTTCCTCTTCTTTTGATAATAGAGATGTTGACATTCGGTGGATTGTGAGTCACGCTATGCATCTTGAATTTCTGGTCTGACACGCAATATTTCTTTGTTACTTTCATCGAGTCATATCTTGCTTGAGATGCATATTCTTTTTCGTGGGTTAGCTATTTCTAGGGTATGTTTGTGTTCTCTGGAGAATTTATGTTCTTATCTGAAAATGGTCGATTGTCTTGTGACAGTTGCTTGGGTCCAGAATGAGGAATAGGCTGAATATTCTGTAGCGAGCAACTTTAGCTGAAAGAGGGTGTCGCTCATAGCTCCGTCCTTGGGATTTAATTCTGTTCGGTATTGAATTGCGTTTATGGAGCCTCTCTTTGATGAATTGAGTCCTATACCAAAGAGTCAGAATTCGGCAGCTTTAATAGGGAGTAATACGCCTTCAATATCGAGTACTCCTCGGCCATCTCGGCCTCCCTCTCCTAGAGAATCTAGAAATGGATCGTCTACTGCATCCTCTGCAAGTACGCCTAGTTCCAGCGTGAGGCCTATCCGGCACTCAAATGGTTCGCTTAGCAATGAGAAGCAGTCACAGAAATCAGCCCAAATCGGCATGCAAAGTGAAGAATTGCCAAGCTTGGCAGGACAAGCTTTCAATAAAAGCAAGGGGAAATCCGAACAAGTAATCCCGAATGGTGTTGTTGATAAA
Organism: Eucalyptus tenuipes; assembly: GCA_014182365.1. Lineage (NCBI taxonomy): Eukaryota > Viridiplantae > Streptophyta > Magnoliopsida > Myrtales > Myrtaceae > Eucalyptus > Eucalyptus tenuipes. Next base: position 24,262,155 of record CM024546.1, read on the forward strand.
TCATCAGGTAGTTCTAAACAGGGCTATAAAATGGCAGAAACCAAATCTTCTGCGAAGCAAGTCGTTGATGATTCTGAGAACTCTGATACAAGTGGTTTAGTAGAGCCTGAAAGCCGTGTTCTAGGCACATGTAAAGGAAGTTCTGGCCTGTCGAGCAGTCAGTTGGCATCTCTTTCAAAAGCAAATTTTTGCCCCAGCCCTCAAAACAGCATGTGTTCTGCCACTTTATATGCAGAGGCCAAACAGAGTTTCACCAACACGGAAGTTAGTGAATGTATGAGCAGTATTGAGAAACCGGGTGAAAGTGCAGATGTTAGCAACTCATGCGACTTTATTGAAAGCCGGAAGACCAGCCTTTACAGAGGCAGTACAGGGAGTGATGTTAGCGATGAGAGCAGCTCAAGCAGTTTGAGCAGCGCTATGTACAAGCCTCACAAGGCAAATGATACAAGATGGGAAGCAATCCAAGCTGTGCGATCTCGTTTCGGGGCATTGGGGTTGGATAGCTTCAGGTTCTTGAAGAAATTGGGGTGCGGAGATATAGGCAGTGTGTATCTATCTGAGTTGAAAGGCACCCGAAGTTATTTTGCCACGAAGGTCATGGATAAAGAAGCTTTGGCCGGTCGGAAGAAGCTTCTGAGGGCTCAGACAGAAAGGGAGATATTGCAGTCTCTGGATCATCCCTTCCTTCCAACTTTGTATGCACACTTTGAGACCGATAAGTTCACTTGCTTGGTAATGGAGTTTTGCCCCGGGGGGGATCTGCATGCTCTCCGGCAAAGGCAACCAGGAAAGTATTTTTCCGAGCATGCTGCCAGGTGAGGAATTATATGTTTTTTCTATTGCTACTTGATGACTAAAAGATGTTGTTTAGGATTACAGAAAATGTTATAAGGCTTTTTGGAGGAAAAGCATTTGCTATTGAGCTTCTTTCCAGGCCAGGAAGAAGTTGAATCTGTAATTTCTGTATTCAAAACTTAAGGATTTCACCTTGTGTATACCATAATCTATTGTCCTGTGACTTAGTAGACCCGATATGATCCGAAGAAGTGTCAATGATCCATTAGTTTTTTCATTTTCTGGATCGGTGCATTTGGATGGATCTGACTTTGTTTATAAATTTTAAGAAGGAGACGTAGTTCTCATTGACTGGGCACTTCTAAATATTTCCTTTAATGTCTCATGTTGCTGCTTCTTCAAATTAGATCTCTGTGTTTTTCCATATTGTGAAATCTCTTCTTCCTGCCCGATTGTATTCAGGCCAACTTAGACTCTGGTTATAGAACTTATATTTTTTGTTAGCCAATAGATTGTTCCACTAATGTCTTTTTAAGCCCAATTGCCTGACCACTCAAATACACGTATTCATCACTTTCACATTTTACACATGGTTGTGAAGATGTTTAAGCTTAGTCGTCGAATCGATTATCTGTAAATTTTCCCATCCCTAATGGGTCTTGGTGAACTGCATAGGACTCTTTTGATGAATTGATTATTGTCCAAGTCGACATGATCTTTGCCAACTTTGTTAAATTTCTCTGGAGATAATGACAATGATGATAAAGCTGATTTTTTATTTGCCAGGAGCTGAACTTTTTTGTTTATACATGCTCAGGCATGATATTATTTGCCAAGAATAGTTGCTCATAACTTCATGAATCCTCTGCTTTGCAGGTTTTATGTGGCGGAAGTTCTCCTTTCTTTGGAGTACTTGCATATGCTTGGGATCATCTATAGAGACCTTAAACCAGAGAATGTTCTAGTTAGGGAAGATGGGCACATAATGCTTTCAGATTTCGATCTCTCTCTAAGATGTGCTGTCTCCCCCACTCTGGTCAAATCCTCAAACTCAAGCTTTGAGTCAAAGAACTCAGCATTCTGCGTTCAGCCTTCTTGCATCGAACCGACCTGTGTAATGCAACCAGATTGCATCCAACCTGCATGTTTCACACCACGCTTATTTTCAAGCAAGAGCAAAAAGGAAAAGAAGATTAAACCTAGGACCGAAATATATCACCAAGTGAGCCCTCTCCCTGAGCTCATAGCAGAACCTACAAATGCCCGATCTATGTCCTTTGTTGGTACTCATGAGTATTTGGCACCTGAAATAATTAAAGGTGAAGGACATGGCAGTGCAGTAGATTGGTGGACATTCGGAATCTTTCTTTATGAGCTTTTGTATGGGAAGACCCCATTCAAGGGGGCAGGGAACCGTGCTACCCTGATCAACGTTGTGGGGCAGCCATTGAGATTTCCCGAGACACCAAGTGTGAGTTTTGCCGCGAGAGACTTGATCAGAGGGTTACTTGTTAAGGAACCACAGCATCGGCTCGCTTATAGGCGTGGGGCCACCGAAATCAAACAGCACCCGTTCTTTCAGAGCGTGAACTGGGCGCTAATTCGTTGTGCGAATCCACCAGATGTCCCCAGACCAGTAGCACCAGAGTCTCCGATGAAGCCCGCTAGTAGTACTCCACCACAAGCATCAGCGAGTGAAGTGACGGGTGTGGATGTGAAACCTTCGGGTAATTATTTAGAAATTGATTTTTTCTGATGGCTCTGCTGCTCTGCTCTGCTCTCTCTGTCACTCTCTCCCCACCAGTTTCTGTTGTATCTCTTGTATTTTGTTCCAATGGTTCCTCATCCATTGATGAAGCAATATGAGTCCAACTCTCATGGCCCCGGCGGATGAAACTGATCCATTGTACCAGGCCTGAAATAGTAGTGCTGTTTGCCAGGTGTATTGAATGAGGAACGAATTTGTCACTCTTTTGTCCTCTGGCTCTCCCTTTTGCCGGTGTCATATGGATGTTAGGGAAACGATATTTGCATCGCATACACACGTCCAGATTAAGTGGATTTAATTTTGGCTGTGTACTCATCATTTGCTCCCTCTGCAGAAACACAATTCTTAAATTGATCGACCTGCTTCTTCTAAGATAACTACCACCCGGTAAGAACAAAAACATCAATACCGGGATTATAGAATGAAGCGGAGAGGCGAGCCTGTGTCAAGTCTTTACTTGAGTTTTCAACTGGAATTGGGTTTTCTTAGCGCATTCTTTCTATTTAGTAAATTCTATGAATGAAAATAAGAAGACAAGGAGCTAGGCAAAACACCACTTACCATCCAAGTGCAGTTTGATTGAACACACGGTGCCCAACATGTTGCGTTTAATTTTTCCTTCTGGTAAAACTTCGATGACTTTAACAGATTAACATGTAACTGGAAAGAGGATAAGAGAGTGCAGTCGCAAGCAATCAGAATTAGTTTACCTAAGAGTGTATATAAACTAAGACATTAGCAAGCGAGCACGAGAGCAAATTGAGGACACCCATTTCCACAGGAAGTTCGCTGGAGCATTATGGAGTCACAAAGAAAACATGAACAAGAACCCATGGCTTCGTGCAAGCAACGCACTACAAAACTTTGTTAAAGTAGGTATCCATCTTAAAACAGTTAAATTCCTTGAAAGAACAACACAGACTCTCTTCTCTGACATGCATCCCCTAAGAAGGAATGCAAAAGGAAAAAACATCTTCTGATTGCCAGTGCCAGAGCTCTTATAAGATAGATTACTGGTCACTGCACGATAACCCCTGTTGAAACTGGAAGCAGGATGGACGAAGAAAGATCCAAAAGAATGGCTGATCCCTCACTCCTCGTAGTCAAAAGAAAGAACCTCCTCAGAAACATCCAATAGTTCCTCGACCTCTACTTCTTTCGCTTCATACTCTTCTTCCTCGTCACTAGCTTCTCCATCTCTCAGGTTCTGTCTCTCCAACTTCTCCTCTTCGTGCATCTGCTTCCACCTGCTTACCCATTTATCCCATTCATCCTTCAACATCCTGCGCTTCTCACGGTCCTGCTCGCTCAACAGCATTGACACATCCTGATCCTCTGCCTCGTACTTCTTGCTGTACTTCTTCAAGTTCTTTGCGATCTCTTCTTCCTTCTCAGGACTTAGCAATGATGGTGGCCTCGGGCGCCATAAAAACTGCAACCAAATAAATGTCCACAAAGGTGAGGTTTTCTGAGAGCAAACATCGCACAAACTAAATGAACAGTCAAGAGCAGAGCCAAGAATATAATTCTGATTCTTCATGCATGTATCTTTGAAAGAATGGGCATTTGGTGAAGGCAAGAGTGTTTGGATACTCATTTTGATGTAAATTTTGTAAAGCAACTTTCAGGTGAAAAGAAAAAGGAAAAAAAAAAAGAAAAAAGGAAAGAAAAGAAAAAAAGTAGGAGATGCAGACGCATCAAAGAGGGCAAAATAGTGGGGAGGCGGCTCGAGCTGATGCTGCTGCTGCTGCTGGCGGGAGGTGGCTCGCCTGAGGTAACCCTGGGTCGGGCGACCTCAGGCGAGGCTTCCTGGCAGCTGAGCTCCGCCAGCTAAGCTTCGCCGGTTGACCAGCAAGTACAAGGAAGAAGTTGAACAGTACTTTTTTAGGGCAAAATAGGAAAACACAATTATCAGTGAGGGCAATATTGGAAAGAAAAAAAGTCATTAAACCCTCACTTAGCATTTCAAATGCTAGCATTTGGCCAATGAGGCCTCAAAAAGCTGAACCAAATGCCTGATATATTTCCGAAGGGGGCCTTGGAAATGACGGAGCCATAAACTGCCAGTCTATTTCACATAACAAAGTAACCAGTAATCCAGTCAAGAAAGAAAACTTTCACAGGTTAGAAATAAAATGGAGTGAAAAAAAAGTCCTGGAAGCATCCACGTTCCATGAAGTCAACCACATAAAAAGAACTAGAACAAAGTAAGTTAATACACACCTGAAAGAAATGATCCTTCAGAATCCGGTACAGAAGCTTGCCATTAAAGGACCATATGTTGAAACCATTTTCCATCTCGTGTACTGAAGTCACAGCTGTTGCAACATATCTAATAGCACCAAAAGATTCAGCATCACGAGAGAGAGAGAGAGAGATTTACAGCATAAAATGGACAACAGAAGCAAATCAACAATTACACTTCCGATTTCTCCTCCCAGCCATTTATTAGAAAAATATGCATAATTTAGTGCTAATAAGCTTCCCAAAATCACCAATTACACTTCTAATTTCTGCTCCTAGCCATCATAGACAAATCATGCATAGTTTAGTTATGACAAGCTACCCAATCAAGAGAATTACCTTCCTGTAGGATCCCATTCAATATCTGTTGCCATGAAATGCTCTGCTGTAGCCATGGTTTCAAGCTCATCCACATTGTAAAATTCCAACTGACCATTGAAATTTTTTAATCCAGCAAGTATAATGTAGCGACCAGCAGGTGACCAGAAAAGAAAATTCGCTTGCTTCCCCTTGAGAGTGGTTAGCTTTGAAACACGGCCTGTGTTATTGCCACTCCTCATCGAGTAGAAGCTCACGTCAGGCCGTGGACCATCACCATGGATTACTGCAAATCTATGGCCCTTGGGCTCCCAAGCGAAGGCAATAATCTTGTCATTCTTATTCTCAAGCTCCAAAACCTCAATAGGTATATCTCGTTCTTTGATTCTGAAGAGCTCAAAGCCTGTGTAAGTACTCTTCTTTGTTTTCGTATAACGGTCCACCTTGACAGCTAGATAGTCCCCATTGCTCTGCCAATACATCTTGCAATCACTAACGCTGAAAAGATTCTTCTGTCGCAATTCCTCCTTGCTAGGTATTTGGACAAGGCTCACCTATTAAGCGTGAAACAAGATTAGGAAAATCACCACCAGATTATTTGGAAGAGACTACAGGAACAACACACTCACCCTAGCTGGTTGGTTTCCCCCACCAAGTTCAGGAACAAACAGCGCTAGAATGGGATCGGTTGGAGACCAGCAAAAGTCCATCACATTTTCAACTTTCAGAGATTTCTTGTCAATAAGTGAAAAGGTTTCTGTTTCATAGACAGAGACAACACTTTTCCCAATTCGAGCGAAGTACTTGTCATCTCTTCCTCCACCCCACCTGTTCCACTAAATAAGTAATTATATTTTCCTTCCCCACACACACACACTACAATCACGAAAAGCGTAACAAAAAAGGTAAAAAAGGTCCATGCATTAACAAACCCACTAAGAGAGAATCAGGGAGAGAGAGAATGGGTAAATAACCTGAAAACGGGCCAAGAGACTCCTGTAACAGCTCCAGTTCCACCAACAGCAAAATCATCAGCACTTCCTTTGAAATCTCTCATTATTTTCCCCGTTCTCACGTCAAAAATATTTATCACAACCCTCTGCATGGTAGCTCAAATAAGAAAGGAGAATTGAAAGGGGGAAAAAAGAAAAAAAGATACAGAAGATACAACATTGCACGAAATTCAAAAACCTGAGGATCTCGGGGATTGCTTGGTTCATGGCTGCTATATGTCACCAAATATTTCTCACCAGGTGAAAAATCAATCAGTTTCACCTGCATTTGCCGTTATAGTGCTTGAGATTGAGACAGCATGAGCTAAAGATACAAAAACAAAGTATAATGTACGTATATAACCTGAGGATGAGCATAGCGCATCAGACGATTAAAGGTAGAGGCGCCTCCCCAAACTGCAGAACCCTGCCGGTGCACTGTTGCCAAATAAGTTCCCAGGGGCGACCATTGCACAAAACTCTCTGTCCAGAACTGTACAGCAAAAAGACATAGCTCATTCATCAAATTCAAATAAGATGGTTCAAGAAGTTAAATGCATAAAAGGGGGAAACCCTAGCATTGCACTCACAGCACGTCTGTGGACAGGCTCAGGCTTCAACTGTCTGGCATCATTCCACAAAACCTCAGTATCTGAGCCAGAACGAATGACAAACTGATCACGAGCTTTTTCATCGGTGAGCCACTGCTGAAGATTCTCCTGTAAAATATACAAAAAGCTAACTTTTCTGTTGGATGACAAAGCAAACTACACAACAATTGAGCACCCAAAATAACTCCTAGGAAAAAGGTGGGTGGTCCAGCAAACCACGTTAAGCAAATACAAACTCTGGTGCATGATGTAATGCCTTCAAAACATCTACACCTACATCTTAAATTGGACCTGACGCTTGCATTAAAATTAAATTCAATTAACATAAATCTTGATTCAGAGCATTGAGACAAGAGTGAGAAAGAGGTAAACACAACATGAACTGACATGCTTTATCATACTAAGAATAAATGAGTGATGAAACAGTGCTAGTCAAAGGAACTACGGGCTCAAAGAATAAATAAATCAACATATGAAGAAGGATTCGAGTAACTACCCCTGGGGTATATGGCTTTGTTTCGGGAGGTGCCCATTCATCAGGAACTCTCATAAACCTATCAAAGTCCTCAAACATGCTTACGGCAAAAATATGGGATCTATCCAATTTATACCCATTCGTCTTCTCTTTGGCAAGTTCAGCTTCCTGCAACAATTTCCAGAGGAAGAGTTACACAATCAGAAAGATATATTTGACACACTTACCAACTGCAAGATAAAGCCCTGTGAAATTTTTCAATTTGCCAATTAAGACAACTGATATGCGCAAAGTTTGGCACATTAGGATGATAGAGAATTCAATGCATCAGCTTATCTTGTTCACTATGTGTATGCTGCAAAGCATTAATCCCTAATACATTTACAAAAACTCATCAAACGCAAACACACTGACTGGGACAAGGAGTGGTGTGCTTTTTTTTTTTTTTTTTGGGGGGGGAGAGAGAGAGAGCACCTGAGCAGTGTTGTACTCAATAAAGCAGTATCCTAGAGTCTTCTGTGTATCTGGATCAACAGGCATCCAAAGGCCATCGTCTTTAATCACACCGATCTGACTATAGATTTTGCGAACAACGCCTTCAAGCTTGTCAAATTTCTCGCGGGGAACAACAGGGAGATTATCAACAATAATAATATTTCCCAACCCTGTATCCAACTCCAAAGTGTCCTCCCGATAAAGATCTTCATCATCACTGCCATGAAAAGATCAAGTGAGGAACCAATACCAAAAAGAAAAAGCACGGTCATAATGAAACACGGTAAGAATACTAAAGTGCTCGATTCGAACATCTTTCCACGAAACGCTTCACCCAGTGGAATCTAAGACGCCTCATCGTATTCCACTCCAGCTATTTGTGCTTCTTAGTTCCTTTGTCACATAACCATGGCCGCTCGATCAGACTCCTGCCCAATAATCCGAACAAAGACACAGGCCTATCACCAGGCAAGCACCCAGCCCGTCACTTTTGCACTCTCTCAAACCTAAAGTACTTCAACGGACAAAACCCAGGAGGCGAATTGGACAGTTACCATTTTCTATTGGGTAAAGATCCATTTTTTCGATTTTCAACGAACCGTGCCTTCAAATTTTCACACAAATCCGCTCTACACAAGAACACGCGGAACCGAGTGCTTCTTCCCAGTTTTCCGTAACAGCACCGAATACATCTACAGAGCTAACATCCACGAAACCAAACGCATAAACCCCAGCCTGAAAATTCCTCGTCTCGAGACCGAAACAAAGTACAGAAGGGACGAATCGCTCAGTTACCAGCGCGAGAGGAACGAACCTGATGATGCCGAAATCTTCCCCTGGAGGGAGCTGAACCGAATCGAGATCAATCTGGGACATGTCTATCCCCATCAGCGCAGCCCTTTCCTCTATCAACGCGTCGGCCATGATTGCCGCCTCTTATCTTCGAACCCTCCAGGAAGAAACAGAAAAGCAGAACCGCAACCTGGAAACGGAAACAGAGCCTGATAATGAGCTAAGGGACGGGATTGTTCGGCACGAGAAAACCCTAATCGGGCGAGGAAAGACCTCAAGAAGGCCCGGCGGCGGCGGCGGCGGCGGCGGGAGAGGATGGAGATGGAGATGGAGATGGAGATGGGAGGCGGAGACGGCGACGGCGTGGAGAATATTCGGGAAGGACTGAGGGCCGACTGATGGGAAGAAGCTGAGGTTGATCTAGGGTTTTTTGTTTTCGCCGTTTCTTCCGTATGATTTTTGTTTCCATAGTATTTTATTTTAAGGTCGATGTAAAAAAAAAAAAAATCTGATGTAAAAATTATTTATTAATTAACTTGGAGAGTAGAAAATGACTTAGGGCAAAAGGTACTGAAAATCCTAAATTATAACTTGTACATTTGTGACGTATGTACCTTCAATCAAAATCCTGTCAACGAAAATAGTTAAAAATAAGTAAATAATTTTGACATACTTATGGGAAGCAAAATACAAAAGACATTATTTTGATTGAAAAACACCTAAGGAAAGTAAATGTTTAGCAATATCACAGATAAAAATTTTATGATAAATGTATATGGATATAGTTTGGATTTTTTAATGTTATCATAATTGTCATAATTGGTATAAAAGTTTTATATAGCTTTTTTTCAATAACTTATTTAGATTTAGAATTTTCACGCATGCAAGAATATTCTTGGCAAAACTAACTTTTATTAAGCTTGTTGCTAAACCAATAATTAATGTGGAGCATTTTTGTTTGCAAATTTAATAATTGTTATGAAAAAATATACCTTAATGTAACCTCCAATTTTTAAATTTAATTTCACTAATGAGTTTAAGCTCGGCCTTATTCAATTTAACTTTGCCTTTAAATAAGGACCTCTTCAATGAGCATTTTGAGTTAGTGTGCAATCTCAGTGGCATCCAACTAAAAATTTACGCTAAAATCGAAATTTACCACCTTAAGCCTTTTAAAAAATGGAAAAATAGCACAAATGATTTTTTAACTTTAATGTAGTGTATAATATCATTTATATAATTTTAATTTATTCAATATGGTATTTGGATTATTCCTAAAGGTTTAATCTAGCCTTTAAATTTTAATTTATTCAATCTAATTTTTCAACATTCATGACAAAGTCAAATGAGTCCTTTGGCACTATTCACATTTTTTGTATCATTACATCATTGCCTGTCAATCTATTTCTCAAATCAACAAAGTTTCATTACATTTTTTTATTTACATAGTTTTATTGAGTATTAACTGCTTATCTCTATAACGGATAATGGAAAATTTCATTAGAGTTCTATCAGATCGATATTCCTACTATTTTAATTTTCTAATTTACAATTTTAACTATATGAAAAAATGAAGCACGAAATTTTCAAAATTTCATCTATGTAAAAGAACAGTATTTAGATTAATATGAGTACAATTATTTATAGTGAAACTAATATCATCGCAAAAAAATTTTATTATTCTTTAAATAGTAAGAATATCAGCCCAATATAACAATAAACAACATTATAATTTTACTATTATAGAGATCACAAGCTCATGTATACTTAAATGGAAATGTTATCATGTTTATAAATACTAAATGATAACAAAAAGTAATAAAAAAGTTAGGATGGCGAAAACTTGGAAATACACCCAAGGACGGATTGGACTTTCTGAGGGATTAGATAGTAGATTCAACAAATTGAAAGTTTACAGGTCAGATTGAAAGACATTCCTCAACCAAACCGGGCCTAGGCCCGTACCGAGATTTGGCCTTTTTTCCTGAAGAATCGGGCTAGGCCCAGTTGGGCAAGGGACCGGCCCGTAATCGGCCCAGAGAAGAACGTCCACAGTTTGGGTGGGCTAGGCTCAAGGTCATAAAAAAAATCAAACGTGCTGATCCTAAAAAATCAAAATCATAAAACAAGGTCAAATCAGCGCTCTTTAATCCCTAAATTCAATCTTACTCTGTATGTACACCATCTTTTTCCCAGCTAATCCCATTCGCTAATCCAGTCTTTAACCCTCGGTTAAATCCCTAAACACTAATCAAGCTTCTTCTTGATCTTCTTCTTCTTCTCAGCCTGGCCGGCCGGCCGGCTACCGGTCGTGCTTCAGCTTCGCCACCATCTCCTCCACCAGCCGCAGGCTCGCCCCCTCCGCGTCGATCTCCTCCATCAGCTGCTCCACCAGCTCCCGCTTCTTCGTCTTCTTCTTCTGCTGCTGCCGCTGCTGCTGCTGCTTCGCCCTACCGCCCCCGCAGTCGTCCCGGAGCAGCAGCAGCAGGTGCTGCGCCATCTCCTTGGCCCGCCCCGTCCCGTCCACGCTCAGCTCCATCAGCCCCGGCACGGCGCCCTCCCTCAGGACCGCCTCCCGGTGCTCCTCCCGGCAGCTCCGCACCACCGCCAGGAGGACCGCCACCGCGTGCTCCCGGCACTCCGGGGACCCCTCCTCCACCGCCTCCACCAGCGCCCTGATCGCGCCGCCGTGGCGGGCGACCTCGCGGACCGCGGGGCCGGAGGAGGGCGACGCCGCCGCCGACGCCGCCAAGGCGTTCTCGAGCGCCGCCATCGCCTTCTCGGCGGCCTCCGGGGACCGCGGAGAGCCGGAGGCGACGATCAGGTCGAGGAGGGCCGGCACGCCGCCGGACGCCACGATAGGGGGCGATTCCGCGGGAGGTCGAGAGGTTGAGGAGCGTGGAGACGGCGTCCAGCTTCGTCTGCGGCGAGACGGCGACCCGAGGGGGATCCGCGGCGGTTTCGCCGGAGATGATCGCGATTAGCGTTTCGATGGTGCCGGAGGACGCGATGGGCAGCTTGTTGGCGGCGCAAGAGGAGAGGACCAACATGGCCGTCGCCGTCAATTCGACCAGCGACCGGCTCCGAAGAAGATTCAGCATTGCCGGAATGGCTCCGCCTTTCACAATCTGAATCTTGTTCCTGCACAAGGAAGCATCGCAACGTCAGTCAGGACAACGAACTACCTAAAATAATCGATGTAGCAATGTGCTAATTCAAGACGTGCGGAGGTGTCGGTGGGTGTTGATTCGCAAGTCTTGGGAATCTAAATGCTTTTTAGTCGATCGATCCGAACCGGGGCTCTCACAAAGGCGGTACCTTTCGCTGCCGAAGGCGAGGGCGAGCAGAGCGAAAAGAGAAGCTTCCATGGCCCCGTAGTCTTGGGAGTGAAGCATCGATATCAATGGAGGAATGACGCCGCGGTCGGCCAGCTTTTGCCTCTGCTTCCTGCCGAGCTTGCTTAGCTCGATGGCGCCCTGAATTTGTGCTCCGCCGTCGCCGCTCAAAAGGGTCTCAACAGCAAATTCCTCCATTGCCCTCTCCCTCTCTCCCTCTCTCCCTCTCTCTGTCTATTGTCTCTCTCTCTCTCTCTCTCTATTCAATCATGGGCATGGGGCTTGCCTGCGAAGGCAGCAGTTGCAGAGGGTATGTATATCAGTCGCTTGGAGATGCAAAGGTTGTCTTTTGGGGGCATCCATTGTTTCAGATTGAAGCAAACTCTCTCTCTCTCTGCTTTTCTTGATCGGCCTTCTTTTGGGTTTACTGTGTCTGAAGTGGAAAGAGAATAACGATGCTGATGAGTTAATTTTTAGCTTACCTTTTATAGAAGCAAGGCCTCCAACCCCCCTCTGCCCCCTCATCCCTCGGCTTTCTGGGTAAATTTTTTTAGCATTTTCCATGTGGAGGAGCGCTTCATCATTCTTCTTTTCTCCCTGTGAAATTGTTGCCGTTTTATGCCTTATTCAGCTGCTGCTGATGCAAGTGCAGGACGAGCTGCCGGTCCATTTATAATTCAGAACATGGACCAAACTCCAATTGGGGGATGAACTTTTCTGTTCGCTCCGTCCGAGGTTAGCGAAAATATCTGGTAGTGCTCAAATTTCACAACCGACGCGATGGCATGGCTAATCGGCAACTTGAGCGAAATACTTTGTCGTGTTTTTTTCTGTTTAGCGCAAGTTGCATTGGTTTCTTCTAAAGAAGATGAATTCGGTCACTTTGCTGAAATACCTGGTCATGGATTGCCTACGAGTGACCCTTGAGGGCGGAGATCGAACATGCCTCGTGCGTGCGCACACACTAGATCAAATTTGTTCTTGTGAACATCAGCCAGGGCTAACGAAAAAAATGCTGTACCGGTAATTGCTCTCGGGCTTTCGGCCGTGGCAACGGGGACTTCACAGTCTGAATTTGTCACGATCACTTGTTCTGTTTTAACATATTCCCCTTTCCTTCTAAAGTGCAGATGGAAGACCTTGCAGGCTGATTCTTGATATCTTTGCCCTTCCATTTTGGTCCTTACTTGGGACATGCTCGGTTTGAGGAATCGTTGCCTAAAGAGAAATTTTGTTAACATTTTCCAATTTCAATTTCATTTATGAACAGGCAATTTCCATAAAGAAACACGTTTGATAGGTTCTTCTGTCCTCCCCGGTTTTCTGAAATTCGAAAACGAATTCCCCAAAAAGACTCTGCACGGGGGTAATTTCGTAACTTCGACTTCGAAGATTGTCGCCATTTAAGTGAAAATCGATAAATCGAAACCAGAAAGCATTTCTTGTCCGAAACGGGGCCTAGTCGCAAAGCAAAAGGACAAGGCGCAGTCGATTTTCGTCCAATCACAGAGAAGTACGCCTCTAAATTGTGGGCCACTACTACTGCTGTCTGTATGCGATTCACGAATTCAGCCACATGACGCCTGATCCTTGGCTGCTCTATTCCTCGTATAGCCGTGATCTGATCCTCATTTCCAGTGTAGGCTTCATCATGCTACGGCATGGTGGTTAGGGAAGACCGATGCTAGACGATCGAAAAGGTGTAGAGCTCGACTCTTGGTTTCTCGCGCGCGCAGCTAATCTAATTTCGTTCCACATATAAGGATGGAGATCGATCGAGGTGCCTTTCAGGTTCCTGAATCCCTATAAATAACAATTCCAGGTCATTGGGATGATTACTACGGGAGAATTTGTTAAGAATGCAATAAACCCATGAAGGGTTTAGACTTTAAAAGCTCTAATTCCTGCATATTCCCGAGAAAAGTCATACCCTTATTTGAAAAATGAAAAAGATCGCTGCTCCTCATTTTAACCGTGATTTATAAATTTGATTCTCGATTTCCAATGCTTGTTTGTGCGGACCAAGATTGATTCACCTGGTATAAAAAGAATTACTTAAAAAAGGGGAGGGGAAAAGGTTATCCAACAACGTAGAGAATGGACAAGGAAGAAAGCAGGAGCAGATAAGCGGAAAGGTAAAGGATCGATTGAGGAAAATATCAAGAAGCAGAAGAAGAGGATATGGGGACCGCCAGTGTAAAATTTAAGGAATCTTTTAACCCACTTTTGCTTTCGCCGTTATACGGCGGCTTCATGTTCAAGCAATTCTCCTCGCTTTGTTATGATGTTTTTTTTTTTTTGTTTTTTTAATCTCTTTTGGCTCATCGCCTTTTCTGTTTTGCTTTCCGTCATTATTGCTGGTACTGTAACTTGGCTTGTAATTTTTCATCAGTGTATCGCATTTGAGGTGGTTGGGAAAAATTTAAAAAGATATCACTAGCTGAATGTTTTTTTTTCTCATTTTCATTCCGTGCGTGCATGGGACTTTTGGTGGCCACGACCGCTAGATGTCGTCAATTCTATGTGGAACCCACGCGATCCGTTGCTGAAATTCATCCGGTCCATCATGAATTGGTTTGGTGCAGGAACGTGCTGGATGGGGGAAAGCTACGGGTCATGCTCTGTCCATAATGGCTTAGGAAAAGGACGGCCTCAATTTAAAGAACAGAATTAGGAAACCACATATCGGCCATATAGTTTGGCAAGACCATCATTTTGCCATTGAATAGAGCAGCAGAAAAGGTTTCTTCCAAACAAAACGCTAACCGGAAGCCCGTAATGTCTCCACAGAATCCATTTGGAAAATCAGTCCAACAAAGTGTATGAGATCAGTATCTCTAATGCTGTGGGCTAAGTGTGTGTCGACAGTTTCAACTGCCAAAATTTGACAGCATGGTGCACATACAGTACAGGTACCATATCTAATCATGCCCGTAATACACAAGTTAGAAGGAAAAAAAGATGTTAGTGCAATTGATGTCTCACTCAATCTCTCTGATGCTTGGACTCCAAAACTACTATAATTTCAGCGAGTTAAGATCCAGTCTCCATGAATTGGCACCGAAAGAGAAAAAGTGGCATCGCAGGGGATTCTTGATATCTGAAACCAGTGAGAGATGAAGACCCATGTGAAGAGAATAATATGTGGTTTCGGATGGAATTGCTTGAAAAGCACTCTTGGCTGTTTCCGCGACAATCAGGAGGGGACAATCGATTCATTACTCATCTTCCAGACTAAAACTAAAATCCGAGACTGGCAAAAGATTGGACAAAGGAGTTTCTACAGGGAACAAAGTCCTTGCGACGGCTCCGCAATTTGTGAAAAGGCTCAAGGCATGGATCATTGCAAATTGAAATCTGGAGAAATGCAACTGAAAAGTTAGATGAGGACGGAACATTTGATGTTAATCTGGAAGGAGGGGGGGGGGGAGATCAAAATCGTCTAAAATGAATGAATTGACAAACACTGCCACCTACCTGAAGTCCAGCTGAAGGGCATATCAGCAAACATCATCTTGTGACTGAAACCGTTTTGCAGTGAACTGAGAATTGAATGCTTGGGCAACTGTATCAGTAGAGACACTGCCAGGGGTCTGCAAGTATAGTCGCTTAGAAGGCCTATCTGAAGTGAATGTTGTCATATACACTGCAGAACATGAGGCCTTCGGGCAATTATCTAGACTAGCAGCAAGAATGGCACCGAGACGTCTATCAAAGCCAACCATGTTTAACTTTCTCAGCAGAACTCCTCCGTGCCGTTTAATTGAACTTCCACATTGGGAACATAAACTTCCTCTGTCATTCTCACTTCCAAGCTCCTCAGCAGTTCAAAAATTTTCGAAGAATCCTGGTGGGATCTATCATCAACTACAAAGGTATGCGTCTTATTCTTCACCTCAATGACACTTTGCCCAAATGCTTTCTTCAACTTCTTCTCCTTAATCAAACTTCTAACTTTTGACATATCATCCCATTTCCCATACATAGCATATATGTTTGACAACAGAACATAGTATCCAGCATGATCAGGTTCCAGCTGGAGAAGATGGCTTGCTGCAAGCTCCCCCATCTCAATATCATCATGAATCCTGCAAGCACCAAGCAAAGCTCCCCAAACATGGGAACCAGCCAGAGTTGGCATTTTTCTAATAACTTCTATGGCTTTATCCAGCTGTCCAACGCGACCAAGAAGATCAACAACTATACCATAATGCTCTGAGTCAGGCTTCAGATGGTACCCGTGCACCATCTTGTTAAACATTTCTATTCCTTCTTCAATCAAACCCGAATGGCTGCAAGCAGATAACAAGGAGAGGAATGTCACATTATTTGGCTGCACTGATGAATTTCTCATCATCTGGTCGAATAGTCTCAAAGCTTCTTTTCCTTGCCCGTGAATTCCATAACCAGCGATCATTGAACTCCAGATGACAACATCTTTCTCACACATGCCATCGAAAACTTTGATTGCATTGTCCAAGCTACCGCATTTTGAGTATAATTCCAAAAGAGTAGCTCCGACATGCATGTTATTGCTGAAGCCACTTCTAATTAAGTGACCGTGAAGACAAATGGCTTGCTGAAGAATTCCCAATTCAGAGCAAGCTGCGAGGATTTTGACAATTGCAACAGCATCAGGAACGATTTCACTGGCTAGCATGTTGCAGAAAACATCCATGGACTTGTATGCCATTCCATTTTCAGCACATCCACTCAACAGAGTGACCCAAGCAACAACATCTTTGTTAGGCATTCTGTGGAAGAGATCAAACGCTTCATCGGGAGATGAGCACTTCATGTACATGTCGACAGTAGCAGTTGAGACCGATACATTTAGTTCTATCTTTTTCTCTGAAGCAAGTGCATGGATTTTCTTACCCTCTTCCAAGTTGCATCCCACAGCACAAGCTTGTAAAGCACCAACTACACTAACTTCATTTGGTTCGTAACCCTTCTCGATCATTTCATTGAAAAGTTTTAATGCTTCATCGGTAGCGCCTTTGCAAACATAACAAGCGATTACGGAGCTCCATGAGATAACATCTGTCCTTGGCATCTTCCTAAACAAATTCGTGGCCAAACGGATGGAACCTGTCTTTGCATATAAGTTCAAGACTGAGTTTAGAAGAGATAAGTTGGCATTGAAACCCATCCGATACATAAAACCGTGCACGGAACTTCCAAGCTTAAGATTTAACAACTGCGTACAAGCTGAAACGACAGTAATAAGACTTATTGGGTCAGCAACAAAACCCTCAGTCTTCGTCATTCGAGTGAAAAGCTGCAGAGCTTCGACAGGAGAACCATTGTGCTCATACCCAGTGATCATAGAGGTGCACATTACCACATCTGGCCGCGGAAACTTTCCAAACACTCTCCAGGCACTATCCATACGCCCACATTTCGAATACAAGTCGATCAAAGCGGACCCCACGAAGATGTCCAGATCAACCTCGCCGCTCTTCTTCACATACCCATGAACCATCTCGCCATATTCCAGCACTCGCAGGCCCGCGCACGCCTTTAGGGCGACCGGAACGGTGAAGTTGTCAGGCTTCCCTTCAGCGCTCTTTCCGTCCGACACCATTCGCCTGAAGAGATACAGCGCCTCCCCATACCGCCTCTCTTTGCAGTAGCTCCCAAGGATAGAGTTCCAGAGGTAGACGCTTCTCTGAGGCAATTCGTCGAACAGCTTCCGGGCGTCCTCGACGGACGTGTACTTGGCAAAAGAAGTGGTGAGTTTGGTGGCGTAGCGAGGATCATGGGCAACTCCCGTTTTCAGCAGAAGCGAGTGCAGCGAGGCGAGATGCCTGCCGTCCTCGCACGATTCGATGAATCGAAGCAGCGCTTCCCTCCTCGGCATAACCCACGACCCGAGACTTCCATGAAAACTCTAGCTCATTGACAACATAAACATGACGGAATTCATTATGACATAGTAATTTGGGGAAATTTGGATGAAGTTGGTAACTTGCTTGTTTAATAAGATCTTGGCAAATTCCTTGTAGAAATGGTGCTTTTTGCTAACCATGCTTGTGAACATTCAAAGATTTAGTTGGGATAATTAGTAAATCGCTTATGAAGTCGTTAGTTCATGGTCCACACTTTTGTCCCATCTCGCAGCTCGTTAATTGAAATTGCCATAGGACATAAATTATTTCCCTCTCCCTCTCTAAATCTTTTTGCGTCTCTTCCACTCTCGGAAGGGAGGGATTTGACCTAGATCTCTCTCTTTCGATCTTATATTTAAGAGTTTTTTTCTCTACAATCTAATTTTAAATTTTGGAGTTTTAGTGAATAAATATTTCACCTCTAATTTCAATGGTATTCACAGTAGATTCGATGTCAAATCTATACTCGTTCAATGATTTTTCACTCAGGGTTTTGGCACTTCGCATTGCCCACATGACTTGCTCTCACGTGTTGGATCTAACATTTTTCAACATGTTTATGTTGTCTTCGTGCGGTGATGGTGTTGGGGACGCCGAATTTAGACACATATTGTAAAAAGGCAAAGCCATAAGAGATTTTGGCATGTGTTTATCATTGATGGTACTGTGTGATTCGATGATTGGCTATCGATCTTTTCGCGTGGATCTAGTTATAGACTGTTCATGAAGGATGGGCTTATCTCCACAACGCCCTGATTTTTTATTTTTTTGTTTATTTTGGAAATCTATGGGTTTATTTTATTACTGTAACTTTTGAAATTCCCTTCCATGTATCGGTTTGATAATGAATAGAATTTTCTTTTTGACAAAAAAAAAAATGGTCCACACTTTTGAGAAGGGAAAGAATTTGGATATTAGGTAAATCTGTCATAAGATTGGTAATTTATTGATTTATTATAATATTTGTAAATTTTATGTAATATGGTAGCTTTTTCTACTCGAGCTTATAAAATTCTGAAAAAGCCAATAACATTGCAAATTTCATGGAATGTTGGTAAATTCCTCATAGCAACTAGAATTTTATAGAAGCGTTTCATTGAGATGTCAGTGAATTCCTTGCAATGCTAGTGTTTTACCAACGATAATTGTAATTTCAAACGAATGGGTAATCTGCTGATCTACCGGAATGTTGGTAGATTTTTTATAGGGTTGGTATTTTATTGATTGACCTTTTAACAATTCAAAGAGTTTGATAAATTGTAATGCAAAGTTAGTAGTAAATTTGCAGAAATTAGTAATCTCTTATTTCGTTTGAAAGTTGGTAAATTCCCAATTGTGTTGGTAACTTATTAATGGATTACCTAGAATCCATGTTAGCTGTCGCACTCTTTTTACCAATGGGGTTAGACATACACCAACCATAAAATCAGTCACACAAAAGTTGGATTAGAACAGAGTTTGAACATTCAGCGAAAATCAACCTGCACTTGATACATGAGCATACATAGGTTTTTATATAAATTTAGCAAATAAACATGGCCTTGCCCGGTTGCGAGATTAGAGTGCGAAAGAGAAGTTAATGGAACGTCTTTTGGGGAGGAAAAGGATGA
Organism: Eucalyptus tenuipes; assembly: GCA_014182365.1. Lineage (NCBI taxonomy): Eukaryota > Viridiplantae > Streptophyta > Magnoliopsida > Myrtales > Myrtaceae > Eucalyptus > Eucalyptus tenuipes. The sequence goes on from CM024546.1 coordinate 24,281,484, forward strand.
GGATTATGGGAGGAACGAGGCGATGCACAAGAGAATGCCAAAGGCAGAAATCTAACTTCGGGGGATGAGATAAGAAAATCGCAATACTTAACTCGAGGGCGAAAAATAGAAATTTCATTTTAAATCCCGATAGGTTAAAATCGTCGCCCCCTTCCCTTTTGTTTTTTTATTTTATTTTTTTGGTAGAATAAGCTATCTTTGCGATGTTGATTTTATGATTTCGTGAAGAGAGCCGGACGAGTGGAATAAGGAGATCGGCCTGATCGACAAAACCTGATAAAGTAGCCGTCATATTCACCCCTCGAAGAAGTAAAAGAAAAAGCGTCAGGGATCCGCCAATGAGGGAGAAAGTGCCCGCTCAAATTGACATGTACGTATTTGACAACAAATAAAATAAAAATTGACATGCACGTAGTGGAGCAGGAGATGACCAATGACTAAAAAGGACTGTAATGAGGGAGAAATCACATGTGCGGGGGCAACAAATTGGACGGGCATTGAGATTGCGATACGTGTTGCAAGTGGAGCCAAGATATCAAATGAATACTGGGCGGGCACTTCTCTCTCCCCAGCATTCTCTCCCTCCGGCTCCGGCTTCAGCTCTAGTACGTCCATGGCTGGATGGGAAAGATGGATACCCGAGGATTAATAGCATGTCTGAATGATATTGACGATGGCCATGGATGAGTGTCGACAGCTTGTGAGTGGCTCGTCCATGGCTGGCCATTGCAATCGAGCATTGTCCATGGCCTCGGAAGGCAGAAAGAAAAGGAAGAAAGCAACAGTGAAGAGTAGAGAGAAACGAAGGAGAGAGAGAGGGACTTGCAGGTTTTCTTGAAAGTGGACTCGCAAGCGACACATTTGCATTGTCAAGATGGCTACATCAATTGCACCCAATATTTTCTTATAAGGAGGAGGATGACAAACTCACTCCCAATTTGCTAAGAAGGGAAGTAACTTGATTGGTTCAAATCCAATTCGTAAGACAAGAAGAAAGGTTAGTGCAAGGAAGCTTAGTCAATGATAGTTTTCCCTAGATCGTATCATGGCTATGCAATATTCTTCTTCGATTGTTATGAGAGTTCTTGATGAAATTACTCAAAGGTGGATTAAGTGCCACCACTACCAAAGGATTCCTAAGCTAGACGAGAGTTGTCTTGTGACCATTACGAGAGTGTTGAACATTCGATCAAGATCAGTTCCAAGTCGAGCTCTATCACCCATAGGCCAAATAGGCTACATTGGTGGTATAGTGAACGGTGTTATCGGCAACATTAGAATTACCTCAAATCTTTTTACATCAAGTCATTCCTTCTTACCCTTTTAGTGGACTCCCTTAGGCCTCGAAAACAATATTCCCTTTTACTCTACCATCACTGTTTTACACTTTAAAGCACCACTTGTTATGCCGACTATGTAAGCTTACTTAGATCTTGAGCATTTACATGTAAAAACTAAATTCATTGCAATGGGTAATTACAACTCTGAAAAATGGAATATGATCAATATATTCTTACATAAAATCAGTAATACATATGTGAGGATATTTTATAGATTTTATAACATGTGGATTTATTTTCTATGGATATGAATCCATTTGATTTACTCGACTCTTATTCGGGCGGGACGATGAAAAATTATCATATATACAGTTCTTTTGGAGGGTGGATCTATAAGAATTCACCTATCCCAATTAAAAAATAAATAAAAAATTGACTTCAATGGTCTTATATTAAGAGCTAAATTGGGTAAAGGAATGGGTCATGGCCATCAATCTTTTATAAAGGTATATATATATATATATATATATATATATGTACTTAGAAGTAATTTTAGGTATCATTGCGTGTAACATAAGCTAATTCCAAAGTTGCATGAAGCATCGAGAGACCAGGTTAGCAAAGGGCTTACTAGCCTAATCTATCGTTATCAATAGGGGCATCCTCGAACAAACTTTGCTATTTCGAATGGCACATGACAAATTTCTAATATGACACAACTTTAGTGCAAAATACGAATCCATGCTCAAATTAAATTAATTAATGAGATAAATTTTTTTCTTAATAATAGGGCAAGGAAAAACTTATAGGGAAGTATGAATGGTCGAACACACACGGACTTATTCAAATAAATATAAATATATAACAACAATATCGATTAAGATTTTGTACGGATTTTTTTTCCCGATTATATATCGTTAATTTTCCCGGCACCTTCTTAGAAGATGTCTCGACCAAAATACTTAATTATTCAGTCATAATCATAGACCATACTCTATTCTAGAACCCTGTCCGTAAATACATTAAATAATTTTTATATATCCAATAAGTGATTTTATTGCATATAAAATCATGTCGGTGAGGCGCGGCGGTGGGGGAAGGTAGGGGGGACCCACGACGCGGGCGGGGCTTTGGTGGGTCCGGCCCGACCTTGGAGCATTCGATAAGACACGAGCGGTGGACTTTTTGTTGGCCGCCTCTTGTACTTCCGAATCATTTCCCCAAATTTTCAATTACTGATTTTATTAATTTTCGTATTTTCCGTGGGAAAAGTACAAGAACGAAATAGCACGTCAAATTTAAGTTCCTATTCTTTGACTTTCTGATCAGTGTGAATTGGAATTAATCATACGGCAACGAGTCAATGCGATCCCACCCAGATTTTGTTTGCCTTTTAATTTTGGACTTTCAGGCCTTGATTGCACCAGCATCTCCAGATCATCTCAATTTTTCATGTCGATCCTAAGTGTCTATCCAATTCATGTCGTGCCCAACAATTTGGGAGCCACAACTGAAAGTGATCGTTTGGCGGGTTCTCTCTAGCTTGAGAGGTTAGAAAACGCAAGTAGATTTGACTTGGACGACACGCTTACGTGAGAAAGTCGAGCTTGTCCCGCTTTGAGTTCCAATATGATGGGGCCTGAGCATTTATATGTGAATTCTATATTTCTTGATAGATTCAAGGGATCAAATAGAGTCGTCCTTGCCTGGGGCTGCCTCAATAGTGTCCTCTAGACGTGAATTAAATGTGACTTACAATATACGATGGAAATTTGGAGGTTGTTTCCTGAAAAAAAAAAGTCATTGGAAGGGACCATCTTCAGGGACGAGAATTCGGACACGAACATGTAATTATCAGTATGAACACATGATGTCATGCTGTATTTGAGAAGGGGAGGATTTTTTCTCAGTTTCCTTCCAAACTTTCATTCCCTCCATTTTCCTCTTTTCCAAAACACAGCGCAAGAAGTTAAAACCGCAATCAAAGTCTATATTAGAACCGTGGGAAGAACCTAATAATCACTCATTTAGATTTCTTCATTAAATTCAAATTAGGAATGGCATTCCTTACTAGAGAAAAATAAAATTTGGAGTCATCGAGCCAAATAGATGGCAACCCTAATTTCAACTATAATGGTATGAAATGCGGAACACTTCAAATAGTGCTAAAAGTCATTCTCCATCTTTATCCGTGTCGTTTTTTGAGGATTGGGCTCGTCAAAAGACAATTATTCTTCATTAGATTCTCGAATTTATGTACGGACCGCTCATTTTCTGAATATATTTATATAATTATTCACTTAAAGATGAGCATGATCCACGTTGATAGGCGGCTCGAATTACGTGCGGCGTTAAAAAGGCATTTGGCCTATCAAAATTGGCACGAATCAATCGAATTGCACACTGACGAATAAGAGACTGCGTTGTCGAGTAATACATGTCAAATCGAAATTGAATCCACAGTGCCCTAACCTTAATGATTTTGTAACAGCACGTGACCCAACTCGAGAAAAAAGTAAAGCACTTCTCACCTTTCTCTGTTCTTTTATTGGGGAGGGCTTTCATGATACGCAGCTAAGAACTAAATCGAGTCCGCCATATCAGCCGTCCGATCGCACCCGCCGCATCGGGTCCGTCGATCTCGTACCCGATCAGACGGTGGAGGGAGCGGTGATTTGACCCATCGTGGGGTCAATGGCGTCACGCTAGACTTTCACCATCTTCGCCTCCCTGACGCATCCAGACTTTCTTCGCCTCCTTTTTGACTCTCTCCAGCCCCCCGGTCCCTACGCATTCCTTTTTCTCCATCTCTTCTAATATTATAATTATTAAAATAGTTTTTAGAAAATTCGAAAATATTTTTAAAAATTAAAATCGCGAAAAAACTGAATTAATAAACTTATGACAAAATTTACCAGAAAACTAATTTTTCTATCAAAAAAATTCAAATTAATACTCAAAATTAATTTTTCAACCGTTAAAAGTTTCAAAATGTTATAAATTCACCCTCCTCTAACTTCCATTAAATTAGATTAATATCATGAGCATATGTGATTAATGGAGAGTAATATGTGCTATATAATTTAGTAATAGAAATTAACACAGTGTAAATTTGTGATAATTTAAGAAAAAAAGTGAGAAAAAGCAAAAAAAAAAAAAAAAAACACTCACTGGTCTCCGACAGTGACACAATTCCTTCGCGGCTTTATCTCCCCCCTCTTCACATACGCGTCCACAACAACGAAAGAACCCAAACCAATCTCTTCATCTCCATTTCGCGACCTCCATAGCTGAACACGCCGGAGCTCGGAGCGCCCCCCTCCAGCCGAGCGCCTCCGACGGAGCTCCCCTTCCGCCGCCCCCACACCCTCCCCTCATCCTCCGGCGTCTTGCATGGGCCGCCGCGGCGCGTGCGGATTACCCGTGGACGTCTCGATCGCGGGCGGTCGGTGATGCGCTCGCGTCGCGGTTCGAGCGGGTGATGCGGCCGGGACTGCGGTTCTAGCGGAGGCGAGGGCAATCTAAGAGGGGGAGGGAGAGAGAGAGAGAGAGAGAGCGCGAGAGGGGCATGGGATCTGGGAACGGGTTTTATTCGGTCGGGGAGTTCGATTTGGAGGGGAAGTGGCTGATCGATCCCAAGCACCTGTTCGTCGGGCCGAAGATCGGGGAAGGCGCGCACGCCAAGGTCTACGAGGGCAAGTAAGTCGACGGTCAACTCGTCCGGTGGGGGCGCTCGTGTTCTGATGTCGCTGTGATTTTTTTGAGTTGCGACGGAGCTGAAGAGGCGCGAGCATTCGCGCGGCTCTTTGGCTTTTGGTTTGTTCGTTCGTGGATCTTTTACGATTTGTGTTTTCTGGGATTAGGTATAAGAACCAGACGGTTGCCGTCAAGATTGTCCACAGGGGCGATACGCCTGAAGAGGTTGCCAGGCGAGAGGCGAGGTTCGCGAGGGAGGTCGCCATGTTGTCCAGAGTCCAGCACAAGAATTTGGTCAAGGTTAGTTGGTTTTGTGGTGGAACAGTGGTGCAATTATGCGGTTGTGGTGTGTTTTTCGATGCGATTCGAACGAATTGGTTGGGGCCGGAGTTCTTTATGGTTGGTGTGTTGAAGAAGTTGTAATCTTTTGTTGCCAGTTTATTGGAGCTTGTAAGGATCCTGTCATGGTTATAGTCACTGAGCTCCTGCTGGGTGGAACGCTGCGAAAGTACTTGCGCAACGTGCGACCCAACTGCTTGGACATGTGTGTGGCGGTTGGTTTTGCACTCGACATTGCCCGCGCAATGGAGTGCTTGCACTCGCATGGGATCATACATCGTGATTTGAAACCCGGTACAGATTTCATAGTGTTTTTCCCACTTTTTCTCTAGTTATTGAGGGAAGGTTAAAAAAACCAGTTCTGTACTTGATAATCCTCAGTGCGATTTTTTCATCGTGATGCTCTTCTATTAAGTTTATGGTTTTCTTTTCCTATAGAGAGATATCTCTGCTCTATAATTGATGCCTGGCAAAATTTAGGAAGGATTTTAATCGTCGTGCCTAAAAACATTCAGCTGCTGTTTCATCAAGGATCATGGATCAAATTATTGACTTCTGATTTTCCTTTTCCAGAGAACTTGATCTTAACTGCAGACCACAAAACGGTTAAACTTGCGGATTTTGGCTTAGCCAGAGAAGAGTCTCTGACAGAGATGATGACAGCTGAAACTGGAACATATCGATGGATGGCCCCAGAAGTAAGTTATCGAGACATTTGGAACTGCTTTTCGAAAATGCTTTTCCTGCTTCTTCTTTGGTTGTGCTAAATGAACCGACGAATGTGGACAGCTTTATAGCACAGTCACACTGAGACATGGAGAGAAGAAGCATTACAATAACAAGGTGGATGCCTACAGCTTTGCAATTGTATTATGGGAGCTAATTCATAACAAGCTTCCTTTCGAAGGCATGTCTAATCTCCAGGCAGCATATGCAGCTGCTTTTAAGGTAATTCTGTCTGTATGCTATATCTCAAGATACCAATCGTTATTCACCATTAAGTTACCTTGTGTAAGTAATCAATTTTCCCCAGTAAGAAGTGGATTTCTTCTGGGGAAGTAAAAAGGAAGGTGAAGAACAGATGGGCTTTGATTTTGCAATTCTGTCTTCATCATATCTTAAAAGTTAGTTATGCCCAATTAATACATGACCTGGATTTTTACCTTGAAGTTTGAGCTGAAAGGCTGTTGGCGTGGAGCTCTTAATTTAGATTTATCTATAGATAATGAAATAGCAAGCAGCACCTGTAATTGCGGTGGTACTGTTTTCTGGATGCATCATTGATTATGTCCATTTGATCCATATAATTGTTAGTTAAATGCATGAGAAACTGCAGTTACTAATGCATGCCACCAGGATACATTGAAGATTCAAATTCATGAACTTGAAAGGATGAATATTGATGAGAAGTACATGCTTGAGGATATGTGCCATCAATATTGCCCAATTTAGACAATCTTCCATTTGTGCAGTGGGTAATTCAGTAATTGGGAAAAGTGGGAGATGAAGGAGGTGGTAGCTTTCTTTAGGAAATTCACAGACCGAGAAGATCGATCAAATTCTGGAACTTTTGCCTTTGTTAATTTATATTTGCAATTCATGCTTTACACACGCAGAGGGTTTCTACTTGCAAGCACACTTTGGAGAGAGAGAAAGGGAAAGAGGGGGACTCAGGCCAGCTTCATTGGACTGTCAATTCCCTTTTAGTTCATTACCATAATGTTAGATAATCATTCATAATTGGATTGTTTGGGCAATTATGCCTTTCTATGAGGTTACTTTGTCAATCATGTAATGATGCTTGGTAGGAACTGTGTTGAAGTCCGCTTTTCCCTATTCTAGATTGCCCTGCCATAAGTTGCAGCTAGAAATGTCAACTAAGGTTTTTGTTGTGCCATTTCAGAATGTGCGGCCCAGCATAGATAACCTGCCAGAGGACCTAGCTTGTATCGTATCATCATGTTGGAAAGAGGATCCAAATGATAGGCCCAGCTTTAGTCAGATAATTCAGATGCTCCTTCACTATCTTTCAACTATTTCCCCGCCGGAGCCAGTTATTCCGCAGCGCATTTTCGCCTCGAGAAATTCTGTCTTACCTCCGGAGTCTCCAGGCACAAGCGCTCTAATGGCTACAAGGGAGAACTCAGGCGACACCCCATCAAGCGAGATGGAGCCCAGGTCGAGGAGCTTCTTCTTCTGTTTTAACCAATGTTACTGATTCCCTGGAACGGTTATATATACATGAAGTTATTCATATTCCTCTCTAGGTTAGAGCAATAAATCTTAGCCCCAAAGAGGTTTATCTAGGTAAACATCAGTTAATTAGGAAGTCGCAGCTATACCTGATATTTATTGTATGACACACTAGCTGCTTCTAGAATATGACCTAGCTTGGTCCAAATTGACAAAAAAGCAGAGGGTACTTGTAATTTTGGAGGTAGGGGTTGCTGGGATGTATTTTGGCATGTGTAAAAATAACGTTACGTCCAAAGGCCTTTTCTCCTGTTCTGCTTTTAATGACGGAAAAATCTTCTATGGATACTTCCCCGACTCGTGTGGATTTTGCGAGCATGATGTGCCATGTCTGACTAGATTCGATTCATGACGTTTTAGGTTTGATCGGTTACGCTCGGCCTGCCATTCAATAGGCAGGTATAACAGGTTGATCCTTTGCCGTTCTCGTCCTTAAATCATTGACATTGCGCATTTCGCATTTGTGTTCCTGGTTCCAGATTCTGCTAGATTATCAAGCGGGGTACATTGCTCCGACCTTGCAATTGGATGAAGCGGGAAATGTTTTTGGCTATCACATCCCTACTCACTGTTCTAGAGCATTGGACATTTTAGCTAACCAAATCCTTTCCAATTGAAAGCGCTGTACTATCCATCTCACGCACGCCCTCGTCGCTGCCCGCCCGATGCAGTAGTTTTGGCATCTCAGTGTTTTCGAGCTATCCGAGATTTCCTAACAAAACTACATATGCGGCAAAAGAGCAAGTTGACTTTCGAGTTCCCACAGGAATGGTATCCATTTGGGCGAAGCAACTCATCCATTTCCTGTTCACACTTCGGTTGGACCCGGCGTTTTCTGTTGGTTGGGATTAGTTTGATCCCAAATGTACGCAAAAGAAAGAATTTTCAAAAGAGAAGCGCCGTTGCCGGGGATCGAACCCGGGTCACCCGCGTGACAGGCGGGAATACTTACCACTATACTACAACGACATTGTTGCTGGAGGAGCGACCTCATGCTCTAATATAGACATAACCAGTATTCTATTTTCGCGTCTCAATCTGGCGTCCAAAATATCATCACAAAACTGCAAAAGGATTATTAAACAAAGGTATATAGGGTAATAATAGTTTGTTGATTAAAATTTTACCAGGTGACCCAAAAACTCTTGCACATTTCACGTTGTGTTTAGAATTCTATTACTATGACATTTTGAAATTAGATGAAATTGATCGGTCTCACCATTTGTGAAATAAAAACACTAGAATATACATTTCCAGATTGTACGATTGTGCAGTGGAGCAGATATATTCCACATCCAATCCACATTACGTGAACTCGCAGGCATCGTTGGATTAGGCAAGTCTCATATAAGGCCTATCTTATTCGATAGTGTATATCACATGCATCAGATTCGTTATGAATTTTTTTAGTTTCCTGTTATTGCTTTTCTCGATGAAAGAAATGCTTGCACTCTATTACTACGAGATTTAAAAGTAAACAAAATCGGTCCCTCTTCCCATCGATGAAATTAAACTATAAGCTATTCTGGCAAGTGCCCACATTATGTATTATTCTAATCTAGATATTGCTTAGACTTTACATGGCATGTCTGTGCACACATTTCCAGATGAAATGAGTGTGCTTTCGAGTGGATATAGTCCATATATAATGCATATCACGCCAATTCATATGCATAGTAAGTCTCCTATAAAGCTCATCTTATCCCAGGGCGTATGTCATATGCACTGGATTCCTTCCGTATTTTTTAATTTCCTCTTATCGCTTGTCTCGATGAAAAGGTAGAGAAAACTGGTTTCTCTTACCATCAATGAAATTAAACTATAAGGTATATTTGGCAAGTACCTGTATTATATATTAGTTGAATCTAGATTTCACTCAGACTTTATGTAGCGTGTTTGTGCACCCATTTCAAGTGAATATAGTCCACATCTAGTGCACATGATGCGAACTCATATGCACCATCATATTAGATAAGTCTCGTGTTAGGTTTATCTTATCCAAGGGTGTGTGTCATATGCATTGGAACCATTCTGGACTTTTATAGTTTCCTCTTATCACTTGTCTCAATAAAAGGAATTCTTGCATTTTGTTACCATGAGATACAAAAGTAGACAAAGTCGCTCCCTCTCACCAGTGGTGACATAAAAGCTATGAGCTATACTTGGCAGGTGCCTGCATTATATATTACTTGAATCTAGATAATGCTCAAACTTCATATGGCAAGTTTGCGCATACATTTCATGATGGAACGAATGTCCTTATGAGCCGTAGAGAAAATATTAGCTACAACTCTTATTCGAGAGTGGCATAATCATAGTTCACTCATCGATCGACACATGTTGCCTGGTACCCATGCTGGCCTCAGATTTCTTTTGGAAAATATTCGTCTCTCTCTCTCTCTCTCTCTCTCTCTCTCTCTCTCTTGCTGAGCCCCACCAAAGACTCCTCCCTCTCGGTCAATTTGAATTCGAGCGTGAAAAATTCGGCTCTCTCTCTCTCTCCAAGAAAATATTAGCTAGGCCCCACTAGAGATCCTTCTCTCTAAAAATTATTTTGAATCAAAGCATGGGACTTTCTCTCTCCATTTTTTCATTCGGATCCCTTCCATTCGCTCTACCCTTTGTTGCTCTCCATTTTTTCATTCAAGTCGCCCCCATTCGCTCTTCCCTTTGTCGCACTACTCTTTCTCCGACTGATGTTAGAGCCTACTATCTAATGAACCACACCGCTGTCACCACTGCTTCTGCATTAGCCTCGTCCTCCACATTTGCATATGCAAGGGTAGAGTGAACGGGAGGGAGTCGAATGAAAAAAAATGGAGAGAGAAAGTCCCATGCTTCGATTCAAATTGATTGCGAGAGAAAAGGATCTTTGATGGGGCCTGGCTAATATTCTGCTGGAGAGAGAGTGGAATTTTTCGTGTTGGAATTCAAATTGAGAGAGAGAGAGAGAGAGAGAGAGAGAGAGAGAGAGAGAGAGAGAGAGAGAGAGAGAGAGAGCCGAATACTTTCTAAAAAAGTCTAATGTCAGCTTGCTTGGTGAGTGGACTATGATTATGGCATGTTGGAATCAGAACTGTAACTAATATTTTTTATGAGAGTGAACAGGAGGGAGTTGAACGAAAAAATGGAGAGAGAAAGTCCCACGCTTCGATTCAAATTGATTGCGAGAGAAAATGATCTTTGATGGGGCCCGGCTAATATTCTGTTGGAGAGAGAGAGTCGAATTTTTCATGTTGGAATTCAAATTGACCGAGAGGGAGGGCTCTCTAGCGGGGAGAGAGAGAGAGAGAGAGAGAGAGAGAGAGAGGAATATTTTCTAAAGAAGTCTAATGTCAGCTTGCAAGGTGAGTGGACTATGATTATGGTATGTTGGAATCAGAACTGTAACTAATATTTTTGATGAGCCATATGCCTGTGAGGTCAATTCATATGCACTGTTGAATCGAATGAGTCTCATATTGACTTCACCTGACCCTACCATGTATGTAATAAAACTATAAGCTATACTTGGCAAGTGTCTCATTGTAATCGAATCTAGATACAACTCGGACTTGGCATGGTATGTTTGAGAGCACATTCCTAGATGGAAACAAGGGTGCTCTTGAGTTGTCTCCATCCAATGCACGCAAGGCAAATTCATATGCACCGTTAAATTGGATGAGTCCCACATTTAATTCACCTAATCCAATGGCGTATGTGCTATTGAATTCGATAAATCCCACGTCGGATTCACTAAATCCAATGGCATATGTGACAAAACTATAAGCTATACTTGGCAAGTGCCTGTATGGTAGATCACTCAAATCTAGATATTGCTCGGACTTTACATGGCATTATGCACATTTGTAAATGGAAACAAGGGTGCTCTTAAGCTGTCTCCATCTAATGCATGCAAGGCCAACTCATTTGCACTGTTGAATCGGATAAGTTCCACTTTGAATTCACCTAATCCAGCAGCTTATGTGAAAAACCCACAAGCTATACTTGGCAAGTGCCTACATTGTAAATCACTTGAATCTAGATATCACTAAGACTTTACATGGCATGTTTTGCGAGCACATTTCCAAATGGAAACAAGGGTGCTCTTGAGCTGTCTCCATCTTATGCATGCGAGACCAATTTATCTACACCATTGAATTGGATAAGTGCCACGTTGGATTCATCTAATCCAACGGCGTATGTGACAAAATTTTAAGTTATACTTGGCAAGTATATGCATTGTAATCATTTGAATCTAGATATTGCTCGAACTTTACATGGTATGTTCTACGTGCATATCTCCAAACGGAAACAAGGGTGTTCCTGAGCTGTCTCCATTTGATGCAAGCGAGGCAAAATTCATATGGACCGTTGAATTGGATAAGTCCCACATCAGATTCACCCAATCCAACGGCATATGCACATGAAACCGTAAGCTATACTTGGCAGGTGCAGGTAGAGGTGCCCGCCTCTCAAATCACTTGAATTTAGACACTGCCCGGGCTTTACATGGCGAGTGCGTTCCCATATGGAAAGTGAGCAGTTCCTGAGCTGTCTCCACCTCGATGCATGCGAGGCCAATTCATCTGCACCGTCGAGTTGGATAAGTCCTATGCCGGATTCCACCTGATCGAACGGCTCACGTGATTGCAATCATTGAAAGGAAAGGGAGGGTCAAAACCGCAGATGGTACAATTTTTTCCTTCCGGGGGGGAAAATCACCTCTCTCTTCTAGATGCGGTCAGAGGCACTCGCGGCCTCTCAAGAGAGACTTACTGCTCACAACGGTCACACGGTCGCCACCGCGTAAAAGCAAGCAGTGGAAAGGCAAAGGCAAATAGAACAAAAAATAATAAAAAAAAGAAAAACGGGACGGTCTGTCCTGTCCAAGCTTGGTCAGCAAGTAAGCCGGAGCGTAGAGCTCCCGTCCGATTTACCATTCTGCCACTCGACCCGGCTCGGTCTCCTAAGCAATCTCCGAGGCGAGACCCGCCAGCTTCGTTGGCAGGTTCCGTCAACCATCGGGGCCCCACCCGAAGCTGCGGCTCGGGGGACGAGCCTCTTGAGGCTGAGTTTCCCGCCCAAGATGTAATCGCACTAGACAAGCTCACACACTCTCTCTCTCTCTCTCTCTCTCTTTCTCTCTCTAGACGCGAAGGAGTTGCGGATGTGAAAAGGGTCTTCTCCTCCGGCGTCTGCTTCGACCGAGCTTCGCGGCATCTCCATGGCGAAGTAAGAAAGCGATAGGCGTCCGCGCATTTTGCTCTCGCGATTTTTCCTGCTCTGTTTCCTCTTCGGGGAGCTCCTCCTCCTCGTCCCTCTTTCTTTCCTTCCTTCCTTCCTTCCTTCCCCCGCCGCCGTCGTCTCCTCCTGCCTCCTGCTACTGTAGCTCCTCCTGCCATGTCTCGATCGACGCGGTTGACCCTTTTTCTCTTTCTCTCGTTCTCTCTCTCTCTCTCTCTCTCTCTCTCTCTCTAAACAGTTGGAACCGAGGCTACTTTGGGGAGAAAACGTGGAAAGTGGAAGGCGGAGTGTTGGAGTTTTGTAGTGATTGGGGAGGGGGGGGATTCTCGCGTTTTCGTTCTGAGGGGTGGTTGGGTTTTTCTGATCTTGGGTTTTGGGGGGACGATATCTAGTACGAGAGAGATAGTTACGTTCGCTTGCGAACGATCGAAGGATCGGTAGGTGAGAGAATGGCGGAAAGCGGGATAGGGCGAGAGAATGAAGGATTCGGGGTGATGGGGCGCGAGACCGAATTGCTTCTCCAAGAGCTATCGGGCTCAACCGTGCGCGGTCTCTCTTGCTTCCTTAGGATTTAGAGGAGGAACGTCGATGCTCTGTTCAGGGTTTTACTCATTTGCTCTCGTTTTGGACTGCATACCCCTCGGCCGTTTCACGTGAGCTAGAGCACTACGTTCTTGGTGGTTGTTGGTTTTTTTAAACGCCTGGACGAAGCTCGTGTTCCCAAGGAACTTCGTTTAGCTTTTAGTAAATAGACTTACTTGATGAATTTTGCGACATTCCATGGTCATTATCATCAGCTTATCCTCGTAGAAGATGTTGTCAGAAGAGGATGTCAATCTTTCTATGGGAAGTGTGGACCTTGTTGTATATCTGAGCATCTCTCTCGAGAATGATCGTGTCGGTACTCTTGTTTATTTGCCTCGACTCTTTGGCAGCAATCTCATATCATAATGCCGTCAAAACTACTTATAGTGAGAGAAAAACAATAAGAATTCTCACTTACTGTAGTAGCATCGCTATGCATTGACGACTCCCCACGCCTTCCTCTGCACATCGGGTCTTGTTATGCTGTTATTCAATCTCTCTAGTCGCTAATACATTTTTCTTCTTACTGAAGTTTGCTCTGACACTCGTACTTCGGCATTAGCTTATGGCCTCTATGTGCTTGCAGGAGTTGGCTTGTCGATGGCAGATCAATAGCAAAGAAAGTGAAAAATGCTACCTTGTCCACTTCTTGTCAGATCAAAGACTGTGGTGCAAATCGTGAATGCCCAAATTGTCATTATTTTATCGATAACACTGATGTGAGTTTGTGATGCTACTTGTAGAATTGTCTTATCTGATCAACGTACTACATCAATTCAAATAGATACTTATCCGAGTATTATTTCTCCTTACCTAACTGGACGTCTAAATTCATCATGTTAGATGTAGGATACACTCTGCTTCAAGAAAGTGAAATTCGTTCCTTTTCTCTCATATTTTTGGCATTTAACATGCAAGGGAACATGTGTTACTGGCCTTAAAGATCCATGTTAAGTAATTCTACTCATACTGCTCTACTTTGCATTGTCTGATTCTGGGCGACTTTACTTTTTTTCCCTTTTTTCAATTTTACTTGGGAATGTCCAGCTTAACTGATGTTTCTAGCAAAATTTCTGCTATGCAGGTTTCACCGGAATGGCCTGGCCTTCCTGCTGGAGTAAAATTTGATCCTTCTGATGGTGAGCTCTTGGAGCACTTGGCAGCAAAATGTGGCGTTGGAAACTCAAGACAGCACGTGCTGATTGATGAATTTATTCCCACACTTGAGTGGAATGAAGGAATTTGTTATACTCATCCTGAAAATCTTCCTGGTGAGGAACCTTCGTGCTCTTTTTTGGTCTTTTATGACTTTTTCTACATCTTGCATTTATGTCATCGATCACTAATTTTTGAATCCAAGTCCTTAAAAGCAAATGACGGGATTGCTTGTCAAAGGATAAATCAAATATTTTGCAGCTAAATATGCATTAAGTAGCTTGTTATAATTCTTGATTACGGTCCACATGTCTTGTGCAGAGAAGATTGCCTTAATCATGAGATGAAAAGTGTAGCTTTCCATAGTGTAGGACAAGCCTTGTTATCCATTTGACAACCTAATATTTAATCATGATCTAAATAAAATTCAATTATACTCTCACTCGAGATCATAATATGTCCATTCTGGTGTATTCAGTGCCCATAGTCAGGTAATTAGTTAGGGTCACGCACTTAACTTGCCAATGTCGTACTTTTCTAATTATGTAGGCCGCACTCGTTGCTTCATATGAAATGAAATAGGTGCATTCTCAGAAGCTGCATTCTGGATCTCTAATAACTAATAATCTGCTCATTCTTTGGTGTATTTCATTTTTCAGGTGTCAATAAAGATGGAAGAAGTGTTCATTTCTTTCACAGGACCATGAATGCTTACGCCACTGGACAACGAAAGCGTCGTAAAATTCATGATCAGCATAATCTGAACAGAGAGGATGTTCGCTGGCACAAGACTGGCAAGACCAAACCTGTTGCCGTTGATGGAGTTCATATCGGATGGCAGAAAATAATGGTTCTTTACAAAAGTTCAAAGAAGGGGTCAAAGGCTACTAAATCCAATTGGGTGATGCATCAATATCATTTGGGCGCAGACAAGGAGGAGAAGGATGGGGAATATGTGATCTCCAAGATCTTCTATCAGCAACCCAAGGAGACTGAAAAGAATAATAATAATAATAATAAGGAGAATAATGAAAGTACGGATATTGATTATCAGGATGTCAAGACTCTTCAAACTAATCCAAGGACCCCTAAACCAAATCCTCTCAATCCACATCAAACAGAAAAATTTGGTCTGCTTGATGATGTCGCTGAGGGAGATATGAAGTCATCTGATCAGGTTGGTCGAAATTGTTGTTATATCATTGTATGAATCATTTACTGACGTATGATTAAAATATTGCTGCCTGCTGGAACTTTTGGAAGGGAGAAATAAAAGAGGTGCAAACAATTACAATACTTGTTTTTTAAATTTCTTATTGAATGGTGAATAGGATAACAGTATCAGTGTAGTATTATTGTCTGTGGCCATGGTCCATGAGAATGGTATTTCTTTCCTCGGTGAGTTCTAGAAATGAAACAAATTTGGTGGCAGAGGAACCTTGAATATCTTCCATATCCCAAGAGAATTCAAACTTGAAAACTTATTGGAAGACATAAAATTTGTGCATTTTTTCTGGAGAAGCTTATGTGATCTTTTCTGGGCATTGTTGAGCAGGATATGTATAAGGATATTCGGCTCGAGGATGATGAGCTGTATCCTGAATGGTTGGCTGGTGAATCTCAGCCTCTGGACGACTTTGATTTAAGTTACATTGACGGGCTTTTGTTTCACGAAGAGCCTTCCCGGTCTCATTCTCCCTTCAATGATAGAGGATGCGATCCTGTGCCTCCAACGTCACTTCCGGAGATAAACGAGGTGGTAAATGAGGTAGTAACCGACGAAAATGCAACCTATGGGATCTCTGAACTTGAGAAGCTAGACTTTGATACTCCACCAGATTTCCTGCATCCTGTAAGTCGCAAATTCTAGATTAACCAAATTTGCATTACCACGCAATTTTCTTGATATGATGCAGTGCGAAGTTTTTAAACATCAACAAGCAATCATTTATGTATCTCTTATGCACACTGCAGGAGCTGCCATTTGGTTCCCAAGAGGGCATATTTGAATGGTTAGGACGCATATGAAAAGATACGACAAAGAACGAACCTCCAAATTGTTGGGGGTTCCCAATTTTGCATGCTGGAGCTGGCTCAACCCACCACTAAAGTATCTTTTGGTGGACCAATGTCTAAGCCAATTACTTTGAGGGAACATTGATGCTTGGCCCTTCTCATCACAAACTTGGACCTAGACATTATTTGATAAGCATCGCTTCCATAGCATACCGATTGTGTTGCTGCAAGAGCTGAAAGTCAGCTTTTTTACGACTTCTTACCAGTTCCTGTCTTATGGGAACCTACATCATTCTATTCCGAGCGGGTGGTTGATGTTCTTAATTTGTGTCTGCAAGATGTCGTGTGGCTGTTTGTGGTAATGCAATTCTTTGTTATTCGGTGCCTGTAAATGTAAAGAACATCGGATTTACATTTTGGATGATATTCCGCAAAATGTGTTCATGAATATCTTATTTACTCCATGCGCTATGGCGAAGGAAATAATTCAACGCTATCTTAAACTCTGCCGATGCTCCATATTTTGAACTAAGAATTGATAGGCAGAATAGTAACTTTTGCATGCAGACCATGTCTCTTCATCGAAGGTGGTGAAAACTCCTGGTATCGGTGCTAATGAATTAGACTAACGACATTGAATTGAAGTTTTGTCGAGGATTCAGATAGTTTGTTGAAGTCGAGCATGAGAATTCCTCATTTATTCTTCTTGCATTTTTGCTTGTAAATAATACATATTGAACATAATGTCTGGACTTAATTTCATAGTGATGAATATAGCCTGCCCATGGCATCGCGAGAAGACTGCAGGATGGGGCCGAAACAGGACACTCAGCAGGAAGACATATGCAGTACTTCTAGCAATGTTGATGTTTTTACCGTATGTTTTCACCATGATTTTGAGCTTAAGTTGAAAGAGATCGTAGACTTCTCCACATATGAATCGTCATCCCGCGGCTTTTCTCTACTGGAATACTTGGAACATGCCTGACATCGGGTTGCTTCGACATAGCCATTTTGGAGCCAAGTTTACCTTATGAGCTCCCAAAACCTTCTAGTTTAGCATAGGGAAAACAAATCTTCTTTTTGCACAGTTGGACTTAAGTTCCAAATAATCTTTTAATTCTCGACTGGAGCCACTCCCTAACTTTAGGATTGAGAGTAAGGCTCAAGAATTGCTGGCTGCTACACATCTAAGTCGGTTAAAATATACCTATCGGTATTTGTGGATTGAGAAATTAATTATTCTCTTGTACTTTCCCATGTTAAAGACAAATAGCTCATCAATAATTGAGTGGTTGGATGTTGGCAGAGGTTGGGGGGGCATCAAAGATAAGAATATCCAAGTGAAGATGTTTTAAGAAATCCAGGCACTACTTCGTTTTATCCATAGTTTGAGTTCGACGTCCCCATGCGCCATGTCCTCTCGAAAAAAGGCAATTCCAGGCTGGAGAAGCGTGCAATCATGGTGTGATAATGAGCTAAAGCTAAGTCAATGGCTGGTGGTACTGAGTCAGCCAAGGCATCTTTGCCTCATGTGTCATATCCCTCCTGTCCTGTGCATGGAGATACTCAAATAATAACCAGGAATAGTAGGATATTCTTCTTGTGTCAATTTGCGTTGGACTGAGCTCGCGTCATTTGATTGGGACGGGAGTGCTTGTAGATCACTTTGAAGTTGATCAAACCCAGAAGCAAAAATGATGATGGCAGTGTCAAATCGGAATAAAAAGAAGAAACAAAGTTAGTATAATGAGATCGATAGGTAAACTAGGCAGCCTCTAGCCTTAACGAGGAACAGGGATATTTAAAAGGTTGAAATGCCGAGGACTATCGATCACTGGATCTCGCAGCGATTTGAGCTATCCAAAACAATGTTACTTGCTTTGATTAATGAAAAGCGGCCTGAGCATAGTTTTCGCCCCCATTGAGGATCTTGAACTTTAAAGTGGTTTTCACACGATGATTAACTCAAGTTTATTCTTAGAGATCACGTTTGGCATAAACCTTCACTCGCACACCTTGAGGCTGTCCAAGATACTACTCAGACCCCAGCGGTTCCACCTAATCTGGCATATTCCAGTCTCCTTGCTTAAGGACACCCTTTAAAAACTCAAATCTATTGGCACAATTTTAAGCTTACCATCCCCTTCTTATCCATCCGCAACTAAGCAAAACCACACGAAACGATTGCTCAACTTGCTAGAAGTCTGTCTCAGTGTTTTCATAGCAGAAGACAGGACGAAAAGGAAGAAAGAACGCGACACGGGTAACGATAGTCACATTTGACTAATCTATGGGAAAGTAAAAGGTTCAGAACAGTTCCATCATAAAGAAGACATCCACATGAAATGTGCCCCCGGGCAGTGCCTTCATTCACTTTCACTTCTCAGAAGTGAATTTTATTTTGTCCTCTCTTTTTTTTTTTTTTTTTGGCTTGCAACTTGCGCTAAGTTGGCTGTGATTTTTTTGTCCTCTCTTTGATAACATCGTTGACAGAACCTGCTCAAGTTCCGAGCCTCTTGCAACAAGAAAAACTCCAAGAAAGGTTCTTCCCGGTCAATCACGCCAACCTTAAAAAGAAAGTGAGCTCTCGCACTTAAATATATGTGTTGACCATTTGAATAGGTGTTTAACAGTCAACCCACATGGCACATGGACCGAACCAATAACAGCCTGTCATCTAACCATAAGCCTCATATCAAATCAAACTAAATACAACATGTACAGGGACACCGGATGAAGAAACAAGAAGAGAAATGGAGATGAGGCACACGCTACTCTGCAATAAAAATGTAAAGAATTAATCTGCATCCGCTTGATGGAAATCCTCTGATGATACATGAACAGATTTAGATTAGATTAACACAACAAAATTCCCAGCAAAGAAAATGGTGGGAAAAATGAACTATCCTATATTATAGACAGGAAAGATCGAGCAATACCCACAAGAGGTGGTATGCAATCTCACAAGGGTCAGGACAAACTATTTCCTCTTCCAACATCAATATCGAAAACCCCAAAGCACAATATGCCCCAAAGCCGGCACTCAAAGAACTCGAGTCCGAAAATGACTATAGAATGACTCCATCCACAAGGTTTCAAGAACATGCAAGTTCTTCAAATGCCTTGCAAGAGAATGACGCATAAGGTTTAGGAGGTGCATGAGATGCTGGAATCAAATCTCCAAGATCGCAATCCACGGTCTTCCCAGGGAGCTGTTTTCTCGTGGCCAAAAAGCATCTTCACCTTCCAAACATGCCAATATAAGCCACCTCACATTCGAAGAAAGTTACTCAGCCACTCTCTCTCTTGCAGTTTCCTGGCAGCAAATATCTATACTTCTTTGCATTGTTTAACAAATAGGCAGGAAGATGAACAGCTGAGTAAGAATGAGTCATGGCCCCCAACTTCCCGATTATCTCTTTAAACGTGTGTTCTTCAGGAAACATGTCAAATAAATTAGCCCCTTCGCAGATGACATCCTGAATCCTTGTCGGGTCTAAATAATGAGAAAATCGGACCCGGTCATTGTGGCTGTAAGCTTTCATCTTGAATATGAACTCACTTATGCGGCGAAAGCAGAAGCTACAATGCCAACCTGAATCAGACAACAAGTCGTCACTCTGTCTAAAATGCGCATATCTCGTACTGCCAGATTGATACCTGTGGACCGATGCTCTCCAGCTTTTGTTATCTACAAAGAACTCAAAAGAGTACAAATAATTCCTCAGCTGCAAATGAAGTTTAGGTGGGATGTCATCACACCACCTGAGAAGATTGATCGTGTGTGCACTAGGTATCTCGTCCACGTCTGACATAATCAACAAGTCATCATCCCCAATGCCAGCAATCCTAATTAGCTGGTCTAGAGCGACTCTCTGATAAGCCTCTTCAACAAATGGATTCTCTCCTTTTTTAAACCTTCCTCCAACTGTACCATAAATCAGCCGAGGCTCAACAAACTTAAACTTATCTCGATTTTTCTTAAAAATCAACCTCTTGGGTAGTCCAGTAAATGTTGAGTTTGACTCGAGCAGTACAAACTGTGTCACATAAGGATACAATTCCTTCCACCGAATTGTCAGGATGTCAACCTCATTGTTGAACAGAACCGCATCATAGACCCGCCTTGGGAACTCACGGATTCGCCATCCATGAAGTTTGCAAAGAGTTTCCATCGACACGTTTTCATTATAATAATGCGGAATTACATGAAAAGGCTTTGGAGGGGATTCCCATAGGGGTCTAAAGAAATAGGAAATCTTCTGTCCATGCAAGTACAGGCCGCAAATTCCTACTGGGATGACAACAAACAGAAATAGGTGCGTCTTCATATCTATCTCTCGAAGGACACAGCGAAGTCTTGACATACCCCGAGCTGCACGAGTTGCCTGCTGCATATTAGAGGACAAAACTTTCTAAGATATCAAGTCAAAATGCAGGGGCAGAAATACAAACTGAAACACCAATCTTCCAGTCAAAAGAGAAATCACGATCGAAGGCGTCTAATCCGACTATCCGAGTATCAAAAGCTAACAACATGAGCATCAAATCTTTGAAAATCAAGCAAAACCGTGAATGGTTCAGTAGGCCTCGAAGACATCGAAACGTTCTGAAAGTTGGCTATTCAGGAGAAAATCATGTGATTCAAAGAGCAACTTCTCTAATATTTAAATTGATCACGCCATGAATAATCCATAATAAAAAGAGGCAATGAAGCAGCAGGATTCCAGAATCCCCAAAAAAAAAAAAAAAAAACTTTTACAGTCTAGATTTTAAAGCGGAAGATTATGCCCGATTTTAAGAGCCAAAAGAATGAGAAAATGGATTATCTTCCCCAACATTGTCACCTGACGCCAAAAGGGCAAAAATCTCACCTTTCTTTCTGCTTGAAAAGGGGAATTCATTGTCTCCCCCAGCACGAAGCAAGAGAACATTTTTTTTTTCACGAAAAGCAAACATAAGCCAAGGCGAAACGACATCAATCGACAATACTATTTCTAGGGCTCAATAAATTTCATCTTTTTGATAGAAAGGCAAAACTGGTAGGTCATACGCAACAACAACATATGGCACACTCCCTAAATTTCTCCATACTTGCAAAAATAAAAAATAAGAAATCGGACTTTCCATCACCCCGAACTCAGAAAAACAACAACGAAGAGGTAGGAGAGATTTTCCCTGAAATTTCGAGGGAATCAATCCCGATGATGGAAATAATAACAACCCACTTCTTTGTTCTTCCTCTTCTTCTTTTTTCGCAAGGATGTGGAAAAAGAGAAAGGGAAAGAAAAAGGGAGAGAGAGAGAGAGAGAGAGAGATGAAGAAGAAGAAGAATTACCCGGCCACAAAAGTCTTCGCAGATATCGTCAGTCTTCTTGGAACTAGAATATCCATCGGGCATCGTGAGACGCGAAGCGGAACGAGGCGACGGATTCAAGGATTGAAACGAACGAGGAAATGCCGCTCCAATCCCCTCTCTCTCTCTCCGGCGGCGGCACCACCCTCCGACGGGACGATCGTCGAAACCCAGACCAAGAAACCGTCAACGGAAGGGACCTGAGGATCGCCGGCGGGAAGAGTATCGGGCTGCGGGGGCGACACAAGGCGACGGTTCGTCGGAGGGGGCTGTTGCCTTCTCTCTCTCTCTCTCTCTCTCTCTCTTGCTCTGTCTTTCTGTATTCGTCTGTGGGGGGGGTTGGGATTAAGGGGAAAGAACGGAACTTGGAAGGTCAATTATAGCCGTTTGGTGGTTTCCCTTCTCTCTTCTGAAGCCTGCACGGTGACTCCCGGACGTATATATAGAGAGAGGAGAGAGAGCGTACTGAAGCAACCAAGACAAAAAAATCCATTTTTTCCCTTTTTTTTTTTTTTTTTTTTCTGTCTACCAAAAGGAAAATGAGGGGTGATTTGCGAGGAATTCAACCAGTCGATCCGATCCCTTCCTGAAAAGACAAAAAAACAGGTTGATTCGACGAGTACGATGGTCGGATTCGATAGACTCGATCGGTCGACTGTTGATGCGGTCGTTGATCAGGCCTGTTCAATCTAATTTTCACTCGTAGCTCCACACGTCCATTTATTTTATTTAATTCGAATCATTTCTCATTCGTTTGACCGAGTAATATCCCCGTCGATATCTAAAACTATCTCCATTTTCATTAGTGCCTTTTTCATTGATTTGCATGTTTTTGCCGTAGAAATAAGTGGTTCGTGTCGAATTGACCCGATATTATTATTTTGTTCTTTACAATTGACTTTTGGTCGGTATCGAAACGCGTCTATGGTTGTTAAATATAGATGCAACATATTTTTCTTAAACTTTGATTTATTTCTTTATTAGACCCTATCCCTTAAAACTTCCAAAACAGAAGTATGACACAGCTTGCAAAAAAAAAGAGAGAGAAGAAGAAGAAAGCATAATTCATAGCATAGCAATCACAATGTCATGAAAATGGAAAGCAAAATACTTTTTCTATTTTTTGTGCTGGGACTCATAAAAATATCTATAGAGGCAAGTTGGACCCAAAATTGAAGACAAAATGACACATGATGTTAAACTATTAATAATTCTTGTCTGTCAAGAAGTGGAATGTTCAAACACAATCATCGTCCGCTATATAATCAAAGCAAGACAAATGCAAATTTTAATGCTTACGTGTTAAGAAAAATGAGTTTTTAGTATATCACAATTGAGGTAGAATTATTTTCAGTTACATAATAACACAGACTTTATATGACTAAACAACAATCATTTTTAGCTATATGACACAAGCCGATGGTTTTTACCTAAGACGCTTTTTTTGGCCGTGGGTCGATTGAATTAGGGGGGTCAAGGTTGGCTTTGGCGATCATTTTACTGGAACTCGAAAATTCGACTCTCCACGGACCCGGCGTCTTTCATCCAAAGAAGCTCGCTCGCATGGGATTCACATGATCCTACGGCTCGAAATCATTGGGTCATGCGAGCCAGGATGCGTGCGAAGGTATTTGCCGGGACCTTTACTTCATCATCCGTTTGATATGCGGAAAGCATTAAAGGTAGGGCGCCAATCCGACGGTCGAGAAGCTCCCCCGCGAGGTCGCTTGCACCGTAGAATCGCACCACCAGATTTAAAAAATAAAAAGTAAAAAAGCAGAAAATGTTGTCCGCCGTAGCGAAGGACCACGTGCCTCCTTGGACGGTTGCCCAAAAAAATAAAAAAATAAAACATCATTAACGAAGAAGCCGTTTCTTCGGTTTCGCCGGCTCGGCCAACCTCGGACGCTTCGAAATTACGATCGGGCCCTCCCCTCGGCGCCCCTTCGGTCCCAATTCCACGAGCTACGGAGAAAAGAAGAGTTTTTTTTTTTTTTTTTTTGCCGTAATGCCGTAGCTCGCCGACTTAGCTCACCTTCTGAAGCACAGCACCGATTATACCTCAGAGGAGACTGGCCTAACAACCTATCGCCGGAGCCCCCGTTTAAATCATGAAACTATTCTGAGAGTCGTGACGACTCGGGGAAGTCGAACCCCTAATCTGGTGCCAAATCGGGGTACATCTCAAACACAGTAATGTATGAGTGGATTTTTTTGATAAAAAATAATTTTTTTTGCTCTTTCTATAAATCATAAAATAAGATAAAAAATAGAATTTGTTTTATAATGTCGTGAACTTTGCGATGTGGCCTTTTAGGGCTCCTCCCTCTTTTTCGTGGCGCGAAAAAAGGGACAAAAGAAATGAAAAAAAAAATTGAATTAAAAGTGGGAAATCAGAAAAGCTCCCCTGCAAAAAATTCACTTTTTCGAGTTTGCTATTATAAAACAAAAACACCCTTTTGGTCGCGTAGCTATATATAGTCTTAGAGCGTTATTATTTTCTTAATTAAAGAAAAAGGAACAACTCTACGTTGATTATTAAATGGTCTCGAGAGTTATCATCCCCCCTCGCACTCTCGCTGATCGGGTCGTGGCATTACCGTCGACGGCGATCAAAGGGGACAACGATGCAAACTTGGAGATCGACGTCGATTACTTAATGGTCTCGAGAGTTATTCGTCTCCCTTCACATTTATGTGTCGTGACCATGCGGATCGATGGTGGTTCAAAGGACAGCAATGCGGACTTGAAGACCGGTGTCACTTCAATTCGGAAATTTAAATCGACAAGTCAATGAATGTCATTATAAAGAGCGTACGTCACGAAAATAAAATAAAATAACAGAAATTAGATAAAGGCCCGGGGGGAGGAGAACACTATTCCTAGTCTTCGCGACTAAGAAATCTCGAAAAGACGGGAGAATTATTCTTCCTTTGTTCCTACCGAACCGCTGTGCCATCTGTCCTCGGACATGCCTTCCCATTTTTGCACATATTTTAATAAAACACCATAATTAATTAACTAATTCGACTAATTAATTAATTGATCGATTAATTATTTTCACTTGTAAAGTGAGAGATGGCTTCGACAGCTAAGCCCCCATGTGGAGGGGGCGAATCTTCAAATTTGGAGTTTGTTTATGGGGTAGCCATTAACGTCACCCCTTGCATGGACCAAGCACAAGAAGCCCAGAAATTCATTTCTTATTTTATCGAGTAAACACGAATATTATTATTATTTTCATTCATTTTATAATGCATCCGATTCACTGATGACACGATGGTTTTAGGAATCTAAGCCACTCGACATGCATATCCGATTTATTTTATTTATTTTTATATTTTGCAAATTTATTTTCACATACATGAATAAGCTCGCAAAAAGAAAAAAAGAAATATGCCAACAAGCCATGTTAGCAAACAATGCAAAAAGTTTCGTGGGGCCATCGAAAAATTGATGCCACTTAAGATGACGTGATTTGATAGTTAAATGCTTGAATATATGATGTAAATTTATGTTTTCAACGTGTCGAATATTAAAATTGCCTTGTTTTTTTTCCTTACCTGAGTTAGCGCAATTTGCGAGCCCGATGCCTACGCACCACTGACCAATCCTTCCTTCCCTCCAGTTGGGTCGATGTTCTCATCGAAATTCGATGAGAAAATGGTGTCCGATGAGAAGAAGAAAAAAAAAAAAATTTGCAAGGTTTCTGGATATAGCAAACTGCCCTTCCTTGTCTGGCGTACTTTTTTTTTTTTTTTTTAATTGCTATTATTTATTTTTATTTGTTGTTTTTTTTTTTTTTTGTTTTGTTTTGTGGAAACGAAGTTTTCGAAGTGGGAGGATCGTTCTGTGCGGGCTACGACTGTTTGCCTGCTGTCCACGTCGCTCGAAATTTGGCACGACTCGGAGACGTTCTGTGCGGGCTACGACTGTTTGCCTGCTGTCCACATCGCTCGAAATTTGGCACGACTCGCAGACGTTCGTAGCAACTTCCCAGAAAGTTCTTTGTGGTGGGGGGAAATCGAAGTGGTCTTCTTCTTTTTTGTCCATCGCGAAAATTTAAAAAGCATATTCTCTTGTGCTCCGATGCATAATGCCACGTAAATTTTGTAAATTTGTTCTCCTCTTTTTCTTTTTCTTTTTCTTTTTATCCTTTCTAATTAACATCCTCAATTGAATTTTTCTGCTTTATTAAAAAGATCCTCAATTTACAAATTACAATATCCACGGGCACACACGCAATTCCAAAATTTTCTTTAAAGGCTCGCAAGTTTTGATTTTTCATTTTTCGGGATCAAGCGTGCGAATCGTTTGGAATTTTTCTCGGTTTTCTCTTTCTTGGTCAATTATAAAGAGACAATGACGGAGATTGAAGTCAGTTTTTCTATTTTTTGGAACATAACATGAAATTCTAAAAATCTAAAGATATTTGATACCAAGAGACAGTGTTATCTTGAGTCATAATCATAAGGACGGGAGTTAAAAGCACGACAACTCTCTTAGTCAATATAAAAATACGACAAACAATTATTTGCATTTTTCTTTTTTCTTTTTTTAACACCGTGTTCATGACCTGTGTGGAATAAGCAATTTTAGTGTTGGTCTAGGTTCCAGTTGTAACTTCGCACTTATTCATGCGAATTGGTTTCCAAAATTTTGGAATATGAAATTTACCATGCATACTTTAGAATGTAAAACTTATCCTGCTACAAGTACCGGGGTCGTTTTTAAGGTCTACCCATGTTCCATTGTATCTTGAATTGAATGGTTGCAATGGATCATTGAGTTTGATGACCATCGTTTGCTGCAATAGTTTACCCACCACGACTCATATTTAGACACATTAAGAATATGAAATGTTAATACAGTAAATATTCTAGCCATGGATATCCTAATTATTAGTATTTGAAACCTACCCCACATACTTTAGAGGCCCCCAAGCCGGGGGCGGGTCTTGGCAAGCGAGGACTAGGTCGGGCGGTTGATGAGGTTGTACTGGAGAGGGTAGGGGGCAAATGTGGTGGAGAAGAAACAGGGCGGCGTGGAGGGAAACGAGGATGATGGGAACGATGAGAGAGCGATGACAGCAAGAGACACGAAGGGGCGGAGGAAGAGGAAGGATTTGGTGAAAGGGCTAGTAGCAACACCTAGTGGGGGGGTGAATAAGTGTGAACACAAATTTACACAAATTTTCGCAAAGTTTAGTAGAAGTAATTTGTTCTTAGAATAAGACAGACTTTAAACGAATTCAAACTTTGAACAATTAGATAAAACTACGAATAAAATTGTTGTAACCAAATTTTCGGGTGCACCACCTAAAATTAGGCTAATAGATTGCTAAGTCTAAACTTAGCTCGGGCTCTCCCAAGTCTATACCAATTCGCGACTTAAGTTCAAATATTTAGCATGCAATTGATTTTTCAGTCACGAGTCGCCACTAATTAGTTTACGGTAGGTCGATTAAAAGAAATCCGGGCTACGGAAGCATGCCGGTTCGATAAAAAGGACTCTGGGCTATGAAAGCATGCCAGGTTAATATAAATGGATATTGGGCTACGAAAGCACGCCGAGTCGATAAAGAAGGACTCTGGGCTACAAAAGCACGCCAGGTTAAGAACTCCGGGCTACGGAAGCACGTCGAGTCAATGAAAATGGACGCTGGGTTACGAAAGCACGCCACATCAAGAACTCCGGGCTACGGAAGCACGCCGGATCTATTAAAAAGGACATCGGCACGCCGAGTCAATGAAAATGGACACTAGGCTACGAAAGCACGCCAGGTCAATATAAAGGAACTCCGAGCTACGGAAGCACGCCGAGTCAATGAAAATGGCCTCGGGCTTAGTCCGGCCTGTCAATTTAAAACTTAGAACCACTAATTCAAATCCACTTGTTACTGGTCCAATAAATAAATGCGAAACATGTAAATTAAAAATAAATGCACCTACATCTATATGCTATGCACTTAATTATATTTTTCGGGGATAAAATTAACCCCTAATTTTCTATGCAATAAATAAATGACCGGATCATCAAAATTTAGGTGTCAACAAAAATAAAGAGTTTAAGGAAGAGAATAATAACACAATGTTTATAGTGGTTTGGCTTAAATCAAGCCTATGTCCACTCTCCCACGCCGACAGCCTACTGGCTGGATTCCACTATGAATCAAGAGAGATTTTATAGCTTGATGATCTCAACTTGCTAGTGAAGAGTTTGCTTCTCTTTCACAAAGTCACACTATAAGTTTTTCTCTCTATTGAGTACAAATTTGAGCTCAGTGAATGAAATAGCAAGGAACTAGAAAGTTTCAGATTTTGAAATTTTTCTCTCATGCACACTATCGAACAACTAGAGAGTCTGCCTTAAATACTCCTTCATGCCTTCACAACCGTTGGCACTTTCCAAAGGAATTCCTCCAATCAACCAGTTAAACAGAATCAATTAAGAAGATCTCGAGTCATTTGATGATTGAGATGAAAGCTCGTTAATCATATTCACCCATACAATCAGGATGTAAGTTTCCATAAGTAGAACTTTCCAAGTTTACTTGCCTTCCAAAAGATTTGGATATCGAAATTGATTCCAATAAAGATAGCAAATTATGTAGGTGTTATATCCAACCAGAAAGTCATCCATAAGCTACACAAATCGAACTTTCAAAGATAATCCTGTATCTGGATAAGTCTTCATTCTTCAGTAGCATTTAGTCTGAAATCTGTCGGTGTGAGCAGACTTTGAACTTAAAGTCCGGCGGTCTTCACACTTTGACACTTCAGTTTGGAAGTCTTCAGACTAGACTATGAAAATGTTTTGTCAACTTTAAAATAGTAAATGAGCTTTATCCAACATTTGGGGGCGAGGGAGATCGATTTCGTTATTGTCATGGCTGAGCAGTGCGAGTAGAGCAGGAGGTCCGCTCAAATGCATAATGCCTCGTAAATTTTGTAAATTTGTTCTCCTCTTTTTTCTTTTTCTTTCTAATTAGCATTCTTGACTATTTTTTTTTTCTAAAAACATCTTCAATTTACAAATTACAGTATCCATGAGCACGCACATAATTCCAAAACTTCTGTCAAATGCTCACCAATTTTGATTTTGCAGATTTCGGGAGGAAGCACGTGAATCGTTTGGATTTTTCCTCGACTTTTTCTTTCTTGATAATTGATTATATAAAGAGAAAATGACGGAGATTGAAGTAGGCTTTTCTAGTTGCTGGAACATAATATGAAATTCTAAAAATTTGAAGATATTTGATATCGAGCGACGGTGCTACCTTGAGTTATAATCATAAGGATGGGAGTTAAAAGCACAACGACTCTCTTAGCCAATGATAAATACAACAAAGCAATTATTTGCTTTTTTTTTTTCACGTTGTGTCCATGACCTACATATAGGGATAAGCAATTCTAATATCGGTCTAGATTCTACTTGAAACTTTGAACTTATTTGTGAGAATCGCTTCCCAAAATTTTGGAATCTAGAACTTACAATGCATACTTTAAAACATAGAACCTAGCCTACCACAAGTCTTAGGGTCAACTCTTGGGTTTATTCATATTCCACTTATATTATGAATTGAACAATTATAATGATCGTTACGTTTAATAACCATTGTTTGTTGCTATGAAACATTAACAAATTAAAAAATCTTGGTCATGCATATTCAAAAACTTCTTTGTAAAATTCTAAACGCAAGTGAACGTGTCGAACAAGTAATATAATGATAAGAAAGAGTATCATCCCACGAAGATAGATGATTAATAAACTAATTAAATACTAAAATAGATTAATTCTAAAATTTATATAATAGATCAAAATATAATTGAGAATAAATTAAAAAAATTTGGAGACTAAATACAGTAAATCAATTAGATAAATATGTTAGAGCATTTGATTTCACCATAACCACTAGATATGAATTTCAGATTGTTGTAAGTACAATAACGATATCAAACATGTGATAGCGAAATTTCCTAATCTATTTACTATCCTATCTCTAGGTATAGCAAACTTACTCAGTTTATTAATCTACTATATCTCAATGTGAATTAAAATAAACATAAATGCATTAAAAACTAGGAGTGAGCAACCGGACCGGGTATACCCGAGAACCAGACCGGCCCACCTAAAAAACGGGGTCGGGAATCGGTTCCCAAAATTTGGAACCGGTTTAAACCGGTCCGGGAATCAATTCCGCTTGATTACCCACCCAGGAACCGGTTCCCGGACCGGTTTTGGAACCGGTTTTGTAAGTATAGGTCCAAAACCCTTTTTTTTCCCCCTTAAATCTATTCTTACTCCCGCAATCACACGGCATTTTTCCTCTTGGCTCTCTCAAACACGCATGGCGCTCCTCCTTCGTTGTTCCTGTTCCTCACTTGCTTTCCTCCCTCATCGGCTCCCTCTTGCACCATCCAACGGACGAACGGTTTTCGTTGCCGCCAAATTCTTGTGTATTATGTGGATCGGCTCACCTAATTTCTCTTTTGTAGGAGGAGTTATGCTTGCATAAATGAGTAGATTCATATTGTAGTTATGGGAATAAGACTAATATTAGACCCATGTTTGTTACTAATTGTTTGCATTATGATTTTGTTTATTATAATTAGCCATGTGGATCCTTAATTTTTGGTTTAGTCAAAAAGTTCATGTATTTATTTATTTCAAGTGCTTAATGTTTCGATATAAATTAGGAGGATTACGTTTTTTTCTTTCTTATTAATATAAAATTCGAAATCGTATAGGATATTGGGAGATTGCAAAACAGATTCTAGTGGAAACAGGGTTGACCCTAGAACCGGACAGGAAAAACAGGGTGGGTCGGGTACATGGTCCAATACAAATAAGGTCGGGTACAGGATCCAAAAAAGAGGAACCGGTTATAACATGGTCGGGTATAGGGTCCAAGTCTAGACTTTACCCACCTTAGACCCGATCACTTCTATTAAAAATTATGAATATTCCCGGTTTACAACCAGTCTTTTGGATTACCTTATCACTGAAAGCGGGAAAAGTACCAAAAAAGTCCTAAACCTATTGCATTGGTACCAATTCAGTCCTAAACTTTTCAATTGAACCAATTCAGTCCTAAACCTTTTTACATCGGTACCAATTCAGTCCATCCGGCCAATTTTGGTCTACCGGCGTTGACGTGGACATCGGCCGGTGATCGAAAGCTGACGTGGCAATTTTTAAATATTTTTTTGAATTTTTCCTTTTTCTTTTCTTTTCTTCCTTCTTCCTCCTTGCACTGTTCCGGCAGTGGCCGGTGAGGGTCGCGGCCCTCGCCCGACCTCTCCTAGGGCTGCCGGCAAGGCCAAGGCGAGGCTGGCCTCGCCCAGATTCGGGCAAAGCCGCCTCACCCACGGCCCTGGGCGAGGCTGAGCGAGGGTCGCGAAGCCCTCGCCGACCACCAACGAGGGTCATGGCCCTTGCTCGGCCTCCCCCAAGGCCGCGGGCGAGGCGGCTTTGCACGGATCTAGGCGAGGCCAACCTCGCCCGGCCTTGCCGTCGGCGAAGGCGGCCTTGCTTGCGGCCAGCGAGGCTGGCCTCGCCTAGATCCGGGCGAAGCCGCCTCGCCGGCGGCCCTGGGAGAGGCCGGGCGAGGGCTGCGACCCTCGCCGGTGGCAGGCGAGGGCTTTGAGGCCCTTGCCCAGTGGCCGACAAGCCTCACCGGAGGCTCGCCGGCCACCGCCAAAACAGTGCAAGGAGGAAGAAGGAAGAAAAGAAAAAGAAAAAGAAAAAATAAAAAATTCAAAAATAAAAAATAAAAAATTCAAAAAATATTTAAAAATTGCCACGTCAGCTTCCGGTCACCCGGCCGATGTCCACGTCAACGCAGCAGCCAAAATTGGCCGGATGGGCGAATCGCACCGATGTAAAAGGTTTAGGACTGAATTGGTCCAATTAAAAAGTTTATAACCGAACCAGTACCACGCAATAAAAGTTTAGGACTTTTTTTAAGACTTTTCCCCACCGAAAGCTACACAAATAACGCAAAGTATATCTCTATCCACATTTAATTCATAGTTATATATTATAATGAGCAATTGCATATTATCATTTCTCAGTCTCAAACATGCACATCAGATCATTCAAGTAGTGGCTAGTTACTCAAAAATATTATGCACACTAATATATAACTCACGTGACTGAAATCAATTGTAAAACATAAAAATCATGAAATTCACATCATCATGGTTAGGCTACATCGTAACCCTAACAAAAGAAAATTAGAACATAGTAAAAGAAGAAATAAAAATATAAATCAAACTCAGCATCTTGAATCAAATAACAAGAATTTTGTTACCACTTTTGTCTTCTCTTCAAAATACTTGAAAAACTCATAAAACAATGAAAAACGATCTAACAAAAACCTAGCTCCCCTCTCTAGCTCTCAATGTTCTCCTATTTATAGGATATATTGAAGATATCTATTTCCCAACGCTTGTAGATAACATTAGAGAACAAAATCAAGATTCCCTGAGTTGATATCAATCTTCAACTGTTTTTTTATTTGAATTTCTGATTTTTGCCATTCTTTTCCTTATCTTTTCCATATATCATTATTCTGCATAAATAAGGAAAATTCAAATAATCAGAAAGAAATCCAAATATATTCTCATAAATATTGCATTAATTGTTGCCTAAAATAGGTAAAATAACTATATTTTTATAGAGTTATCAATATTGTTAGAAATGAAAGCTCAAATTAGCAGTTTCAAACTATACAGTCATCATCAAATGCCATGAAATATCATTAAATTGTGCAAAGATATATAACAAGAAAAATACAAAAACTTGCTTGAGGTTCTAAGTTTCAAGTACCCGAAACCTAAAACCTGTCCATTAGGACTGATTTTCAATTCTTAGTACTTGAAATCTACTCTACATACTTTATAATCTCTATGGTTTTTGATTCTATCACGGAATCGTGCTTATCCGTATCCTTATCTATGTGTATTTAAATACCTTATTTTTGGTCGAAATTTGTAAATACCTTTGTTTACTATGGTTTAGTACGTATGGATGGAGAAAGTACAAGTGTCTTTGGTCAAGTTTTATCACAATGGATATCGAGAGTACAATCTAAAGAGAATAACAGAATCTCCCATTTTCATAGTGATTTGTAGCTATGTGAAGCACTGTATCTTTTAACTAGGGGTACAAGGTGGACACATCGATTGAAAGATATAACGCAAAGCACATGTCAACATACTAGGAACTCTTGCGTATTCCAACCCCTCACCTTAGGCACGAGAGGCTACTATATCCGCTTACCCCCCGATAGCCACTTCTCAAAAAGTGACAGTGAGTCTAACTTTCCCCAAAGGACTCCCTTGCTCCTAGGTGTAAAATTTCTCTTTCCCACATAGGAGGGAATACCCCCGAAATTTTATGTTTCAGAGCTTAGACGTGATCTTTTAAGGACTATTGAGAATATTGCGTGAAGAGAGTAACAGAAGTTCCCATCTTCATGGTGATTCATACCATCACTTTCTGCAAAAATGAAAGCAACTTTTGTTTCCACATGAGTGGAAAATGAGTGAAATCGAATATATTCCCTCAAACGTGGTCCACATTTTACCCAAAGCAAAAAAGGCGACAAAAGAAGAAGAAAAATCATAATTAACGTATTACGTAGGTTAGAAATTGCCAAAGTGAACCCCAATCGCCTTATATAACATGACAAATGTTGACACAGACATTTTTAAATAACTTTTATTTATTTCTTTTTCATGGCTAGTGACGGCCGGCCTTGCTCGGGTGAGGATGAGGGTGAGCATTGGCAAGGGACACCTGGGGAGGCCAATCCTCACATAGGCTAGGGCAGTCTCGTCGACACTCGCCCTCATCTAAGCAAGGCCTGATGAAGCCCACCCTCGCCCGTGGTGACGAGGCCAAGCCTCGCTGACCATTGCCTTTGTCGACCATTAGCAGAAAGAGAAGGGAAAGAAACAAAGAAAAAAAAATCACGAAAAAAAGTTCTCGTTAGCATTGTTTGTGTCATATAAGATTGTCTCATATGAGATCTCCGACATCCGGTTAGTAATTTCCGACCTGAATTGGTTACATGAACTTAATTGATAAACGTGAAAAAATTCAAAACTGAATTAATCAAATCGAAAGATTCGTGAGTAAATTTATATCAATACAGTAAGTCTCGAGACTTTTCTGGTACTTTCCTCGGCATTTCGTCGTACAAGTCGATAGGAAATGCACGCGGGGTTCGTTACTTATTGTGAAGATCCGAATGATGTGGAATCGAAAGTACGAACTTA
Source organism: Eucalyptus tenuipes (assembly GCA_014182365.1). Lineage (NCBI taxonomy): Eukaryota > Viridiplantae > Streptophyta > Magnoliopsida > Myrtales > Myrtaceae > Eucalyptus > Eucalyptus tenuipes. The sequence goes on from CM024546.1 coordinate 24,315,680, forward strand.
GGTTGGGGCCCTGGGCTCCGTCGGCCCATTCCGGCGACCCGGCAGCGCAGCCACGTGTCCCCTCCGCTCGCCCCGATGACGTTTCGAACGCTCCAAAGAATTTTCTCCCCTCCTCCCGGGCCGCCGCGGGACCCACCGTGCCGTCGCGTCCGCGACACGTCGCACGGCCCGCCCGAAGTGCATCTGGGCCTGGACGTGGGCCGACGGAGCTGCTGGAGGGCCCAATATCTCCAGCTCCGTCCCGCTCAAGGCCCATCAGAAGTCTCGTCGACTGGTTCCGCCATGCTTTCGGCGGTCCTCCCGCTCTGCTCGCGGCTGCTCAGCCATGCCGATGGCGATGGCGATGGCGAAATCGCTCTCCCTCGCCCCCAAATCCCTCCTCTTCCTCCGCCCCTTCGCGTCTCCCGCCGTCCTCGCTCTCTCGTCGTCCTCGTCAATCGCCCGACCCAGCCCTCGCTCGCCAGGACCCGCCCCCGTCTCGGAGGCGGCGGGCGCGGCGGCGAGAGCGCCCCCGCCCCCGAGCCGGACGCCTCCGAGAGGCCCGACATGGAGCTCGGGTTCGACGACTGGGCGGATCGGAAGCTCTCGCCGGGGGCGGATCCGAGGATGGACAAGTCGAAGAGGAAGTACTACAGCAAGAGGATGAAGAGGATGTACGGGTCCAATTCCGAGGATGAGAGGAGGCGGACTGAGGCGGAGGGCGGGTTCGTGGAGTTGAGGCCCGAGGTGGTGGAGTTCCTTAGGTTGCGCAAGAGGGAGGAGGAGCTGTACTTCTACGATGCGTTCGCTTATCCCTGGGAGAAGGACAAGCATTACAAGATGGTGTATCAGCTGGAGAAGAAGCATTTCCCCGAGCATTGCCTCGATAAGGCGTTCCTCGAGCCGGGAGAGAGTGGTGGGTCGAAGGGAAATGCGGGCGCGAAGGGGAAGAAGGATAAGAGGAGAGTGAACGAGGGTAAGGAAAAAATGGAGGATAAGAAATTGGTGTTCTTTGAGGAGGAGAAGAAGGATGGTGATGATATGACGATGGACGAGGGGAAGAAGGTGGAGGAGTTCTTCAAGTGTTTGAAGAAAGTTCCCAGTGAGAAAATGTGGTGACTGAGGGCGAGCCCTATGTTTTGACTCGCAGTGCTGAACTTCCTCCAAGATGGGATGGGCCTCATGGGACGGTGGTTTGATAAACAAACCCAAAGGTGGGTCTTTAACTGAATAACTGAACTTTTTTTTCCTGAAAAACTGATTAACTAAGTTGATTGTCTAAAAGTGTGGGTGACATCTTTGCCCGTACTGTTTTAGAGACTAACTTGAAATGGCAACCCAAATGAGATTTTGGTTTAAATATCGTGGGAGCGACAATTGATAGGTGCACATTTAGTATCTGGTGATAGCTGAACTCTGAAGTGGCCTACTTTATGTTGTGCACCGGTCTGATGTAGCAGCAAGCATTCTCTTGTGTTTATGTGCAAAGTAAAAGTGGATGAGGTGTCAATCGAGTCCTTGAGCCATTCTCGAAAGATTCTCAGGTGGCTGCGCCCATGAAATAGCAAGAGAAGGCGTGTGAAAATAGCGGATAGAGATATATAAAGTTCAAGATGCTGAATTGACTGATTGTGGGCCTTTCTTCGATGTTGGGTTATATTTCATTCCGTTTATTTGGATGAGCAATTCCCGTAGCTCCTAAACTGTATATGCTGATGAAGAAGTATTCTAACTAAATAATTAGCTCTACCAGAGGATTTTTCTGGATTTATTTGGTTGTATACTACGCTTGTTGCACATTGTTTTTGTTGTCGTTCCTGCGCATCTTGGAATTTACTAAGTATCTTGAGTCATTTCCACATTAAGTGCAAGACACGTGCCCTTCAGTTCCTAGAAATATTCAATCTTATGATTTTTCATTTGCAATACAGGTTGGACTTCATTCACAGTTTGTGGAAAGCTTCGACGCCCGGTCAAAGTTAAAAAGGTGCCTGCTTGTTACTGTTGCTCCACTTAGGTGCTTCCTGGAAAAGTAACCTACTTTTCCTTCTCTACTCTTCTATTTCTCTTATAGGTTGGGCATGCTGGTACTCTTGATCCTATGGCAACTGGATTGTTAATTGCATGCGTGGGTATAGCTACCAAGCTAGTGGAGACGTAAGATTTGAACCTTCTTCTGATTAGCTTTCTTAGAGAGAAGTTCATTCTAGCTTCATGAATGTTATCACTCCGTTCTAGATTTTTATGGTCTTTTAGTTGATTGTATATATGATTGTGAGTGAATCCTTTCGTGGTAAATTGCAATGAGAAAACTTGGTTAGAACTTTACGAACATGGTTGTTGCAGATATCAGGGTATGGTAAAGGGTTATAGCGGGGTTTTCCGTTTAGGAGAGGCGACATCAACTTTGGACGCTGATTCGCCATTTTGAATATTCTCTCTAACAAGACCTGTCCCTTTAATGTTTATGTACCATACTCATGTTTAAGAATACCCAAATAAGTGCCTCTAAAGAGTTCAATAATTTTTTGTTTTATCTTACTTTGTTGGGGTACTTAGTGGGGGTGTGTGAGAATGTGGGGAAAAGGCTCTTTGATGGCCATGCCATCCTTTTTCCCCTCATCCTTTTTTGGGGTCGATGGTATGCAACTAACACTGAAGTTGGTCACCTCCTTTCTTAGATCATCCAGCGTGAACCTTGGGAGCACATCAAAGATGAAGATATAAAGAGAACTGCGGCATCCTTTCTTGGAGAGATCTGGCAAGTCCCACCAATGTTTTCAGCCATAAAAGTAAGTTAATGATTAACCATCTTCTCTTTGGATCTAGTAGAGGGTAAATGGTGCTTTTGTTTAAACATGCATTCAGTATCGTTTGTTCATATTCATTAATATCTAGAAATCTTGTGGTGCAGTCTTTGATAAAAAATAGTACCCTAATGCGGTGCTTGTGGTCGTTGACAGTATAACTAATATTCAGTCGATATATTTCTCTGCATTCTATTATGCACTGGCATGTTGCTGAAGTTATTTTACTGTTTTGGTCTTGTATAGGTTGGTGGAGAAAAAATGTATGATAAAGCAAGAAGAGGAGAAACTGTCGAACTTTCACCCAGAAGGATTTCGATACTCAAATTTGACATTGAACGCAGCCTGGAGGACAGGTTTTGCTCTTTCTTTATTAATCTTTTGAAGCAATTCCTCCTATAGAAGGACAGCGGGCTAACCCATGAAGCTCCCTAAATGCTTCCCTTCAATGAACAGAGGCTAATGAAGTGACTTTGTGTAGCCAAAGAAGGGCTTATCAGTAGGAAATGGATATATAGAACTTTTGGGATAAATAGACTGATTGACTTGTCTCTTGCCTTACTTTCTGACTTATTGTCTTGAAAATTCGAGCGCACTTTGCATATGTTTCGCTTGTGTGCAATGAGCATCTTGATGTGCACAAACAACAATTAACACTAATCAAGAAAGCTAGAAATGATGCTAATTTTGTGTCTCTCATGTAAATTTTTTGTTTGGCCAGTCTGGTGTGTGAATTAAACGAGCTTTTTCTGAGATGGCAAACGAGGGCATTTTTACAATGTTATCCTGAAAGGAAGAAGTGCTTGAAATTTCATGCTCTTCTAGAATGGCAGAAGTAGTTAAGGAAGGCTGGAAGCTCATTCCTTGTTAAGCTTAAATACTACTGAAGATGAACAATCTAATTTTACATTCTAAGATTGATGTTCACAAATCAGTTGAACAATTACTCTCAACACCTAGACATCTCTGATCGAAACTATATCTGCTACCTGGGCTTCTTCTTTCTCTCACTGAAGGATGTCTTTTTCTGATGTGACGCTAAAGTGGCTTGAAACTACTTTTGTGGAATGGGAGTCATAGTGCTCAAGTATGATGATTTTCATCACTGTTTCTCTCATGAGATCTAGTATTCCAGAGACTTTTTCTGCAAAGCATTTCAAATTATTAATTCCCAGGGAAATGCTAGCTGAATAATTATGACTGTCTGTGGTTTTAAGTTGGGATAAATGCAGAGACAAGAATCAGGGTTATGGCTGTTGGTTGACTGACGACTTAAAGTTTAAAAAAAAACCACAATCAGGTCTCAAGTTCACCGTTCATGGAAATCAGACATCAGAGATGACGTGTGGCAGATGACCAAATATTCAACGCGGAAGCCACATGGGATTTCCGATACCTTAATTCCATTGAGAGCGAGCTTGACTTGTGATTTTGGTCTTTTAAGAACCTTAAGTCCTCAATTGACCAAAATAAATTTGAACTCCTCAATTGACAACATTAGTCCCTTTTATGTATTTATCCCGTTTTGCATTATGTAATGAGGCCTTCTTTTTCCTATTTCTTCCTTTGCAGACAAAATTATATATTCAGGGTAATGTGTTCAAAAGGGACGTACATCCGTTTTCTGTGTGCTGATTTTGGGAAGACCCTCGGCAGGTATTTACCAGGTTTCTAATCTCTATGATCCTTTGATGAATCACGGCTGAAAATGGAATTCATTGCGCCATTCCTTTGTTAACAACAGTGTCTGGAATGTTTACTGCTTTACTATCTTGAAATTGCAGCTGCGCTCGTTTGACTGCTTTAAGGAGAGACTCCATAGGTAAAGTCCCTTCTGTGCTATTTTTTTATTCTTGAATTAATCCATGTTTAAATCTTTTCTCCAAGTTATCTAGGGGTTGAGCATGAGGCGGTATGATATCACATAACTGTCTTACTTGCAACCTTTTGGTGGGTATTTCTTCCTTCACTTTGGATTCTAGGGCACGGGGGAGGGTCTTTGCCACAACTGTATGATATCGCTTGAGGCCGGCAAGGCCGACCCTCATCGATCGTGGCCTTTGGCCGGTCGTCGGAGGTTGGGCGACCGGCAGGGGAAAAAAAGAAAAAAAGAAGAAAAAAGAAATTAAAGAAATTAAAAACGTAACAAAATAATTTTAAAATTCGAAAAAAAATATATATATATATAAAACTTTTGTCCACGTTAGCACCAGCGTCCGGGTCGGCAAATTCCGGCCAAAATTGATCGGATTGACTCAATTGGCAAAAAGTAAAAAGATTTATAACTCAATTGGCAAAATTGAAAGGTTTTTGACTGAATTGGCAAAACTACAATAGGTTTAGAACCTTTTGGACAACTTTTTTACAATCATGGCGTGATAATAAGCTAAAGCTAAGTCAATGGGCTGGTGGTACCGAGTCAGCTTAGGCATCTTTGCCTCATGTGTCATGTCTCTGCTGTCCTGTGTAAGGAGATATTGTAATGATAATCAGGAATAGTAGGATATTCTTCTTGTGTCAATTTGCAGTGGACTGAGCTCGCATCATTTGATTGGGAACGAAGTGTGTGTAGGTCACTTTGAAGTTGATCAAACCCAGAAGCAAAAATGATGATGGCAGTGTCCAATCGGGAATACAAAAAGACAAAAAACAAAGTTAGGCTCTTTTCGGTAAAATTTGTTTTTGTTTCCCGGAACAACTATTTCTGTTCTTTTGTTCCGGGGAACGAAAAAAGAATAGAAACCTGTTTGATAAAAATTTTATTCCTGGGAAAAAAAAATCTATTTTTTTTGTTAAGGGAATAGATTTGGAACAGAAATAACAAATAAAAAAAAAAAGTCGCTTTTTGTTTTCGGGAATAATTTCTAGAATCTATTTTTTTCTTTTTTTCTCTCTTCTCTTTTCTTCTTCTCTTTCTTTTCTTTTTCTTCGTCTTCTTCTTCCTTTTGGCCGGTTGCCTGCCTTGGACATGGCCGGCATCGACGACCGGCCAGATGAGGGCCGGCGATCTCGCTAGAGCATCGCTGGCCCCTGGAGACGTCAAGTCAAGTCGAGGCTCGACCTCGCTAGGCCAGGGCGAGGCCGACCTCACGCCGCCTGGGCAAGGCCGAGGCTCGCCGGACCTCGCCCAGCGGGTCACAGCCACCGCTGGCCAAAGAGAAAAAGAAAAAGAAAAAAAGAAAAAAGGAAAAAAAAAATATATATAATAGAAGAATTAAAAAATTTAAAAAAATTTAAAAATTTAAAAATCCTACCAAACGTATTTCTATCCCGAGAATAGAAATTTTGGGAAGTTACCAAAGGATATTGAATAGTTACAGGTAAACGATTTGTGTGAGATAAGGTAATCATGAACCCTTGACCAATGTACCTTGCAACTCGTATTGTTTGTTGACCGTAATTCATGAACCTAGTTACCATAGGGAACATATGTTCAAAGCCATCTCTGGCGATGAATCAACAATTCGAAGTGCTTTTCTTGCGTATTCTTGATATACCAACGTTTTCGTATAGGAATGAGGGATTCACAGATCCTCTAGACGTAGAGCGCGCAGGGCTTTGAACCCAAATACATTACCCACAATGGAAGTAAACATATTAGTAACAGAACCTTCTTCAAAAAGGTCTAAAGGGTAAGCTACATAACATATATATTGATTTTCTTCTCCAGCAACAGGCTCGATCCGATCATATCTTACATGAACAGGCTTTGTAAGATTCAGTAGAATAAGTAATGTGACTTAAGGTTCTTTTGTTCAGAAATTATTCCCGAGAATAGAATTAGAAAAAATCATTTCTTATTAAAAATTGTTCTTTGGAACAAAATCGTTACCAAACGCACACTTAGTATAATAGGTAAATTAGGCTGCCTCTAGCCTTAATGAGGAACAGGGATATTTAAAAGGTTGAAATGTCAAGGACTATCAATCACTGGAGCTGGCAGTGATTTGAGCTATCCAAATCAATGTTTCTTGCTTTGATTAATGAAAATCAGCCTAAGCGTAGTTTTCGCCCCCAATGAGGATATTGAACTTCAAAGTGGTTTTCGCACAATGATTAACTCAAGTTTATTCTTAGAGATCACGTTTGGCATAAACCTCCGCTCGCACACCTTGAGGCTGTCCAAGATACTACTCAGACCCCAGCGATTCCACCTAATCTGGCATATTCCAGTCTCCTTGCTTAAGGACACCCTTTAGAAACTCAAATCTATCGGCACAATTTTAAGCTTACCATCCCCTTCTTATCCATCCGCAACTTAGCAAAACCACACGAAACGATTGCTCAAGTTGGTAGAAGTCTGACTGTGTTTTCATAGCAGAAGAAAGGACGAAAAGGAAGAAAGATTCGGGTAACGATAGTCACATTTGACCATCCCCTTCTTATGCATCCGCAACTTAGCAAAACCACACCACACGAAACGATTGCTCAAGTTGGTAGAAGTATGACTCAGTGTTTTCATATCAGAAGAAAGGACGAAAAGAAAGTAACGATAGTCACATTTGACTAATCTATGGGAAAATAAAAGTGCATCCGCAACGTAGCAAAACCACACGAAACGATTGCTCAAGTTGGTAGAAGTCTGTCTCAGTGTTTTCATAGCAGAAGAAAGGACGGAAAGGAAGTAACGATAGTCACATTTGACTAATCTATGGGAAAATAAAAGGTTCAGAACGGTTCCATCATAAAGAAGACATCGACATGAACTGTGCCCCCGGGCAGTGCCTCCATTCACTTTCACTTCTCAGAAGTGAATTTTATTTTGTCCTCTCTTTGATTTTTGTATTTTTTTTGCTTGCAACTTGCACTAAATTGACTGTGATTTTTTTGTCCCCTCTTTAGTACCATAGTTGACAGAACCTGCTCAAGTTCAGAGCCTCTTGCAACAAGAAAAACTCCAAGAAAGGTTCTTCCCGGACAGTCACGCCAACCTTAAAAAGAAAGTGAGCTCTCGCATTTAAAAATATGTGTGGACCATTTGAGTAGGTGTTTTAACAGTCAACCCACACTGCACATGGACTGAACCAATAACAGCCTGTCATCCAACCATAAGTCTCATATCAAATCAAACTAAATACATGTACAGGGACACCGGATGAAGAAACAAGAAGAGAAATGGAGATGAGGCACACTCTACTCTGCAATAAGAATGTAAAGAATTACTCTGCATCCGCTCGATGGAAATCCTCTGATGATACATGAATAGATTTAGATTAGATTAACACAACAAAACTCCCAGCAAAGAAAATGGTGGGAAAAATGAACTACCCTATATTATAGACCGGAGAGATCGAGCAATACCCACAAGAGGTGGTATGCAATCTCACAAGGGTCAAGACAAACTATCTCCTCCTCCAACATCAATATCGAAAACTCCAAAGCACGATATGCCCCAAATCCGGCACTCAAATAACTCGAGTCCCAAAATGACTATAGAATGACTCCATCCATAAGGTTTCGAGAACATGCAAGTTCTTCAAATGCCTTGCTAGGGAATAACGCATAAGGTTTAGTAGGTGCATGAGATGCTGGAATTAAATCTCCAAGATCGTAATCGACAGTCTTCCCAGGGAGCTGTTTTCTCGTGGCCAAAAAGCATCTTCACCTTCCAAACATGCCAATATAAGCCACCTCACATTCGAAGAAAGTTACTCAGCCACTCTCTCTCTTGCAGTTCCCTGGCAGCAAATATTTGTACTTCTCTGCATTGTTTAACAAATAGGCAGGAAGATGAACAGCTGAGTAAGAACGAGGGATAGGCCCCAACTTCCCGATTATCTCTTTAAATGTGTGTTCTTCAGGAAACATGTCAAATAAATCAGCCCCTTTGCAGATGATATCCTGAATCCTTGTCGGGTCTAAATAATGAGAAAATCGGACCCGGTCACTGTGGCCGTAAGCTTTCATCTTGAATATGAACTCACTTATGCGGCGAAAGCAGAAGCTACAATGCCAACCTGAATCGGACAACAAGTCGTCACTCTGTCTAAAATGCGCATATCTCGTACTACGACGATACCTGTGGACCGATGCTCTCCAGCTTTTGTTATCTACAAAGAACTCAAAAGAGTACAAATAATTCCTCAGCTGCAAGTGAAGTTTAGGTGGGATGTCATCACACCACCTGAGAAGATTGATCGTGTGCGCACTAGGTATCTCGTCCAAGTCTGACATAATCAACAAGTCATCATCCTCAATGCCAGCACGCCTCAGAAGCTGGTCTAGAGCGACTCTCTGATAAGTGTCTTCAACAAATGGATTCTCTCCTTTCTTAAACCTTCCTCCAATCATACCATAAGTCAGCCGAGGCTCAACGAACTTGAACTTGTCTCGATTTTCCTTAAAAATCAGCCTCTTGCGTATTCCAGTAAATGTTGAGTTTGACTCGAGCAGTACAAACTGTGTCACGTAAGGATACAATTCCTTCCACCGAATTGTCAGCATGTCAACCTCATTGTTGAACAGAATCGCATCATAGACCCGCCTCGGGAATTCACGGATTTGCCATCCATGAAGTTTGCAAAGAGTTTCCATCGACACGTTCTCATTATAATAATGCGGAATTACATTAAAAGGCTTTGGCGGGGATTGCCATAGGGGTCTAAAGAAATAGGTAATCTTCTGTCCATGCAAGTACAGGCCGAAAATTCCTACTGGGATGACAACAAACAGGAATAGGTACTTCTTCATATCTATCTGTCGAGGAACACGGCGAAGTCTCCACGTAGCCATAGCTGCACGAGTTGCCTGCTGCATATTAGAGTACAAAACTTTCTAAGATATCCAGTCAAAATGCAGGGGCAGAAATACAAACTGAGACACCAATCTTCCAGTCGAAAGAGAAATCGCGATCCAAGGCATCTAATCCGAATATCCAAGTATCAAAGGCTAACAACATGAACATCAAATCTTTGAAAATCAAGCAAAACCGTGAATGGTTCAGTAGGCATCGAAGACATCGAAACGTTCTGAAAGTTGGCTATTCGGGAGATGATCATGTGATTCAAAGAGCAACTTCTCTAATATTTAAATTGATCACGCCATGAATAATCCATAATAAAAAAAGAGGCAATGAAGCAGCAGGATTCCAGAATCCCAAAAAAAAATAATTAACAATCTAGATTTTAAAGCAGAAGATTATGCCCGATTTTAAGAGCCAAAAGAATGAGAAAATGGATTATCTTCCCCAACATTGTCATCTGACGCCAAAAGGGCAAAATCTCACCTTTCTTTCTGCTTGAAAAGGGGGAATTCATTGTCTCCCCCAGCACGAAGCAAGAAAACAATTTTTTTTTTTTCACGAAAAGCAAACATAAGCAAAGGCGAAACGACATCAATCGACAATACTGTTTCTAGGGCTCGATAAATTTCATCTTTTGATAGAAAAACAAAACTGGTAAGTTATCCACAAGAACAACATATGACACAGTCCCATAATTCTCCATACTTGCAAAGATTAGTAATAAGAAATCGGACTTTCCATCACCCCGAACTCAGAAAAACAACAACGAAGAGGTAGTAAAGATTTTCCCTGAAATTTCGAGAGAATCAATCCCGATGATGGAAATAATAACAACCCACTTCTTTCTTCTTCTTCTTCTTTTGGCAAGGACGTGGAAAAAGAGAAAGGAAAATAAAAAGGGAGAGAGAGAGAGAGAGAGAGAGAGATGAAGAAGAAGAATTACCTGGCCACAAACGTCTTCGCAGATATCGTCAGTCTACGACAAGGCGACGGTTCGTCGGAGGGGGTTGTTGCCTTGTCTCTCTCTCTCTCTCGCTCTGTCTTTCTGTATTCGTCTGCTGGGGGTTGGGATTTGGAGGAAAGAGAGAGCGTCGATTATAGCCGTTTGGTGGTTTCCCTTCCCTCTTCTGAATTTTGCACGGCGATACCCGGACGTACATATAGAGGAGGGAGAGCGTAAAGAAGCAACCCAAAAAAAATAATCCATTTTTTCGCCTTTTTTTATTTGTTGTTGTTGTTGTGTGCGAAGAGGAAAACGAGGGGTGATTTCCAATGAATCCAGCCGGTCGGTTCGTTTCCCATTCCTGAAAAGACAAAAAGTAGGTTGATTTGACGAGCACAATCGTTGGATTTGCTGGACTCGGACGACTGTTGACGCGGTTGCTAATCTGGCTACTCAATCTAATTTTCACTTATAGCTCCACGCGTCCGTTTGTTTTATTTAATTCGAATCATTTTTTATTTCATTTGATCCAGTAATACTCCCGTCGACATCATATCTATAGATGCAAGTTGAATTCAATATGAAAACGAAATAACGCGTGATGTTAAATGATTGATAATCACTTTTTGTCGATAAATGGAATGTTCAAACATAGTCATTGTTCGCTCTATAATTAAAAAAAGACAAATGTGAATTTTACTGCTTATGTGTTAAGAAAAATGAGTTTTTAGTATGTCACAGTCGAGGTAAAATTATTTTCAGTTACATAATAACACAAACTTTATATGATTAAACAACAATGCTTTTCAGTTATACGGCACAAGAGCCAATGGCTTTTACCTAAAACGCTCTTTTTTTTTTTTTTTTTTTTTTTTACCGTGGGTTGATTGAATTAGGGGACCATTTTATTGGCACTTGAAAATTCGACTCTTGACGGGCCGACATCTTCATCCGAAGAAGCTTGCTCGCGTGGGATTCACATGATCGTACGGCTCGAAATCATTGGGTCGCGTGAGCCGGATGCGTGCGAAGGTATTTGCCGGGACCTTTACTTCATCATCCGTTCGATACGCGGAAAGCTTTAAAGGTTTGGGCGGGGAACCAATCCGATGGTCAAGGAGCTCCCTCGCGAGGTCGCTTGCACCGTAGAATCGGACCACCAGATTTTAAAAAAATAAAAATAAAACATCATTAACGAAGAAAACAAGAGTTTCTTTTTTTTTGCTCTTCCTATAAATCATAAAATAAAATAAAATAAAAATTAGAATTTGTTTTATAAAGTCGTGAACTTTACGTTGTCGCCTTTTAGCGCTCCCCCTTTTTTTCGTGGCGTGAAAAAAGGGGCAAAAGAAATGAAAAATTAAATTAAAAGTGGAGAAAAAGAAAAGCTCCCCCGCAAAAAGTCGCTTTTTCGAGTTTGGTATTGTAAAACAAAAACACCCTTTTGGTCACGTACTTATTATATATATATATATATATATATATATATATATATATAGGTCGTGTACTTATATATATATATAGTCATGGAGCGTTATTATTTTCTTAATTAAAGAAAAAGGGACAACTTTACGTTAATAATTAAATGGACTCGAGAGCTATCATCCCCCTTGGCACTCTCGCTGATCAAGTGGTGGCCGCCGCCGCGGTCAACGGCGGTCAAAAGGGCAGCTATTCAAACTTGGAGACCGTTGATTATTAAATGATAGTGACCAGGTCGATGGCGGTCCAAGACCCGTTCCACATCAACTCATAAATTTAAATTTCGACAAGTCAATGAACATGGTGTATCTTCGCGATTAAGAAGTCACTGAAAACACGGAAGAGAATTATTCCTCCTTTGTTCCTACCGAGGCGCTGTGCCATCTGTCCTCGGACATTCCTTCCCATTTTTGCACATATTTTAATATTTCACCATAATTAATTAACTGATTCGATTCATTAATCGATTGATTCATTAATTAATTAATTTCGCTTGAAAAGTGAGAGATAGCTTCGACAGCTAAGCCCACATGTGGAGGGGGCGAATCTTCAAATTTGGAGTTTGTTAACGTTACCCCTTGCATGGACCGAGCACGAGGAGCCCAGCAATTCATTTCTTATTTTAGCTAGTAAACACGAATATTATTATTTTTCATTCATTTTATAATGCATCCGATTCACTTATGACGCGATGGTTTTGGGAATCTAAGCCACTCGACATGTATATCCGATTTATTTTTATATTTTGCAAGTTTATTTTCACATGCACGAATAAACTCGCAAAAAGATAAAAAAGAAATATGCCAACAAGTCATGTTAGCAAACGATGCAAAAAGTTTCATCGGCCATCGAAAGTTGGTACCATTTAAGATGACGTGATTTAATATTCAAATACTTGAATAGATGATGTCAACTTTTCTTTTCCGTGCGTGGAATATTAAAACCACCTTGTTTTTTTCTTTACCTAACGCCATTTGCGAGCCCGATGCCCACGCGCCGCTGACCAATCCGTCCGTCCTTCCTTCCATTTGGGTCGATGTTCTCATCGAAATTCCATGAGAAAATGGTGTCCGATAGGCCAAAAAAAAAAAAAATGGCAAGGTTTCCTGATATAGGAAAGTGCCCTTCGTTGTCTGACGCACTTATTTTATTTTATTTTCTAAAATTGCTATTATTATTTATTTATTTTGTGTGTGTGTGTGTTTTTTTTTTTTTTTTTTTTTGGAAACGAAGTTTTCCAAGTGGTGGGATCGTTGTGTGCGGGCTACGGCAGTTTGCCTGCTGTCCACATCGCTCTTTGGCACGACCGGAGACGTTCGTAGCAACTTCCCAGAAAGTTCTTGTGGTGGAGGGAAAATCGAAGTGGTCTTTCCTTTTTGGTCCATCGCGAAAATTTAAAAAGCATATTCTCTTGTGCACCAACGCATAATGCCACGTAAATTTTGTAAATTTGTTCTCCTCTTTTTCTTTTTTTTTTCTTTTTCTTTTTCCTATCTAATTAGCATCTCAATTGAATTTTTCTTCTTTTCTAAAAACATCTTCGATTTACAAATGACAATATCCATGGGCACATGCGTAATTCCAAAACTTTCCTTGAAGGCTCACATGTTTTGATTTTTCAACTTTCAGGATGAAGCACGTGAACCGTTTGGAATTTTCCTCGATTTTTTCTTTCTTGATCAATTCAAAGAGACACTGACGGAGATTGAAGTGGGTTTTCTATTTGTCGGGACATAATACGAAATTTCTAAAAATCTAAAGATATTTGATATCAAGTGACAGTTCCATCTCGAGTGATAATCATAAGGACGGGAGTTAAAAGCACGACAACTCTCTTGGTCAATAATAAATATGATAAGCAATTATTTGCATTTTTTTTTCTTTTTTTAACACCGTGTTCATGACCTATGTGTGGGGTAAGCAATTCTAGTGTTGGTCTAGGTTCCAGTTGTAACTTGGCACTTATTCATGCGAATCCATTTCCAAAATTTTGGAATATGAAACCTACCATGCATACTTTAAAATGTAGAACTTATCCCGCTACAAGTACCAAAGTCATTTTTAAGGTCTACCCATGTTCCATTGTATCATGAATTGAATGGTCACAATGAATCATTGAATTTAATTATTACCATTTGCTGCAATAGTTTACCCACACGACTCACATTTAGGCATAATAAGAATATGAAATATTAATAAAGTAAATATCATAGCCATGCATATCCCAATTTTTAGTATTTGAAACCTACCTTGCATACTTTAGAGGTCCCCGAGTCGGGGGTGGGTCCTGACAAGCGAGGACTGGGTCAGGCGGTTGACGATGAGGCCGAACTGGAGAGGGTGGAGAGGGTGGATGTGGTGGAGAAGAACGGGGCGGCGCGGAGGGAAATGAGGACGACAGGGACGACGAGAGAGGGAGGACAGCAGGAGCCACGAAGGGACGGAGGAAGAGGAGGGATTTGGGGGCAAAGGAGAGCGATTTCGGCATCGCCATGGCTGAGCAGTGCGAGCAGAGCAGGAGGTCCGCTCAAATGCATAATGCCTAGTAAATTTTGTAAATTCGTTCTCCTCTTTTTCTTTTTCTTTTTCTTTCTAATTAGTATTCTCCACTAAATTTATTTTCTTTTTTAAAAACATCTTCAATTTACAAATTGCAATATCTGTGAGCACGCACGTAATTCCAAAACTCCTGTCAAATGCTTGCCAGTTTTGATATTTCAAATTTTGGGAGGAAGCACGTGAATCGTTTGGATTTTTCCTTGACTTTTTTTTTCTTGATGATTGATTGTAGAAAGAGAAAATGATGGAAGTTGAAGTAGGCTTTTCTATTTGCCGGAACATAATATGAAATTCTAAAAATTTGAAGATATTTGATATCGAGCGACGGTGCTACCTCGAGTTATAATCATAAGGATGGGAGTTAAAAGCACAACAGCTCTCTTAGCCAATGATCAATACAACAAAACAATTATTTGTTTCTTTTTCTTCCTTTTTTTTTTTTCACGTTGTGTTCATGACCTACGTGTAGGGATAAGCAATTCTAATATCGGTCTAGGTTCTACTCGAAACTTTAAACTTATTTGTGAGAATCGGTTCCCAAAATTTGGAATTTGGAACTTACAATGCATACTTTAAAACATAGAACCTAGCCTGCCACAGGTATTAGGGTCAACTCTTTGGTTTATTCATGTTCCACTTAATTATGAATTGAATGATCTTGTGTTTAATGATCATTGTTTGTTGCTATGAAACATTGACAAATTAAAAATCTTGGTCATACATAGAATTGAATGATCTTGTGTTTAATGATCATTGTTCGTTGCTATGAAACATTGACAAATTAAAAATCTTGGTCATACATATCATTAGAAATAAAAGCTCAAATTAGTGGTTTCAAACTACACGGTCATCATCAAATGCCATGAAATATCATTGAATTGTGCAAAGAATATAACGAGAAAAATACAAAAACTTGCTTCGGGTTTTAAGTTTCAAGTACTCGAAACCTAAATCTTGTCCACTAGAATTGATTTTCAATTATTGGTACTTGAAACCTACTTTACATACTTTATAATCTCTCCGGTTTTCGATTCTATCATAGAATCGTGCTTATCCTTATCATTATCCTTATCCTTATCCACATATATTAAAATACCTTATCTTTGGTTGAAATGTGCAAAATATCTTTGTTTACTATGGTTTAGTACATATGAATGGAGAAAGTACACGTGTTTTTGGTCAAGTTATATCACAATGGATATCTTGAGTACCATATGAAGAGAATAACATAATCTCCCATTTTCATAGTGATTTGTAGCTGTGTGAAGGACGATATCTTTTAACTAAGGGTACAAGGGTAACACGTCGATTGAAAAATATGACGCAAAGCACATGTGAACATACTAGGAACTCTTGTGTATTCCGCCCCCTCATGTTAAGCACGAGAGGCTATTATATCTTCTTACCCCACGATAGACACTTCCTAAAAAGTGACAGTGAGTCTACCTTTCCCCAAAGGACTCCCTCAATCATAGGTGTAAAATTTTTCTTTCCCACTTAGGAGAGAATACCCTCGAAATTTTATGGTCCAGATTTTAGGCGTGACCTTGCAAGGACTATCAAGAATATCTCGTGAAGAGAATAATTGAATTTCTCATTTTCACGGTGCTTCATGGCATCGCTTTCTGCAAAAATGAAAGCACCTTTTCTTTCCGTGTGAGGAATATATTTCCCTCAGACTTGGTCCACATTTTACTCAAAGCGAAAAAGGCCTAAAAAAGGATGAAAAGTAAGAAATAAAGGCCAGAAATTGTCAAAGTAGACTCCAATCACCCTATATAACATGACAAAGGTTGACACTGACATTTTTAAATAACTTTTATTTTTTTCTTTTTCTTTTTTCTTTTTGCTCATGGCCGGTGATAATTGGCCTTACTTGGGTGAGGATGAGGGCGATGATTAGCCGCATTGGCAAGGGACACCTGGGGAGGCCAATCCTCACATAGGTTAGGGCGGCGTTGTTGACTCTCGTCCTCACTCAAGCAAGGCTCGATGAAGCCCACCCACGCCCGCGGTGACGAGGCCAACCCTCGCTGACCATTGCCTTTGTTGGCCACCAGCAGAAAGAGAAGGGAAAGAAACATAAAAAAGTAAAATAAAGGAAAAAAATAAAAAAATATGAAAAAAGTCAACGTCAACATTGTTTGTGTTATGTAAGACCTCTGATGTCCAATCAGTAATTTCCGGCCTAAATTGATTGAATGAATTTAATTGATAAAACATGAAAAGATTCAAAATCGAATTAATCAAATCGAAAGTTTCATGAGTAAATTTATATCAATGCAATGAGCTCAAGACTTTTCTGGTACTTTCCTCGGCATTTCGTTGCACAAGTCGACCGGAAATGCACGACCGGCAATGCACAGGAAGATCCGAATGATGTGGAGTCCAAGAAGTTAAATTGCGATGGCTTGGACGGAGGAGGGGAAAGGGGCCACCGGCTCCGTCGGCCCATTCCGGCGACCGGGCAGCGCAGCCATGTGTCCCCTCCGCTCGCCCCGATGACGTTTCGAACGCTCTAAAGAATTTTCTCTTCTCCTCTCGCGCCGCCGCGGGACCCACCGTGCCGTCGCGTCCGCGACACGTCGCACGGTCCGCCCGGAGTGCATCTGGGCCTGGACGTGGGCCGACTGAGCTGCTGGAGGGCCCAAGATCTCCAGCTCCGTCCGGCCCAAGGCCCATCAGAAGTCTCGTCGACTGGTTCCGCCGTGCTTTGAGCGGTCCTCCCGCTCTGCTCGCGGCTGCTCAGCCATGCCGATGGCGATGGCGAAATCGCTCTCCCTCGCCCCCAAATCCCTCCTCTTCCTCCGCCCCTTCGCGTCTCCCGCCGTCCTCGCTCTCTCGTCGTCCTCATTTCCCTCCGCGCCGCCGCGTTTCTTCTCCACCACCTCCACACCCTTCCCTCTCCAGTACGACCTCATCGTCAACCGCCCGACCCAGTCCTCGCTCGCCAGGACACGCCCCCGTCTCGGCGGCGGCGGGCCCGGCGGCGGCGAGAGCGCCCCCGCCCCCGAGCCGGACGCCTCCGAGAGGCCCGACGTGGAGCTCGGGTTCGACGACTGGGCGGACCGGAAGCTCTCGCCGGGGGCGGATCCGGGGATGGACAAGTCGAAGAGGAAGTACTACAGCAAGAGGATGAAGAGGATGTACGGGTCCGATTCCGAGGACGAGAGGAGGCGGAGTGAGGCGGAGGGCGGGTTCGTGGAGTTGAGGCCCGAGGTGGTGGAGTTCCATAGGTTGCACAAGAGGGAGGAGGAGCTGTACTTCTACGATGCGTTCGCCTATCCGTGGGAGAAGGACAAGCATTACAAGATGGTGTATCAGCTGGAGAAGAAGTATTTCCCCGAGCATTGCCTCGATAAGGCGTTCCTCAAGCCGGGAGAGAGTGGTGGGTCGAAGGGAAATGCGGGCGCAAATGGGAAGAAGGATAAGAGGAGAGTGAACGAGGGTGAGGAAAAAATGGAGGATAAGAAATTGGTGTTCTTTGAGGAGGAGAAGAAGGATGGTGATGACTTGACGAGGGACGAGGGGAAGAAGGACGTGATGGAGAAGAAGGTGGAGGAGTTCTTCAAGTGTTTGAAGAAAGTACCCAGTGAGAAGAATGCGGTGACTGAGGGCGAGCCCTATGTTTTGACTCGCAGTACTGAACTTCCTCCGAGATGGGATGGGCCTCATGGGACGGTGGTTTTTATAAACAAACCCAAAGGTGGGTCTTTAACTGAATAACCGAACTTTTTTTCCTAAAAAACTGATTAACTAAGTTGATTGTCTAAAAGTGTGGGTGAGAGCTTTGCCCGTACTGTTTTAGAGACTAACTTGAAATGGCAACCCAAATGAGATTTTTGGTTTAAATATCGTGGGAGGGACAACTGATAGGTGCACATTTAGTATCTGGTGATAGCTGAACTCTGAAGTGGCCTACTTTATGTTGTGCACCAGTCTGATGTAGCAGCAAGCATCCTCTTGTGTTTATGTGCAAAGTAAAAGTGGATGAGGTGTCAATCGAGTCCTTGAGCCATTCTCGAAAGATTCTCAGGTGGTTGCGCCCATGAAATAGCAAAAGAAGGCGTGTGAAAATAGGGGGTAGAGATGTATAAAGTTCAAGATGCTGAATTGACTGATTGTGGGCCTGTGGCCTCTCTTCTTAGAGAATGAAGGGCCTTCCTTCGATGTTGGGTTACATTTCATTCCGTTTATTTGGATAAGCAATTCCTGTAGCTCCTAAACTGTATATGCTGATGAAGAAGTATTCTAACTAAATAATTAGCTCTGTGAGAGGATTTTTCTGGATTCATTTGGCTATATACTAGGCTTGGTGCACGTGGTTTTTGTTGTCGATCCTGAGCATCTTGGAATTTACTAAGTATCTTGAGTCATTTCCACATTAAGTGCAAGATAAGTGCCCTTCAGTTCCTAGAAATATTCAATTTTATGATTTTTCATTTGCAATACAGGTTGGACTTCCTTCACAGTTTGTGGAAAGCTTCGACGCCTGGTCAAAGTAAAAAAGGTGCCTGCTTGTTACTGATGCTCCATCTAGGTGCTTCCTGGAAAAGTAGCTAACTTTTCCTTCTCTACTCTTCTATTTCTGTTATAGGTTGGGCATGCTGGTACTCTTGATCCTATGGCAACTGGATTGTTAATTGTATGCGTGGGTAAAGCTACCAAGCTAGTGGAGACGTAAGATTTGAACCTTCTTCTGATTAGCTTTCTTAGAGAGATGTTCATTCTAGCTTCATGAATTTTATCACACTGTTCTAGATTTTTATGGTCTTTTGGTTGATTGTATATATGATCGTAAGTGAATCTTTTCATGGTAAATTGTAATGAGAAAACTTGGTTAGAACTTACGAACGTGGTTGTTGCAGATATCAGGGTATGGTAAAGGGTTATAGCGGGGTTTTCCGTTTAGGGGAGGCCACATCAACTTTGGACGCTGATTCGCCAGTATGAATATTCTCTCTAAGAAGACCTGTCCCTTTAATGTTTATGTACCATACTCATGTTTAAGAATACCCAAATAAGTGCCTCTAAAGAGTTCAATAATTTTTTGTTTTATCTTACTGCGTTGTGGTACTTAGTAAGGGTGTGTGAGAATGTGGGGAAAAGGCTCTTCGATGACCATGCCATCCTTTTGCCCTCATCCTTTTTTGGGGCCGATGGTATGCAACTGACACTGAAGTTGATCACCTCCTTTCTTAGATCATCCAGCGTGAACCATGGGAGCACATCAAAGATGAAGATATAAAGAGAACTGCGGCATCCTTTCTTGGAGAGATCTGGCAAGTCCCACCAATGTTTTCAGCCATAAAAGTAAGTGAACGATTAACTATCTTCTCTTTGGATCTAGTAGAGGGTAAATGGTGCTTTTGTTCATATTCATTAATATCTAGAAATCTTGTGGTGCAGTCTTTGATAAAAAATAGTACCCTAGCGCGGTGCTTGTGGTCGTCGACAGTATAACTAATATTCAGTCGATATATTTCTCTGCATTCTATTATGCACTGGCATGTTGCTGAAGTTATATTACTGTTTTTGTTTTGTATAGGTTGGTGGAGAAAAAATGTATGATAAAGCGAGAAGAGGAGAAACTGTCGAACTTTCACCCAGAAGGATTTCGATACTCAAATTTGACATTGAACGCAGCCTGGAGGACAGGTTTTGCTCTTTCTTTATTAATCTTTTGAAGCAATTCCTCCTATAGAAGGACAGCGGGCTAACCCATGAAGCTCCCTAAATGCTTTCCTTCATTGAACAGAGGCTAATGAAGTGACTTTGTGTAGCCAAAGAAGGGCTTATCAGTACGAAATGAATATGTAGAACTTTTGGCATAAATAGACCGATTGACTTGTCTCTGGCCTTACTTTCTGACTTATTGTCTTGAAAATTCGAGCGCACTTTGCATATGTTTCACTTGTGTGCATTTAGCATCTTGATGTCCACAAACAACAATTAACACTAATCAAGAAAGCTAGAAATCATGCTAATTTTGTGTCTCTCATGTAAATTTTTTGTTTGGCCAGTCTGGTGTGTGAATTAAACGAGCTTTTTCTGAGATGGCAAGCGAGGGCATTTTTACAATGTTATCCTTAAAGGAAGAAGTGCTTGAAATTTCGTGCTCTTCTAGAATGGCAGAAGTAGTTAAGGAAGGCTGGAAGCTCATTCCGTGTTAAGCTTAAATATTGCTGAAGATGAACAATCTGACAGTACATTCTAAGATCAATGTTCACAAATGAGTTGAACAATTACTCTCAACACCTAGACATCTCTGATCGAAACTATATCTGCTACCTGGGCTTCTTCTTTCTCTCACTGAAGGATGTCTTTTCTGATGTGACGCTAAAGTGGCTTGAAACTACTTTTGTGGACTGGGAGTCATAGTGCTCAAGTAGGATGATTTTCATCACTGTTTCTCTCATGAGAGCTATTTTCTTATTGATTCTAGTCTTCCAGATTGTTTTTCTGCAAAGCATTTCAAATTATTAATTCCCAGGGAAATGCTAGCTGAATAATTATGACTGTCTATGGTTTTAAGTTGGGATAAATGCAGAGAGAAGACTCAAGGTTAGGGCTGTTGGTTGACTGAGGACTTAAAGTTTAAAAATAAGCACAATCAGTTCTCAAGTTCACCGTTCATGGAAATCAGACATCAGAGATGACGTGTGGCAGTTGACCAAATATTCAAGATGGGAGCCACATGGGATTTCCGATACCTAAATTCCATTGAGAGCGAGCTTGAAATGTGATTTTGGTCTTTTAAGAACCTTAAGTCGTCAGTTGACCAAAATAAAATTGGAAGTCCTCAATTGACAACATTTGTCCTGTTTATGTATTTATCCCGTTTTGCATTACGTAATGAGGCCTGCTTTTTCCTATTTCTTCCTTTGCAGACAAAATTTGATATTCAGGGTAGTGTGTTCAAAAGGGACATACATCCGTTCTCTGTGTGCTGATTTTGGGAAGACCCTCAGCAGGTATTTACCAGGTTTCTAATCTCTATGATCCTTTGATGAATCACGGCTGAAAATGGAATTCATTTCGCCATTCCTTTTTAACAACAGTTAATGAAATGTTTACTGCTTTATTATCTTGAAATTGCAGCTGCGCTCATTTGACTGCTTTAAGGAGAGACTCCATAGGTAAAGTCCCTTCTGTGCTATTTTTTGAGCCTTATATTCATCCATGTTTAAATCTTTTCTCCAAGTTATCTAGGAGTTGAGAATGAGGCAGTATGATATCGCATGACTGTCTTACTTGCAACCTTTTGGTGGGTATTTCTTTCTTCACTTTGGATTCTAGGGCATGGGGGAGGGTCGTGCCGCAGTCTGCCACAACTAGCGCTGTTGTGCTCATTTGTTTTTCTTGTCATTGGATGCCATCAGTAGATTAATCACCTTTTCTTTCTTATACATGGAAATACACACACACAAAAATGCGCATTGCAATTATAAACCTGCTCCTTCTAAATGCCCAATGTAGAGTAGCAATGCTATGAAAAATCCACCTTGTTACAGCATACTATTGGCTTTATTGATGACAAGAGAAACGATGTGTTGAGGTGAATCTTGTTCTTCTCTTTCCCAGGGCAATATTCTGCTGATGATGCTTGGGACTTCAAGGATTTAGAAGAAGCTATAACCAAGGGATACTTTTAGATTCTTTAATTTCCCTCCATAGAAGATACAATCATCAAGATATCTCCAGCAAATGAGGAAAGCTTGTGTATTGCCTTGTTCTTTCAGTCACCATATCTATGCGTGTGCAGTTTCATAGAGGAGTCTTTTTTTTTTTTCCCCTTTTTGCCAGTATAGAGGAGAATGTAGTCCATTTATTAACGTTTTACAGTGACACGCATAATAATCTTTTTATTTTATTTTATGGAAACCCCTTTTCGTCTGTTTTTTTCCTGACTGGAAGAAGTTATTCCTGTCCTAACAGTCAAAAGTACTGTTGTCTGGGGGTTGCTTGGTCTGATGGAACTTCATATAGTGATGATTTTTTTCAGTTGTATATTGACTCATCCCACTTTTAGTGCACATCCTGTTTTTGATGAAAAGATATTAGACAGCTTTTCATTGACTAAACATTTTGAATAAGCTCTTTTCTTTCATATGAACGAGGTATTCGTGATTTTTTGAGCATCCGATTGATCTTTTTTGTTTCACTATATTGGTATTGAGTGATTATTAGAGATACACGAATCTGTCCTCCGGATGGTATATCAAGAAAATGTGCAAGTTTGGTGATTCAAACTTTAACCTTAAGTGTTGTCCAAAAAAAAAAAACTTTAACCTTAAGTGAAGAGAGCACACATGCTTATTATTTGCACGTTTCATATAAATTTCTTATTATCATTATTTAGACTCTTTTTTTATTCTTGCTTACCCTGTCAACTCTCAAATAAATTCTTTTTCGAGAAACGAATGTAGAAATGGAAATAACTCTCAAAACGAGAGGAATTAATTGGAAACATGAGTGCTCCATTGAAGAGATTTTTTATCCTTTCCTATTTTAGAAAGAAAAGGATGATTCGAACAAAATTGAAGAAAGGAAAGGGATCCAAGTGAAAGGAAAGGAAAAGACGAGAGTAATTCTAGCTTCCAAGACAAATAATTCCAAAGATAGTTACATGCATAGAACTTCTCTTCTGGATGGAAATAAGAGTGAAGAAAATTCGAAGAAGATCAGTTGTTCATTCATTTAGAGCAAATATAACCATGTTATTTTTATTTAATAAAATAAGAATCTGAATTTTTTTCTTCTTTTTTTGTTTGAAGGAAATTGAACTTATCAAAAGTTCAAATTCAAAAAATACAAAAAGGAATAAAATAATAAGAAGATTAATAAAAACAGAAAAAAAAAATTGTGGTTTTCACGTGCCAATACGAGTGCAAATTACATCAATTGAAAGCCATAAAGTTGTTAAAAAAGAAAAAGCCATAAAGTTATTGTGTCGGTTTCCGAAATTCTGTTTTTGCTAAAAATAGCAGTTCCGTTGATGAACGACGACTTCCAAAATCCACGCCTCGCCAGGTGGCCAAGAAGAAATCCAAGCCGTCTAACGGCCGCGAGATCCCGACCCCACATCCGCTCTCCGCGACACGTGGCGAAGATCGACAGCCCGCGCTCCCCATCGCCTCGGTCCACATCATCATGACACGCTCGATGATCGATGACGATGATGGACGGTCACCATCATTGCAAACACAAGTCAGTCGCCGCACCGGAACCGAGACCCCACCCCCTCGGGCCCCACGCTCCCCAATCCGACGGCCGCGGTTCGCCCGGGCGCAGGCCCGTTGCTTATTTGGGCCGTATTAGGAAATGGGCCTGGACAAGGCCCATGAACTGCGCCCCCCCAAGAAAATACCTTTCAATACACGGATTTTTTTCCTGTCTTTTTTTTTTTATTTTAATTTTCTTTTCATCCTTTTTCTGTTCATCTTCTTGAAACACCAAAACCACGGGGTCGATCTTATTCTCAGCTTGCACCGAAGAAGAAGAAGAAAAATTCGGGGATTTTTTTCTAATTTTTGTTTGGAAAAAAAGCCATTATTATTATTATTATTTTTTGGTAATAATTTTCGCCTTCTCCTCCGTTGAGCCGATGACAATGTCGCAGAGTCCGACGCGATCGAACTGAAACCGAAGGATTTCGGAAGCGAAATTCCTGCTGCTGATGATTGAGTAATTACTATCGCGATCCTGTCGCGCCCGCCTCTCTCTCTTTTTTTTTTTATAAATTTTTATAAAATCTTTTGGGTATTTCTGGTTTGTCCTTTTTTTTTTTTTTTTTGGTTCCCTCGTTGGTTTTGGTGTCTGGGTCGAGCGGTCAACGACAAAAAAAGGAAACGATGTCGTCGCCGGGAATGGCCGGGATACTGGAGAGCTCGAAGGAGCTCGATCGGTTGAAGAAGGAGCAGGAGGGCGTGCTCGGGGAGATCAACAAGCTGCACAAGAAGCTTCAAGCTAGTAAGTTCTTCGGGGGAAAGAAAGGAAAATTTGAAAAGAAATGGGATTGCCATTTGTTCATGTTTTCTTTCTTTCTTTCTTTTGATTGTTTATGTTTATGTCGTCTTTCCCGCTTGATTCGTGTTGATCCTGGATCGAATCGGGTGTCGAAGTTAGTACCTTTTTGAGCTGCTGCTGGATGGGTTTGTTTGCCATTCTTCGAATAGTGAACCACCGTAAATTTCTTTTGCATTTAAATTCTTTGGAAGTATTCTATTTTATTTTTTTGATGGGTGATGGAAGTGAGCTGGTGCTGAATTGAATGGATTTGACTGATCACTCGTCGGAAAGTAGGCAGAGGGTCAGGAAGTAACGAGAGAGTATGGAAGTTGAGAATGCGTGGGCCGGTGCCGCTTGCAGATGCTGAAATTGGGATTAAGTTGCTTTGCGAACCCTATCTAACTTCCCCGAGTTTGGGCGGATTGCAAAAGAGAACTTTTTTAATGGTGGTTGAGATGGAAACCTTGCCGTGTTGTAAGTGATTGAGTACAATTAATTGTTGGTGCGGCTCGAGGGATTGTTGATGAATGATCACGAAATCTGGCCATCCAGTAGTCTCTGAAGGTGGGAGTTGAGGTTGTTTTCGAGGATAGTTTGATTCGGTCAGGAAGAAGTGACATAGCGAGCTGAAATGATCCCAAGAAAATCTAGCTGAGTCTGGCCAAGATGTTGAGGAAATACCGACTTGGTTAAAGTTGGTCCTATACTTGTGCCCAAGCCGATGACATCCTATGGGGTCAATTTTTTGTTTAATCTACCATAGTCTCATAATGTAGGATTTAAAACAGTTAGTAAGCTTTTAACCTAAAGCATAACTTTTTGAACAGTCATTACAAGTTGGTATTTAGAGGTAGAATTGAAATGGCAAAAGCTTTGCTGCATAATTTATTTAAATTTGACTAAGTTAGGTCCTTCCAGGATGATCAGAGAGGTGAGAAAGTAGAAACTGTTAAGATCAAATGCCTTTTGTGGTGACATGGTGTTTTCATTCCTTTGTCACCCTTTTTGAAGTACTTTCTTTCAATGACATGACTTTATCTTCTGCATGGTGATACAGACCCCGAAATGGTTGAGAAGCTTGGTGATACCTCTCTGTCAAAGTTGAAGTCCTTGTATACTCGTGCTAAAGAGCTTTCGGAAAATGAAGTGATGTATGGTTCTCTCTTGGTTGATTATATCATGATGAGTTTCTTCAAGCCACATCTTATAACACGTTTACATGCACAATGGCACTTAACCAGTTTACATGACGTGGAAATTTTCATCAGATCAATGAGATCATTTCTTTTCCTCATTATTATATGATGGCTGCAGGGTTTCTAACATGTTGCTGAGTCAACTGGATGATCTGCTCCCATCTGGACCTCCTGGGCAACCACAAAGGAAAATAGGTTTTTGTTATCTAAAAAGTTGCATTCTTTACTTAGGGAAAACTGCTTTCTAAAATACTCGCGGTTATGCTTCTTAACTTACACATAGAATTTGTTTCTATTTCACCAAAAAGTTGATGTGGTAGATTAGCTTATTGGTACATCTCCTGCCGAGTTAATGACTTATCCATCCAAATTCAACCATTTAAAATTTCTCATGTGAATTTCTATGGTTTGGAAGCAATGCTTAGGACAAGAATGTGAGTTAGATACCTGCATTTAACTCGTCCAGACTGTTTCATCTCCATCTTGTTTTTATATGAATAAATCTTTCTAACTTAACCAGTCTCTCCTGTCCACCATTCACCACGGTGAGGACTTTGATGCTAGTTGGATGAGGAGAGTTCTGGATATGAAATACAGAAAATATATCTTTAACCAACCGACCTTCTTGAATTTGACATATGTATGGTAGAGAACATTAGCCAGGAAGGTTCTTACCCCTAGCGAAGCTTGGTTTGGATCACTGATTCTATTTATGGAACTTTTGCAATCTGGAACCGAAGGGAATCAACTCGTCTTTCACTTATGTTTTAACTACATATTCAATACTTTATATTCTATGGCAGGCTAGTGCTCCTACTTTGAGGCCGAGTATCCAAAGTACTTACTATTTAGGGTCTTATTGCCTTAGAACTAGCAGCTGTTAGTAAGAACTACACATGAAATCTGTGAGATGTGCTGGCTTAAAGTTCACAACTCGTCTGAAGATAATCATTGCTCACCAGTCGAAGTTGCTACTTGCTGTAGATATGTCAAATAGCTGTGCTTGTGACTGAGGAACAAGCCAATGAGCAAGATGCATTGCCGCAAACTCTTTATTGATTAAATTGACAGCTAGGGGAATCTTTTTGTTTTGACTTCTTATTGACGCAGTTAGCTGTCTGCAACTCGCAGATAGTAATGATCAGAAGCGAAAACGGATGAAGAATGATTCAGAAGTCTCTAGGATGTCTTCTTCCTTGAGAAACCAACTTGAGATTTTTTCTAATTTGAAAGGCCAACAGGTGGGTATCATTTTCTAATTCTCGTTCCTTTAAATGGCATGAGCTCGCTGTCTTGTCTCCGCAGATTTTTCATTTGGGGTGTTTAAATCTACTGAATAGGTGGCGGCTAGGGTTTTGGTTCAAGAAGATGCTGATAAGGATGAGTGGTTAATTGTGAAGGTTACAAACTTTGACCGAGAGACAAAAGAGTAAGTTTATGATCCAGAGCAAGTTATTCATTTTGGTATTGTATTCTGTCCTGTGTTTTATCCTCATAATTAATCTTTTAACATTCAAGTACATTGCTCGTTCAAGGTTGTCAACCTGCAGATACTCATTTATTTGAAAGAAATTTATCATGAGAGAACAGACTGTGGTTCATATATTTTCCTTATGTGTGTTATTTAATGTGAAGTTAATTGTTTAGTGTTTGTCTACGCAATGTTTGAGTGAAAATAGCATATGAACCTCGATTTGGTTATATTCCTTTCCTTGAGCAGTAGGCGTGCTAGTAGTCCATGCTCCTCGAAGCAATTTTCTTTTTATCATCTGCCAGAGAGATTTTCCTTGTCTCTGAGCCACGATAGTAGCACGAGAAAATATTTTCTTACATACTCCGCATGTTAATTAAATTTGTCAAGCCTCTTAGTTTGATCAATGTCAGCTTGGTGGATGAAAAAAATGCCTTCCTGATTCTGTTGTTATGTGTCTTTCATTAGCTTTTAACAATATTAGTTAAACCCTCGAGTGATGGTGACATGATGAATCTTGATATTCACCGCTGAACCGTAGTTTCTTTTCAAGTGACAGGTGCACCATTCACATACTTGTGCATATGATAGTGATGCGATAAGATATTATACGTGCATCTAAATTTTCTCAATGTTCACAGCCTGAACCATACTTTCTCTTCAGATGACAGGTGCACCATTCACATACGTGTGCATTTGGCTTTCTACTCTATGCTGCATACTTGCTTTTTCCATCTTGAGACGGCCATAGCCATCTTGAGACGGCCATAGAGGAACACCTTTTAAACGTACTAATTATGTGGACATAATCATAATTATTTATGCTCGAGTTTCGCCCTAGATATCCTTATTCTATCAGTTTTCCTAAACTGATTGTCATCAGTTATCAGACTTCAATAAAGTTTACTCAATGCGTTCACCTGCAGCAACTTGGCATATTAATGAAATTACTTTTTGAGGAGAATCAAGTAGTCTCAATAAAAACGGTTACTTTATTTTAGTTGATAGGGTGAAGGGGAGCCTGCAGTTCCTTCTTCTCAAGCTACTATCAATCCTGCTGGCCTGGAGTGAGCTAGAGTGTTTGTCTCCTGAAGGAATAAATAAGCTGCATTTCAGGGTCCCCTTTTAGATAAATTTAGCCATTTAGGCTTGTGTTCAAACCGATAATTAACTGTTCCAGAAAAGCTTCCTCTGTTTAAATTTCAGATGACATGTCTCGCTCGTCAATAGATAGTGGTGTACAGTGGAATACTATCTGCAATATTTAATTAAATAATATCAGTGTTCTATTTCCTTCTAATTTTCCCTAACTCTTAATTTATCTGTACAGGTTCGAAGTATTAGATGAGGAGCCAGGTGATGACGAAGAAAGTGGAGGTCAAAGGTAGTATTTTTAAGGACATTGCTATAAGTAATATTATCGTAATAGGCAATTTTTTCTAAATTACCCGACTTTGCCTTTTAAACTGTGCTGGTTTTTTTATTATTATTATTATTATTATTATTATTATTATTATAACTACTGTCTAGGTTTGATGTTAATACTTGATAGTTAGGTTAGTGAAGGCATTAACTTAATTTGATTGGCTAAGAAGGCCTTATTTGCTTATGTTATGTTCAAGTACTTTCTGGAGTTAGAATTTGACCTTGAGAATTGTTTCTTATGATTTGTCAATGTCAATTACAGAAAATA
The DNA here is from genome assembly GCA_014182365.1 of Eucalyptus tenuipes. Taxonomy (NCBI): domain Eukaryota; kingdom Viridiplantae; phylum Streptophyta; class Magnoliopsida; order Myrtales; family Myrtaceae; genus Eucalyptus; species Eucalyptus tenuipes. Next base: position 24,344,563 of record CM024546.1, read on the forward strand.
CAAGGTCCCTGTGTCTCATGTTATTCCTTTCCCCAAGCAAAATGATCCCGCTAGTGCTCAAGATTTCCCCCCTAGAAGTCATGTTTTGGCTGTTTATCCTGGGACGACTGCACTATATAAAGCAACAGTCGTGAACTCCAGAAAGGTGACTTTCTTTTCATTGGTTTGGTTGCACTTGTTTATGGAGTTTAGGCTGGGTACTAATTTTGTCGTCCATGTTGCTGGTGCTTTGCTCTTTTTCAAACATCCAGAGGAAGACAGATGAGTAAGTAACTTCTTCCTATGTTTTATCTTGTGGGAAATTGAAGTTATTGATATGAATTTGGCCAGAACTGCGTAAATCGAAGTATTATGTTGATTCGGTTTAATATTCCTTCCCCCCATCCATCCCCAGTTTTCTGTGATATGGAGTTGTAGATAAGCATACACTCCCTAAAATGCAGGGACTCCTGCTAATTGATTTACGACCAGTCTCCTAGGCAAGAATATAAGATGAGCTGGTGATTTAAGGAAACTGTTTGTTTATCTTTTTCCCATAAATTTATTAATTTCTTGTGTATAAAGCTAATTGCAAGTATCTGGTATCACTATCATTTCTGAATTCTCTGAGCACCAAATATAGCTTGGCGTAAGTTTGAGGAACGTTGCCCCATTCACCCTAGGGAAATTTCAATCCTCACATCTAATACATCCTTTTCATGCTTTTCTTTTTCGGTTGATCAGCTACTTGTTAGAGTTTGATGATGACGAAGAAGATGGGACCATGCCTCAAAGGAACGTACCCTTCTACAACGTGGTTCCGCTTCCCGAAGGACATCGTCAGTGAGTGCTCATGAAAAAGCTGTATCATATTCTTAAGATAGTGTGTAGCCTCATGTGAATAACCTAGAATAGTGTAGTTTCCACTCTGCTTCTGTTTGAGAACCCTTTGAAATGTAAGTGTCGCGTATACTCTTGTGCTATGTAGTTAATTGGATAGCGCTACTTGACGAGCGGAATGGGTAGGAAAGATGGCGCTGCAGCGCTCACTTGTCTTAATCACACAATAATAAAGTAGCCACTTCCCACATCCCCAAGTCCAATTCGTCGAGTTATAGGGTGTTTAAAGGATGGTCAGAGGAAAACAAGACTGTTCGAGCCGTATTCTTGTATCGCGTGAAGAATCCCACGGCAGCTCGATGTTTACTCTTAAACTCTGCCTGTCGAGTGTATGACGAGGTGCGAATCCAGATGGATCAGGAATAATCATCTCATTATGTGGAGAGTCTGTCATCTGTCTGTACTTTAATCAACTCAAAGGTGGTGATGTGACTCGGGATGGTAATTTGATTAGTCAGAGAGGGAGACATCAATGACGACACACTCGTCGGCGGCCTCCCCACCGTCGTCGGGGTTGGGGTCGGGGTCGGGGTTGAGGTCGGAGCAGCGGCCGCCGAGTGGCCATCGTCGGGGTCGGGGTCAGGGTTGGGGTCGGAGTTGCGGCCACCGAGCGCGGGGGCTGTAAAGGACAGCAATTGGCCGAAGATTTAGGGTTTTGAATTGGGGGAGACACCAAACGGCGTCATTTTGGTGTTAGGATGTTGACTGTACTCTCCGACGAGCCACATCAGATTCAAAAATTAATAAAAAAGTGACACGTCGGATTTCCGGTCAACCAGATTGAAGTTGAGACTAAAATGATCGTTTTTCAAACTTTTTAAGCACTTAAGTGATCCCAGAAACTTTTAGACTAAAGTGAATGTTGACACAACTTACAGCGATAGTGTCTTATCCCGGTTTTCGCAAAAACCTGAGAGCATTCGATTTCTTAGAACCAGTTTGATGATTTGCAAAGTGGAAGTGTAAAGTTGTCCGACTTTATGTCGAGTTCGAATAGGTCGTGCCGGGTTCGTGCTATTCAAATCGTCATCATGCATTAAGTAAATAATTCATGGGAGGCACCTCGGTGTTGACTCTAAATCTTCCAATCGATTCTACGACGGGGGTGTGAAACCCATATTGTTCAGTATCTAATCGATCGTCGTCATGTGGATAACCTTCCATCGCTTCTATTGCTTTAATAAGATTGAAAGCAGCGATGCGTTAACTTGGGATGGTAAACTTTGACTTACGCAATAAAAACCCTTTTGTTTATACCTCGTATTCCTGCAGTTGAACGGCAAGTAGCCTACTTTCCTAGCTACATCGCCCCGTGATCGGTGAGTCAATCACGTGAACTTTAATTCCGGATTAATTATGTCTAAATGAACAACTTGATTTGCTTCCCTTGATTAGCTGACCGACGGCTTTGTGCATGTTCTGCGAAGGATGATGGAACTCGTGAACATTTTTAAAAGCTTGACCGGTTTTCGAATCATCCCATATGGGCTGTCTAGGCGAAGGACTACGCGGCGAAGCAAGGACATGTACATACACAAACTTCGTGATGCTGTCGCGGTGTCTTGACCCTCTAGTCAAAATGGTATCCAGAGAATTCGGCCTTAGTTCCTTAAAGAAATCCCTTGTTTCAGATTCAATCGCAATTCTACCCCAACTTTTTCTTTATCCAAAACTCAAATTTTCACTCTAGTCTCAAATTTGCTTGTGTATTCAAAAGTCACTACCGATTCTTTCGAAATTATTGACATCAGGGCAGTTAGGGGTCTATCATTGGAACCCACATCTCCATCAACTCCCTTATGTACCAATGTATCATTAGCAACCTCTTGATGTTGATAACTTTGAAGAAATCATCCGGCGATGGCCTCACCTCCGGAACTTGACCTGAAATCAAGAGTTTATTTAGCGAAATAGCCAAGGAGAAATCATTTAAAAAACAGAAACGAGAGAGAGAGAGAAGAAACTCCTTAAAATGATTGAGTGAGACGTGAAGAGAGCACGAATTAGTAATCTCAAGAAATAATGCTGGTTTTCTAATCATTCAGATGGATCCTTGCGTCTCTTTTTCAAGTTCTTTGCTTGTGGCGTACGAATTCAGAAGAATTGGACAACAACAACAACCTGTTTCACGAGAAAGCAACATGTGACTCGGAGTGAAGGGACAAAGAGATTCCGACCGGAATTTGCAATTTTTATAAGGTCTAATCACGAGGGCCTGCCTTGTCACAAATCGGTGGATCTATCCATTGCCTAATTTCGGTGGCCCTTTGTTTTTTCATTTAGACGGGCGGCCAGCGTCGGCGGCTCCTTTTGAAACTGTCATGAGAATTTACATCCACATCGGAACGTCCGGATTTGAATTGTGTCCACTGACTTGAGCAAGATTCGCATCCTTCAGCCGGCACTCGAATTGAATCAGGCCCGCCCCCGATGGATCTAGAATTTTTTTTTTTTTTTGAATTCGAGAGAAAGCGGGAGCTTCGAATTTGTGAGGCGGAGGCTTCAAATCACACAGGAGCGGACCTTATCTAGATCGATCGACCACCACGATTCTATGCATGACGAATGGATTCTTTGCCACGGGCAATCCACGGCTCGTTCTATGGTAGCTCGCTATCAAGTCTTGAGTCCAATCTTGCATCTCTAATTGATGGAGACTAAGATGTTTATAGCTACGTCAATGGTGCATGAACGAGACTTTTCTTCTACAATAGAAAATATTAAGAACTATTTTAACAGGATATTTTTGTGGGATATTCCCTATCCTTGTATAGTTACATGGGTTTGGTTATGCGGTATCAATCCATTTTTAATCTTTACATTACAATCCAATGAGAAACATACTATCCTACTTATGATTAAGAGGCTTGGGATGGATCCCTTCTTCCTACCTTAATACTAATCGATCGGATTCAATAGAAGCTTAATTCGACCCATTCATGCTTTCAAAGTGCAAATCAATACTATTTTACCACCCCTTCGGGTAGGAGTTAGCATGGACTGAATATGGTTAGTCCAACACCTAATTTAGGGATTAACTCCCATAGCAATGGTCCTTCATTTTTTTGACCAATGACCGACCTATTAAACTCGGGACTGAGGACCAAACCAACCTTATAGGCCTGGTTTAGTTCCAAGGTCAATTTAGACAAACTGATTATTTTGTGTTTCATTTTTTGCATTGAAATGACAAACATACATTTTCGATTTACATGTCTATTAACAATGTGACATCGAACAATTAAATATCAACATTGGTACATATAAATATAAATCATAGATAAGGTAACAACGAAAATTTGCATTTATGATTGTTGAGTTGCATTAGTGAAGTTGGCCACGAGAGGCGAACGATTCTATTAGCTGAGCTGCACTTGTGAGGTGAGTGGCAAGCAAGGTGAGGGTTTTTAGTTTTTTGGGTTGGATTTGGGCTGGATTTTTATTTTCTAATTTATACAGCAAAATTGCATTAGAAATAACAGAAGCTAAGACACAAGGATTTAGAGTAAATAAAATATATAATATAAATGATGCATACATGATATATATATATATATATATATATCACATATATTATATATAATATCTACAGGATTGGACAAACCCTAAAATCTTTGGATTGATGATCAATCCACATAGTACATGATCCAATGGTTTTCGGATCAAGGATCGGCCCAAGACCAAATGGGTTGGGTCGGTTTGGAATTGACTTGGGACTAATGCTCACCCCATGCATGTTCGCCGATCTTTGGAGACCTTTATATATTGGCCAATCCTTCGAAACGTCATCCTCCAACGTTTTAAAACTTTCGGAACCAATTAATCGGCTAGTAACTCGATTGGAGACGCCATTAAAGGGGGTACAACTAAGTACCAAATTCGATGATCACTTTCGTGGGGCTTGTGCGACGTTCCCTTACAACTATAAACAAGCTCTACGAGAATTACCAGCCACATGAACGAGCGACGACGTCGACTTGCGACTTCTCTTGAGCCACATCTTTTGCAGAGGTGCCAAATCACGAGGATTATCCACTCGATGTGAACCCACGTTCTCTCGTTTGATTAGCAAAGCGCTAAGAGTCACTTTCAATTAACCTCGTTTTAATTAGCAAAGTGCAAGAAGAGTCACTCTTGATTAATCTCCCGGTTAATATAATCTAAGCGAGAAAAAAAAAACACGAGAAAAAAAAAAGCACTTGTCTCTGTCTCGACTCGAGTTGTAGCTACTCGAAGTTACACTCCTGATAAAAAGTACGATTGGTCGGTTCGAGTTGTAGCTACTCGAAGTTACACTCCTGATAAAAAGTACGATTGGTCGGTTACAATGAATTCAAAATAATATTCGTAGGTGGATAATTAACCAGGTTAGGAAGAAATATTTACTTCGATTAGAATCATAGATATGATATATGCAAGCGGTTATCAAATTATAAATGGAAAAAAAAGGTATAGAGATGTAGATAAAATATTATATGTTTTACAAATTATCAGAAGCTTGGTCAAAAAAAAAAATACAAATTATCAGAAGCGAGTCCATCTCAATTACTAAATATGCGAGCGTTATGACGTGACCTGCATAATTGACGGTCGATATGGGATTCATTCATTCGTAAACCATGCAATGATTTGTGAGGGAATTGCATAAATTAGTCCATACTTTTCTGGGTGGGACTAAAAATGTTTTTTTATTGCGAAAGTTAAATGTATGGATATACAGACTTCCGCTCAAGTCTTTGAATATGTGTATCCTTTTCTTTTTCTTTTTACTTTTTACCTGTTTTGCTGAACAGTCCTTTAGACGTGTTGCAGATAAGGACACATAACGAGCAAAAGGGATGTTGACACGTAAAAAGAAGGAAATACTGAAGTCAGGGGACAATTAAAAAGAAATAAAAAAAAATGACGAGGACTCAGGTAAAAAGCCTTATCCGTTGCATCAGATATATTACGCAGTGACGACGCATGAAAACGATAATTCGACTAATTTTTTTCAATATTCAAAATGCACAAATTTACTACGCTCGTTACAAATATATATCATTTTCCTTAAAATATAATGGGGTGGAAATGAAATAAAGGACGGCGAAAATTCAAAATTTAATAGATATGATGGATCTTAACAATGCGCTGGCTCCACTCGATAATAATTTGAATTTTCTTCGTTCGAAAGTCTGACTCGTTAGTCGTGATAGGCTAGCTCGATTGGGCTTGCGAAATAAATAAAGTAGACCTACTTTTATTTATTAATTTATCTATTGACATGGTTGGTGGGCGGTACAAAGTCATTATTTTCTTCAAAGCGCCATGATGCACGTTCCCCCAACAGGGCATAGTGGACAGCTACCAACGTGACTTATAAAACTGTCCCAACATTGCAGATCATTTAATAAGCCGACCCACCAACAATAAGTAATTATACCGTACGCACCAGTGTAAAAAACCTTTCTACACGAAAATGTTAGTTTGAAAAAAATAAAAAAGTATGTGTCTGCCACCGTGCAAAGTAAAAGTTTATAATAACGAAATTTAAGAGTGCATTATTTTTGCGAAATATGAATGATTTAGTAAATATCTCCCAAAATAAATAATTACCTGAAATATAAAATATTTTTATTATCTATAAAGATATTTAGTCATAAAGTGTTATTGTTAATGAAAACATTTTTTTTAAGTGATATAAACGATTATTTAAAAAAAAATACTTTCTAAATCATGTATTTTTCTCGAAACAAACGCATCCTACTTAAGGTATATTTAGGGTCCATTTGATAGTCATTTTATTCCCGATCTCAACCGTGGTTGACAATAAGCTAGATGGGGGTTGATAACCTCACTAGAGCCTTGCTATGCCTATGCAAGGTCAAGCTTGCCCTGCCATTGCGAGATTGGCCTCATCATGATTGGGCGAGGTCTATCTCGTGGGTCGGGCAAGGGGGAGCCTCATTGGTGGTTAAGTGAGGTCGATCCTCAACCTTAGCCGAGGCTAATGACTAGCTAGAGGAAAAAAAAAAGGCTTCATTATGTAATTGTTCCTAAGAGTAAAAAAAGTAACCGTTTTTTTTTACTTATTGATTCTGCCCAAATATATTCTCAAGAACAAATTTGTTCTTAGAAATAAAAACGTTACCAAGTAGATCTCTACTTTTTTCCGACAAAACAAAAGAATAAAAATAGGCATTGTTTGGCACATTACTAAATGTACCTTTTTTATTGTAGAATATAAATGATTTAAAAATAAACGGATGAAAAATAATTTTCACCATTTATAAAATATTTAAGCGTAAATTGCTATCAGTTAGAAATAATAATCGGAAAAGAGAATCGAGAGATTTTAGTATATCTCCATATATCTAAAAAGGTACATGGAGAGTTTATTTACATATTTAAATAGAGGAAACAAAAAGAAATCAAATTAGATATACATAGTTAAAATAAATATAGAAAATCAAAAAAATATCCAAAATATTTTTAAATATGGCTAACATCCCTAATATCGCTAACGCTATCAACAATACGATATTTTTTATTAACTAATTATTTCAAACCACCCATCATTTTCGGAAAATATTTCTAAAATAATCTAATTTTTCCTTTCCTTTTGCCGAAAAAGCATGATTTGGCCCTCTCGAAACTTCCAAGAAATGCCTCTTCCCTTCGACGGAGCAGGCAAATCGGGCGTACTCTTTTGGATCAGAAAGCGGCTCGCCTTTCTTCTGCACTCTTTTATTTTTAATTGCTTCCCAGTGGAAAGATCGTTCCATCGTCGTTTCAGATAAATCCCGAGTCCGCCATGATTGAAGCTGTCATCCTTCACCTACTGAGCTTAGCTTGATGGCGATCCGCAGCATCAGCGACGATGTCGCAGAGACCATCTTCTCCTTCTCCTTCTTCTTCTCCGATCGATGGTGGGTCATCCTTCCTGCGATACGAGCGCCGGTCAATGGGCTGCGCTCTCTCTCTGTTTTTCTCCGATTTACTTGCGGTTGCGTCGTCCGTTGCGTCCCTTTTTTCTTAGAGCTCGCACCTTTGGAGCCGGAAGGATCGTGGGTCGTTTCAAGATCTCGATGGGTTCCGTTCGTTTTCGGAGTCTTTCTTTTTTTTTTCTTTCTTTGGGGTCGAGACCTAACGTTAGGCATGCGTTGTGGGCTGGTCCTGTCCGGTTGCCGTTGAAAAACAAGAAATAAGGTCGATTTTTTTTTAAAATTTTTATTATACATCTGTTCCGAGGAGTGAGAAACCAATTTGGTCTTCGCATGCGGCCGCTGTTGTTTTCTGAGCGCATGTGGGTAATTACTGCACGGGATGGCGGTCGTCAGAGAAGTAAGGAAGAAGATAAAACTTTTTGTTGGTTGAAAGCAAAGAATTGCACCGTTCACCATTTCCGGCTGCGTCTTCTGACTTTCTTGCACGCTTTGAGGAGCTTTTGAGAAGTTTCTGGGAAGTTTTTTTATCCCCGAAAAAGAGGACCGATTCAGCTTGGAGCAGTTATAACTTTGTTGCTCGTTCTGTTTCTCTGGTCTTTTTTATTCTGGGTAGTTCTAGAGTCTTAAAGGGTTGGTTCTTTTTTTGGCTTTTCTTATATTGAGGAGGAAGAAGGTGGTTTTGCGGACGGTGAATTGTTTGTGATTTTTGTAGAGTTTTGAGTTATGGGGGCTAGAGGTTCCAGAGACGCGAGTTTCAGGGAGAATTCTTCTTCATGGAATCAGCAGTACGGGTATTCGCAGTCGCCTTATGGTACAGATGTTCACGGCTATCCGCCTCCGCCGGCACAGCCGGCCTATGTGCAAGAATATGCCGGCGGTGGCCCGGCCGGTGATAATAGAAGGAGGCTAGATAGAAGGTATTCAAGAATTGCGGATAACTACAATTCGTTGGAGGAGGTGAAGTTTTCTTCGCAATTCAATCATATGAGTGTATTCAACTTTCTTCAGTTCACAGCCATATATTCATGGAATAAGCCGGGAAATTTTTTTTGAACAAGACAGCAGTTTCATCCGATGCTGACTTCTGTCTAGTGTAATTTGAATATTTTTCTAAGATTTTTTTTTCTCATAAACGTCCGGTGCTATTGGTTGCACAAAAGAATTGACCTTTGCTGGCTGGTCAGCTGGTTTATTTCGCTCGTCTTCTCGAAGAGAAGAGGCTTTTCCTGTTTGTTGGCAGTGATTCAATTACATTATGGACATAGCCTGTTTGGAACGTGATTTCAATTTTTTCTCATTTGTGAATACATCGAAAATCCTCATAGTTATTTTTCCTTTCAATCTTGCTATTTGATTTGACTTTTTTAGCTCTGATGAAATGTAATGTCAAATGTTAAACTTCTTCAGGTGACAGAGGCACTCGCACGGGCCGGCCTGGAGTCTTCCAATCTTATTGTCGGTATCGATTTCACCAAGAGCAATGAATGGACAGGTTGCACTTTACATCCGTCTCTGTACACATGATCATGTATTTGGCAGAATACTTCATATTATTGCTAAACACCACAAGGTGGTTTTGTGACCAGGGGCAAGATCATTCCACAGACGAAGTTTGCATCACATTGGAGATGGTCATAATCCCTACGAGCAAGCGATATCAATCATTGGCAAAACCTTGGCTGCTTTTGATGAGGATAACTTAATTCCATGTTACGGGTTTGGAGATGGTACACCGTGAATCATCTTTTGTTACTCTCCTCAACATGCTTGTCTAAATTGTGAAAGATAATTAGTTCTTCTGTTATGTAATCAGCATCAACACATGACCAAGATGTATTCAGCTTCTACCCAGCTGACAGATTTTGCAATGGGTTTGAGGAAGTTCTGAGCCGGTACAGAGAAATTGTCCCCCATTTGAGGCTTGCAGGTAGGACTGACAGTTCTTGTCGCCTTGTGATATCTTCTTCCTTTCTCTGGCTCTTCACTTTATTCTGACGTCCCTGAGTATCCTCTGAATCTGTTGAACTTGAAGCCTGGACATATTTAAACACGCTGCCTCCTTATATTGCTCGATATGATTATACTGCTTACCTTTTCTCTTTCCTGTATGGTAGGGCCAACATCTTTTGCTCCTATCATTGAGATGGCCATGACGATTGTTGAACAGAGTGGTGGACAATATCACGTTTTGCTGATAATTGCGGATGGACAGGTATACAGGCATAAATTTAGACTCCCAATGTTTTTTCATTCTGTAATCTGGTGTGCATTTGAGAGCTCTTTTTGTTATCTTTCTTCTTAATAAGGAATGAAATAAAATCTTTCGAAGTTGAGAACCAATCTGCACCAGAGTTGTGGTTTAATGGAATCGTTCAACTAATCTATTCCACATAGCGTGTGAGGACCTTAGGGTTTTGATTCCTTGGCATCAAATAAGATGGAAACATTGATTTTAGCACTTAAAATTGCAGCAACTGAGCTGCCTTTTTATTTTTGTTCTCTGAACTCACCTTGGTTTTAATTTAAACTTCCATTCGTGATTCCCATCTTGGTTTGACAATTCATTTTGGAAGCATTATCTTACGAAAGGTCTTCTATATGATTTTTCCTTGTGTATTACACGATCTACCCCCAACCCCCACCCCACCCCACCCCCCCAAAAAAAAAAAAAAAAAAACAAAAAAAAATCTAATATGTGTGGTTTGAGTCGCGTAGCCAAACTTTAGGACTTCTCTTCTCATGCAGATTTAGATTCTCTGCAGGTGACAAGAAGTGTTGATACCAACAGAGGCAGGCTAAGTCCCCAGGAGCAGAAGACTGTTGAAGCCATTGTTGAAGCAAGGTACATGTGGTAAACATGTTGCCTTGATTAAAAATATTTTCCTTTTTCCAACCATATGTGATCTTGTATCCTCGTTTGTTGCAGCAAGTTTCCTCTCTCTATTATTTTAGTCGGGGTTGGAGATGGGCCTTGGGACATGATGCACGAATTTGATGACAATATTCCATCCCGAGCCTTTGATAACTTCCAGGCAAGTGATATGGAGCTTGACTGTATTATTTTCATATCCCTGGTTAGTATGTTAATAAAGGTAACTAATGGGGAATTTTCTGGATTTCTTTTATTTTCTTTAGTTTGTCAACTTCACCGAAATAATGTCAAAGAATGTGGCACCCTCAAGGAAGGAAACGGAATTTGCTCTGGCAGCCTTGATGGAAATTCCTTCTCAGTACAAAGCAACCATTGAACTTAATATATTGGGGTAACAGTCAATTCGCTTTCTTGTTGAGTATCCTTGAAATAGGAGTTTCCCCTAATTGATGTGATTTTCAACTCTTTTTTTCTTGGCAATGGATGAGCAGCGGTCGGAAAGGCAATGCTCCTCAGCGGGTTGCTCTCCCTCCACCACGTGGTGTCCCATCCTTCAGTAACCCAAAGACTTCGCGTTCGATGAGTTTTGAACCAAGTGCCGAGCCTTATTATGAAAGTAAGGGACATGTTACCGAGCCTTATTTTGAAAGTAAGGGACATGTTACTGCTACTCCTCCAGCCACAACTTCTACTTATGATAACCAGGTATGAAAATATATACTAAAATGTCTACAGTTATTAGATACCTTTTAGGTTAAACGTTAATTTTAAAAGAAAGGCCTCTCGTGTGGAAAGAAATAAATGCTCATGGCGACCTTGACCTTCACTTAGTATGAAAGTAAATTTTGAAATTCTCATGGAGCTGCTGGTTCTGGATTTTCGAAGTTGATTTTAGCTTTCTGATTGATTGTCCTAATTTAAGATGAGGGAAACAGGTGAAGAGACCTGCAAAACTGAATTGCTGGTAGGATCAGCATTTGATTGTACGTTAAAGCATTTCTTCGAATCTTCTTCTGCAAGCGATATGATCACTTGTGCTTTTTTGTCTTTTGACATGAGATAATAAACAGTGATCAGCGAGTTGATTTTAATTATTTCTCTGCTAAAAATCTCCAGTCAGGGTGCTTACAGCTCTTGTATGGATGGATCTTTGGATGTGAAAACCTTTGCAAGCTTGATGCTATTAATTTGGCATTGATTTGTACATAACCTGGAGGCTTTTACGAGTCTTCTTGTGACGACTAGACATGCATCATTGTTCATCTCATTGTTCATCATTGCTCGAGATTAGTCACTCTTTATATGGGATTGCGCGCAGATTTGCCCCATTTGCCTCACCAACCCAAAAGACATGGCTTTCGGTTGTGGTCACCAGGTGGGTTCATTTTGACCTTTTTCACTTGTTCCTCTCGAGTTCTCTTCCCCTGTTTTTTGGGTTCTGGGGCTGGGTGTGTATTGGTTGTGTTGTGGAAAAGGTTTCATTTTTGATAACCTTGGTCGTTCTTTATGTTGCGATAGACATGCTGCGAGTGTGGAGAAGACCTGCAGTCGTGTCCCATCTGCCGAAGCCCTATCCAAACGAGAATAAAGCTCTACTAGGCACCGGATTCGATTTTGTGTGGATTTGTCTCCCGTCAGCCAGAATTCATCTTTCATTGGTTGATTTAAATGTTAGCTTCTCTTTGTTTCGTATGTCGTGCTTACTTAAAAGGGAAGGAATGAAGTCAGCACAAGTTGTTAATATCTTTAGGTTATTTGTTGCTGTGTACATTGTTGCAATGTAAATTCTATTGGTTTCTTTTTCATTTTTTTATCGCGATTATTTGCTAACGGCCGAGGGCAAAGAGATTGTTGATGGGAGAAGACGTTTACGAACTTTTTTAAAGTGGGTTGTTACATGTTTTTCTGGCACATACAAAAATGCCAGTGGATAATTTCGAGTGCAGTGATATGTACATTCGTTTGGTGTTTCAATCCTTCTTTCCCAGAGTCAGATGTTGCCTTACTTCCTCGTGTTGAGATAGCTCTGGACAGAGGGAAACGCCGGCAATCTAGGGTTTTATCGCGTGATTGGTGGTTTATTTGGGATGATCTGATCCATTTGGTTGTGTCAGTAAACTTGTTCTGTGTTTTAGTTCAGTTCAACCCAAGTTACTTTGCAAATGCTTTGGTCAGCCCGCTAGTTGAAGTTGCCTTCTTTTTCTTCGGCGTGAAAGATCCAAGTACATTGTAAGCTGTTGGAAGAGTACGGCAGAAGCTTAATGCCTACTTAGGAGATAAGACCAAGGAGGAGTTTAAGTCTATCAACATATTTAGTTGGATGTATTTTCACTCATGGCGTAATTGTGACATATTAGTTGTTCAAGATCACATCAATTCTTTGACGTGTAATTTTTCTATAATATAACCGACGTGCATTTTAACCCCCAAAAAAGGTATCTTGCATGGGGACGCATGATCCAATGATTATGAATCTATGATTACTTGTTTGCATAGCCAAAGGATCTCATTATTACTCTTAACATCAAAATTTAAGTACTCGTTATCTTAGGTACGTTGTCAACATGTAGCTATTAGTTCGTCTGGACGACGGTCTCTTTTGCATTGCTCGCGTTGTGGTTGATCGGTATGAGGTGTTAATTAATACCGGGATCGTATTTCCGCATCTGGTCCGAAATTATGTCGTTCGCTCGCTCCTATATGAAAAGGACTCCGCCATGATTTAGGGGGGGCAGGCCTCGCTTCCATTTTATTGTAAAGTGTATCGAGCGATCTGAGCCGTTGGACCAGATGTCACCCACGTCCGGCCTTAAACATCTCGCGGCCCCGCGGGCTCTTGATGGTCAACACCTTCAATGGGCTCGCTTGACCGGCCCAAAACCACACCATCACAGCCCAACAAAACAACCATGTAAGGCCAATGGACCACCCCGGGGATACAGGCCCAATTAGTGCAGGCCTTGATCGGCCCGGCCCGGCCCGGCCCACTCTCACTTCACCACTCCCAGGTTGCAAGGGTTTAAGCTACACGCGCAGCAGTCCCTCGCCCCGTCCGCCATTGTCGAACCATGATGAAGCTGAAGCTCCTCCGATCCCTCGCAGGTCGATTCCTATTCTCCATTTCTCTTTTCATCGCTTCGAACGACGCCGTGCGGTGGCGGCGCTTCCAGCTCGATCCTCCCGCTCGACTGACGCTCCCTTCTTGTCGCTTCCCCAAATGCAGGGCCGAGGAATCCGCCGCTCAGAGCCGCCGCCGCCGCCGCGCTGGGGCGGCGCCACTACGCCGCTCCGGCGGCGGAGCTCGAGAAGAGGAACTACGCCAAGAACTCCGCCGAGTACAACACCGTCCTCGGCTCTCTCACCGCTCAGAGAAGGTACGGCCTTCTTTAGCCCCTCTCTCTCTCTCTCTCTCTCTCTCTCTCTTCCTTCTTGTTTCGAGGTTTTCCGAAATCTGTGGTCGCCGGAGTAGGTACGGGTTGCTGAGGGACGTGTACGACGACATGATGCTCGACGGGGTGCAGCCCACGCGCGACGTGTTCCACTCGCTGATCGTGGGGACCATGAGGGGTGCCCGGCTGCAGGACGCTTTCTTCTTCAGAGACGAAATGAAGACCATGGGCTTGGTCCCCGATGTATGTTTCTGTGTTTTTCCTCTTCTCTTTTGTGCTTCGCTACATTGTGATTTGGAACTTGTAATCGGTGAAGATAAGTGCTTTTGCAAATAGGAGATAGGTAGGGATGGATTCTAGACTAGACGGTTCTGGGTTGCGTGAGTTCGACATGGGTATAAGTTGATTGTTAATGGCAATTATGTGGCCATGTAGTGTATCTTCGTCTGTACCCATCTCTTGTTCTATTCACTGAGAAAATTAAAAAAATGGGAAGAATGAGTGGGATTGTTGAATGTGATGATTCCTTCCAATCCTTGGGGGCGACGACATTACGAAAGAATTAATCTATATGTTAAGAAGACTTTAGTCCTAGGTGAATCACGAGAAAAAAGAAACCTGAATTTAATTTCAGGATTAAATCCATCAGTAGAGACTCTGATGTTGGAAATTGGATCCCCTAATTCAGTTTTGCTCAAAAGCTTCTGTCGATTTTTCTGGAGGTCATTTTGGCAAATTGTTTGATTAGCGAGCTGTGTTCGGCTGTTTAAGATATCAGCTATTACAGATATTTTTCTAATTGTCCCAGTGTTCAAAGAAGTACTTTTCTTATGGGATCAATTGACTGTACAATCCCTTCTAATCTAGTTGAGTTTTGCTCACACCCCAGTTTTTGCAAATGTCTTTTGAGCCTTGACCTTCTTAGTGGCATATACTGAGCTACTTTTTGTAGATACGCCCCCTTTAGCAAAATTACATGGAAACTCCTCTTTTAGGAATTTCCTCTAACTTGCTGTTATCAAACTATGTACTGATCAGCATCATTGAGTTTCAAGAAGTGCACCTCGACAAAGTGTGGTAGACCTCAAGTCTCTGGGAGGTCAAAGGTAGGAGATCTATCTATGAAAAAGGAGACCTGTAAGCGTAGGGGGGTGTCCCATGAAGTATCCTACTTCATACGTGTGACCCTCATGTACAGTTTTGTCTGCTAATGTCACCTTCACAGAAGTTATGTTTCTGAATATAGGGAAAACATCACGTTAAGTTTGCTGATATCACCTTTATGGGAGGGTGGCTCCTAAATTAGGGTTAAGGCTTCCTTCACTGTAATATTTAACGTCATTTTTCACATTTGGAATTTTTGAGATCAGCAGTCCAGGTTGACTGATCTAACCATTTTATCTTTGTCTGGATGGTTGAATGTTGTAGGTGCCTTTGTACAACTTTCTAATATCAACATGTGGAAAATGCAGAAACTCAGACCAAGCAATTAGGGTATATTTTTCTATGTTTCTAAGGATATTTGGCGGTGCTCATTAGACTTTGATACTTGGCCCTTTGCTTATAATTGAATTAGTTTCTTTGTTTTTATGTCGTTCTTTTGGGTTTAGATTTTGGAAGAAATGAAGAAATATGAAGTGAAGCCAAATGGACAAACTTATGTGTGTCTGCTTAATGCATGTGCAGCAGCAGGAAGATTAGATCGAGTGTATGGTACTTACTTTTAATATCTTCTTCTTGGAAAAGTAATTCATCATTGCTCTACTTCTCCCTTCTGTGTAATTGATGAATGACTAAATGTATAACAAAAAACTCTTTTCTAAGAAGACGTTTTCTTTCTTTTAGTACCTTGCAAAGATGTCTTACTGTTTAAGTTTGTGCTTGTTTGGTTGTGGACTGCCCCAGTGGTCTGCTTATGTACTTCATGGGGTCAAATGGAGAAGTCTAGTCAATAATCTGATAAATTAATGGCAAATAATTTGTAGTGATGCTTAATACTCGAGGCAAGCTCATTGTCTCAGTGAATTGGCTGCTCTATAGTCTACTGCAAAGATAGATAAAAGATATTTTGATGATCAAAAGTATTTTCAAATTCAAAAAAGATGCCTTGAGCCAGTTGTTTTCTATGATTTGAGCCTGTTACTTCTTAACTTCTTCCCAAGTAAAGCTATCTTTATGAAGAACATAACAATGTATTACCATTTGTGCAGTTATGCAATTGTTCGTGATATGACTGCAGCAGGAGCTGGTTTAAACAAGTTCTGTTATGCTGGACTAATAACTGCTCACAAGAACAAGACACCATTGGCGGAGGACACAGCTGCCAAAGTAATTCTTTTTTATAATATTCTCATTCATATTCATGGACGTTCTGTTAGTTTTTGAAGGTTTCTGACATCACTTTTCTGCAAAATAGATTATTGAGCTTGTTGAGCAATCTAAAGGGTGGTCTTCAGTTGAAGCATCAAATAATGTAGCAGAAAATGTGATGATTGGTGTTTCGGAAGAAGAGTTATACAGCTTACCAACTGCCGAGTATGTTCACAGGCGCGGGGGATTTGTTATTCGGCAATTGACAGTTTATCATGTCGCATTTCATGCCTTTGCGGATCTACGGAATGTGGAGGTAGACTTTTCTGTTTATTTGATTAGGTATCATAAAGAAGCTGACTGCCTTGTGGATGAACTGCACTTTTTATGCTTCTTTCTTTTGTTGAACGAGAAGACTCTTGATGTGACATTTTTGGGCTCCCTTCAGTGGGTTTAGTTGGATAATGGAGATGAAAGTCTTTGCTAAGATTTTAGGAATCGCAAGATTGACGAAAATAGAAAATGCAAAGGGCTGATGAACTGCACTTTTTTATGCTTCTTTGTTTTGTTGAACGATAAGACTCTTGATGTGACATTTCTGGGCTCTCTTCAGTGGGTTTAGTTGGATAATGGAGATGAAAGTCGTTGCTAAGATTTAGGAATCGCAAGAGAGACAAAAATAGAAAATGCAAAGGCTATACATCTTCACTGACATAACTTGATGCAAAATCATGGAGCCTATATTCACAGAGCAAAAAGAGACAATCTCCTTAGTACCCAAATCCTTATCTACCCTTTTCAAATTACTATCAAAACCTCACACTTATCTACTGATCATAATATTTCGATTGACAGTCTTGATATAAAGCATATTGTGGTCTTATCGGCGAGTTAAGTGCCTTTTTATTAAGTCCAGTAAAATCAAATTTTGTTTCAACTTGGTCTGGGTTAGCTCTTTAGCGTTTTGTCTTCTAGGTTGCAGTTTTTGTTTCCTTCATTTTACTTGAATTCCATTCTGGTAGGCGATGGAAACTCTTTTGGAGATGATGCGAAAGGATGGGAAAACTCCAGATATATTCACTTCATTGCAAATTATGAGGTATTTATGCATTGGAATATCTAGTTTTGGCAAGTTTTATATTATACCGCATTGGACATTCACGATGTTTATCTCAACTTTACAGAGATAGACCCTCTTTCACATGATAGTTTTTATTTTTCTGTTGGGTTAGAGCCAAGTCTAAATTTTACATTTAGTAGTTCAACGTGCATGTGAGTTATCATTTATTTATACCCTGTCTTCAACTTCACATTTGATTCTTAAATAGGCGTGCACAAAAGAGAGGTGTTAAAGCATGCCACCATGAATATACGCAGTTTATCTTTGTCTTATATAATACATTGTGTTTTTCTGGTAGGAATTGTTTAAGAAAAGGATGGCATGGTATATGTTGCGAATGCAAGATATGCATATTAGCTGTAAACTAGTTAAAGATCTATCTAGATTATCAACATTGGCTTCAGGAATGCTTGATGAGCTAATCTTTTTTTGGTGATAAAATTTTTTCTAAGACGGTTTCCATCAGAAAAGGTGCAAATGTGTTCACAATATTTACACTTTGTTTCTCATGTAAACGTCAGCCATCCTCCACTTGTTGTCCTTTTTAGCAATTATTTCAACTTTTGTACTCATAAACATTGTATTTCACCATCGTTAATTTATCCTATCAGGTGTTACCTTCATTCTGGGGACATTGATCGTGGTCTTAAAGTTTTCGAAGATTATATTAATTCTGGAAAGTTTCCTAATGTGGAACTTTATGTGGTGAGCTTGATAAGCTTTATTTAACTGCTAATGCTAGCTTTGTTGCATCACTTGAGTTAGCTAATCTGAAGTTTAGTTTTACTCTGTACAATCTATTTTTCTTAGCCGATCTTCCTTAGGATTTTTGCTTTCTTTAAGATTGTCATTTACTTTCCAAAAGATGTCTAGTATGACTATATATTTTGTAGACACTAGTGGAAGGAGCCATGACTGGGCATACACCAAGGGGGATGCAACTTGCTCAAGAAACGCTGGTAAGATGAGGTGGCATATTTTCTAATTAAGTTCTTGTGGTTGGTAATTGTCTTTGTCCTTATTGAATTTTTTTATAATGTTACTCTGTAGGTGCAAATGAATTCAAGAAACTTTTTCCTGAGTCCCAAAATGGGAAGTGATCTCCTTCTTGTTGCTGCTGGAGAAAAGGTTAGCATTTGATCTCCCTTTCCCCATTAAGTTGCTTGGATACTGGAAGACCGTTTTTATTTCGTTTGGCCCAGCTTTATTGGAATTCAGTTAGAAAACTCTCTCTCTTTCTTCTAAGTTGAACAGGATCATGGTAGTCTTTAACATTTCTGCAGGAAGGTGGTTACACTACTGCCAACTTTTTGTGGGACATGATGCAAACACGTAAAATTACCCCTTCATTTCCTGCTGTGGAAGCATATTACAAGGGCTTAAAAGTGAGTTCTGTGCCTTAAAAGATGGTGTGATCCTTAAGTGCATAACTTCTTATTACCACATGAGCTTTTGGGAGAGTTTGACTTGAGCATTTTAGATTTTCAATCAAAGAGCTAAATAAAAGAATGTCCGAAATGAACTAAAGGAGATCTTTGGATGTCCGAAATGAACTACAGGAGATCTTTGGTTTTGGAATTAAAAAAATTGCTAAAGAATATAACAAGATGCTGCATGTAGTAAGTGTCATTGGTACAGATCCTCTTAATTGCACCTGATTATAGATTTACTTGAAAGCTGTTGCTTATTGTTTGATTTACATGTCTATGATAGTGCCAAAGTAAGCCGGATTTAAGTACTGGTGGTAGTGTCAAAGAAGATTGTGAAATTGACTGGATCCTCCAGAAAGAAACATTTACCTTTTTTAGCAGAAGGTTTTCCTTACCTTGTGTTAGTAACATTTCCTTATAGGAGGGAGTGTTCTAATGAGAAATGCGTTTAGGATATGAACTTAGAGCTGATGATGAGCTAGCCTAGATTGGACGCGATATACTAGAATTCAGCAGAATATGTGTACCTAATCCTGCCACAGCAAAATCTTGCTAGCGATATCAAAGATAGAAGCATACTGGGTTATGTGCTTAGACTAGAAATCAATCTGCAGAATGCTTAGTCTGTTTAAGCCATTGATCATATGGAGACTTTTTAATTGTCATTTCACAGTTCCTTCATTTACTTGGTGCTTGCAAAGGAATTTCATCGCCCTTTCATGTTTCTTTGAAGAAATGCCTTGTATTTTACTAGTAGGCCTTCAGCAATGACACCTGATTTTGACTTTGGCGCTATTAGGATCGTGAGATTCCGGAAGATGATCCTCGTCTCTTTGCGGTCTCCAAGGTTTATGACGATCTTCGCCTAAGATTTGGATCTGGGCCCAGACCTGCACGACCTTGATCCATTTGCTGGAACCTCTCGTGGTCGCTTCTGATTACTAGCTAGATGAAGAATCCAGAGATCTATGCAGCAAAGGATATCTCCACTCTTTGTTGAGATTGGACGCAAATAAAGCTATAGGCTGTCCTGGAATCTGTTGGGTTCAAGTTGCATTTGCCAGTGCGAGATCCACTAATTAAAGCCCGTTTTTTCATCTCTCCAACTAAGCGATCATGCTGTGGTGTTGCGGTGTAGTTGGGAGTACTATAGCGTTACTTGACGTGATCTTTACGTGACATTGTATGCGGTGCCCCCAAGTCTTTTTTTGAAGATTTTGATCTTTCAAAATGATACTAGTGAGGAGTTATGTTCGGCGTTCTGGAATCTTGCGTACCACTGGAAATGTTCGGGTAGGTCTCAAGGTTTTTTTGGCAGTTTAATGTGTCAAAAGCAGGTCTATAAAATTCATGTGGGCTATTCAAAGAATCAGCTTCTTCTTCAAATGAAAACTTAGCTGGCGCGCGAGCCCAGTGCATGTGAGCTGTTGGATGATGTGGGCTCATGTGCACCCAATTCATGCAAGTGTTGCTCTCTTAAAACGACCATTCATGTGTATCAGCAGTTGTCACCACCGACACCAGCAAGCCCATCCAAAGAGGAAGAATGAAATGATCCCTTAGGCTTGCATTAGGTTAACAATGCTACAAGTTCAAGCTCTCAAAGTGCTAGCATGTGAGAAGCGCCAGATGATGTGCTCCGACTGTAGCATTCTAATCCTGATGATTTAGGATTTGTTCAGTAACATTTATATTTCAGAAGATAATTTCTCTTTATATATAATTTTTTTCTATTTTTATTCTCTAGAACAATTTCTCAATAAAAGAACACGTTAAGATTTATAAAAAATTTTGTAATATAGAATTTTTTAATTTTTTTCTTTATTCTTCTTTATTGCCGTCGCTGACTGTTGATTGTTGACCACCAACCGTTGCTTGTTGCTGACCGCCACTAATGACCATCGACATCGCCGCTTGCCGCCATCGACCGCCACGATCGACTGCCGATCGGTGGCGACAAGTGGCGACAAGTGATGTTCATTGGTGGTGGCGGCGACGGTCAGCTAGCAACTTTGGTCGGCTAGCTTGCTAGCAGCGGTCGTTGGCTGGCCTTTAAATTCATGCTGGTGTATGTCTGTGATAGTTGTTTGATAGAAGAAAAGAAGAAAAGGAGAAAAGAAAAAGAAAAAAAATTATTTTTAAAAATTGTTCTCTAAGAACCAAAAAGCTACATTTTTTTCTACTTCTTTTTCTACTTCTTGTTTTTAATCCAAACCTATTCCTCAATCACTTTTCTATTCAAGGAAATAGCAAAATTAATTTACGTTACGAGATAAATTTATGTTCTTTTTTTTGTTTCGGGAAATAAAAGAATAAAAATTGAGAGAAACATAAACGTTACCAAACGGTAACGGAGCCTTAAAGTATAATGTGTCACGGCTTGAAAGAATGCTGATTCAAGAGGTTCCTAACGGACCGCTATGACAGGTCTATGGATCAAGCGACCCTTGACTTGTATCCCCGAGTCCTAGGATTTTCTCAAGTCTTCTAAAATACTCCTGGGGGCGGGCGATACGGTAATTATATTCGTATGTAATAAATGCAGATAGTTGATAGTTGGGGAGATCCAATCTCCACCGTTAGATCGAAAAGAAATTTACAGATACGGTTTGCCTTGTATTTGTACATATAGGAGTCTCCTCCCCCTCAATGTACTCATCTCATTCACAAGTAATACAATCCAGAGCTTCTAGAGTCTCTCTAAAGATCCTCAAGTGCCTAGAGTTTCTCTCTCTAAAGAGAGTTTCTATCTAGGCTGCACGGTACGGTAAAGTTTATCTCTCTAAAGATCCTTGTGAGCTCAAGTGCCTAGAGTTTCTCTCTCTAAAGAGAGTTTCTATCTAGGCTGCACGGTACGGTAGAGTTTATCTCTCTAAAGATCCTTGTGAGTTGAGTGCCTGAGTGTTGTGATCTAGGCTACACGGTGTGGTAGAGCGGTAGAGTTTATCTCTCTAAAGATCCTTGTGAGTTGAGTGTTGTGAAAGGCTCCTAAGGCTACACAAGCAAGGGCGGGCAAGGGAGTGCCTTGTTAGTTGAGTGTTGTGAAAGGCTCCTAAAGCTGCACGGGCAAGGGAGTGCTAGATCGATTGGCCCGTGACAAATGCATAGAGATTTTGTCATAAGCTTTGAAAAAACACGCCCAAAGTAAATGGGTGAGCGTTGCGAAGCCTTTATGTCCAGTAGCAAAGAGGCGTCAAAACTCAATATTCACGCGATTCCCTCCTCATACGCCTTCCACCGATTAAATCGTCAAGTATTCTAAGAAAGACAATAATGATGATACTAGTAAAGTACCATTTCATGCAAAAATCAAGTAGGTTTCTGGTTACTTTCTCATCAAACATCCATGAATACATGTCGAGCATGAAAGCCCAGCCAAAGTAGCGCACCAACCTCAAAAGAGAAAATGCATAATGTTTGCTGCAGAAATTAAGCCAGATGGCCTTGTCTTCCTTCAGACAAGACTACTCTTCCATAGCATCTCCTGCTTCTATTATTTCCACCTTCTGCTTCAGTGGAGTGATCTTCGTCAGGAGAACTTCTGTAAAAATGAATCGCCAAACAAAATTAGACAATGCAACATTGGTTATGCCGACTATGCATTTAAGTTGCCTAATAGATGAAGAAAGACAAATTGAGAACCGGGCTTCTTCTTTTTCTTCTTCTTCTTCCTTTTTTTTTTTTTTTTTTTTTTGAGTTTTATGTGTTCTTAATGTGAATAACAAGGCCGGTTGGGTCGGGGGATTGGATTGTTCGTTTGAACCTAGACTCCATTCTACCCTGACAATGGACCAAAGGTCCAGGGGTCAAAGATGGAAAGACATAATTATCCTCTGAAAAAGCTGTTTAAATTGTAGAACCACTTCAACATAAGCTTAATAGAACAACAAACAAAGTGAGCGATAAAAAAATCACTGACCAGTCTTTTTAGGAAAAGGATATCCCTTTTCACTAACATATGTCCGAGGATTTGGCAACAGGTGGTTCCTGAGGTACTCTTTGTGCCCCTGCACCATGCCAAAAGAGGAGATTCGTCGGTCAATATGGAAGGGCAAACCAAAGTTCAGAGAGATAAATAATGACTGGTCAGTTAAAACAAACCTTTGTTATCACACAAATATCCACATTGCTTCCACTTCCCAAGTCGTTAAATATACCAGAACATATAGCTTCAGCTACCAGTTGAATTCCTTCATCTCTCTGCAGTAAAATATAACATAATCCACAAGAAGTTCAAAATCCAAGCATAAATATCTCAACAAAAGTTACACAAAATCCAAGATCTAACTTTGGCGTTTCAAAAAGGCTTGCTCAAGAAACACATCAAATTATCTAGATCTTAAATTATTCCAAGTCAAGCTTTCAAATGATGTGCCCCACACAAGGAAAAAACATTATAATTCCTGATCTACTTCAGGTGAATACAATCTAAATATGGTGGACACGAAGTGAGCAACGCTAGACAACTGTTTTCTATGAAAGATTAAACTGTCAAGAAATTTATTCATTATGTATATGAAGCATATACTTTTAAACTCCCTAGTGTGTAAGTTGGACCTCACTCGTAGGACATGGATGCGCAAGTAATCACATCAAACAACTAATGGAGAACAATCAAGAGAAGTAGATATAATGATGACAAGAGGGCTACCAAGACTGGAACGTTAAATCTGTAACTCCAGTACGGTATTCCATAACACTTCCCCCCCACCAAAAGAAGCTTAAGTAGTAAGAAATTTGTGCTTCTAAAGTACATCATGCATATATATTAACAAGCAAGAAGTTCCAGATCTTATTAATCACAGGAAACTAATCACAGCGAACACAGCTATTGCTTAACACTCACGCCTTTCCCCCCTAAATACTAGCTATTCAAGCCAATGTAAAAATATATAGATAACCGATAACACCACTTTCGCCAATAAGGCCACTACAATTATATGATTTACATATACAAACACAATAATCCTATTACAGAATTAGAGAATAAGACGACAGCGCAATAATATATTGAAGGAAAGATATAACGACAAGCCAACTTACTGTCAGGCCTTCTCTGAACTTTGACTCAAAAACAGACATTGCAGCAAGAGAACCAGAACCCATGGTAGCAAATGGCAATGTGTCAGTTGATCCATGGGGATATATCTGGAGATAAACAATTAAAACCATTCACAATCAAACCACTATAAAGGGACAGAACAATTTCATTGTAGCGGGTTTCCTCCAAAAAACTCACTGTATGAAGATGAGGTCCGGTAAAATCAACCCCACCAAGAACCAAAGCAGCTTGGACATGGCCCTGGTAGCTGAATAAAATTTGTACCGCTAAACCAATTAGTATCATGCACACCAAAGAGAGAAGAGACAGCCACTTTAAATTATCATATTACTTGAAAAGATGCCTCTTAAGAAGTGTCAGAGCTGTGACAACCCTTGATTCTCGACCTGTATGGTACCGGTGTAACTGCAACTGTGAACTTACCATATCTGGAAAGAATCAGACATCAAATACCCATGCATTAGCTAAGAAGATGAAAAGTCCACAACAGAAGGAATAGGAAAGAGAACCAAGTTTGGTCTATATACATACCCGTTACAGCCTCCGTGTCGGCGGCTGTCCCCGCCCCACAGCAATAAATATTTGGAGCCATATAATGAATTTTCTCACAATTCTTATCACAAACAATGGGTCCTTCAGTTGCTCTTGTATCTGCTCCAAGAATTACACCATCCTACAAGAAACTTTATAGCTTTAGCTGACAGCATTATCCCGTCAAAAATACTTCTATCAAATCAACAAAACCCCCATCAGACAAACCCGTAGTGCATGTTCCCAGAAGGCACACACGCCACATGCACATTAAGTTCACCAACAATACCAATTCTCAAGGTTTGGCTAACAAAATGGCAACGGACAATAAGATGGAACAAGAAAGCTATATAGTTGACCAATGATCCAGCTAGATATTTAGTGACCCAATAGTTAGAAGCTTACAACATTCTCACTTGGTCAGACATTGAGTGGCCATACCTGGAATATTAAACCAACAATGGTGGTTCCTGTCTTCCGAAATGAAGGTGGGTTAGCCCCCTTCTTCGCAAGCATGTCATTTCTTCTGCAAAGATCAAAGCTAAATCCACCCTTGGGAGGAAGATCTATTGCTTTAGACATTGGTGATTTCAAAAAACCTACAAATAGATATTCAAAGTCCATTATAGAGGAGGCCTCAAACCTCACGATATTTAGCAAACTGTATTTGTTACAAATAGACGCCAGCAGCAAAGACATCTGATAATGCCCATAATTTTCTTTTTTTAAAAAAAAAATGGTTGGTCGGTGAAACTAGACCTTAAATCATCCATACTGCCAAACGGTGAGAAAATCTCCAAGCAATTTTTCTATAATAAGCTTCCAGTCTAAGATCATTTCAAAATGAATAAAAAAATTTTACACAAAGTGTAACCATCCATTAGGGTTTCTCTTCATCCCACACAGATAAGGGATCATAGGAAACAACAATGCAGCATATGAAATTCAGAGACAACATCATGCAAGAAATTGACAATTCTTTCAACCATTCCCCCTAAAGAGCTCCTTCCATTCTACGATTGACACAAAAACCGAGCCACTTAGCTACCAAAGTCATCGAACGATGACCCTAGCAACTACAAGCAATATTTATATCCTGACTTGATGACTTGACTTTCACCCAACAAATCCCAAATCCGCCAAAACCCTTAAGCTCCCTTTTCCTGTACGAATTAAATCCCATCTGTAAACCACATTTGATAATGATTACAATCATTGCCTCCACTCAGCTCACGCTCTCACAGTCCACTCGACTTATCAATCTCACATTTTATAAACACCCAAATTGTTCAAAAGAAAGAAAAAACCGGCCATTCTACAACGGACACAGACCCGAGCCACTTAGCTACCAAATTCATTGACCGACGACCCTAGCAACTACAAGCAATAGATATCATGACTTGACGACTTGATTTTAACCTAGCAAATCCCCAATCCGCCTAAACCCTAAGCTACCTTTTCCCATACGAATTAAACCCCATCTGCAAATCACATCCAGCAATGAATACAGCCGCAGCCTCTACTCACGCTCTCACAGCGCACTCTACTGATCAATCTCACATTCTTCGAACACCCAAAATCGTTTAAAAGAACGAAGAAACCGACCATCCTACAATCGACGCGGACCCGAGCCGTTAGCTACCAAATTCACCGACCGATGACCCTAGCAACCACAAGCAATGTATATCCTGACTTTATGACTTGACTTTCACCCAACAAATCCCCAATCCGGAAAAACCCTAAGCAGCTCCCTTTTCTCGTGCAAGTTAAGCCCATCCATAAATCACATCCAACGATGAATACGGCCGCCGCCTCGCCGCGTCCACCCAGCAGAGCTCACGCTCTCGCAGTCCACTCCACTAATCAATTTCACATTTTTCGAACACCCAAATCGTTCGAAAGCGAGAAGAAACCAACCCATCTGGCCATCGACTGTGAAACGGTGAAATTTTCCACCTCCCCCCACATTAGAAGATCAACGATTTTGCCGCGAACGCGAGTCTATGTATGTAGAGAGAGAAGGAATGAGGAAGTTGAACATCATTACCCGACGAGAGCACAGATCGCTGGAGTGAAAGCGAAGGCAATGGCGAGAGAGACTTCGAGGGCGGAATCGGCAGCGAAAGCAGCAAAGCTCGATGCCCCAAGCGAGTCGATCGGAGAGAGAGAGAGAGAGATGTATGGGGAAGGGAAGGCGACCTGAACGACACGAAACGTCGCGTTTCGGGAGGAGCAAATTTCATTTTATGCTATGTATGTATACATTTTTTAATATGTCTAGAAAAAGCTTTTTTTAAAAAGGAAAAGTAAAAAATAAGAAGAAGAAGAGTGTGTCTGAGCCCGGGTTCGAACCGGGGACCTCTAGTGTGTGAGACTAGCGTGATGACCAACTACACCACCCAGACGTTCTTGTTCCTTTTCTTCATTATAATTTAATTATAATTCTCTTTGTGGTCTTCACTCCGCCTTTAAAATCGGGAACCGCCCAGAACCGGACTGAACCGGCGATTCCAACTGGGACCGGTCCGGTTTCAATTTAACCACCCATTATAGTATATATATATATAGCTTTTTTTTTTTTTTTTTTTTTTATGTTTTTTCCCTTTACAAAAGAAGCTCACGGCATGTTTGCAGTCTATTTGATAACACTTCTGTTTCTAAAAACAATTTCTTTTAAAACTAATCTTTTTCTATTTCTCTTCCGTAGAATAATTTCTCAGTAAAAGAATGTGTTTGGTAACTATATAAAATTTATATTTTCGGAATAAAAAAAGAATATGAATGCATTTAATACAATTCACGAAGTTTTTTATGATGTAGAATTTCTTATTTTTTTAATTCTTTCCTACTACCACCGACTGCCGATCACCACCATCGACCGTCACAATCAATTGCCGATCGGGGCCGACAGCGACAGTCCTCAGCGATAGTGGTAGGTTAACTAGCTAAGGGGGCATTGACGTCGACAGTCATTGACAGTGAGTGGCAACGACAGTTGGTCGGCCAACCGGCTAGTGGTAGCCTTGATGGTTATTAGCAATGGGCCAAGACTGGCTGGCAGCAATCAATCAGGGGTAGTCGGCAAGAGGGGTTGCGGCCGGCAAATAAGAAGAAAAAAAAAGAAAAAAAACTTATTTTTAGAAATTATTCTCGGGAGTGAGAAGCTACTATTTTTTACTTCTTTTTTGTTTCAAATCTATTCCCTAGCCATTTTTCTATTCTAGGGAATAAAGAAATTAATTAATGTTACCAAACGGATTTATTTTCTTTTTTTGTTCTGGGGAACAAAAGAACAGAAATTAAGATGAACAGAAACATTATCAAATAGGGCTTTAGTAACCATTTTGTTTCGGAGAACAATTTTTGAGTTTTTGAAGGTGTTTGGTTATTGTTTAAAATTTTTATTTTCGGGATAAAAATATGTTTGTTAGGATTCTTAGATTTTTTTTTTGTTTCTTTTAACTTTTAATACTTTCATTATATTTTTCTTATTTCTCTTTTCTTTTTCCTTTTCACTTCTTCTTCCTCTTTGTGACCAGTGACCGGGTGGGCGAGGTCCGCTCGCCTAACCACCGCGAGCCTTAGTGTCACCGCCAGGCCATAGGCGAGGCTCAATCTTGCCCTGGCCTAGCAAGGCCTAGCCTCACGCTTGCTAGTGAGGTCGAGCCTCACCGTGGCTCGGCATTGCTTGGGGTTGACGATGCTTCGACGAGATTGCTGTCCATGACCGAAGCTAGCGACTAGCCAAAAGGAAGAAGAAGAAGAAGAAGAAAGGAAAAGAGGAGAAGAGGAAAGAGAAGAGAAGAAATAAAATTAAACTTGATTTTAGGGATTGTTTCTAGGAACAAGAAACAACTTTTTTTTCTATTTTGTTCCAAATTTATTCTCGAAAACAAAAAAACAGATTTTTGTTTCTAAGAACAAAAAAATTTACCAAACAAACTGTTTTTTTTATTTTCGGGAACAAAATATTAGAATCAGTTGTTCCCGAAAATGTTACTAAACAGGTCGTAATAAACGAAGAACGAAGCCCTTTACTCGTGTCTGTGACAGCAGCTTTGCCGACTCATCGAAATACATGTTTTTACACGTCCTGCTGTCCTCATGCTTTGCCCAGGCTCCTACATCCGTCACAGCAGCTTTGCCGACTCATTCTAACACCACAGCAACAGTCGTAAGCGGTTTCTAGCGGTTCCAGGCGGCATCCCAGCTCTACTTGACATCACCTCATGCAGTATCAAATCATCTGATATGTTTCTATTTTTAGTTCCAGCCATATTAGTGAGTGCGTGTTAGAAGTGATATTTCTTCTTGGACTTTTGTCCTCTTGCCTTCGAAATTGTATACTGATAAAATGCTTTTGAGGTTGAATGGAACCACAAGTTGCTGGGCCACAAGGCTAATGGGTGTTTGATGTGTCTTAAATTAGCTACTAATGAGAAATTCTTATCATACAAATTTGGTATGATCGTGTGAAGCTTTGTGAGATCAGCTCCATAAACCCACCCGATTCCTCAGGCAATTTCCGATACCATTTTTTCAGGACTTAGTGCTTGGTAGATGATTCCCGATTTCAAGGTAGAAACCACCCACTCAAACTATACTCACCCCTAAATTCTTAACCACATCAGATCACTTTGTATTGCAAATTCTCAAAGGATCAGAGAGCTTCATCGTTCAATACTTATATTGTGAAAACGAGCGTAATTTGGACCCATCCTAACCAGATTTCTCATTACAGACTTTGCATCGCCGATGCTCCGGATGAGAATAGGTATAGCGCCCCACTATCAAATCAGAATCACAACACTTGAAACATCGATTTATCTAAACAGCTCGGTTTACTAGCGTTGCTCGTCTCAAGATAAAGTCTTTAAAACTATGCTCAGAGACATTGCGCTTCGTGTTGCATCATGCACGTATGACCTGGTACAATTACAGTAATCCCTTTGAATCAAACTCGAAAGATTGGAAGTATTGTCCCAGTAGTAATTCGTGATTCCGCGTCAAAAAGTCTATACCGGACTCTGCAATTGGTGGCTGTAATACTGTGCAGAGGGGAATCGCCATCGACCCAACCCATTCACGGACGTGAAAAAAATCTTTTTTTACACCGGGAGAGGCTTCCATAGGAAGCTCCTGTCCCGAAACGACTAACACTAATTTTGGGCCCCTAGCGTTTCAATTGCACAACGGTCGTGCATCTATCTCTATCCCAAGTAAAAGTGGAAAAACAGGAAAAGAAACCGACTAGGCAAAAATATTATTCACAAGAGCCTCTTTTTCCTCTGTAGCTTCGTGCAATGAGTGGCATCTTTGGATGAAGGACCAACTCGAGGAAGAGCAGGTGTCTCAGATCTTTGCATTCGAGTCGATTCGTGCATCTTGAATGGCTGAAAGTTTTCTCGCCTTTTCCACCGCTCGAACGTAGTAGTGTAACCTCCAGAGTGTCCCGTTGTCCTGGAAATGGAGCATTTTCGTATAATTATGGCAAGGCCTATATCAATTCCTGCACGTACTTATGTCGCAAGACCTGTCTTACCTCCTTTTCTAGGTCGACAGTGATATCATCACAGAGATTGGTTTTCGAACTATCGCTACGTCCGAGAATTCCCACCACTCGTACAAGATTGTCTCGCGGTAGGTTCTGAATTAGTTTCTGAAGCTGTATCTTTTCTCTACGGGTCATTGGCCTGAAAATGGCATTTCCAGTATCCCCGTTAGAGGCCATCTTGGAAAACTTCTAATAAGCAACCAAAGCAAGTATAAAAATCTTTCAGCCACTTTCCAGTTTCAAAATATCAAAGTTCACCACCATCACAGGTATCGGTATTGATACCACACATTTAGGACAAACAGATACTATCAAACAAAGATTACCCTCATCCTCTTTCTTATCCATGTGCTGTCATGAGCACCTCCTAGGGCCTATCCCAAACATAAGGATGAAAAAAAAAAAGAGAACAAAGGTGGAGGGGAGGAAGAAGTCAATGACTGTCTAAATTTCACAAGGTGAAAGTGAGAGACAGTCTGCTCAGGAAGTGTGAAACTTAATTACAAAGAGGACTCTTGTGAATGTCTGGCAGGTCTACCTTAGGCCCACCTACTCCTTCATGCTAGTTCTTGGTGCACGATATTTCGAAAACTTAACAAAACATATCTTAAAGCAATCACAGTTCCAAATCTACCGATTAAGTCCATGCAAATATAATTGCACTTGCCTGGACTTGGACATAACAGCATTAAGAAGATCTTCGAGCTGCTTTCCCATATGCTCCAGCTATGAACATTCACCAAAAGAGTAAACCTGTTATGTCACCATGCATGCCAGAAAAAGAGCCAGCATCAAGCTGACGATGTAAAATTGACAGTCCTTGACAACAGTTTGTAGATACGGAGAATTCACGCTAGAGAGAGAATGAGTTTCAGAAGATTACTTTACTAGAGTGTTCATCAGAGTATTTCTTCAGAATCTGATCAAGACGTGAATGGTCACTTCCCAGCAAAAATTGCAGATCAGCATTGACCTAAAGGAAGTATTAATGAACTCTTTAATAAATTCCTCATAAACAAGCAGGTATATTATAAGAGACTTCTTAGCATGCCAAACATCATGTCACCTTTTTACTGTAGACATTCTTTCTTTGATGAGTATAAAACTAAATTCTCCTTAACAACAATAAATTTCCTAACAGGGAGAGGAGGAGGAGGAGGAGGAGGAGGAGGGGGAGGGAGGAGTTTATTTTTGCAGGAAAGGGAAGCTAGTCTCCATTTCCATGGATGGATGCATGCATATGATCAATATGAGATTGTTATCGACATAATATGATAAAATTAAGGAAAGAATTCCTTACATCTTCGTCATCTTTGTTGGCTGCCTCATTTGAACCCAAAAGAGGTGCTGTTGCCCCTTCACTTTTAGATCTATAATTGTTGTGCAGAGACTGAAAAAGAAGAAACACGAGAAGATTCATAAAATGTAAAAAAAAATTCATACTGAGAAAAATTGCAAGATAGAAAGTAACTGGACCTTGGACATTTGTGGCCTTTGGCATGGAGCAGACCTTGTCTCAATAGCACAAACTTTATCCTTTTCTACCAAATCCTTTTGAGAAAATTTTGATTCGCTGTTTTTACCAGCAGAACCCTGTGTCGGATTAAGACAGAACAGAACAAAGTCCATGTAAGAGAATTGGTTAGATTTTCTTATTTTGGATATGAAAGCAAGAGAAGAAAAGAAGAAACCAGAAGAATAAGTACATTTTCACTTGGTTGAAGTTGAACACGACTCTCGTGTTCAGAAATGCTCACTGACGAAGAGGAAGAAAATATATTTATCTTCTTATGGGGACGTTCCACTACATCACCATCAGATGAGGTAGCCGAGCAAGTGGGTTGTTGCCTTCTGCTGCTCAAGTGTGTTTGTAACTGATGCAGCTTCAACACTGGCTCTTGTATCTGAATCAATAAGCAAATAATTTTCCAAGTCCAAATTAGGGCTATGATGTACGATTCATCTAACTCAACACTACACAGCACTTAATCCAGCTAGTTGAAAGACTCATTCTTTATGCAAAGAAACAAGGAGCAAGGGAAGAACATCTCCCACACACAGAAGAGCATATAAATGCAATATGTCCCGTAATGAAGGTAGGGGCAGGGAGCCATGAAATCTTGAGAATCCTTGCTATGAATGAATAATTTTGAAACATAGGTGTCTTAGAAATTTTGTTAAAGCTTTGGCCAACAGGGTCCACCATGCTATTAACTCAGCAGATACTTCAGCAGATTGACTGGCCAAAGGCAATCGAACTTCTCGTTGCGATGCAGTATTTAGAACTCTTTCTCGCTTAACACGAGTTCCTCCCTTCCAGCTGAGCATCGGAATCGACTTACATGCCTTTCTACACTGCAAGCCATGAATGGAAGAGAGGAAAGGGGGGAGAAAGAAGTGCTACTATAGACGGATAGCATAAGACATCCAAAAGTGGAGGTGGAAACATATAATCTAAATCATTGAAATTAGGATCTCGAGTTTGTCTGTCCATACACATTTGGAGATGTCACCTTGGTCATGGACTTGCTAAATATTACTGGTTAACCAAATAGCATCACTGGCTCATCCTACTCTTTCCATTGAGCTCACCATATTCAAGAAATAACAGATTAGACAGAACAACAATGACTGCTGCTGAAAGCCATAAGCAACATGCTTCCATTGCAAACACCAGAGCCTCATTACTGAGCTTCAAAGAGTAACAGATTAACTACATTATCCAGGCTATCCAACAGCACATTTATGTTGGCGTGATCAACACCATGAACTGCCCCACATACGCACAGTGAAGGAAGAACCAAAAGCTCATTTTTGTTGCGTTACTCACTCGAATGCTCAGGCGACAGAAAAGGAAACCAGATATACCTTGTCGACTTCACGAGAGAGGTCGAATGTGGCCAGCCTAAGCAACGACTTCAGTCGCTCTCTCCTTGTATCTGAAAAACCAGGGGCTATCCCATCATCAAACAACGCACCGGAAGTAGAGCAACTGCCACCCCTTTTCCCATCATAAACAGAGGCATCCGCACCCTTGTCTGCGGCTTCTCCCGGTTTTCCCGGGGACGACAGGGAGTCGTCCTCGGCGAAAGGCAGGAAATCATCCTCCCCTCCAAGCAACTCGGCTACTCCGCGAGCATAAAAACTGAAAAAATCCGGCCCCTCCTTATTCCCCTCCTCCGGATCAATCGAAGCCATCATAAGAACTTCAAACGCAATGAAGGAGCACCGCTGCATGTTAAAGACACAACCAATTCCCACAGATCAGATTAGCTAACTTCATCAGCAAGAAAAACCTAATAGATCACTGTGATCAGCAGAACGAAAACGAAACCTTGCCATAATCTGCTTTGGCTTAGATACTAACAGGTTCTGTCACTGCATGGACGGTACCTGTCGCGAAAAAAAAAAAAAAGAAAAACATACGGACAAAAGATTCACTAGTCAGATGCTTTTTCTCCAGCATTCTGAACTCGACGCGAGCTACCGTTTTTCCTTCTCCTTTTGCCTTCGATTCAAACCGATTCAGGATAGAAACGAAAGGCGAGCCTGCACGAACCAGACGCGGTCGCAACAGAGAAATCTAGAGGCGCACCACTGCACCTTACAAGACACAACCAATCCCCACAGATCAGATTAGCTAACTTCATCCGCAAGAAAAAACCTAAACGATCACCGCAATTGGCAGAACATAAAACGAAACCTCGCCATGACCTACCTACGTTCACTCGTATACTACCGCGTTCCGTCATTGCACGGACGGTAACTGTCGCCACCCAGAAAAAGCGCGCGCAGACAACGAACGGACAAAAAGATTCACTTTTAAGATGCCTTCTCATCAGCATTCCGCACTCGACGCAAGCTACCGTTTTTCCTTCTCTTTTCGCGCTCGATTCAAACCGATCCGGATCGAAACGAAAAGGCGAGCCCGCGCGAATCAGGCGCGGCCGCGCCAAGAGAAATCTCAAAAGGCGGTGCG
Source organism: Eucalyptus tenuipes (assembly GCA_014182365.1). Classification (NCBI taxonomy): domain Eukaryota; kingdom Viridiplantae; phylum Streptophyta; class Magnoliopsida; order Myrtales; family Myrtaceae; genus Eucalyptus; species Eucalyptus tenuipes. The sequence goes on from CM024546.1 coordinate 24,378,615, forward strand.
GAAAGCGAAGGGGACAGGACGGACCGCTAACAGAGAGAGAGAGAGAGAGAGGCGCGATTCGCCGGCGCCGAGACGTACCTCGCCAGCTCGCCGCCGGGGACCTCCGTGCTTTCGAGCTCCGGGAAGGGAGATGAATCGGCGCCGGGACGGGGAGGCCGCATGCAAGGACTGAGTTTGGAACTCGGGACGAGTCGGTGGCGGGGACTGGACTCGGACGAGGCGACTCACTTCTCTCTCTATCTCCCCCGACTTTTGTGACTGCGGAGCTCACGGATTACCGCCAACGCAGAAGGCGGTCGTTTTTTATATTCGAGAAAAAGCCATAAAAATTAAAAATAAAAAAATCTCAAAATCACTCTAATCGTTGCACATTTATCCTAAAATTTTCTTAAATCATAAAAATTAATATATTTAGGACGCGTTTAATAACAATTCTGTTCCGATAATAATTTTTAATTAGACTCGATTCTATTCCCGAAATAATTTTTGAACAAAAAATGCGCGATAACTATCTAAAATTTCTATAGGGTAGAATTACGTTTGGTAGGTTTTTAAATTCTTTCGTTTCTTTTAAATTTTTAATACTTTTATTTTTTTCTTATTTTTTTCTTTTTCTTTTTCTCTCCTCCTCCTTCTTTGTAGCCAAGCAGTGGCCGGTGGCCAAGTGGGTGAGGTCCAGTGAGCTCGTTGAAGCCTCGCTAGGCCAAGGTGGGATTTGGTGAGCTGTCGGAGGCTCGCCCGGCAATGGTGGCTAGCTGGGTAAGGCCCAATGAGCTTGTTGAAGCCTCGCCAGGCTAGGGCGAGATTCAGCGAGCTCGGTGGAGGCTCGCCTAACTATCGGCGAGTCTCGACCTCGCCTTGGCCTGATGAGGCCAAACCTCGTTGTAGCTGTGCAAGGCTCGGCCTCGCGTTGGTTGGGCAAGGTCGACCTCGCCTCGCCACGGCGAGGCTTGGGCCAATGAGCCTCGTCGTGGTTGGGCATTGCGGGGGGCCAGTGATGTTTTGGCGACCGGCCAAAAGGAAGAAGAAGAAAGGGAAAAATAAGAAAAGAACAGAAAAGAAGAGAAAAGAAAAAAAATAGGAACTAATTTTAGTAATTGTTATTGAGAACAAGATTTTTATTTCTTAATTCTGTTCCAAATTTATTTCCGGGAACCAAAATATAGATTTTTGTTCCCGGGAACAAAATTTTACCAAATGAATTTTTGTTCTTTTTTCGTTTTGAAAAACAAAAAAATAGAAATAGTAATTCCCCGGAAGGTTACCAAAAAAGGCCTTACTCTCCACCAACATTCCTTACAGTATTGCTTTTAGTTCATTTAAGTCATGTGAAAGCCAATGCAAGTAGATTTTTCTACGAAAGGTGAACGTGTCATCAAGATATAAATTTAAAATTTTGGTGTTGTTAGATAAAAAGTTTACATGGTGGATACAATTTAGGATTTTTTATGGCTTTTGCGCTTTTTTATTCTCGTCTTGTGATTAGTGATGGTGGCCTATGTTTTTCATTTATATATTATTTTAGAAAATTATATATAATCCCACCGACCTTTGGGAGTAATACAAGTTTACATTACACTTTAAATCCTTGCACCATTGGTCCGTTTGTTTTTGATAAAAGATGAATGATTTAAAAAATATATTTTTAAAAATAATCTCTTATATCGCTTGAAATAATCAATTAGTGAAAAATATTTTAATTATCGATAAAAGTTAATATTTAAATATTTTCGTGAACGATAGAAATTTTTTAGTCAATTCAACTTTATAAGCATGTGTAATGCATGTGGCTTTGAAGGGGTTGAAAATATATTTTCATCTCATTTTTTGATAGATTTTTCTTGTTAGCTTTGATTTCTATAACAATGTATAATAACGAAAACGTAGCAAAATATATTAACTGAAATATTACTATCAAAGAAATTATATGTTGATATTATATTAAAAAGTAAAAAACGTGAAAATTAATGAAAATATTAATAGAACAAATAAGATAATTTAAGGGAAGAACACTATTGAATCAAATAAAAAAATTGATATTTGTTAAGTATTTTTAAATGGTTTATTTGTGCAAATATGATTGATCAATAAAAAATATTTAAAAAAATCACTTTTTTGTTGTTGCTAAAATTAAAAAATCACTTAAGATTTAGGTCAATCGTTTCCTTTTATGAGCTATAGACATTGTTTCCTTTTATAACTTCTTCCAGGTATCTTTGTTAATCGATCTTTTTTTGCATCAATCAACCCTTTAAAAAAAACATCGCGAGTAATCAATTTTAATCAACCCTTTAAAAAAAAAAAACATCGTGAGTAATCATTTTTTTTAGTTCTCTTTCATTTCTATAATTTTCATTTTTTTTACAGCAATAAAGGATAAAAGAGATATTTTTTTCAAAAGCTGTGATGAAAATATTCTGTTATCCATTAAAGATCTTATGCATTGAACATGCTAATAGGATATACAACATAGGGCTAACAATATCAACGAAATGAATGTTTAGAGGATGTAATAGTTGAAAATTCATGAGCAGAAGCTCCTACTTCAAACTTCATCGAAACTATAATTCACACGTGCTTTGTTTTTATGAGCTTCATCTCTATAATTTTTAATTGATCATTGAGGAATCGAATTCTCATGAGTCAATAAGATTTAATGAGTATTTGAGAGAGAATAAATAAAAATTATAAAAAAGGTAATGAGCTGGTGAAGAGTTAAGTTTGAATTGTTATAGAAATATCCAATTGTAGCAGCAGCAGCAGCAATAATAATAATAATAATAATAATAATAATAATAATAATAATAATAATAATAATAACTATCATTATTTCTTCCACTCCTCAGATATCTTTAAACGCACCCTAAAATTTAAATGGTTCAAAATAACCTTAATCGAGACTTCATTAATGGTAAGATTGATGAAAGAGGAAAAGCATATCCTTAATATATTTCAATCAATCTGATGATTTTTATTAACCTTTCCTAAACTATTGTTTCTTCTTCTTTTAGTTCAAATCAGAGAAGTTCACACGTTGGTCGCTTTTAGGCGAGAATAATATAAAATACGAGTATTTTAATAGATTTAATAATTGAGATTCTAAATTAACACATATTAATAAAGTGCATTTAATTACAATGTTTCTCTAAAGTTCGATTTGGAATAACTCCTTGCAATATGCAATTCTTTAATTCGAGTTTTTCTTAGGGAAATAATTTGGTTAAAGTTATGAACTCCTTATGATTATAACTTATATCTACTATCTGTCAATTAGCGAAGATCGTCAACTTGAACTCATCAGTAAGTACAGCTTGAACACATCACTAAGTACAAGAGAGGAAACGAAGCCTGCATAAAAATGAATGGAAAATAATATAGGGTAACGAAACATAATATCGTTGTTTTGATTTATTCGAACAGTCTTATATTTTCATCAGAATGCGTGATTTTTGCATTTTCAAAAAGTAGCAACTTTCATCCGTGTCATTTGCGAGTGCGGGTCTATTTAAAATATGCTATTTTCTTGTGTTCTTGACTTGATTTTTGAGCTGACCCTTCCTGCTTTTTTGGGCACAATCCGATGGCATAATGGAACAGGTAAATTGGGTATTTATTTTCCGTGATTATTTTAGAACAAATATTTTTTAAAATAATTTATTTTTGGCAAAAAGAAATCCCTTTATCAAGCTGTTAGGAACTTTAATGCTTCGATTAGTCAGCATCGAACCCATATCTAATCAAATCTTTCACATTGCGCTTCAGATGGAAGTTCTGTCGATGGCTTCATGGTAAGAAAACCTGCAGCCTAAGCTCTGGAAATGGTGACACATGGAGTACAGGAACCGGTTTTATTGCAGGTTAATGAAAATTGGAGAGATGGGTGCTCAAAAGGGAGATTCCAACTGATAACTCTCGTGTAATTCGTATTCCACTTTCTTTTTCTCCTTGTTGTACCATGTGTAAATGAATCTTTTGCATTGAAGAGGATTATCCCAAAAAGGGTCCAAAAGGGGGAAAAATGAAACGAAAAGAGAAGGAAAAGGGTACATAGTATATGTCATCATCATCTATTCATCTGTGTGCCTTCAGCAGAAACTGAAGCTTTTTTCCTAAGACGCTGCTCATGGATTCTCTCTCTCTCTCTCTCTCTCTCTCTCTCTCTCTCTCTCTCTTTGGTATATCACCTATCTGCATATGATATAACCAAATTACTCTCTGGAAAGAGTTAGTAATACTGAGCAGAGACTTGTACCAGGGAAAAGTTAGGCTTGTGCTCACTGTATTCGACGATGGCCGATGGCAAGAGACGTCCGCTGCTTATCTCATGCACCGTTGCGAACAGTGGGAACAGCTCTAGCCACCCACGGTGGCTCAGAACCTCGTAAAGCTCTCTTGCCGTGGACACGCCCTGAAACATAATTGCAGGAAAGAGTATAGATCGGATGATTAGGAGACACAAATCGACGCTTTTTTAAAAGATGCAATCAGTAAAGCCGAGTTCAACTTTGAAAACTGATGTGATCTGCACATCAGCATGATTGCGTTGAAGTGCAATGAGCGTGTAAGACATTGAAAACTAAGAATGTCAAGCAGAAGGGAAAAGGTATGTTCGTTTAATTCGCTATGCTGGTCCTCTTTCTTCATTGAAAGCAGAGAGAGCAGAAGCAAAAAGACGTCTGAATTTTCACCTAATCTTCACTTCAAAGCCGTTCAATTCTATCCATCTTCACTGACTATCACACAAATAATCGTAAGCATTGCAAACCATGGCACTTTAAATTTGTTCATTAAATTTCAGCCTGTACCTGTAATTTCTGTCCCTGCAGCATCTCTGCTTCAAGCTCATCGAAAGACCTGAAGATAAACAACAAAGTCAGAACCATCTTGATAACCAGTCGATGACCGTGCTATTCTAAGCTAAAGCAAAACCTTTTTCCCCCATTCTTGGCAAAAGCCTCTGCGACTTTCCTGTTTCTTCCTCCCACTGCCAAAAGTTATCATTCTGTAAGTAAAGATTGATTTTTCGTTGTAGATGAATTTCACTACCCCAATAAGGGAATGGTGTATTTATCATCTTACAACAAGTTGTAATGAGATCAGCAACGCCACAGCTCTCGAAGAAGGTGGTATCCTTGACGGACGGAAACAAAAGTTTCGAAAAGGCCTTCATCTCTCTCAGACCAATCCTCATTATTGCAGCCTAAATGAATCCCATATATGATTCACAAGGTAAAAGAAAGGTCAGATGCACAGTATCCAATTAGGTCACTGTATAAAAATGACATCATCGAGGAACATGATAGAACTATGTGCACTCAACCACTTGCCTTTGTGTTGTTTCCCATATCCAAACCATCTACAAAACCTGTACATTCATACCACCATTGTCTTTACTAAAGTTCCTTTGACATAAAGTGAGAGGTGAAGTAACATTTCGTACCTGCTGCTATTGCCACAACATTCTTCAGTGTCCCACATAATTCAACACCTTCCACATCTTGGACCTATTTGTCCCGCAAAGGAAAGTCTATCAACAATCTCTTCTAAGATTAGATGTCAAGACTAGCATATTTAGATAAAATACTAGGGGCAAATTACTAATATTTCTAGATGTTATGGTTCCTCCTCGTGCTCAGTGCTCACCACTTCAAGATACTTACATCTATCTTGCAAGTATCGAGATGACCTGAAATTATTACATCAATAACAAATCTAGCCCTACATCCTTTCACTTATCAGGAGAAAAAAGACAGATGATTTGTACTCACAGGTGAGACCATGAAGTATGGAGTGCTAAAAAGTTTAACCCACTTCTCCGCAATCTCTCTGTTCTCTCTATATCCCACTGTTGCTTCGCTGAACTTTTCCACAGCAATCTGCCAAAATTCACGACTCGTGTGAGCCTAACAGAGAACATGTTGCTTCCAAGACCTTCGTAGTGAAAAGGGAAGCAGATATCCAACTAGCTACCTCATTCGCAATGTTGGCTCCCATAAGAACACAGCAGTTGATCCCAAGCTGCTCCGAGATCAGACTCGAGATCATGCATGGCCCTTCCATTTTGACCTCCATCCCCTTGATGAGCGAAATAGCCTCCACACCCTCCTTCACCTTCCCAACAAGCCTCTTGCATATCCCCTCCACAAATTGATGCGGGGTCACGAACACCAACAAGTTTGCATCCTTTACTGCATCATATTAATACCCCATTATAGTCCATCTCCACACCCTCGACTAAAACCGCCAATGCATAAGAAATCGGGATTCCATGAACTCTTAGGAAATGAACCGAATTATCACTGAATACCTGCGTTTTCGAGGTCTGGGTCCGCAACGACATTGTTGCCAAGCTTAATTCCGGGGAGATACTTTACATTTTCCTGTTAGAGGAAGCATCGTTTTACCCAAACATTGAACAAACACACACAAACGCAGGATAACCTCAAAAGGGTAAAGATCTTGAGAAAGGGACAAACGATTACTGACATTGGTACTGTTGATGACATCGGTGAGTTTCTCCCCACTCGGCAAAATCTCCTCAAATACCCACATCCTTACTTCATCTGAACACCATCATTAAAAAGGCTCAAAGAATTGGAAAGAAGAAGAGTCTTATAAGAAAAGATCCAAGAACACAACACGACATAAGCGCCACACAAATCAAATCAACCGCATCTCCCCGTTAAGCACGGTACGTTCTACCAATTTTTCCCAAAACTGAATCCCAACAAACAAAACTATTCCATCCGCATCCCGTCACATCAAGATGGAATGCCACTATTGGAAATATGCACGGCCTTACAGTTGCATCATTCAAAAGGGTCGAGAGGACATCAAGAAAACGAAAGAACGAAAGAAAGAAATAGCGGGACGCGAGAAGACGGATACCATGAAAGGAAGGGAGCCCGAGGGTGTTGGACGCAATGAGCTTGGCGGCGACGCTGCCCCAGTTGCCGCTGCCGACGACGGTGACCCTGGACTTCTCGGCGGCGTCCCCGAGCGGCGCGGCCTCCGTCTCCGGCGGCAGTTCTTGGGCAGGCGCCATTTGGAACGGGAAGACAAGGAGGGAGCGTGAGCGTGCGTATGTGCCTGTGATGCGTTCTAGAAAGAGAGAGAGAGAGAGAGAGAAAGAGGGGGAAGGGGAGGGTGGAGGGTGGAGAGGAAGAGGAGGAGGTTATAAGAGGGCGAAGCAGAGGACGGTCATGGCAATGTCTGAGGGTGGGCGGATGTAGGAAGACACGTTTCGTTACTCACTATGCCCTCCCTGTTAAATTTGGCGATCTACTCTATGCTCCCTCTGTCTCTGTCTCTGTCTCTCTCTTGGTGGGTTACGCAGGCAGGCAGAGAATCAGCCCAACTGTCTGATCGTGGATTCTCCATTCTCTTCCGTCATTCATTGCCACAGGCAAGGGACGGAGAGAGAGAGAGAGAGAGAGAGAGAGAGAGAGAGAGAGAGAGACGGCTGAAGGGACGATGCTATTTACACGTACCCTCTCCCCGGTTCGGATGCACGATGCAAATTTCGCAATACCCAAAATCGCCATCGTCGTTGGAAGTGGGAAAGTTTCAATCTTCGGGGGGATGGGAGTCGATGAGGGTAGAAATTCGATGAATAGAGCGGGTGACGATGCACTTGGTCTTGTATCAATTCATCTTAAGATTCTATTCTTCGTCGTAGAGCGTAGCTACGTACCATGATACTAAACATCCAACATGGACTCGAGTACGATCGATCTCGTCCTACAGGTTAACTATTCTATAGATAGATAGATAGATCTACTGTTTAAGAATGCGCTTGTGCACGTGAGGTGTGCCTTCAACCCACGATGGGCTAACACTACACTAACATGCCCGTCTAAATCTAAGAGTGAACCGTGAATTGAATAATGCTAGTGCCACAGCGATCCATAGATGGGGATGTTAGTGTAATAATAGTATGCATTCGATAATTAATATGATATGGAGTATTAGCCGATGTAGTTAATCGGCATCGTTACTCAAAAAGGGAAAGACTCTTGAGTGACATCTTTCTATTTAGGTATGTTCTCGGGTTCAAATTTGGCATTCATATTTGAGATATCTCTCCATTGGGAATGGCATTGAGCTTCAGCTACCATGCGCCACCAACAAGTGAGATAATAGTTGATAGTTGATAGGATGTGCTTGTCTATATCAAGTGATAGACTTAGTCGATGAGAGCAGAGTTTAGTCATTTATGAATGGAATCATTTATGAATAGAATTATTGGTAATTGAAGGGAATTAACAATTCATCAATGAAGCCGTTGACAACACAACGTGAAGTTATTGACAAAGGTCTTGAAGTTTCTTGAAAAGTCATTGATATCAACAATGAGCAAGCAACACGAAGATAACCATCGGTAGTTATGTCATATCCATTCTTGGAGTAACTTTTGGTAGCTACCAAAATGGTGTTATTTGTTCTTTCAAATTTGGTATCCGTCATGTGGAACCGCCATTTCTAACTGTTTGAGAAGGGTTATGAACACGTTAAGTGCACTTTTGTACAAGGCCCCCTTCAATTAATAAGAGAACTCAATGCTGATGCATCTTAATCTTTATCTTTACTTTTTCCGCAATTTAAATATCTTCAATCCTTGTACTTTTAGTCGTAGTTTTAAACATCTTGTTGTCAATCAAATTCTAATATTGTATCTCTCTATTATCACACTTTGTTGTTGATTGAATTTCAACAAAGTATTATGTACTTTGTCATGAGTTAAATTCCAATGAAGCATATATGTTCTTGTCTCCCCTTAATAAAAACAGAAAAACAAATTTCAGTGAAAAGTATTTCATCGACGAGGAATTTTCGGTGAAACATCTTTTTGGTATGCCTAGTGGCTCATTGTGATTCGATTTGAGGAAGTACAATAGCGAAGAAAAGGAATCAGGAACCCCAGAATGTCGCTGGCGAGGAGAATCAGTCCTTGTAGCACGGTAATGAAAGGATGGTCCGATCTGAATCATCTTCCGCCCCAGCAGTGGCGGACGAGAATTAAGATGAGAAGTTAGTGGATATTTCAATGGAATCTCACGGATGAACAGAGGAGAGTGTTGGAGCCAAACCTGGTGTTGGTGGTTACCATGAAAAGAATGTTCGAGGGCAACACAATGACATTGCCAGCCATTTGGTGAATCATCTCACGGGAGTAATCAAGCCCTTGATCACCAACGTGGTGAACGAACTCATTTCCAGGGCACGACCATCGAATCAATCGTTCCGTTGCGAGGAATTCAGGCAATGATGGGGTATTTACCTACAGCCTCTTCTGCTTATTTGAATGATGTTGGTAATTTAGGCCACACAATGCCACAGCCAGTGGTAAGAATATTGCAAAGGCCTGAAGTGACCGATGGCCAAAACCAAAATAATACTAATTGGCCCTGGCGACGCTATTGACAAAATGGTCTAGTTCAAGATAATCCTATCGGAACAACATTGGAGCGGCAAATCAAAATATACTTTTGTCGAATGTCGAAAACCAAAGGTTAGTGGTACCGCCATCTAATGGTGATAATGTAAGATCATTCGGTAATGTTTTGCCAACACTTGGGGAAGTAGCAAACGAACCGAGTGTTGGTGTTGCACCTCTACTGAATATGGCTCAGCCACAATTGCCGATGGATTATTTGTCAAGGCCGCCTTCCCCGCCTAGCGGGCAAAATGGCCAACCAAATCTATAGTTGAACCTAGCACAGTTTGTCAAAAAAGTTCAACTGCGATTAGGGTTAGATAGGACCGTTATCATACCTATGCTTAGGAAATCACATCCCGGGTTTTGGAGTTCTATCACTTGTCGGAATTTAATCGACGGGTAAGCAGCCTGCACAGTCCGGAAGGCAAATGGGCGGACTTGAGCAACGTCCGACAAAGCTTAGTCCGCCTAACTTTGGCCTCGCCTCAACATTTCTGAAATTTTATATTACGGATGAGACTTTGGTCGATATGCTCCACCACTGTAGGTGCAAGCACAGCCTGGCCCCGCCTAACGGTCGGACTTTTGTCATTACTCCGCAGGACGTATGGCAATGAATAGTACACGACGCCGAGGCCCCTGGTTTTCGTGAACGTGGGATCTTAGCTACCATACGAAATAGAGTTCAACTAAACGATGAACCGAATTGCAGACATACCCATTTGTTCTCTTGGGTCCATCTAACTTAAAGTCGGCAGAAAATTCAATGGGGGTAGGTCCAATTATAACGCCGATTTCTCGGGTGGAGAGTATATTCTTCAAGAATCGGCGCTATATAACAAGATGTTGTAAGCTGAGTGTCGAATAAAGTCGACGACGGGAAATTCATTGAATTGGTTTTAGAGAGAGAATCAAGAGAAGAAGGTCGAGAGAGAGAAGGCTCGACGGTCTCTAGGGATGAGTTGAGAAGGGCGACGATAACCTAAACTTAAAAAAGTACATCATTTCGCATCTCATTATTTGCGTATATGCGCGGTGCCCTCCTCGAGAGGAGCAACCTAAGTTAGCTTTTCCACGTGGAGCGAAATTCGAGCATAAATTACTAAATATCGAAACTCTAGGTTAGTGTAGCCCGTGGAGATTATAGTATAAATAAAAAGAACTTCGTCGGTCCACGGAAGGATCTTGGGATGATCCATTTAGGCCTCCTGAGTTGTAAAATGGTGGAAAGCGATTACGATGCATCGATTTATGTGACAAGTGTGCCTTTAAGAACATGCAGAGGAACTGTTCATGCATGCGCAGCCCGTGTGGAAACGAGAAGGAGCGGGAAGCGGAAAAGCTGCTGATCAGGCAATAAACTTGTAATTAAGAAGGATTGATAATGCACATTTACCGATGACCCTCAGTTGATTTCTTAGGCACTTTATCTGCTAAACTCATTCAGCGATCCGATACCATCGTGCTTTTTCCCTCTCTAAAGAGGCCAACTTTTCCAAGAAACAAACCCCGTTTACACATTCTCCTTCAAAGGGCTTAGTTCAAGCTAAGTGCCACTACAACACCATTACTGCATTATAACCAAGAAGGGATCCTAGTGACTACTGGCTAGTAATTACACTGAAGCGATCCTTGCGTTTGCATCAACTGTTCAAGCACCATACACATTACAAGACTCCATTAAAGATTAAGAAGGACTTATCATGGCTCGACATTATTGTGCACGGGTTGCCGCCTCCCCGGCATGCTGTAATCCTCTGACCACCACTGCGGTGCCATCGGTGGTTCCTTCCCGCTCGCCTGGTTGGCTCGTTGATTCTGAAAATCCATCAACTCTGCGAAAAGAAGAAGAGTAGAGTGCATGGGTATTATTCCCACAGAAGAACGTTGAAGATGACATTCTGAAAGTATGTATGAGTGTGCTGTACCATGGAAAACATGGGATCTAAGTGTAGATGCTGCTCCACAAGAGGCGAGCAAGAAAAATAATCCCATGATATTGATGAGGGCAGAGACGCTTGACTTCATATTATCAGCTTCTTCTCCATAATGATGTCCCCTTCCTCTCTAACTCTCTCCAAGATCTCTTGCTGATGCTGCAGATATACTGGAGCAGATGCAGAAAACAAAGGCAAAGAAGGATCCACCAAGAAAACCAGAACATATATATATATATAGAGAGAGAGAGAGAGAGAGAGATGATCGTGTGCGCTGGACGCAGCTATGGAGTTATATTATTGTAGGTGAATCGGGGTTACGCCTTGACCCAAAAACACAAAAGAAATCTAGGGTTTCACAGAATTCTATGACAAGAATCTTTGTGTGGGTTTATGTGCAGGACACGTTGCGGGGAGGGTTGTTCCTCTCCCTCTTCTTTTTGTTCTTTTTCAGTTCAGAAGACGGTGAGACCTTCTGGGACGATCGATCGTGCGCTTTAGTAGCCTGAAAGTGTTGACAAATTGACGTCACCGATCTGAAGCGTTTCTCCACCGAAGATCACATCCGACCGAGTTGAGCAGATGTCCGATTGACACGAATCTTTGTTTGATGTTGCATTTATTGTTGATAGCATTTTTTAATAGATTCGACCGACGAATACAAAATACAAGTGTATGACCATAACTATACACGACTATGGTAATTTAAATTTTTATCGTAGCCATTCTAATCCCCGAAATTCATTTATAAGTTGTTCTATTTCCTTACCAAATATTTCGATAAACCGCTCTATATGTTTTTTTAGAAAATGCATTCTTTTTCAACTCATGTCGACCAAAGAGCACAAAAATCAGTGAAACCAATTTGAAAAACCGCACCAACCGAACATGAACCATAAATAATAGGCATCCGGATCAATGCTTTCAACGCATACTGGCTCCTCACACGCGCACTTGGTCTGTTCTAACGAACGCAAACTTTCTAAGTATGAATTGATTCCAAGTGCCACCCTAATCCAACAAAAAAGCACTTACCGAGCAAAATTTCCCCTCTCGTTCCGCCCAATTGACCCGGACAAATTGACACAAGCCCAACCACTCAATTTTTTCACCACCAAAAATAACATGCAAAAATCTCCTCCCCAGTCTCAACCAAAAAAACTAACATCTGTCCCACTTCATGCGTCCTCCTCACATTCTCCTAATTTCTCTCCCTCCCCAAATCCTATAAAACCCCATTTCCAGCCCCGACCGTTTCCCCATTCTTTGGTGCTGCAGTTTTTCTCTAGATTACTTAGAGAATTACTGCATTCTCGAGGATCACAATAATTTTAAAATAAAAAAATAACCCTCGAGGCAAAGATGGCACGTCAACTAGTCGTCTTGGCCTTGATCGTCGCCGCCGTCGTCGGCTCTGTCTCTGCCCAGGGACCCGCTGCCGCCCCCGCCACCTCCACCTCCACCGGCACCGCCCCCGTGGCCTCCTCCCCCAAGGCATCAGCTGCCGCCCCCAAGGCATCAGCCGCCGCCCCCAGGCCTCGGCATCCGCCCCCATCTCTGCTGCCCCTGAGGGCTCCATCGCCACGGCCCCAACGACCTCTGAGGGCCCCGCAGCGTCGTCCCCAAGCTCTGACCTGGCGTCGCCTCCTGCCCCCGGCAGCGAGGCCTCCGAGGGACCCATCGCCGATGATGGTTTCGCTCCGTCCGATGCTCCAGTGGCTCCCAAGAACGGCGCCTCCACCCTCGAGGTCTCCGCCGTCGCCGGTGTCGCCGTTGTCGCCGGTGCCTTCCTCTTCTAAATGGTGCATAAGGCATGACTCATGAGATGATTGTGTCGAGTTAATAATTTGTACAAGAGTAAGGAGAAGCTTCATATTCTCCTTACCGAATTAGGAACAATTGTCAAATTCATTATCTAAATATTTGCACCTCCATTTTTGTCCCATTTTTCAAAGCTTCCCATCATTGGCCAATATCAAAGAAACCCCTTTTTCTCTTAATTAGGATATATATATGTCATTGGCCGGCGACACAAAGAAGAACAAGATCATTAGAAAGTGTTTCGCGTGCAATCTGAAAGGTGAGGTAATAAGGAGAATTTTAACTTCATCTGTAAATGAATAAGCTTGAAATATTTCGTGATTCAATCGTAACTACGAACTTTTGAGATTCAGACATCATGATTCTCTCCTTGATCTGAACTTATAATTCGGCACGACAACAAAGTTGTTTCCTTTTCAATTAGGTTGTCAATCGGGCTTCAAGAAGGGGTGATTTGCCATGAAATCCACCCCAATCTGGGGTTCGTAGTTATGTTAGTTTTGCAAAGGTTTTATGTGACCAAAAAATTAAATAGATAGTCATATAAGATTTAATATTCAACATTCCTACTCATATTTGATTAAATTTATGTTTCATTTTGTGAGAAGGATCCCAATATTGGACAATAGTAAGTACTTTTTCCTAGGGGTGTCAACGGTTCGGTTCGGTTCGGTTTTTGAAAACCGAACCGAACCGAACCGTTAAAAAATCTTCCGAACCGAACCGAATGAGATCCCAGAATAAGAACCGAACCGAAATTTTGGTTCGGTTCGGTTTTTCGGTTTTCGGTTTTCAACTTTTGGTTTTCAATTCTTTCTCTTTTTTTATTTTTAATTTTTTTTATTCCCTAAACCTTCTTCTTCCTTGCGTTCTTCTCCGTCCCAAACAACGCCTGCAGCTTCCCTGTTTCACCGAAACAGGCTTTCCTCAAATCTCACCCAAAAACACCACCAACCGAAGCAGCCAGCACCCACACCGTCACCGAACCACCACCCTCTGCCGGTCGTTCCCTCCGACAGGCGTCGATTACCGCCGGCGGACTACTTGGCTCGGCTTCCACCGAGCTTGGCCAGGAAGATAGAACTCGGCCCCATCGACCGGGCGCCGTTCGAGGTAGCCCTGATGCCGACATCTTCCAACACCCACCCGTGCCAACACCGTTAACCTTCCCTTTCCTCGGACCGTCCACGACCAACCCACAAAACCAAAGAAAATCTACGCGGATCTGGCCTTAGACAAAACGTCGAACATCTGGGGTGCGCCCACGAAAAAGCTAACGAAAGCTCGACCGGGAGATCAATCAACAATCCAAGCAGAAACAACAACCAAGCAAAGTCTAGAGACAACAAATCGCGGGCGCCTGTGACGGAGAAAAAGGGAAGGTGACGAGCTGCGTCCGCGGGCGCCTGTGACGCAAGGGAAAGACGCGCGAGTGACGAGAGTGAATTCGGGGAGCCTTCTAGAATGCATGAGCTGGCGTGGCGTGGGGGGATAGGTACGTGTAACAAAAAGATGCTGAGGCAAGGAATGCATGCTCGAGCAATGGGTGACGGAGGAGCTCGCTGGTTTTTGGAGAGTTCTTCGGCCGAGTGAAAGGAGAGAGGTCCTGATCTGAGAGAAAAAGAGGGGCTCGGCCATTGCAAAGGGGGATGGGGACAGTTTTTCCACGAAACCAGATCGCCGACAGAAGGAGGTGGCCGGAGAGATACATCAGAGAGTAGTCTGTTTTGTGGGGGTGGGCCGGCCAGGAAGGAGCGAGAGAAAAGCTTCGCTGAAGGACACGAGTGGAAGAGAACGCGAACAAAGTGAGAGAACCAGGAAGGGCTTCGGCTGGTTTCAGTTTTTTCGGTTCGGTTATTATCGGTTAACCAATAAGAAACCGAACCAATAAAAAAATATTGGTTTTTAATGAGAACCGAACCGAAAAAACCGAATTTTTCGGTTCGGTTCGGTTCGGTTTTCGGTTCGGTTTCTGACACCCTTACTTTTTCCCATGTAAGCGTTCTCATCACATTATCACATACTTCTTCGCACATATCATGGGTTTCAATAATTTTTTACTCATACAAAGTGAGCCCGCACACGTCAAACCTTCGTCATCCTTCGCTGGAGAAAAAAGTATTAGGAAATAATACAATATACTATTTCTCCAACGATTTGATTAGGATTGGGATCCTCTAAAGTTAGCGTCCTCTAACTAAGGTAAAGTCGCTCTCTCAAGATTCGAACACAACATGATGGGATGGCGTTCGAGACACGATGAGTGATGAAGACGCGGTGGCCGCTCGACGGTGGCGGCTGGGTGGGAGATGGGCTAGAGAGAGAGACAAAGTCGAGGAGAAATATTAGTGTCTGCTTTCTTTTGGGGTGCGGGGCATGTCGTGCAAATCCCTCAAAAGGGGGAGGCCATTTTAGTCCTGAGGCCTAACTCAGATCGTGCGGACGACCCTCCATTTCGCTTCAGAGGTTAAGTCCTCAACGGAGTTTCGTCATCATTTCCTTCAAGCAAGTCTGCGAAGAGGGCATCTATATGTCGTGTCTATACTGCAAAGAGGGCATCTAGAAGTTCAATGAGTATGTTCCTCCTCCTAATACCTTTCTGGGTTTTTCGACAGCCACGCTTTGCTTTTTGGCTCCGTAGTTCGAAAACCTAAAAGTCTCAACGGAAAATCAGGGCACGATCCAGGTTTTGTCCCCGCTCGATCTTCCAATTTCCGCCCATGATTGACGGACCACGATCCCGACCTTGGCCTCGTTTTTCTCCATCTGTCATCCTTTTTTTTTTCCTTGCTTTTGACGTGGAAAAACAGGAAACAACAAAACGAGAATTCCCATTTCGGGAAAAGTAAAATTAGACTGGCGAGAGAAATTCTAAATCGACGCTTCTCCTCTTTAATCTTCTTTCGTTTCCTGATAAAACGTACATTGTACTACTTCGGAGACAGACCTTTTGGCTGGTCATTGTCCCGAGAGACAGAGAGAGGTCGTCAAGCAAGTAGAACTAAAAAAGGCTAACAACATTTTCTGCTTAATTTGGTAGATAGCCGGGCGCGGAAAGCGCTTGTTCCAATAGTGATAGATCAGTCGATAATACACCTGTTAAGTAAGGGTGGCCGGCGGGGAAGATCAGCACCGGGAGCCCTTCCTGCAGCTGAGCACGCCGGCGGTGTAGGTCATGGAAGCCACCATTGACGACGGCCTCCCGCTGAGGCTGGAGGCCCTCGCGTACGTTGATGACGCGCCTGCCCCCGACTGCCGGAAGAAGGCGCCGTTCAGAAACATGTCGCCCTCGGACCTCCAGTTCCAATTTTTCCACTCGCCCTCCCCCGCGTTCTCGTGCTTCGTCACCTGCGTACACACGTGCATGCAACAGGATTATCGCAACTTTTCGAGATTATTATCAAGATGGATAGAATCTCCAAGATTATCAAAATGTATTTGTTCAGCGCACGAATTGGGTCAACCCTGAATGAATCGGTTAAGTGCGTGGTCAAATATTTTATTTGAACGCAGTGGATCTCATGTTCAGATTGTAGCAAAAGTCAAGGGCCGCGCCTTTGACGGGGGGTTTAATGGAGACGCATGCAAAAATCGGTATTTTGCATGTGCCATTTGAGATTAATCGACTCGAAAAGTTCATATCTTTTATGCAGACTAGGTAACTAAGAGGCGTAAAAAATCTAATTATTCACCTCCTTTTTGGATCTGTCATCAGGCGCGAGAAATCTGTTGCCTTGGCTGTAGATGGTAGGAGATGCACTCCCTCCAATTGCATACATCTCCCAATGAGTATAGTCATTGTTCACCACATGAAAATACCCTAGCCTACATCTACAGAAAAGCAACAAAAATATATTATGTCAATATAAAGCACGAAATAAATATTTTATGACACTTTCATGCTACTAGTAGTGAGAAAAAAATATAAACAATTATTGAATTACTTACCTGGGCATCCTTTGCACCAGCCCTTCTCCAAAATGGTTGAAAGCAACGGTGACTTGCATGTCCTTGTCCCGGGTGTACGAGTCGCTGGACCCCAGGAGCATGACCTTGTCATGGTGCGTCATGTAGTTGTTCGATATCGTGATGGCGGTCGAGCCGTGGTTGGCGTCGATGAGCCCATCGTGGCAGTTCGACAGCGAGCAGTGGTCGACCCATATGTGCTTGCTGTCGAAGATCGACACGCCGTCACCGTCCGACACCGTCCACCACCCATAGTGCCCCGGGGAGTCCCTTATCATGGCGTTGCCGCTCTGCTTGCAGTCGTGGATGTTGATGCCGTGGATGATGATGTTGGTGGCGAAGTGGACGGTGATGCAGGGCCCGTCGCCGATGTGGACGCTCGCGCCCCGCCCGTCGATGGTCTTGAAGGAGTTCATGACGAGCTCATTCTTGAGCCGGATCACCATGTCCCTCTTGAATATGATCCAGAGGGGCTCGTCCTGGATCACCGCGTGCCGCAGGGTGCCCGGCCGGGGGTTCACCGGGTCGTCGTCGCCCGAGTCCGTGACGACGTAGATCCGGCCGTTCTTCCCCCCGAGGGCGTTCTTCCCGAACCCGATAGCACAGTCCGCCAGGCGCTGCCGGTTGCTCTCCCAGTTCGGGTCGCACCGCCAGCAGTCATCGATCGGGTTGCCAGTGCCGCATGAGAGGTAGGCGAGGTTCCTCCGCGACGCATTGATGCTCCTGCATCAGGCGATAGACACATTACATATGTAACTACATCGACGTTTCAAACCGGGCGCAGGTGACTAACTACTCGAGCCGAGAGAGCAGACTCTCGTCGACGATGACGCTCACTCGACACGCCAACTTACCTATTGACCTCTTCTACCACGACATCGGGGTCGTGAAGCGGAGCAGACAGCAAGAGATGCGGAAGGACAAGAAGCGTGATCAGCAGAACAAGAGAGAGCGCATTATCGTCACACCCCATCTCGTTTCTCTCCAAAGCACGCGAGAAGAAGAGCGTGCAAGAGGGGCGAGATTGGTGAGGAAGCTTGTGCCTTGCAGGGAAGGATGAGGGTCGTTTTAAAGTGGATTGAGGCCGAAAGAAAAGGCGTGATTAATCGAGGCAGGTGGGGCCAAATTGGGATCGTAATTACAGGGGCAGTGCGAACGAGAAAGTATTTCCATCCCGTATAAACTGCCACTAACCGCTGATCATGCATGCACGCCCCCCGTTGGTGGAAAAAAATCCAAATCCTCCAAGTCAAAAACCACGACTCTTGCTGGACTCCTGGCTCCTCAATTTCAACCTCCCTTTTCAGATTCGCGGGGTATGTTCTTGCGCCATTCAAGGGTGTCGCGGATACAAAGAAGCATGGACTTTTGAGATAATCTCACATGGGAGAAAATTTGGGTTATTTTATGCGATCAGAGCTCCAAATCCTTCGTCACAATGCTTCGATCGGTATCTTATCAATGATGCATGTGAATGAGGTAGGCATGATTGAAATATTTTGAGACATCTATAAGAAGGACACAAAAAATTGTAGGAAGTGCATGACCATTGAGATTATTTAAACGCTCGAAAAGAATCACATTTTATGTGTTATATTTTTGCGCCATTCAAGGGTTTTCACGGATAAAGAGAAGCATAGACTTTTAATGTAATTTCACACGAGAAATGGTTTAGGTTATTTTACGCGAAAAGAGGCTCCGAATTCTTCGTCATGGGCTGTCTATTTACCTCGTCATAAAGCTGTGTTTGCCACTTGTTGAGGAAAAAGCGAATGGTCCGGGGCCCTCTCGACAGACATGAATATTATTAAATTGCCCCTTTTCTCTTGTCTTGGAGGGAACAAAAGTTAACGGTGGGAGGAAGACAAAACATCATTGTGCTGTTGACTTTCGCCTGTCGTTTTGACTAACAACTAAGTGTTAAAAAATAAAAAAATAAACAAAAAAGGTAGATGTCCGCTGTTTAATTTAGTCCTCCTGTCTCGACGTCATGAACAGTGTCGCTTGACCCAACTCGAGAGAATAATGACCTAACCCGTTTCCCTCCCTCCCATCACTTCCCCCCTTTCGTCCACTAACTGCGGAGCAAAAACCCTAATGATTCTGTCAGTCGCACTATGCTGATACGGAGCATCTTCGTCGGGGTTCCGCTTGACTGAAATCGGGCATCCAGAAGCGTGTCGCTTGGATCTTTCTGAATTGCTTGACTACGGTCTGCGATGGGGTTGGAAATAAGGCATTTCCTAGATGTAACTTCATTTTAGATCTGAAATGTCATCCCACGACACAATGCAAGTCAGAGTCGCAAAGCGGCCATGTTGACATACAACGGTGAAAACGAAAAAAATCTTTTGCTCACTCTCGGTCATTCGAATCTTCTTAGAAAATACTCGGTTAACATGTGTTTGGTAAGTTATTTTGAAATGATGCGTGAAAAGTTCGATTTTGCTAGATACTCAAACTTGTCGGTGCGTCTCTTCATGTTTGGTCCATTTGTTGATATAGTCGCGGGCATGCTCGTGTTGACAAGAATGTAAATCGCGGAAGCTGAACCCAAAGCAACTGCATATCTAGGGTTTCAACGACGAATTTACCATGCTCTCTCAACCCTTCACGTTGAAGAACATTTTTTCCACCTTAGCAATCATGATTACCGAAGGCAAAGAGCACGAAATGTACTTCAACCTCCGCTCTCTCGTGGGCATGCGGAAAAGCAAAAGACTACTGCAATGATATCATCAATTCGATAAAGAAAAGCATATAAATCGACTGTGCAGGTTTGACAAAAGAGGTGGTGCAAAGCTCATCAAGCCGCGTTGCGCTCCTAAACTCTTTTATTTTTTATTTTCTATTTTTTTTTTCGAGTGCTTCTTCCTTTCAACTTTTTCCTAGGATGCCTGAATGTACCCCAAAAATAAAGTAATTTGCGCGTTCTAATTTGACTTGAAAATAGAAAAAAAGGCGGTGCTAGCAAAACCGTACCATTGGATAGTAATGGTGTAATGGTGACATTGACACTTCATATTTCCTTCCGAACAAGTTTTGTCAATTGAGAGTGAAAATGAGTTTTTTGGAGGAAATTTGTGGTAAGCGGTCATTTCATCATTATCCAAATAAAAAAAGAGAGTAAATTATGTGTTCTAGTTTGACCGGAAAATGAAAAAAAAAAAAATGAAGTGCTTAAGTTTTTTTTTTTTTTTTTTTTTACCTTTAACTTTGCAAGACCCAAAGTTCAGTTCTTCTCGAAGCACGCATACACACAAATATACTCAAATGATTTGTCAATTACGTTTATATATAAAATTCTAAAGTTTTCCAACAAAGAAATGGGCATTTGGTCTAGTGGTATGATTCTCGCTTAGGGTGCGAGAGGTCCCGAGTTCAATTCTCGGAATGCCCCCTTTTCATCTTTTTTTCTCTGGACTTTACCTAATTAGAAAGCCAAAAGCTCTACCCGAAAAGATATATGAATAGATTATAAAAAGAGCAGTGCAGAAACTGAACAGTTACGAGCTGCTTTGTATGCACAAACATGCGAACAGGAGAATCTTTGAAGGGATGACTTTTCAATTTTTGGGCGGCTTGTGAAGTAGAGTTTGTCAAACACCTAAGCAAGCCACAGCAAGTAGAGAACAACCATCGGAAGCAGATTTCATATGAACATTACAGCAACTTAGCAAGCGTGAGTCAAATTCGAGCCCATAATCGATAGTCTTATAAATTTTGGACCGAAGTGAATGGGCTTCAGTTACATTCTTAAATTGAATGAGTTAAGTTAAAATGACGATTCTTTCTCTCTTTTCAGTTATACAAAGCACAGACACAATGAGATGTTAAAATAATATATCCGAATCACTGTCTCAAAAAAGGAGAAGTGACCCTTTAAAGAACTCACTGAATTGACAACTTCAAAGCTCCGTCACATGACATGGAAGACTGAAATTATCCTTGAACTCTAATGTAACAGTCAAAGATTATGAGAAATGATAGGAGGAGCTAAACTTGCGCGAAGGAGACCTGTACATTCATCAAAGATGAGGACCCGGCTTCGACCTGCATGAATACATTTGGAAAGTTGCGTGAAACCGAAGAGAAATATCGATCCGTGACAACAGAAGGAACGCATGATTAACGAATTGTGCAAAAGGCATGGGAATGAACTCGTAGAAGCAGAAGCAATTAAAGCCATGCTGACAGAGGAGGGAGAGCACAAGACTGGCCATGCACAAGCCCTTCCTGTGCATGCTCGCTAGTGCTCTCTATCTTCTGTCAACACCCCATTCAATCACCCAGAAAAGCTCACCTGCCGCATCCACCCCATGAACACCAACCTTTCTGCAAAAATTTCACAGGAACATCAAAGTAAACCAGATGAAAAAGAGAGAGAAGTCATATAACCCATGAAAATTAGCGATGGCCTGAAGGGCGCTCTTGCCTTGACTTTGTCAATTCTGATTGAAATCAAGAGAAGTTGGAACCTCCATCACGTTTCTTTCTCTGTGTGAGAGAGAGAGAGAGAGAGTTCACGGTTACCCAGTTGAGGTTTCAAAAGGTACAGTGAAACTAAACCGGGGCTGACTTTTTCGAATGGGGATGAGATGAAGGGGAGAAAAGGGTATTGAAAATCATGGCCATTCCCTCATTTAGTTTGAAAGGAAATCGGCATCGGATTGAGCTAAGCAAGTCTCAATTTTTTCTGGGGCTCTCACTTTTCTGAGGTCGATGATGACTCCCTGTGAGCTGTCCAGCTCTGTTTGGTCACTAGCAAGTTGAATAACTTAGCATAGACTCCATATTTCTTTATCACCAAGGACAAGATGATGATCTCACACACAACACAACTCTCTCTCTCTCTTTCTACGACCAGACCACATCAGTATTCTTTCTAGGCAAATTGGTCCTGGCTATTTGATGTGATCTGACAAGGTTGAGCTTTCAAAGTGGGATCAAACCTCGCGAGCCTAGGGTCAAACAAGGCTTATTGAGTATTCCAGACGTGTAGGCCCTCGCATTTGCCGCAAAACCAGGCACCTTCGGCGTGGGCCACCAAACTCGGGGAGGTGCATTTTGACTGGTCTGGTGAGCAGTAGAGCGAACGCACTATGAAGCTTCAATTCTTGCGGGGACCAAGAATCGACGTTAGATCTAACTAACCGGGCTAAATCACGGTCAATCCACTACGTCAATGTCGTCATTAGAAGACGAAGTATTAGAAAGTATGTCACATCCAATTTGCTGAGAAAAAGCTTGTCATTGTCTTCCTTAAATCTGCTCTCCCCTTTAAAATAGTAGCCATTGGTTTGAGCTTCTGTTCGGCTGAAATTCAGCCTTGATTCAGCATCCAAGTGTCAAAAGCCATAAGCCCTTCTTGTGGGTTGTGGCTAATGGCCATTAACTTGGCCCAACATGTCTTGTTAGCAACTACGGCAAATCCTTGTCAGACATCATTAATCATCAATTCCCATGTCTCAGACTTTATGATATAAAATGAGTGGATAGATGATTTACATGGGCAATGCAAGTTGAGTCCGCAGCATGGAGGAGTAACCTTGTATTTCAAGATTACAAGAACTCCAGTAGTATTTTTCACCAAGCTAAAATGATATGCTTGACACAATCATTGAGATCATTTTCTTTTCTCCAGCAATTGTTTGTGCTGGTATTAGATGATGGTGCTGATCCGAACATGAATTAGAGGCAGAATTTAGTTGGAAAAGTTAAAAGAAGAACAGGACCAGTGCTAATTCCGATGAAGATCTCAATCAAATGAACAGAAGCTTGTAATTGACCACCCCCGTGATATAAAATAAATTGAAATCCTTTTTAAAGGTAGTACGAAGAAAACATTTATGGAGTGCTCATTTGTGAATTGGAACAATTGAAATACTGTGAAATTTTAGATCAAAATCGACTTTTGTTTGCTTCTAGAAAAGGACATTTCCATTGCTACATAAACTGAAAGTCCTTGCAAATGATCCCTGAATTCGCCCCAACATCTATCAGCAATAGGGTTTGACTCCCCACCACGACCACCTTTTAATTTCATTCAATGTACAAGAAGAGAAATTTATACGCCCTGGGCAATGTTACCCGTCCGACCAAACTGTGGGATCACCAACTTCCTTTGTTATTAAATACACCACCACCACATGATCAAGTCTCACCGCCAAACCACTGCTAGCATTAACGAACAATTTGGGTGCCAAGCACAAGTGGGTCAAGTCAACTTTTCCCCTAGAAGTTGCTTCACCATCAATGTTTCCCAATGTCCTTGTCCAGCAACGAGAACCCAAAAAAACCTGTCAGATGGACCACCCCCTTCTCCCCCTTTTTCTGCCCCAGTTGATGGCAGCAAAAAGCTTTGCACGCTCAAAATCCCATGAGAAAACAGAAAAAAAGACCATCCCTTTTTTGAAGACTGCAACCCCCATCGATTCTTGTCCCTTCCACACACACGTTCTGATGCAATTGCTGCCCTTTCAACCGTCAATCGATGAGGCTTCCAGCCTAAGCAAAACCCCTTTAATGGACAACCCTAACAAGCTGCCAGCTTCCCTGCCCCACTAAACAAATACCGTCACTTCTGGTTCTGGTTCTCCTTTCACTTTCACCAACAATCTCACATAATTTAATCGTCGGCGTGCACGCATGGGGCTCAATCCTTGCTCTTCGGACACACGAAAAAAGAAGTGGAGGACGGAGAGAGATGACACTTTGGAATCAAGACGTAATTTTTTTTCCTTGCCATTTCTTATGGACATTACAAGCCCCAGCCAAACGATGCAGATAATGCATCAGCTCACACCATTATAATACTCGTTGGAACTGACACGATCATAAACCTAACCAAACTAATCAAACCCAAAATAAAAGGGATCGTTGATCAACCATTACATGTTTTAACCTACTCCCATTTTCTTTTTGGGGGTTAGTAGAGAGAGAGAGTGTATGTTCTTGATTGAACTCGATCAAAAGGGTTAAAAAGAAAAAGGAAAACCGGACTATAGATCGTCAAACGCTTATGGTGCGAAATGGGTGGTTCCCTATTTGCTGACTCGACGCGATACTATTTCCATGGAGCTTCTTCCTCTCTTTGATGGCGGGATCTTCTAGCAAGAGCACTTTGTCCTTGTCCTTGACGCCGACCATGTGCAGGTGCTCGCTGTCTTCTCTCTCCTTCCCTTTGAACAGCAGCCGCTGCTCCCCCGGTTCCAAGCCCGTGACCAGCGCCAGTATCGTCTTCAATTCCCCTGCAAATTCGCGAATACGTGAGTCTTGATCCTCGCCCGGGAAAAAAAAAATTAAAATACCCACAAAACAAAAGGGGAGAACTTCAATTTCAAGAACATGTTTAGCATCTTCCCAGGATGACCCTAACGACCCTTCAACCATTGATTGAGAAGCCCGTGTTCTAATCGCATCGTCACTCATTCAGAGTAATCTCGAGCCTCGTCTCGCAGGTTAAGGGCAATGGAATTGGCTAGGACAGCTAGAAACTAGTCGGGTTCGGAAGATTGGGATGCCCGTGTTAAAGAACAAAGGGAAAAAACCATGTCCTTGCGCTGTCACGTTACAGGTCCATTACAGCAGGGTAATTCGAGAGGAGCCCGATGCTCAATTTAAGGAGAGCGGCTTACCGAAGGTGGAGGTGGATTCGATGGGAATGTCGTGCCACTTGGCGACGGTGGAGACCCTGACGGTGATCGTGCCCTCGCCGGAGCTCTCGCTCCCGCTGCTCTCCTCTCTCTTCTGGACGAGCATGCCGCCGGGCCTGAGCTCCCACTTGATTTCCATGTTGCCGCCGCACGACCTGTCGACCGGCGGCGACCCCTTGTTGCCGCCGCCGCCGTTGCCGCCGAGCTTGGAGCTGCTCCTGCCGAACCTCTTCGACCTCAGCTTCATCATCTTTTCTTTCTTTTTTTCCTCTGCTTCTCTCTGTATCGCACTCTGTTTTTCTCTCTCTGGAAGCTCTGTTCTGCTGCAATCTTTGTAAAATGGGGAGAGGTCGTTGGTGGTGACTTCGGGTTATATAGCAGGAGCAAGGTAGGAGGAGGACGAAAAAATAGAGATGAAATATAATAAAATAAAATACCAAAACAAGCCCTTTGTTGGAGGTCCATTTATTATAATTTTTCCTTCCTTTCTATCTTTCTAAATTTAGCATTATGGCTATGTAAATTTCACGTATTCAATATATCAAAAAAGAAGGAAAAAAAGAGTAGAACGTGGAAAATTCACGCCACACAATAAATCACAACATTAATAAAAACTTCACATTACTATAATTACATTAAATATCATTTTATGAGTGCTTTAGTCAAAATTTGCTTCACTTTACTTAGTATATGAGCCCATTTCATTTGTTGAATTTCACATGTAAGTGAAGAGAATATGTACACAAAGAATATATAAACTCCATGCAAGCGATATGTCATATTTTAACATTCTCCTTATACGTAAGCCAGATTAAAAATGATATGTGGAATTCAATTCAAGGAAAATGAATTGGAGAAAACCCGACCCATGAGACCAAAAATAGAAAAACAACTTTGATGGCATGTTAGGCACGAAAGATATTAAAAACGGTAGTTTATTATTTTCGAATAATGTCCGATTTCGTCCGTATGCGTGATGGGGATGGAGGGATGTGACGGCGACACATGGCACATAATATGGGGGCATTTTTGTTTTCTTTATTTATTTGTCTGCTGATTTTGTGGGGGCTGCCGCACATGGGGAGGGGGACGGGCGTGCTTAGCAACACGCTTGCTTGATTAGCGGGCCTAAAAACCATGAAAAATCAAATGGACAATAATTTAATCAAATAGAAAATTAGGTCGGTCGAAGTCTTTCGATGGCAATTAGAATTTCCTGTCTAGTTTAATTTCTTTCTTTATTATTAATCTCTTTAACGTGCAATGTTTGGCTTCTTATGCAAATTGGTCAAAAATAACATGAATAATATTACCGAAAATCTCAAACTGGGTTAATGCCATACACCTATGACAAATTTATCATTCATTAGTTTCTATAAAATTTTAACATCAAATTATTCAGTTGGACTAATTTGAGATTTTATTATCCATTTGTCACAAATGTACCTACTTGTGATTTTTCAAATATTAGTCCAATTTACTAGAAATTAATCGAGAGTAAATTTGTTGCATATGTACTAAGTTTGAGGTTTTTGACGGTTAAAAAATTAATATGAAGAAAATTTATCTCATATATATATAGCATGAGTTTGGGATTTTAGTTTAATGCTTTTGTTTAAAGAAGTGAAGGAGAAAAAGGCCAACCTCCAAGCATGGGCACGATGTCTCTTTTGTTGTTGTCGTCGTCTCTCTCTCTCTGCCTTTTTCTCGTCCCTACCATCACTCCCTGTTTTTTGTTGTTCTTCCGTGTGCATACACAATCAAAATGTGGGGAAGGAGAGATCTCGTTACACGTATCCTTTTGTTTGGACGTAGTAGACCTGATCCTTGAGTGGACTTCACATCGGATTCATACAATTTGAAAGTTCGAGAGCGTCGAAGTGCGCCGGATCTACTGCCTACTGGGTTTGCACCATGCTCTTTTTTCATTCGATTAAGTCTTTTCTATCGACATCGGCTTGTCTCTTCCCTAACTAGATAGTTTTCCGGTGCGGTCGCGGCTTATCGGAGGCCTTTTCCTCTCCGGTCGGGTGCTGATGGTGCCGAGATAATGGCGATATGATAATGCCGAGTCCGGTCGCTCCCGTCTCGTCGTCTGTCAACCGATTAGTCCGGAGGGTCCCTTGCCAAAACCATACCAAACCAAACCCGTGATTTTTCTTGATCACAAAATTCGATGGGCTCTCGAGAGCAAAATTACGCATGTTCCGGCTAAAGATTCTGCGGGGGAGAGAGAGAGGATTTTACAATAATGCGATAGGCAAATGATTGCCCTAGAATAAGGACATGGGCTCTTCAAAGGTGCTACACTACGTGAGCTTTTTTAAGTGCCTAGGCACATGCGCTAGCCGACTCTATAACCATAATTTAACGCCCGGATTCGACCGTGTATTGAAAAAAGAGGGAATTCGACTGTTAGAAGAGGATGATGAAGAAGAAATAATGTCCATCCGAGACAATCTTTTTGTCTCTTGTTGCACCAAATCGACGGGCCAACTAACTTAACCAACCCCTATAAATCTTCCGGGGTGGTTGCCTCGATCCCGTAGCCTCCATGATCAGCCCATGTGGATCGCGAAAACACCGCGGTTGAGTAGTGTTTAGCAGTTAGTACTCTTTCTAAATGAGGATAAATTGAGGAAAATAAGTTTACGTTTTCCGGCAGCTCGATTGGCTTTGATCGTGCTTCTGATCGAGGGTTACAAGCGATGAGTGTCGCCCACGTGCCGGCTTAGCTCGATGGAGAAGTTGGCGATATTCATATTTGCCATGCACCGTTCGGAAAATGGATTAATCTAATTTTGAGATGACCCGTAATGGGTGCAGATTAGACCCATTTAAGACATATATTTCAGTCTCTTTATTTTAGAACCCATTATGGGTGCTTTGGAAAATAATGCTTGATCTATTAATGACCCATTTAAACAAATATGGATCCATAAATGGGTTATATACCCATTTTGACAAATCCACCCGTGGATGAGGTCTTGCTCCTGCCCCTTAAAGAGCCGCTTAGCTATAAGCCAGGGAGAATTCTTTAAGGCCATCTTATAAGGTGGAGTGTCTTAGCCGAGCCAAGAGGGGTATATTCATGATGTCCTTAAAAAGTTAAATCAACATATATTAATTTAACTAGCAAAAGGGGAGTTCTACTATGATATAAAGATCATTACATCAAATCTGATTCGCGTAAAAGCTTAAACCAATACTGCCACGAGGCGTGGCTAGTATCTCGACGTTCTGGACACGACAACATGCGTGTGCACTCGTCGATTATTTCTTGATATTAAGCTATTCAGATATGATCCCTCTTAAATTAATAACCGAAATATACGTGTTAGATTGAAAGCTGAGCCGTCATTTTCACATGGCATTAAATCCCCACACGAAACCGAATTAGCTCTATCCAAATCATATCATCCGACGCGATGCGCATGTGCCAGCAGGCGCGGCGGAGCAATATTCTTTCCACCGGAATCTACGATTTATAATCTCTGCTGAGTACGAACTCGCCATGATAAAAAAAGCTCTTGTTCTCGAATGACGGAGAAAGGGAATTAGACTTTGTCGAGTAAGAATAGCAGCTTTCTTCTTCTTCTTCTTCTCATTATTATTATTATTATTATTATTATTATTTAATTTTTTTACTATCGAAGCACGTGAAGAAGGCGACAACCCCCCCTGAAAAATAAAGATTCAGGACCCGATTTTGATTCCTTCGATAATTTCGGAAGATCTTTGCTCTGGCCTTAGCAAGCCCGTGGATCTAGCCTCGGATTTTGTGGATTTTGATCAGCTTTATCGCTCCTTTTAAGGGAATAAACTTCGACAATTAGGCATTCTTTTTAGAGCAGTATCCAATCAATAATAAATTTATTGTACAAATTATTGATTCATTTATAAAAATTTTAATTTTATCAATTCAGTCATAAATACTTATGTGAAATTCAATATAGTTGTCCTGATTAATTTTTGCGCAAAAATTGCTAGAGGGACGATGTGCCATATGATTAGATTATCATGTTAGTGACTTGTGATGAAAAAAAAATCAATCATAATGATTATATAAGAATTTCATGTAAATATTTAAGATTAAATTGGCAAAATTGAAAAGTTCATAACTGAATTGATAAACTGTATAATATGATTTAAGACTAATTGGATAATTTTCCCTAGCCCTCGTGAGATCACCTTAAATTATAAAAGATAGAGTTGAATGGAGTGACACCATCGAAGTAGCAAAGCATGGTTGTCAGGTGGTAAATGAGTTATAAGGTTCACAAGTTCGGGAGATTCTTTGGCTTTGGTGGCTCACAAAGGGAGAGGAGCGGCCCTACTGTTGAGGGAACAATTCCGTTCCCACCTTGGATTCGAGAATTGGGAAAAGGTCGGGCCGTCGTTTTGGCTGTGAGGATTGCTGTGGTAAAGGCCCTGGCCATATGTGATTACTGACTTTGAAACCGGCCGCCTAAATCTGGTGAACGGTATTTGCAGGTGCTCGATCAACATCGTTTTGTTTCCCCGAGTGACTTCTATGATGCTATTCATCAAAACGAGTTCTTGTCCCCCACTGGAATTTGTACTTTTCTGGCTTGTTGATGTTTGGGCACTATTTTAGGTGTGATTATTTACAACTAATGAGTACCCTCTTTCATAAAAAGACGTATTAAACTATTTCGACCAGGCACAATTCAGCCTAATCACTTTTTCGAAAAAAAAAATGATATTTTTCTTTAACCATGATTAAGTTTGAGCGAGGGCTTTTAATCCCGTGCACCAACATTATCTGTCTAGACCCGCACAATCATAATTGATCAGGAAACGTATTGGATCAATGGAGTTCTCCTTGCTCGACAAGGATAGAGCAAGAGCAATTGAATTTGATGCTTTTTTTCTTTTCCATTCATTGAGATGCGCGTGCAAGTCCTGTTCTCAAGCTCTACCTCGATCCCATGCTTGAGTTAGCATGGTATAGCTTAGCCAGTAAAGAACTGTCACGATTGAATAGTATCAAATTGAAAGAAAATTTTCTAAAAAAATCTTAAATCTATTTAAAAGTGACTAGTTTAGTTTTAAATCTTTTAATCGTCCACTTTAGTCTTAATTATGTCAATTTAGTGCTAAACATTTTTGATGATTTACCAATTCAGTTCATTTAGTCCTAAACCATTTAACAATTCACAAATTTAGTCTTTTCTGCCAATTTTGATTGGAAATCATTGAGGTGATGGTTTAGTTAACGCTAATTGGCACTTGGTATGGTTAGCGTTAATGTGGATAATTGTTGTGATTTTTAATTTTTTTGAATTTATAATTTTTCTATTATGTTCTTTTTCTTATTTTCTTTTTTCTTACCCTTCTCGATTGGTCAATGAGGACCACACCATTGCCTAGATTAGGTGAAGGTCGCTGACCCTTGCTTATGGCCAGTGAGAGTTAGCCGACAACCTCATTGGCCTAGAGTTGAAAACAAGGGGAAAAATGTAAAAAAAGAAAATAAAAAAATAAAAAAAAAAAAATTCTAGAATAATTAAAGAATAATTGAAAAACTACATGAATTGTCCACATTGGCAATCTTCGGTCAAAATTAACTGAAAGACTAAATTGAGAAATGGTCAAAAGATTTACTACTAAGTTGATAAATCATTAAAAAATTAAGTACTAAATAGGTACAATTGAAATATTTAGGACTGAACGGACAAATCATCAAAATATTTAAAACTAAATTGGCAAGTCATCAAAAAATTGAACATTAAATTTGCAAAATTGAAAAGTTTAGGAATTGAAAATTTGTCAAGAAATTTTAGACTAAATTGACATGATGAAACGTTTCGGATTAAATTGATAAATCGTTAAAAGATTCAAGGTAAAATTGATATAATTAAAAGGGTTTGGGAGTGCATTGGCCTATACAATAGTTATAGAAATTTTTGGACAATTCTCCTATCACGTATTTTTGGGCTAAGTAACTAGATTTTTGTTTTTCAAATCTAATCAAAATTAGAGAATTGCGTGAGTTGAGTTCTGCACAAGTACACCGAACTGAAAGTCTTCCGCACGTGGAGATAGCTTCAGACAGCTTAGATGCTGTGAATTGCGTCATGGGCCAAATGGAAATCCCTTGGACTTCTAGGTCCATCCAGGTTTGTGGTCTTCTATTGGCCCAATTAGGAGCAAGAATTAAACTAAAATATGAGCCCAAAGCAAATCGTGTTGCAGATTGGGTAGCTAAGGTCCACCGAGCTGGACCCTTCCATCCAATTATGTTGTTTATCCATCCATTCCCTTTGGTTATTTTTAAGTCTTTAATTTGGTACTGGTTGTAATTCATCTTTGAGTTAGTAATCAAAAGTTATTTTTGATCCAAAAAAAAAATCAAAATTAGAGAAGGGACAGGAAGTTTTACATTGTTTTTCTTGATATTAGAGGCTGTTACAAATTTTCAAGCAATTTTCATTTTTTTCTTTCAATTTTTTTTTTTCAATCCATCGGGGTGGAGTGGATTAGCGTTCTAATTAGAACTTAGATCCTTCTGTCAGATTTTTTTTTTTTTGGTCAGATCCTTCTGTCAGAATTGAATGGCTACCGAAATGCCAACTCCGCACTACCTGCGAAAGAAGAAGACCCACTCACCAGATTCTTCTCGATTCTACAATATCCTCTCTGCTTCTCAATCTCCAAGATACGAAACCGCCGTTGCTGCGGCATTCCTTCCCGAATTTCTATCACTTCACCATCACAGACCTAAACCCTCCTCCTCCTCCTTCATTTGGTTCAACCCAGTGAAGAGCAATCGTATTCGCTAATGGACAGACTCTGAAAAGCTGCGGATGAGATACCCTTTTGCTTTTCCAGTGAAGGGTCGTCCTCTTTCCTCGGTGAGTTTCCCTAAAGATGCAAACTTTGGGCGTGTGTTCATGGAAAGGTGAAAACTTTGGGTGTGCTCTTTCTGATGCATTCTGTGCTAAAAGGAGTAGGAAGAGGAGGCTTCTTGGTAATCTTGTTGGGTATGGTAGGGTTTCTGGTTTTTTGATAGATTT
Source organism: Eucalyptus tenuipes (assembly GCA_014182365.1). Classification (NCBI taxonomy): domain Eukaryota; kingdom Viridiplantae; phylum Streptophyta; class Magnoliopsida; order Myrtales; family Myrtaceae; genus Eucalyptus; species Eucalyptus tenuipes. Next base: position 24,410,473 of record CM024546.1, read on the forward strand.
GAATGGTTCATCCTCTGACGGAAGCGGAGTCTGTTCTGGGAATTCAAGATTTTTGGGAGTGACATTGTTCTGTGGCTACACTAGCACCGCAGTCTTTCGCAAGCCTAAGAAATGCTCTTTTGGCGACTCGTTTGCATTGGCTTGGGCGTTGGAGCAACAAGAAATTAGGAGTGAATTCAGTGATGGGAATTCAAATACAATCAACGGGGAGCTTCGAGAAACCAAGATTGCGAAATCTGATAGCTTTTGCATAGATGGAGCAAGTGGCCCTGGAGATAATATTGATGAGGAAGAGAAGGTTGTTGATGGCCAAAACGATGGAGGAGTTGGGGAAGAAGATTGTTCGAGGGTGGATGTTCGCTCTTTGGCCTGGAGCTTGCGGCTCGCGAAAACCGCGGACGATGTGGAGGAGGTCCTCAAGGACAAGGGTGTATTGCCCCTTCAGGTGTTCTCTTCCATGATTAGAGGTTTCGGGAAAGACAAAAGAATTGATCCTGCGTTGGCTGTTATGGAGTGGCTTAAGAGGAAGAAGGAAGAGACTAATGGTGTGATATATCCAAATCTCTTCATCTATAATAGCCTTTTAGGTGCTATAAAACAGTCTGAACAGTTTGGCGAGCTGCATAGGGTCATGGACTACATGTCCCACGATGGTGTGGTTCCAAATGTCGTGACGTATAATACTCTGATGGCAATTTATTTGGAGCAAGGGCGAGCTATTGAGGCCCTCAATGTTCTTGAGGAGATCCGGAGAGTCGGTCTTGTTCCCTCTGCAGTATCCTATTCCACTGCCTTGTTGGCTTATAGAAGAATGGAAGATGGAATTGGGGCTTTGAGGTTCTTCACTGAATTTAAGGAAAAATACTTGAAGGGTGAGGTAGGAAAAGATGACAACGAGGATTGGGAGAAAGAATTTGTCAAGCTCGAGAATTTCACGGTTCGCGTTTGCTACCAAGTGATGAGGAGGTGGCTTGTGAAACAAGAAAACTCAAGCCAGAAAGTAATGAAGCTTCTCTCCGATATGGACAGGGCTGGGCTCCAGCCTGGTCGGGCAGAGCACGAGCGCCTCCTATGGGCTTGTACTCGTGAAGACCATTATGTTGTTGCAAAGGAATTATACACGAGAATAAGGGAGAGGCATTTGGAGATCAGCCTATCTGTGTGCAATCACTTGATTTGGCTGATGGGGAAGGCTAAGAGATGGTGGGCGGCCCTGGAGATTTACGAGGATTTGTTGGACAAGGGACCCAAGCCGAATAACTTGTCGTATGAATTGATCATGTCTCATTTTAACATCTTACTAACCGCAGCTAGAAGAAAAGGGATTTGGAAATGGGGCGTTAGGTTGATCAACAAAATGGAAGACAAGGGGCTTAAACCTGGAAGCAGGGAATGGAACGCAGTACTTGTCGCCTGTTCAAAGGCATCGGAAGCTAGTACTGCCATACAGATTTTTAAAAGGATGATAGAGAAAGGAGAGAAACCAACAATCATCTCCTACGGGGCGTTGCTTAGTGCGCTCGAGAAAGGGAAGCTCTATGACGAGGCCCTCAAGGTGTGGGACCACATGATCAAGGTCGGTGTCGAGCCGAACTTGTATGCGTACACGATCATGGCTTCTATTTTGACGGGACAGGGAAAGTTCAAGATGGTGGATGCTGTAATTAAGGAGATGAGTTCATTGGGGATCGATCCGACCGTCGTGACATATAACGCGATTATAAGTGGATGTGCACGGAAGGGCATGGGAAGTGCAGCATACGAATGGTTTCACCGAATGAAAGTACAGAATGTACCTCCGAATGAGGTCACTTACGAGATGTTGATAGAGGCGCTCGCAAGAGACGGAAAACCGAGGCTAGCGTATGAACTGTACTTAAGGGCTCACAATGAGGGCCTGAATCTCTCCACAAAAGCTTACGATGCGGTTGTAAGGTCGTCTCAGGTTTATGAGGCTACCATAGATATGAGTGTTCTAGGACCTCGGCCTCCTAAGAAGCCAAAACTTAAAGTTTCCGAAAAGTCTATCTGAGTTCTGTGAGGAACCTTACTCTATCAGAGGCAAACCCTTTTCAATTGGAAGGAAACTTACACCTGACTCGCAGGAGAAACCGGGACCTGGTTGGGCTGCCTAAACGATAAGGCCGCATATCGACATTGCCCTGAGGAGCAAAGACCCTGAGTTCATTCCTGCTCCTCGATATTTCGAGGACCGGTGCGCTAATTAGGAGAGTTCGTCGGACTCAAGTAGTGACTTCGTCCAAGGTCCCGAAGTTCACCATGTTGGGTGAGTCATAAAGTTCGAGTCTTTCGGCTATCAAAAGAACATGGATAGAGAAACCGAGAACTGATCTGTTTCTGTAGACGCTGTTTACATACTTTTGTGCATTAAATTGTACATGCTCTCACTGAAAATGTCATACCATATTCAGCTTCATGTTCTGTGTCCTTGTTCTGTTGCAATCTACATGCGACAGACTATTGTGTCTTCCCTATTTTAGGTTGCGGAGCCGGATGCTAACGAATCACGATGTTCTTGCAGTAAGCATGTTCTCTTGTCGATTCGCACGGGCGTATCCAAGTCGGGTAGTTGGAGATCTTCTGATATTAGGAACCATACGGCGGAATGCATTGTCGTATGAGTGGTTCGGTCCGACCTTCAGTGATCACATCCATGCGCTAGTAATTGAAGCTGTGCTTTTCATGATTGGGACTAGTTAAAAAGGAGGGTTCATTTGATTAATTACTCTGTTGTGTACAAGAAATTAACTCTAGGCTTACAAGCAACATATATTTGCGTAGATGCCTCTACTGATCTCGACGTAGTGATGATCTACAATAGTGTCATTGTATATTGGTCTGAAACTGGCCCTCGATTGCCTGGATCCACGTCGATCGGCCATCACAGCCGTTGATTTTGAGGGCGCATTGACCCGTAATTGCGATTGCATCGAGTTAACAGCCCAAGTCGCGACAGGTCCCATCGGCCCTCAGCCCAGGGCTTGCAAGTCACAACCTAATTTGATTAGCTTGTCGGATTAAACGGGACTAATTCTAAGGCAGGGCCCACATTAGAGGACGAAATAAAGCATTGCAAATGATTTTCTTTCTTTTTTCTTGAAATTTCGACGCACTCCATGCAACGATTTAGCTGCGTTCAGTCCCATTTAATTGAGTGGCAAGCAATTAAATCCAAAGTATACATCAATAAATAATTAAGTAACCAATGCATTTCGTGCCCTTGTGTCTTACCTGATTTAAGGGATTAACTTATTCAAATGGTGAATTTTTTTTTGTCTGGGTTTGCTAATAATCGTTTTTATTAATATTATTTTTGGCCAAAAAATGAGATAATGAATCAGTCCATTTTTAGGAATAAAAAATGCCTTATAGCATTTGCTTGCGTGAAGGTCTTTTGTGTTTTATTTTATTGCTAACGAGAAAATTTTTTAATTTGAATTCAAGAGCTGGCTTGCAGAAGAATAGTGTACTTTGACCAAAGCTCAATCAGATAAAGACTTTTTGTTATTTAATACCATTCAAATAGGGGAAAAAAAAATTAATACTTGGGTCAAATTCCATCCTTGAGCTGACCCACGATTTTCCTAACCCGAAGTGACTTATAAAAGGAATCAGTCCTCTTCTTAAGATAAATCTCAAAAATAAAATATTCCATTCTTCGCTTTTATTGAGATTTTCGAGGAAAATGGAAAACAATATCATATATTGTTCGATATAAAAATTTCGCTAGATATCTTCCGTATCATCAATTCTTCTCACACATTAGTTACACATGCTCATAATTAGTTTTGAGATAAATCCAAAAAAGATGGAAACCTGGGAAAAGGATGTTGCTGAAAGAAGAATTGGCCAGTGTTAGGAGTGTAGGTTAAACACTCATTTAATGATGATAATGATGATACAGTTCTTAACTTTCCATAGCTATAAAAAGCGACATAACCGATGTCGGCACTTGCGAAAAGTAAGACACATGACACTTTGAGCCTAGTAATGTAGTTCTAGACATACATAGATGTATCCAAACTTAGAAATTTATGACCAGATGAGCATGGCATGTCGCTGTTTTCTTTCCGTTTTTCTATTTGGAGGGGTTTAAGGGTAGTTAGGGGCTGTCTATTTGGTGATGGGAAAGCAGTTGCTCCTTCAACATCCCCCACTTGCATTCTTTATATATATACTTTATATATATTTTTGGCCTAATTTTCTAAAAAATCTCAAATTTTAGATTCTGTCTCATTTTTGCCCTGACCTTTTTTTTTTTTTTTTTTTTTTTTTTTTTTGTCTAAAAGGACCTCAACTTTAGATTTGGTCCTATATCTACCTTGAACTTTAACTCTAGTCCCAAATAGCCCTTTATCCAAAAATCATTATTAATCATCCTTCATTTCTTTAATTTTCTTATCAAAGAACGGTTTGTTTTGGAGATAATTTATTACATCACCTTGTTGATGCATATTTATTACCGGCATGGAAATATCACACCAAACAACTAATGAGATTTGTGGACGAATGGCCAATGGAGACGAATTCAAGACTAGATTGAAGGTTGATATTTTTTTAAGACAAAAAAATTTAGGCCAAATTTGGGACTAGATTTGGAGTTGTAATTTATTTTCCAGACAAGAAAAAATTCAAGGTAGAAGTGGGTCTGAGCCTATAGTTCAGGATTTTTTAGATAAAAATAAGTTCAGGGCAAAAAAACCCAAAATTTAGAGTCCATTAGGGAATGAAGTTGTCCTATGACTTTCCTTCAATTAACGAAGGTAACGAATAAATCAATTTCTTACTTCGAATCTAACTACGCATCTAAAATAATCTGGGTATCTCAGACAGTTGTATGAGGTGAAAGAAAGAATATTTTTCTCGTAGCGATAGCTTTCTTCTTGTCCGCCACTCCAGCAAAAGTGTACGCAAACTTCTCCAGCAAAAGCTTTACTTTATTCATTAAAGAACTTTCATTCGCTGCGCCAAGCATGTTAACTAACGTGGTTTCCCATTTGTTTGGTCCAGCTTATGCCTCATCTACAACGTCAGCGCCAAAACGAAGATAAAAAATTGTTCTTTCTTGATCAGCTCGTCTTGAACTTTACCGCTTCAAATTGTGGCAACTATTTGCGGACACGAAAGTGGCGTGAAAAAGGTGGAAGAATTTCAGCTGTTTCATGTGCTGATTCTCCATCGACAGTAACTGCTGTTGCTCTACCCACCATCCCCACAAATTTATCCTGTGCGAATCTGGACTCTCAAACTGCTGATTCAAGACTAACGTGCTTGCTTCTCGATCAAGAACTTCCTCGTTCAGTCAGAGCTGAGCGAATCCAGGTTCCCGAGGAATTTCCTTGTCCTGGGCTCGTGAATTTTGCCTTTAGCTTTCTTGGGTATCTTCTGGTTGCTTTCTTGTTTTGTTCTCAGCTCTGTGTTTGATGAGTTGGGTGTGTCTGAAATTGTCATCTCGTCTTTGCAGGTGGGAGCTTGGGATTGAGTGCGGGATGGGTTCTGAATGATTTGCGGAGAATTTTGTGGAAGCGTTGAGTAGGGGAGGAAACATGGAGCCTCCGAGGGGAGTTCTTACTTCGCTATGGAATTTCATTTGCTTCTTGCCTTACTTCAACGGGCTTTTATTGCTGGGCACTATTAAAGGTGAGATTGCTCCTTCTGTCCCTTCTTGTTTCCAAGACGTCTTCTTTGATAACATATCCGAGCATACAGTTAAAGGAATTGTTTGTGACGAAGGGCAAGTTTTTTAATGAGGAAATCCAGTCATCAATGCACTTAGCTTGGCTTTTAGGGTGAATTCTGTACCTGAGTTTGCTTGTCGCATGTTGCAAATTGCCTGTTGGTGCTTACTTTTGCTTTCTGATAGTGTTTTTATTGCAATGGTCCGGTAAGTGAAAAGTATCTTATTTCCACCCATGAATTCTTCCGCAAGGATGTATGAACTTATGCTGCCAAGCAGTATGATTTTGGCATGCATTTATTCACACAAGGAAGGTAGGAAAAGGAAAACAATCACCCTCAATGGGTTGTTATGATAGAGTTTTATTCTCTTTTGTTGGCCAAGAAAAAGAACAAATATAATAATAGTATTGTTACTCCAGAAATGAGTCTATCAATTATTCATTTTTTACAAGTCTAGTTATTTGGTAATGCGCAACCCCATACTGAAGTAGTTTTGAGTTGTGAGCTTGGGATATCATCTGAGCCATGTTTCTTCCTTTGAACTTTCAGGTATCATTTTCTGCCCTATGGCATGTCTAATCTTGACTGTCGGAAATTCTGGTATCACATTGGGTCTTTGGCCTGTGCATGCCTTCTGGACGTGCTATTCTGTTTTCAGGTGATTTCCTCAAACATTTCCCAATTATTCCAAATTATTGTCCCTGAAAAAGAAAACTCATTACTTTCATTTCTGTTGCTCTATGAATAGAGCTAAACAATTAGGTCCCATCTTGAAGCTCATTCTCTTCATATGCATACCTGCTCCCTTAATTGTGTGGCCGGTAGTTGCAATTGCTGGAAGTTTCTTAGGTGGAGCTGCATATGGCTTTTTCTCACCAATATTTGCCACTTTTGAAGCAATTGGAGAAGGAAAGACTGATAAATTTTTCCACTGCTTTTATGTATGTGATGACATGAGATGTTCTTATCAATTTAAATCTCTAGTTTCATTTTTCTCTAGCTTCTCTCTGAAATCGGAAATTATCCACTTGCCTGAAAAATTTCAGGATGGAACTTGGAGCACTATACAAAGGAGCTTCACAATTGTCGGAGACTTTCGGGATTGTTGCTTCTATTCCTACTTCTCGATTATGGATGACTTGCGGCTTCAAGAACCTCCAGAAAGGAAATACTATGAGATTAGGTCTACATCGCTCCCCCCTCTCCCAAAAAAAAAAAAAAAAAAAAAAAAAAAACTCCCCCTTTTATGTCCTTTTGGAGAAGACTTTTTGTAAGTTCATTTTTGCTTACTGGATGCATTGATGTCTGCAAAAAATTTTAGGCAATAAGACATGGCACGATTGCAGTTGTGTGATGAATTTTTGACCTTATCCTTAGGGATGTGCTTAATTAATTGTTATGCTCTGAATCTCGATTTTTGCACTTTCCTCTGAAGTTGATGTACACAAATAGAGGAGTGAGTAAAAGCATTGTCCCTGTCTTATTGAGCAAATGATATGATGAATTTTCAATTTATATATTGAGATGAGTTCATAAAAGGAAACTTAAGCTTGTGAGGAACAGAGATGACTTCGTAAATGCAGAAATCCTATTGAGATACTAAAGAAACAGAAGGAAAAAAGATGATTAATTGTTGCTTAATTTGATTGCAGAGTGTTATATCTTCCTGGTGCTATTCTAGCAGGAGTGGTTGGCTTCATAGTTGACATGCCTATGATTTCACTAATTGCCCTGTGCAAAAGCCCTTACATGCTCTTCAAGGGTTGGCATCGTCTCTTCCACGATCTCATTGGTCGTGAAGGCCCTTTCCTGGAAACAATATGTGTTCCATTTGCAGGCCTAGCTATCATACTCTGGCCATTGGCTGTTGTTGGAGCAGTCCTGGGATCCATCGTGTCAAGTATAATTCTCGGCTTCTATGCTGGGGTTGTCACTTATCAGGTTAGACCCATTCTTCTTGTTTCTTCTGTACATTCCTGTGCAAACATTATAAAGCTTCCATTTTTAATAAAAGCTTGCTAGCAGGCCCAGTGCAAGTGAAATTTTCAGTTGTGGAGGTTAATTTTTAATGTGGTTGGAGATTCTTATTATTTATGCTTTAAGGGCTTGAATTGACAGGAATCTTCATTGTGGTTGGGGCTTTGCTACGTTATTGCGTCCCTTTCCATTTACGATGAGTACAGCAATGACATTCTTGATATGCCAGAAGGGTCCTTGTTTCCTAGGTTCTCCATACCGTGCCTGTGATTTTTTTTATTTAAAACTGTATGCTCATGACATATACACTTACTCTATTCTGGGTCTTGACAGACCGAAGTATAGGAGGAATCCCCAGCTAGCAAGGACCAGCTCTTTAGCGACCTCTTTTGCTGGGCCCGGTTCTACTAGGAATCCTCCATCTCGTGCAGGTTCATTTAAAAGTCCGGTGATTGATTTGAAGCCACTGGAGGTTATTTTCTTTTCAATCCTTTCTCTCTAATGTTATTAGAAAGATTTATGTTGTTCTTTCTTTGTTTAATCAGCATCATGCTTGTAAAAGTAAACCCGAAAAAAAGAAAAAGAAAATATGTCGTACACCCTCACATGTGCTTTAAAGTTAGGACCCTCTGAAAGTTTTTCGTTTTTGATTTTCTTATTGATGGTCGACATTGTTTGCCTAATTATTAGCATGAAAGAATATCCTGTTAGACATGGGAAATTTATTTGTGTCACCAAAGAATGAGCTGATGAGCATCTTTACGGGAGTTGCTCTTGCTTTGCTTCCCTAATTCTCATGCAATTGGCTTGAAGCTAAATGAAATTGGTCCTCTTACAGTTGCTTCGTTACATATTCAAAGAGATTCAATGCCATGGAGAGCGCATGGTCTCTGAAGGACTGATAACACCCCAAGACATTGAAGATGCGAAGTCGGATAGCAGCAGCCGAGTGCTTAGCACGGGCTTGCCAGCTTATTGCATTTTCCAAACCCTCTTGCGATCAGCCAAAGCTAATTGTGCAGGAATCTTGCTGTGTGAGTTAAACTGCTCATCTATTGCACTTATTCAGTAGATATATAAATAAATGAGCCTGATAATTTTTGTTTGGGTAGAGAAGAGAAGGTTTTACTTGTCTGATGATGCAGGTGACAGTGCAGGCGATGATGTTGTGGAGCTGACTGTTACAAACAGACCCAAAGATGTCTTCTTCGATTGGTTTCTGAATCCCCTTTTGATCATCAAAGACCAGATCAAAGCTGAAAACCTTACCAGCGATGAAGATGACTATTTAGGCAAGCTTGTCTTGTTAAGTGGCGATCCTGTGAGGTTAAGAAATTCATCAATTGGCTCGCCTCCAGAATCTGAGCTCAAAAGAGCTGAACTTGATGGATTAGCTCGAAGGTAATGCATAAAGAAAGAAATCATAACATGTGTGAAATCAAGGTTTTCTTTTGTGCTGACTTCAGCAATTGTTGAAACTTTGTTTTGTCAATGAAGGCTTCAAGGAATTACCAAGTCAATTTCAAGGTATCCAACTTTTAAGCGTCATTTCGACAATCTTGTGAAGATCTTGTCTGAAGATCTTGCAAAGAAGGATTTTGAAAGCAAATCGACCAAAGGTGAGCCGCAAAAATTTACAAAGTCAAGGAGTCTCTTTGTCCGTTTGCTCAGCCAAAAGTCCTTCAAGAGCAAAACAAAGGATCCTGGTTCTGATCAAGAGCCAGAACAGGTTGCTGCGCGAGACATCGAAGCGGTGTGACTGCACATTCTTGGTTTCACTTCCCTCAAGATGTATAGTTCCTTCTGTAAATTGCTTGTTCACTTTTACTTTTTTTGTTTCCACGATATGATATGACTTTAAAATTTAGTGTCATGTCAACCATAAAGAACAATTTGTTGTGATCAAAACAAAAGAAGGGAGTTACATATTGAATGGCGTCTTTGTTTTGCCGCCTTCTTTTTTGTATGTGCTGGAAAATAATGACAATCGCTCGCTGTGTGGCTAGTGTCTACTGGTTCTACAAATTTATCAATAGATACCATGCCAGACTGAGACATTGTGACGGATGGATGAGGGCGATGTTTTTCTCTATTCAATGAAAGTCAAAAGAGTTAAATTGGGTCGCAAATCGCAAATGAGGAGAGAAATAAAGTAGCAGGTCTCTTTCATGAGTTAATATTCCAATTTCATCGCAAGTTATAACCATCCCATGAAAAGACGAAGTGAATTCTGATTAACAATTATGTATTCAGTTGTTTATTTCAATTTATTGAGATCACTTGCATAGAACTAGTTTTTTCTGTTCTTTTTTGCCACAATTACAGAAATATGAAGCTGTCGTTTCTCAATCCTCTTTTTTATTTGTCTATAGACAACAGATAGATTATGTAAGGCTTATCGTTCTGTCGTGGGGATGTACCATCTTTCTACAAGTACCACCGTTATCGCAAGTTGAATGTTGGTTGTTTTCTTGTTCACCTTTTGTTCTAAACTCACGTTGATTCAATGTTGTATTATTGATAGACATAAAGAATTTAAAGACTAACCACTACAGCAAATGACAAGAGTTGTGATTTGAGGTCTGTGATAAATCAATGCCCGATTGAGAGATCTTTTAGATTAGAAAGCATTCTGAAAGCAAATGCACTAATAAGAGAATGTCGCACAAGCATGAAAGACAGTTTAAATTTTGGCAGTTTGAAAACAAATATGATCCCATAACAATCTCCAAACGTGCAAAACAACATATGGTTTCTTCTACTTGTCTGCAACTGATGAGCTACAAAACTGAACAGGTTGACTGAGTCCAAAAAATTAGAAAACCGTCGCCTCCCACTATCTCCACATTGTCCACCTCTCTCTCTCTCTCTCTCTCTCTCTCTCTCTCTCTCTCTCTCTGTGTGCAGTAACCGACTCTCTTCCACATCCACATAGCTCCGTTTAAATTTCACCAACTTCGTCATTCTTCATTTTGGAGACTAACCAATCGAAGTTGAATAGATAGCCACAGAAAAGAAGTTGTTCCGTCTCTTCATAGTTGCTCAGGATGGCTGCTTCAGCTCTTTTTTTTATGATGACCATGTTCGTCTTTTGTGCTCTTCAGTGTTCCACGGTAACGGGGTTCGACTACCAAGTTGGAGGGGCTGACGGCTGGGTCGTCCCTCCCGCGAATGATAGCAAGGTCTACAATGACTGGGCTTCCGAGAACCGGTTCCGACCGGGCGACACACTCCGTGAGTTCAGGACTATGCTTCACTCTGGGACTCGTTAACTTACACTTACTGCTGAAAAGTAGTGGTTTTTCTTCAGCATCATATGTTAGTCTGTGGCGTCTATCATACATTTTACTTCTATCTGCCGTATTGCTTTTGTTTGAATGAACCCTGTACAAAGATTTTCCGGAAAAAGAAACTTGTGAAAGTAGCTGATCCTTTATAAAAGAGAAGTTCTCGTATTTCTCAGGCTTTAAGTACAAGAAGGATTCAGTGATGGAAGTGACCGAAGCCGAGTACAAGAACTGCAACTCCACCCGTCCAAGCTTCTTCTCCAACACCGGTAACACAGTCTATGCTCTTGACCACTCGGGGCCTTTCTACTTCATCAGTGGAGTCTCTGGCCACTGCCAGAAGGGACAGCGAATGATCGTGAAGGTGTTGTCTTCCGAGGAGTCCGAGGTAGGCGGCGGAAGTGGAAGTTCATCATCCTCCGCTTCTTCTCCTGCTTCCTATGCTGCTGGTTTCTCTAAGCTCGGGTTCCTTCTGTATGTTCTGTCCTACGTCACTTCCAGTCTGTTCTAGTTTCCTTTGTAAATGTCGCTTGCCGAGGTTAGGTACTACTTCAGGTGTTCCGTGTCTTTCTAGTCTTCAGTTTGTCCATTTTGTTTATTCGTAGGTCTGTTTCAACTGCTGCAGTTACTTTGTTTCAGATTGTTCTGCTACGTACTGCTTGAAACTTTATGATAATAGTAATGTTCCAATTGCTGCCATCTTCAACTCAATATATCTGCATAATGGACTTAAGTTGAAAAGTCCCTCAAATGTTGCTTGTATGCATTTCCTGCCAGTGCCAATTGGGCTAGGATTTAAACACAAAAGTGCGCACTCAAGAGGAACTGATAAAACGAAATCAATTAGGTGGTCATCGATCAAACATTCAGAACAACTCACGCTTTTCGCTGAATGATGCTTCTGATTGCCTTGCATGCAAATTAATTTGCACAATTAATCAGCATACAACCTTGCTGAAACAGCTGAACATTTAAAAATCCTTCGAAGGACTGGCTAAGATTTGGAGACTGTACAAAAAAGAACATTCGCGGGGGGCGCTGCTCTTCTACTATTGCTACATCTTTCTACATCGTTCATTCCTATATCTATGTATATATGTATAACATTACAATGAATCTCCAAGAACTAGCGACATTAACATAGAATTCTAATGAGATGGGGATGGCACTTGAATCAAGTGACTGTCTCAGTGCCGCCATCATAAGGGTGGATATGAATGTCACGAGTGTTGTTGTCACACACAGAACATCTTAAATTCTCTGGCTAAAGCAAGGACTCAGAAGCAGCACCACCGTTTCTTCTGCAACCGAAAGGCAAACATCAGAGACAATAGTGGAGATCTTAATGTGAGCGAAGACTGTCATATATGCCCTTGTGAAAATCATGATAAGAAATGGCTTACCATGGGAGGATATGCTCCTTCCCGCTTCGAGGCATTGTCATTTCTCTGCGACATTAGCCCGTTTCCAACAGCTCCATCAGGGTATTTCTTCTCGTCCCTGGCCTTGCTGAATATGACGGTGTATCCTTCAGCTGCAGCAGGATTGTTCACGTCCCACTCGCCAAATTTTGGCAAAGACCGGCCCTGATCCTGATGCAAAATGACCAACATAAATGTGAGCAATATTTGCAATGTCATCTATCGACTTGATCAACTTGAAAATGAAAACAGCACGGTCTGAGTCATTCATCATTTTTCTTCAGCAATTTTCAAGAATGGATCACACAGAGACCACCTGACGATCATCTTCTACGATATTCAATAATGACCAAATACTTTCCTTTTCACTAGGAATCTAACAAATGTTGCAATGCAAAAAACAAATTACACCTCTCAAGAACTGCAATTTAACGTCAAAAAATGCAACTTTTCATCATGAACAAGGGTCAAAGATGGATGATGATGCGAGAAAAAGACTGCAAAATGGAATGGTAACACAGAGGAATGGATCTTACCGTCGACATATTCTTCTTCTAACGTAGAAAATTGCTGATGCAGAGAAAAGAATGAAGAGAGAAGAAGGAAAGGGAAGAGAGAGAGAGAGAGAGAGAGAGAGAGAGAATGAAACAGAGAAAAGAGACAAAACAGCCGAGATCCAAAATTAGGAAACAGAGGAATTGACAGAACGATTCTCAAGGTCTAACAAAAGACATAATGGGATTGGAGCCAAGTGCGAAGGTCTATGTTTGGGTTTTTGGTAGTTCAGTATTTTCTTTTTGTTCTGCCACTTACTTTATAGCACTGTTTTGATGGAGCACTGAGTAATCTACAAACATCATCATATTAATTCGAAATGGTAGATTTGAGGAATGCTTGACAAACTACAATTGATCGTTGTGTGTCATATCAACTAGTAACATGACATGCTACTTAATGTTTTCTCATGACGATGTTTCTATAATCAAAAGTGATAAATAAAGTGTATTAGATACTTGCATTGGACATTCTGTAACTCCTGCACTCGTGTGTATACAACCATAATGGCCATCGAATGAGTGATTCATCAACAACAATGACCCTCCATATCTAAAGTGATTTCATGCCATCCATCTCAACTACTTCATTCAATTGTCTCAATGGATCTTCCACCGTGAGTTTCTCATTAAAATTTCTTCGGCCAATCTCACAAAAAAAACTCAAACAAAGAAATTCTATTAATTTCAAATATTGTCTTTCTCGTGTTAGAAACTATCAATGCATTGAAAATGAAGATTTTATGAGGATATTTGTTAACCACATCTCTCACGAAACTTGAATTTTTCAATTCCCCATATTTTTTTAAGTAATCTTTCTTTTTCTCGTGTTACCTTCCAAGTGCTAAAAGTTGAATGACTTAAACGGGTGACTAAAAAGAACGAGGTGGGATGGAATTGTCAGAAGAAGTGTTGGGAAACTCCAGATCCTCTTTGCCGCTGATGACAGGACCACCTTATCTGCAAAACCACTGAAAATAACCCAAATTCTTTCTTTCTTTCTTTCTTTGGTTTTTTATTCCTTGGTGCTGCAACAAGGCAGGCAATCTCACTGCCGAGCTAATAATTGCAAGTGGACAAGAACATTTAGGAGGAACGAATCTGAACTGAGATGCGGTCCATGGGCAGCGTCGTCCGGTGCATCCGGACGAGACCCCGTCCGCGTTCATCAGCTTTCCATAGCATTGAATGTTAAGACGCAAGATAATTTCCACACGGGCGTCTCTTATCCACAGCACCAGAATTCATGGGACTCTTTTCTATTTCTTTCAAGGATTAGTTTTCTTGAATTGGGCCAATGAGAAGAGAAGTCTTTATTTAGATATGAAATCTCGCTTTCATCATTTCCTTTTCAGGTTTGAAATTCACGTCCTTTTAAAGTGCCTTTGCCAATATTTCATGCTCTATCAGAACAATTTATATTCAAATATAGTGTTTTACATTTCTATTTCAAGAATTAGAAATTCGATTGACACAAATTTCTCTCCTTTTGTTCTTTCGGGTATGAAAGAACGGACAAATAGAAAAAAACGAGAAACGACCAACCAATTGCAGGTTTACAAGTTAATCGAACCGAAGAAAGGGGGAGTCTCTCTCAGGTTTTGGCCATTCTTGACGCGACCTCATTCGACAGCCGGAATCGCCCAAGATTCCATTGAAAATTCTGCTCGGCGCCATTGGAGATTCCACCATAAAAGACAATCTTAATTTCCCCCTTCGTTTCTCTCTGCTCTGCTGGGAACTGGTAAAGCTTGGAAGGAGAGAGAGAGAGAGAGAGAGAGAGAGAGAGAGAGAAATGGCTTCTTGGAATTCGACGCCCCTCGAGGTGTTGTACGAGGTTTTGGGATGGTCAGCTTTCGTCTCTTGGTCCGTCAGCTTCTACCCACAAGTCATCTTGAACTTCCGAAGGAAGAGGTGCCCTCAAAATCTCGACTTTCTCAAGAGCTTTTCATAAGGAAATTTTCGGAATTTGTCTTGAGTCTCTGTTTCATTTTTTGCTTTTCTCGTCGTGGTGTATCGGCAGCGTTGTGGGTCTGAATTTCGATTTCGTCGTGCTGAATTTGACGAAGCACTCGTCATATCTGATATACAACGCGACCCTCTACTTCAGCGCCGCTGTGCAGAGGCAGTATTATGAGAAGTACGGCTACGGACAGGTTCGGTTCTCGATCATTTTCGATCTTCCGTTTATTCTGTGAAGAGGGTTATGATCAAAGCGTGTTTTTGATGATTCCGTTGGATGGTAGGAGTAGCTAGTCTCTGATTGTTGATGAGATCGTATAGTGGAAGTAAGATATTATGTACCGGCTTATCCCTCGGGGACTTTCATGAGTCAAATAATTTACAGGACAAATCCTGTGATGGTGAAGTATTCTCGTTCAACAACATGTCGTGGTAGCTAATCATTGTTCTCAGAACATGTAATCAGATGGCCATCGAATGAAGGGCTCAAGATTAATTACCGAACTGTGATGCCTGATGTGATGATTGTTCGGAAATGATCAATGGAAGTTTCAAATTCAGAAAAAAAGAAGAAAATATGAAGCCTCTCTTTCCCTTGCTATTTAGTAAGCCAGTGGATGAGATGTTGATTTGAGGCCTCACTCCAACTGTTGTTCTCTTTGCATTACCATCTATCTATTGGAAGATTGGCAGTCATGTAAACCACACAAAGAGCTGAAGAAATGATCATATAGCTTGGTCTAGAATTGTGGTTTTTTTGTACATTAAAGAGTTGCTTATGGAGTTTTATTGTCCTGCTTCTCTTGGTGTCCCCTTCTCATACCAAATCTGTGAGGATCGACTTATAGTTGACGTGGATTTCATATTTTTGGTTCCTTTTGATTTGTTTTGTTACTCAAAATGGTATGATCCTATATACTCTTGTTTTCCAAGATGTTTTATGGTTTCTGGTATTCTTTGAAAATTGGGAAAGCTTGTGATGTGGTTCTGCTAGCAGAACTAAGAGGGACAGTACATGCAACTGAGAGCTCTCTGTGATTCTAACTTCTGTATGATGATGCATCTTAAAGAGATTCTTCTTCATGCTAATGATCTTCTATTCTTTATAGATGATCCCCGTGGCCGCAAATGACGTGGCATTTTCCATACATGCCGTTCTATTAACTGCAATAATGTTGGTCCAGATTGCAATTTATGATGTAAGCAGTTACTCTTTTCTCGGGTCTCTTTTCCTTTTTAACTCATCACTAGAAGATCTTGATGTTGAAACGAGGTTTTTCGATTAACCTTCCTCCATTTGCTCTCTTTTTGGTTGAACAGCGTGGCAGTCAGAAAATCTCTAAGATTTCACTAGTAATTGTCTCTGCTGTGTGGTTGACTGCTGCAGTCTGCTTTTTCATAGCCTTACCGACGCATTCTTGGCTTTGGCTCATCTCCATTTTCAAGTAAGTTGTTGTGCAACTGTTGGCGTCACCTATCAGTTTTCCTATGGTTAACTCATTGATGGTTAGCTTTTTGTGCTCTGTAAAGGCCTCCTCAATTTGTGGACTTGCACGAAATCAACTGCTTGTATGAAATTTCTCTTATCACCATCAAATGTTAAGGTCTCAGAGAAATATGCATTAGTTCTTTTAACTTCAGTTAGAAGAAAGTACATGCTCATTTGAAGCTAACTTAATTGTCATTGTACACATCTGATAAGTGGTAGAAAGATTGAGATAATTCAGCAGAAACGCAGGCTCTTGGCCAGTTGTTTACTGATGCAGTATCTTTACTTGACTGAATACCTCGCTGAAAGTTCAGTCCATCATTTTAAAAAAGTCTCCTTTTTTTTCTATTTAAACGTCACTTTATTTTGTTGACGCGGTTGCCTTTGCTCTCGGTCTATAATCTTGGTCAGCAAGTCAAATCTCTCGTGCAATTGAGCCAGCAAGATCATCTTTCTTTTGGCCCTTCAAATCGCAGAGCCACTCTTAAGTCATGGATTTCCTCCAAAGTAGTACATGTTATGTATAATTTTAAGTGATCTCATTATTTTGCAGCTCAATTCAAGTGTTCATGACAGTCATCAAGTACATTCCTCAGGTCAGATAATTAATTTCCTTTTCATTCTGATTTTGATAGCCGAGTTATTTGATGCTCCATGGCTCACATTGGTTATGGCTTTGTCATGAGGATTTTCTCTCCTTTTTTCTGTCAACATCATCTGCATGATGTGTCAATGATATCACTAAGTTTGAGTTGAATGTAGAGTCCATTTTATTAGGATACAGCAGATTCTTTTATTCTATATCAGTATTATGTTCCTTTTCTCTCACTGAAGTACGTTTAGAGATAGTATCTCAGTTTGCTGATGAATTAACGTATTGAATGTAGGTATTTATGAACTTTGCACGAAAAAGCACAGATGGATTCAGCATTGGCAACATTTTGCTTGATTTTCTTGGTGGGGTTGCAAACTATGCGCAGATGACAGTGCAGTCTATTGACCAAAGTATGCTGTTGTCTATCCAACCAAAAAGTCTTGTTACCTAATCTTGATTAATGTGCATAATGTTATACTGAACCTTTTTTTCTTCCAGATTCTTGGGTCAACTTCTATGGGAATATTGGGAAGACGTTACTTTCTCTGGTATGAACATTCTCTGAGACTTTATGTTTCTATCATCTTTTCCAGATCATCCATGTTTAATCTCGCTTTGCTAGACTTGTTATAGGATTCTTCAAGGTTCTTTTCCATCTTGAAAAATGCTGCAAAAAATTATCCTAACAAGTTTCAGCAAAGGAATAACTTCCATGCATTAGTTTTCTTCTGCAGTTATAAATAGGATGGGCTGAGGGTATGGATTTATTAATCTTCTTTGGTATTGCAGGTATCTATATTCTTTGACCTGATTTTCATGCTTCAACATTTTGTTCTCTATCCTGCCAAGAAATCGTTAGTTAATCCAAAGGCAAGTAAGGATATCGAAGAGCCATTGGTCAAGTCCACTGATCAGTCGCAGTCAGAAGAGGCTTGAGGTTAAGTTGCCATATGCTACAAAGAATATCCATCGACCATTTTTCTGCTATCGCAAACTAGAAGTCTTTGTGGGCATAGAACTCATGATTCTGAAGCATTTGAAGGGGATGTGCATAAAGAAACAAAAACTGGGAAGCGCCTTTTTCTTCTTTGACCCTCAATTATCTGGTTGTATCATGTTAATATTAAAAAACCTGATCTGTCGGGTCGCATACACCTATAGGAATATAAAGCCTCGAAGTGTAGTTTGCCATACACCTATAGAAATATATAGCCTCGAAGTGTAGTTTGTTCTCATCTTGCATTGCTTTGCGAGAAAATGATCTTGTGTATACACGCTGTATCGCACTACATGTGAAAGAGCTTGTTCAGATATGGTGAAAATTGTTCCTTTTCATAGAAGTGATGGATTTGCAGATGAGATTCGTCAAGAGTCGTAGAAAGGGAAAATGAAAGGGGAAAGAGTAATACCCGAACCCACATGTTGAGGAAATTGCGAAGGAATCTCTTTTTAAGGAACGATATTATCTTCCGTTCCTATACTTTCTCAGTTTTCCTAATCAAAATGGAAATTGTCTAATCGAGTCCGTCCACTGCCATGTGAACTGAATTTGGTCGGATTCTAAGCTGAAGCGAGTTGATTAGATATTTTGTGCAAGTGAAAGGGCTTAATTAGAGAAATAGAAACCATAGCAACTTGATTAGAAAACTAACGTGATTACATGGATGAAAATGTGGTCCAAGCTGATTAAGCTGAATTGTCAACTGGATTTGGTCTTTAGAGAAGATGGAAAGAGTGTGGTCCAAGCTGATTTACTATGCATCGCGGTGAATTCTCTTACGTTGAACGCGCTTTGCTTTTGCTGAAGAAAGCGTCCCCTGCGTCCTGACCCCTTCCTTCAATTTTTCTTTTTCCTGTTATATTTGGATTCTGAATTTCATTTAAAAATTTCATGGTATTGCATAGTCATCTTCAATTTATTTTAAAAAATTTCTGTGATTCTTTTTCCTTTCTATTTTTTTTTTCCCATTGTCAATTACTATGAGCATTTTTCTCCATTCAATAATGGAAATTCCTCTAATTTAAAACTAATTCATTTTGGAAGGATATGCTGCTTCCTGCTGCTTTCGACTTTACTAAAGTCAAAGAAGGATGCTTCTGTCCATTTCCTATTATTTCTTTATCAATTTTTTGCTGTCGCTCCTCCATTAACTTCTTCCACAAGCACTCTGGACCCAGCACAAACTCCTTGCTTCTCAAGTAATCGATGTCTCTTCTCTAACCAACCAATCTCTATTTAAGCAACATTCACATCCAGTTGTCTGTCATCAGCCATTCTTTCTTTCCTCAAGCCCACAGTTCATCCTCCACAAACATGAAGAGGGAGGGTCGCCAACATGGGATGGTCCGATCCTACCGGATCTTGCCGGCCCCTTCGAACCCGAGTCCCAATTCCAGGTTCGTCAACAGGTTTGATTCCCCCCCAGCAGCCGGGCTGTTCATGAAAGCACCGTTGAGGCCGACCAATCACTCCAAGTTCACGGGCAAGTGCACTAGGCCACGGTGCGCCAATTGCCACTTGCACCCGGCCTGTAAGTCCAAGGACAAGACTAAAGGGAACAACAAAAACAAGTCATTCGACGTCGTCTCGAGTCCCCGCTTGATCTCTTGGCGGCTTGTGGATGGGCGGTCCTGTTTGAACTATTCCGGGATCTCTGCCACGCAGTTAGCAAATCATTTGGCACATGCTCATGAGGATTACGACGATGGTGAATGCGAAACTGGAAGTGATCATGAATTGGAACGTGAACCCCATGTTCATGACAATGGCGATCACTTCATTAGCCCAGCGGAGGACGGATCAAAATATGAAAATCCTGAAGGTGTCGACAATGATGGTGAAGAAGACGATGATGATAAGACAAGTTTTTGTGAAGTTGGGTTTGAATTGAATCAAGTCGAAGATGGTTGGTGTATGGTTAAAGAAATAGATAATCCGTGAGGTAGTGCCAATGTCGTCTCTCAGTTATTAAAGCCAATATGTGTATTATTCACAGTTCATGCAGTCTATAGATATGGACCCTGCTTTTATTGTTAAAAAAATGCTTGGTGATGTTATGCTGCTCCGTCTCTCGCTCACCAAATTTTTCTTGAGAAGTTCATTAACATGCTTTGGTAAAGATGAGGAGCTACTAGTAATAGCGCACGTTCATGAATAATTTAACTAGAGCTTACAGAAAAGCTCAGCATGATTCCGGGCCTCTCTCGTTTTAAGTTAACATCTATCTACTTTTGCAATGCAATTATGAAGCTCGACTCCGACAAAATACAGTGGAATAAGTTGCTCGAATTTGCAACCAGCAACAAAAGCTCTCTCAAGATTAACACAGTACCACAAAGTTCCTCTTATCCTAATTGAATGTTTGGCGATCTGTTCTCGTGAACAAGTAATGCAGATTGCGATGAATGAGGAAATAATATCCGATGATTTTTTCCTTGAACCTGCTTGGAAACGTTATTGTTGGATAAAGGCTTTTGACGTGGTAGAAAGGACGTGCTCTTTACTGGCGTGGTTGCCGTTGGTTTTTTTCCCGTCTTTGGTGTTTGAGGACAAGCCCCTGATGGCTGCATAAAGGAGAGAAAAAAATTTGTTTCATTCTTTTATGGATTCAAATCCTAGTGGCATGTTAGATTAATCAAATTCCACAGCATTGCAAGTGACCTGCCTGGGTAATATGAAAGAAAGCAGTACCTTTTTCATATGACCATCTGCCAGTGGCATCGTTTTCTCTTTGTAGAAATCAGGAAGCGGCCTGGCCTTGAAGCAAAAGCTTTGACGAAATTTCCTCATTTCTGATTCTGCTTTCTCCTGTTGAAAGTTGGAAGAGAGCAAATATCTTCAAACTGAACCAAAATGAAACTCCAAATGTTGATCTTGATCCTCAATTTTGATCCTATAATTCCTAGTTCATAATTTAAAGAACAGCTTGTGCTGTTGTTTTAGTGTCAAAATTAAAGAAGTTATCCTATTTATAACTGAATCTGATGCATGTAATTCAAGAGGAACTCTCAAGCTGTGCATAATTAGTACACCTTTACTTTCTTTTGTAGCTGGACTTTCTCTTTTTCGTCAGCATTGAATTTCTCCTCTAGCTTCTGCAATATGTTTTGAGAGAGACATGCAAAGTCAGACCATACCTTTGACAGACTGCAGCAGTAAAGAGGAAACAAAAGAAGTATACAACAGAGTAACGCTGTCTTGCCTCTTTTCTCCTTGTGGCCCTTTCCTCAGTCCTCAATCTAAAGGGTGTAGATAAGCTGGGTGACTGTAATTTGTTCTTGCAGGCGCTCAAGAACTTTGAACAACTGCCATGAGAAAAAAAAATCAGTAGAACTCGGGATTCTCTTTTAAGTTGCTGTTGCCGGATGTGAACAGGACTTGCAGGACAATGATTTGTTAAGATACTAAATATAGTTTGGAAAAACCATTTTATCAGGTTACAGAAAGTTGCAAAGGGATATTCATCCGGACCTTATGTTATGATAATTCATTAGCCAACTAGTATAGTAGTAGTATGTCACTGCAGAAACCAGCCAGCTTGAGGTTGACATGATATCCTCATTCATTAAGTAGCAAATGACATTTCTTTTTCACAGCATTAATCAGAGGATAACCATAATTTAGCTTATGATCTTTATGATCTATGAGATAAGATGTCATACTCTCTGGCAAGAGAACGCCTCTTAGGGCCCGTATTCAAGCTTTCAACAGCTGAGCCATCACATGGCGTTCTGCAAGACACTCAAGTAATGAGAATAGTTTAGTCATAGCAAATCCACTAAAACCCAAATTGGTTTCCATCTGCTAATTGGACCAGACTGTCTGATACCTTCTGTTAGCTGACTGAGGGGTGACCAAGGAATGCTTGGGTGTCCTATTCGCGCGTACCTATGAACGGAGATAAAATTATTCACGAATCCATTATAAATAAACTACTTTTCTTCCCAAGATGAAGGGGCAAAAATAAACCTTCACCATGGTAGGAGTCTTCAGGGGAGTATGGCATTCTTTGCTTGGCTTGCAGGAATTGATGCCTATTTTCGAACTTCCAGTCTTCCCAGTGGAGATAGGAGTTGTCCTTCTCAACTCTCGAACTGGTGTCAAATTAACAGGAAGAAGCTGCTTTGGGGTCGGTCTTGTTCTGTTCATAAGATCTTGTTTAGACTTACTGCTGGTTGGGGTAGCACACCTCTCTTTCCAGCCAAGTACTGCTGTTGTGGATTTAACAGGTGACGACGGAACACTAGATGCTTGCAGGCACGCCACTGACTTTAACGAGAAGCATGCTGATTTCTTCTTGCTCGTGGACACTCGAACATCTTGATCAGCCGAATTCTGCAGAAATGGCACTTAAGAATTTACGAAAACAAAGAAAACGACAATAGCATTCTAGTAAAGAAGTTTCTAGATGCAAATTACACTCAACCATTACCTTCAAAAGAGGTTTCTCCATTTCGGGTGTCCCACTTTGCTCAACTTCAATGACTTCCTCGTCGTTATCAACATCCTCCGCTACATAATTAGTATGAACCTGTGGTTCATTTACTAGATCAGCCCCATTGTCCTTCAAGAAAGGTTTCTCCATTTCGGGTGTTCCACTTCGCTCAATTTCGTCGCGGTTATCAACATCCTCTAACTGCCCCAACGGTTCCTCCGCTACACAATCATTAGCATGAACCCGTACTTCAGTCACCAGATCAAGCCCATCATCCTCCTTGCGGCTATTAACTTCTTTAATTTCCTCTATAGTTTCTTTGACTTCGACATTCCAGATTTTTTCATTTCCCTCAATAGCCGATCCAACCTCATTATTAGCTTCCCGGGCCCCATGCGATTCACCTAGAGTAGTCTGAGAACTGGAAACATCTGCAGGGAACTTATAGCAAGTGGGATTACGCAATTCGACTTCGCAGCTCGGCTTTGCAGCGTTGGCCGAGGCAGCATTTGCTTGCTGCTCAAGCAAGGCCGCGGCTTTTCTGGCGGCAATCGACTTGTAGTGAGCTTCGAAGAAGGCCTTCTTCTGCGCGACTGATCCGGGCCGAGAGAATTTCTCGGCCTCTTCGACATAGCGGTTGTGAGAGGAAACCGACCACTTGTCCCACGAGACCGAATCCGTCAAAAACCTCCCGAACGAAATCGATTGCCCGAGGGCATGAATGGGGTTCCCCTGCAAAGTAGATTGGCCCCTCAAGTCACACTCCCTAACAGCCCAAAAAGACAATCTTTGGCCAAGAAAAAAGATGGGTTTTTCACTGTAAGCCAGTAAAGGCACGCGCAATCAAGGTGAAGACTCAAGAATCAAGAATGCCACTGGAAATATAAGAACTTCCGCGCCTGGTTGCTCTGTTTTTTTCCTCTCATTTCCATCTTCTCAGCAACCAAACAGCGAAGAACAGAAGCAACGACTTTCAAGAACGGTGCTTTGAGAAAAATCACACAAACCCATCAAGAACTTCAACGAACGAAAGCACTTTCAAGAGTCAAACGCTCAGCGGAAGCGACGTACTAAAGAAGAACCGAAGGAAGAAAGAAAGAAGAGTGTCTCTGAGCTGACCTCGCTTTGCTCGCTGGGAAGGCCCGAAGCGTACGAGAAGGGTTGCATGAAACAAGTCGACTCCCCCATGGCCCCTCGATCTCTTGCAAACCAGCGTAACCCACGAAATCCTAGGAATCTCTCCTCGTCCGGTTTCTCTCTCGCTGGGATTATGCGGTCGTCTCGTCGTCAACTGCGAAGAAGAAAAGATTTAAAATTTGAAATTTGAAATGAAAAAGCGAAAAGGCTGCTGCTGCTGACTTCCTCAATAGTGCGGAAAACGGGCGTGCTGCATTATATAAACATCCATGGAGATGAGAGAAAGGGAAGCGCATTTTGCATTGCGACCCGTTTTTTTTTTTTTCCTTTTTTTTTAAAAAAAAAAAACTTAGAATAAAGAATTGTCGGGGGAAGAGAGAGAGAGAGAGGTGGGGGCTTCGATCTTCTTTCCTTTTCAGCTTGTCGCGGGTCCCACGTTTTGAAAATCGGGTGTCGTCCGTTTAACGGTCATATTCTGGGAGATTTCGAGCGGCAGAGGCCCACCGATGGCTTCTCAACGTTCTTGGACCTGAAATTTCCCTTCTTTAGAACAGGATAATTAGGGAAAGCTCCTCTCTTTCTATTTATATGTTCGATACATTAAAGTTTAGAGTTGGCTTCCGGTCATGATTTTTGAACATGGACCCAAGAGATTCGAGTCAAGTGAAAAACTTAATACCGTTCAAGACTCAAATTGACTTTCGAGATTGATATACATTGATATCGTTCACTTATTGCGTGACCCGTGTGATTCACGATTTTGAACTGCATCTAATGACCAACTGCAGCTAAAAGGGTAAATAGAGCAGACTTGTTAAGCAAGATCAAGTCTTGCATAACGTTGTGGCTTTTCCTAGATGGAGATGATACCCACTGGTTGAACCACCTGCAGTTGCTGCTGTATCAACAAAGCAGGTGTCGTGGCCTTTTTGTAAGTTTTAACATGCCTTTCGAGTTACGCTCATACCTTGGAGGTCGTCTCGTGATAGTTGCAGATGGCGACTCCGGACCTCGCACTTTAGCTCTTGACACAAGGGGTGATCCGCATCTCGCGGGTGCGATGGCATCTCCCATCAAAGAACCTCAAGTTCGAGAGGAGCAGAAAAAGACCCGTCTCGGTAGGAAGCAATAATGTAAGATTCATCCTAATCATAATGATTCAAACATGGCAGAATATACAGTACAGTATATCTTGAGCTTTCATCATTCAATCTGTTACATCGTCACGATCATTTAGCAAAAGATAAGGTACAGGGAGAAAAGCCTAATCATGATCGTCATGACACCGTCAATGTGTCCAAATTCTGCTGACGTATTCTGGTAAGCAATTGCAGTGACCAAAAATGGGCGGGCCAACGTAGTGCCTCTTCGAACAGCAATGGGTCTGGAAGCTTTCGAGACAGGCTAATTGAAAAAATGCCTACTTTGCCAGGAAATGTCGATGCTTCACCGCCTGCCAATATCTCACTCTCGCATCGTCAAGACTTTCAATTGGTTTGGATAGGTTTTGCATTAGCAAACACGATATTCCAATGATTTGAGGATTCAATAATGCTTCAATACTTCTCATCCATAAACCCCGAGTGCGACAATCTCCTCTTACTTCTATAGCTTTTCCCCTTTGTCTTCTTTGCTTTACGACCAGATAGCAGCACTGATGCAACAGTTAAGAAACCTAGACCGAAGAATATCCACAAAGCAACCACCCAAAGTTTCAAGGTACTAAATTTGGCATCCCCCGTGGCCTCTTTAGAGGATTCTTTAGAGACATTCGTTGGTATGGGATTGCTTTTTGCAGCATAGCTCCGATCGTACCTTCCTAGCTTCCGTGAAATTGCAGCTTCCTCCATAGAATCTGGGTCAGGGCAATTCCTCCTCACATGATGCAAGCGCAATGCTTTGTTCAGTGTCCTTGCACATTCTATGCTAAGAAGGTCCCGCTGAAGCAGTTTTTCATCAGTCTGATCAAGCGTTGAAGGATCAGGTGGGTCTGGAAACTTGGCCCAGCATTTATTGACCACATCCGAGTCTCTATATTTAGCCTTGTCGAAGCTCCAGTTCCCTACCTTGAATTCTAAGCCATAGTGAAAAACTCTATACTTGACCCCAGGTTCAGGAATATATCCTGGGTAAATTAGAATCTCGCTACTTATGAGATGCCGCAATTGCAACTGCACACAAAATTAGTGAAATGTAGATATCAGGAAAAAAAAAGAGCAAAAAATAAAAATAAAAAATAGTACTATGGAACTTCCTCTTCAGCATTTGGCTATATTAATGACCTGTGGAGAGAGCAAAAAAAACAATCTACACTTTTGGTAGCATGTCATCAAGAAGTTGCTTATAGAGGTGGAGAGCTTGGTGTAGATAAAACAAAAGAAAAGGTCAGAAAAATACCTCCGCTGCGCCAAAAGAGTAACCATACATCTCACTGATCCATCCAGATTCATATATATCTCCCGTGATGTTTGTGGCATAATGAGCTTTATCAGCCCTAACCTCCTCTGTTTTATGCAACCATAGCATTGCAAATTGCCGGAGATCATCTATGTGCATGATTATTACACCACCAACCTTGTCACAAGCATCAGGATGGCTAGTGTGGAGTTTCGCAAGCACATTGTCACAGCCAATGAGGTAGCTGGCATTCAAGACAAGAGTCATTCCACCGTAGTTTCAATAGACAATTAGGTTTTAAAAAATAACCATGTAGAAACAAAGCAATTTGGTTATCTTACTCGTAAGGTGTTGAAACTGGTCTGCCACGTGCAGCATTAAATTCCCATGGAGTAATTGGCCCTCTCAAGATCATATCAGCATCCAGAATTACAATAAACTCAGCATCGATATTTACGTGATTAAGCCAATGGAGGACGGCAGCAGGTTTATTAATCGCTGGATACCTGCCAAGACATAAGCATCATTACACTCTTAGAAGTCTTTTAAGTGGTTTGTCAAGTTCCATGGTGTAAACAATTTGAGATGTGGAAGTCTGAAGCATTATACAAGCAATTCTAGCTCATTAGATACTAATTAAAAACACGGAGGGGCAAGTGGGTGGTTAGCACTAAGATTATACACATTCCACGGGACATCTATCAAAGATTATTGACAAGAAATACTTCCTAAATCTGGTGCAGTTGTTGAACTATTTCAGAATCTTATGTATCCTCCCTCAGGGAATGTAAAGTCATCAAAGAATAGCTCACCACAAGCAAACTGACAGGAAAGCCCTTCTTTTTTTTATATATGTTGTTGCTTATGTGGCTTGGCTGCTTGGCAGCCAATTTGATCATTTTGGTTCTGTAGCACTGCTCAATGACTTCTAGTAGCATTCATATCCACTCGGACATTCTTTATATATCTACACATTCTTCAGATGTCAGCATTTGTTTTTTAACACAGAAAGTGGATAGTCCATTGAAATTCCCTGAAGTGCACACCAGACAAGACATAGTCAATTCAACAGCACATGGAATTGAGTCTCCTATCCACTTGAAATTATTGAGGAAGAAAAATTGGGGGGATGATAAAACAGAGAAACAAATAAATGAGGCTTCAACAAAGTCGAAATATAAGTAGTGGTCACAATAATTTCCAATTGGTGTATGTAGCAATACCGAAAAAGAATGCGAGTCCAGCTATACCGGCCCAGGATATTTAAGGATCATATAGGCACCTATCTAGAAGAGGCAGAGAATGGGAAAAGAGAATTACCAATCTCCAGTCAAAGGATGGCGGTTCATGGAAGGGACGTAATGCGTGGGAGCCAGGTCATGGCCTGTATACTTCTTCAAGTCTTCATCTGTACAACTGAGGAGCCTCGTGATAGTTCCTGGCTGGCCACTCAAGTGAAAACTATGAACGAGTCCTACAGTTTGCCAATCAAAGTAAGGAGTACATTCTGTTGAAAAGATGGTATGGATTTTCGGATACGTCCTTGCAGCTTCATCAGTCAGTTTCTGCTTGACCATTTCCTCAGTTTGCAGGCTTTTTGGCTTCAAGAGTTTCGGTTTAGTGAGTTCCGCAAAGGTTTTGCTTTTGAGGAAGCTAAGGTATTTTGACCATTTTGGTTTTGCACACCCTCTAGCTGCATGATGCATTAAAAGACCCTCATTTAAAGTATTGATACATTCAATACTCAAAAAGAGGGCTCGCCTTTTATTGGGATCAGGCTCCATCATTTTTACCTACGTCAAACAGATTTTCCTTTACATTTTCAACGAAAAAGATGCTGATGGTCAAAAGAAAGGACCAAAAAGATGTCAACTGCATATTCTCACTCATAATCTACTGTCAAGGATGCAAAAGGTAAAACATAAGAATCTTGACATCAAATGTTGTCCCAGTGCATGGAATAGAACTACATTGGCTAGTGAAGACATGAACCATCCACATTCTACACCATTTGCTTAGACTGAATCTATACTTGTGAGGCACAAGAACAAAAATGCAACATTGATAACAGCATGCCATGAAGTCCAACCACATTTTCCATACAATGAAATAATCATCTCCTATCTGAAATGTTTTACTTCAACATTACCTCTCTGGGATAAGGAGGTTCTGGGAAAAGCCGGCCACAGTCATAGACAATATCATCTTCATGGTTATCCAACTTACTAAATGACCAATTCCCAACTTTAAATGGTAAACCATAATGCATAAGAATCGGTTCAAATCCTTGTCGTGGAGTATATCCAGGATAAATCATTAGATTGTCGTCGATTTTGTGTTTGAGACCAACCTGAAAAGGCGAAACAGACTCAAACTCATCACTCTGAATTATCCAGTCATAAGAATCTTGATCTTGTGAAAGAAAAGTTACCTCTGCTGCACCGAATGAGTATCCATACATCTCACTGATCCACCCTTTTCCATAGATGTCCCCAGTTATATTGGTGGCCCAATGAGCTCTATCTTCCCTCACTTCTTCTGTTTTAGAAAGCCACATGGGTGCCAATTTCCGAAGATCATCCATATGCATGGCCAAAAGTCCTCCAACCTTATCACAAAGTTCCGGGTGCTTCGTGTGTAATTTAGACAGAATGTTGTCACATCCTACCAAGTAACTGAAAGAACAAATTATCGTTGATAAATATAGCTCCAAAAAAGCAGGTTCAAAAGCAGGAGCGGAGTTAAATGCAATACATGATGTATGAAATCATCAGCAGGAAGTTATCCCTATTTCAATTGCTCCACCTAATTTTCAGAACACAGCAATAAAATGGTCCCACAAATAGAATAATTTTTCTGGATGAACTAAAATAAGAGTCATCTCGCTCCCTCCCTCCCTTCCCCTCGAGCTTCAAATAGATATAATCTTTGGTAAAGCTTTTGTCCATGTCTTCTTAGGCCCCTATCACCCTTCTTGGCTTATGACCCTATCGTTAGGTCACATCTTCCTTCTTGTTGGCAAAGCTGTAGAGACTACCATTCCCTAGACACTTAGCCAAGGTCAGTGTCTCGCTATTTAGCTCTCTCACCTTAAATTGCAAAGAAAGACAATATCACATTTACATCACTGCCTCCACATTTTCATCTAATTCCTTCCAGCCCAAGGTCTCTATTTCTATTGCCTTCAGTATTTTGCTTCACTCCTCTCTTAGATTACGCTGGTTGGAAACAGTATCTAAAAGTTGACGCAGAAGAACATTACTGGCAAGAACCATATGAGTCCATCATGGAAAAGAGAAGGAAGAGTACCCATAATACGCAGACACTGGTCTGCCTTTCTCTGCACCAAGTTCCCAGGGTATAATTGGACCTCTGATGATCATGTCAGCATCTAGAATCACAACCCAATCCACCTTTTCTGCATCTTTGCTATGCTTAAGCCAGTGGACAATGCCAGCAGGCTTATTGATTGCAGGGTACCTACAAATTCTCAGAAAAGACTTAGCAGATTTTCTAGAAAGAAAGAAAAGACCATAGTAATAGTCGAAAGGCAATGGGCGGGCAGTTGTCATATAATTTATAAGTAACTGAAAGGAAAGATAGAGAACATGCGTGGTCAGACCAGACCTTGTTTACAGGATAGCTGAGAACTGTTGTCAATGAAATTGGTAAAGGGAAAAATGGTCAAATACTGTGGCCCTCGTCTTCGAAAAGGAGATTTTCAATTGTTCTGAACGTCTCACAGCCTGTTCAGGCATTCACTCCTTTCACATAGATTCTATTTGACTCAAAAGCAGGACAACAAACCATTAGAGAGATCATCTCAAGTATGTCACCACTAGGTGGGATTTTTCATTAATTAGTTAAAATAAAAAGACACTGCAATCTCTGGGTCGATGTCTACTATTAATGTTCATTTCTCTTCACATGTATGCTTCTCTTTATTTTTGCTTTCTCAGCATGAAATATTAATCTTTTGTTCCACACTCCAGCACCATTCTTTTCGGCATGATGAAGAGGAGAAATGAGCAGAAGCAAGACAAATGCGCAAAACTACATCAGAGCGAAGGTTCATGTGGTCAAGCATTGACCACAATGAATTCTGATGCCGCATATCAGCAGGACGAAAGATGTCAAAAGATGTTGCCAGATGCAAGTCTGTGCTAGATATAGCCTTTAACTGATGCGGATTCTAGGACTTTCTTTTAAGGGGGAAAAGTAAAGAACGAACAAAAGGAAAACCTGGAAACAGATAGTAACACTGACTGGCCAAGCTTATAAACATAGACAAACTCACTCAGACCATTCCATTAGCATTTATCCATCCAGGAGTAATAGTCAACTGAACAAGGACACAAAGCTGATCAAAGCACGGAAAGGAAAGAAACGCAACCAAGACCAACTCAGTAACATTGGAGAAAGACCAAGGCACCGTAAGAGTCTTACCAATCACCAGTCTTGGGATGTCGGCTCATGGAAGGCACCACCATGGTCGGAGCCAAGTCCTTTCCTCGGTAGCTCCTGAGCTCGTCGTCGGTACAGCTGAGCAGCCGGGTAATCGGGCCGGGCTGCCGGGCCTTCTTGAAGCTGTGGACGAGGCCCACCGTCTGCCAGTCGAAGTAGTTCTGGCACTCCACCGAGAACAGCGTGTGGATCCTGTACGGCGCCTCCTGGCCCGATCCGAGGACCCCCCGCCCCGGCAGCGCCGCCGCCGCCGCCGCCGCCACCACGATCGCCAAGATCAAGACTTTCGCCATCCGCAGCTCAGTTCAGGACCCTTTTCGAAATGGGAATCCCTTCAGCGATCCGAAGGCCTCATCTGGGTCGAGAGATCAGCCGAAGAAGAAGCAGCAGGCGGAAGTCAAAGTGGGATTTTTATTTTTCCCTCGTTCTCATCATCAGCAGCAACGTGACGAGGAGAGGAGGGAGGGACGCGAGCGGACCCAATAAAAAATTCGTCGGCGTTAATGGATGACAGAATCAGACACGTTCAGAGCAGTTGACGATGAGATTGGAATGCATTTAATAAAGAGCATTGGATAGCTTTGCAGATCTCCTCTTCGATGCTGTCGGAAAGTCTTCCTCCGACGAGGTATGCAGGTGGTGGGATGCGGTGGTCCTGCGAAGGGGCAAAGAGTTTGGCAAGAAGGAACGACTAATCGCTTTCCAAATTGACGGGTTCTTGATCATCGATTGAACCTTTTTGGGGTAAATTTTGTGCATTGTGGTATGCCATATGGGAATCGCGACAAAATGCGTTCGAGCACAACAAATTAGACGTGAATTAGTCGGAAGAAGAATCGCAAAAGCCTCCGAGGAGTCTCTAGCACAAATCATTGCCCAATGAAGCATCTTCTTTCATTTTCTTTTCCCGTGCCCTTTCCCTCGACGTTAAAAGGACATCTCGAGGTTGAAAATATTTTGTACAAATAACTTTAAGTCTTTTTATTTCACGAAAAATGAATAATTCAAAAAATAATTTTTTAAAAATAATTATTTGTATCATGTGAAATAATTAATATTAATATTTTAGTTATTAATGGTAATTTATAATATTTTTGTGGAGAAAGAAAATATTTTTCATCCAATTCTTTTTTAGGTAATATAAGAAATCGTTTTCGAAAAAATATTTTTGAAATCATTAATTTCTATGAATCAAACGGATTAAACTCTTAATAACCTACTTTGCTTTAGGTAATTATTTGCGAGGCCACGTGTAAAGTAAGGCATCCATATTGCAGTCGCTAGTGGGAAAACTTCATTTCCAATAGGCTAAACATGATGTGCCCCATGTTATTAATTAGCACGTAAAACTTTAGAAGTGCGCGTTTAATAATCATTCTCTTCTCGAGAATAATTTATTTTTAAAAATGATTCTTTTTTATTATATTTCCTAAATGAATTTCTGTGCATGTGCATTTGAAGGCGTTTGATAACTATACAAAACTTATATTCCTAAGATAAAAATACGTCTAATAAAATCTTAAATTCTTTTGTGAATTAGAATTTCTTTTAATTTTAAATATTTTAATTATATTTTCTCTTTTTCTCCTTTTCTCTTTTTCTTTTTCCATCCCCCCTTCTTCTTTGGCAACGACCGAGGATGAGTTGGGTGAGCTCATGTGGCCATCGGGCCTTGTCGTGATTGGTTACCGGCAATGAGAAAAAAGAAGAGAAAAAAAAAAAAGAGAAAAAAAAATTGACCTGATTCTCCAATTGTTTTTGAAAATAAAGAATCAATTTTCTTCTTCTTCGTTCGTTGTTCCAAATCTATTCCTCGAACGAAAAAATTATCAAATGGATTTTTATTATTTTTTTGTTCCAGAAAACATAAAAATAGAATGGGTTACCATCTAGCCAATTAACAAACAGGCCTAAGTCGTCTCAATTCTTTTCCTGGTTTGAGGAAGCAAGCTGTCAAGAACTTTTTGGATCGAGCAACTACAAGATAGGACCTAACCCGAAGGGAAAGAAGTTCCAAGGAACAACTACAAAATATATATATAAAAACTTGATACATCGGCATATCATCCAGAGCAAAATTGGTCAGCATTCTCCATCTGTTCTGTTGCACAAGGAACGGAAAATTCAGCAGGCTGCCGATTAGTGGCGCTTCTTACCGCCGCGCTTCTTTCCTCGGGACTTCTTCCCAGCTTTCTTCTTGCCTTTCCCGCTGAAACTCTTCCTCTTATTGTTCTCACCGTCTCCTGATGGGGTCGGTTGTAGTAAATGCTTCACATTGAGGACCCCTTTCTTGAAATGACCATCGATTGACTTCAATACTCTGTCCACGGGCTTGCGCCTATCCTCCAGCCTCCCTGCGCTGCTCCAACTACTAGACTTCCCCCCAAATCGTTGAAGGATCATATTCTAGAGCACGCAAACATATTGTTAGGCATGAACTGTTACGTACAGATTATCAGAATTGCAGTATTTTGAAATTACCTCTTGCAACATTTTCTCTTCTCTTTTCTTCTGGTTCTTCATCATGGGTCGAGCCACACTCAGAGGCAGTCGCTGCTTCTTAGGTGCCTGTGTTCAAGATAAGCCCAGATGAGATGAATGAAATATAAGCTCCACTTACTTGATAGTAAGGCTGGCTAATGTGCTCACCTTGCCACCTAAGGAAACCACCTTTTTATTCTCTAGCTCCTTCCTCTCTTTCCATGTCATACGAGACGATCCTGAAGGAAAATTCCAGCAATTTAAGGCATGAACAGAGATTTTTGAAAAAAAAAATTGATGCAAAGGAAGTCTGTCTCTTGAAAGATAGGGGATTCATAAGTGCAGAGAAACATGATGAAGCCTTGCTACCTCAAAGCACATGGGCACAAAAGACACCGAAACTTAAACCAGACATTCACCTTAGACATACCCCACAACCCAGAGATAACAACACTAATCTTCCACTATGCCGGCTTTGATTAAGGTCCTCACGGCAGACCACAGATATATACAGAAGGAGCAAAATTCCCTTATATAAAATCAGCCAACCTCGAGATGAAATAAACGAGCCAAGTCACTCCTGAGGATTTTCTAAAGAATCTGTACCTCCTCCGTGATCATAGCGACACCAAACCCAAAGATGGCCCATTACACATCAGGAAACTTCAGCACAGGCAATCTTCACAAAGCCATCAAATTACAACTACAGTGTTACACAATGTCCCGTCCATTTGCTGCCGCGGGTATCAATAAACTCATCCAGTTGAAGCTTGCCTCAATTAGCTCATCTATATTTCGTCTCTACTTCCCATTGGAAGCATCAGAAATTCCAACAGACCCACCACCAAACCACAATCCTCATAAACATCCATAGGCATTCAACTAACCGATAGCCTAATAGCTTTCAAATTGTCGCAAACGCAGCTCATACCGAAAGAGGTTCAAACTCTATTATGACCAGATGTATAGTCGTCGCGAACACACCTTTGGAAACCCTAAGCCCGCATCTTTCAATTCAAACCCGGAAAAAAAGGACAAGGACACGAAAGAGAAGAGGGCGGCGCGCGACATACCCAGGAACTCGACATCCCTCCTGATCGTCCTGATGTCCAATTCAGGACCCGTCTCCCCCTTCCCGCTGTTCGGTTGTTTCTTCTTCGCCATTTTCCTTTGCAGCCCCGCGCCGGCAAGCTCTATCTGAAAGTAAAAGCTCAAAGCTTTATGAGATAGAGAGAGCAAGAGAGGCGTGAAGGGAAGAAGAAGTAACAAGAATCTGAAGCCGACTACCTCTGCAAAACAGCGAAGTCGGCAGTCGACGAATCAGGCCCGCTTCCGCACGAAGCCGAAAAAGGCTTCACCTTTCTCCACGAACCTCGCCTCAGCCGTGGCTATCGGATGCGGACGGTGCTGAAGGTGCTGTCAAACAGCGCCGTCGGCGGCGGCGGCGGACCCTGGTGACTGGTCGCCCTCGAGAAATCGTTGATCTACTGGGGGTTCGCCGGTTCGGCTCTCCGCTGCTATCTGCTTCTATGTTCGACCTAGCGCTCGCTAAATCTCTTTCTCCGGACTTCCCTTCCTAGTCGAGTATTTTATTTTTAAATTGGTTATATTTTCACATTAAATCGATATTTTCACACATTTTCTACTCAATTTTCTAAATCCGACCAAACTCAATTGAATTGAAGTATGATAAAAAAAAAAAAGTATGATACGGATAAATACAAGGATACCCATATGAATAAGAGTGGAGAAATTAACTATAATAGACCACGTGGAATTTGTTTGTGCATAAAATTTAGCCACTCTGAATACTCACGCTGATGGCCATATAAGAAGGATTTTATCCACATAAACTAGATTCAGCCGATTTGTTGTTGATAGATTTTATGTGAAAATTTACTAAAGTGCAAATTTCATTGGACAATCGTTAGTTGCAAAGGAATTATTAAGTAAATTGGATTTCTTACTTTTAAGGGATTGTATTTTTTTTCCTTCATTCTTCCAAATTTTCTGAGTCTAGTATTTTATAAATATTTTATCACTCCACAAACGTGTAAAAAAAAATAATTATATTTTAAAAATGACTTTATTAGGAAAAGTTTCAAATCTTGATATACAATTCTTCTTCCATATGTGTACACAATTTCTTCATTTCGTGTCAATCTCTTTCTACTATTTAATAATTCAAAGAATATGCAATACGATGATTTTTAAAAATCTGCCAAATGTCGACTTCTTACATAGATGGAAGTTGTGTGCAATTTTGCTATTTTTTTTGGGAATAACCTATGCTTTTGAGTTTACTCAAATTCACAAGCATAGGGCAAAAAAAATATATATATATATATATATATATAATCTTTATTTCTTTAATCCTACTTTCCACACAAAATATGAAATAATAACAACTGACATGAAAAGTCACCCCTATTAGCCTTTCACTTAGCATATCCAATTTTAGGGAAAATTTCAAATAAGAACTTGAAGTGGCTTTATTAATATCAAATGAGTTTAGACTCTTATTTGAGGAAATTATGGTACTTTGAGCCCTTATTTGATACCCTTATTTAAGAATACGATAGTACTTCAAGTTTTTATTTGAAATTTTCTTTCAATTTTAGGAACCAGTCTCTATATATAAATTAGAAAATTTGGGCCAGCATCAACCAGGCCTGACCGGCGCGTCTCACCACACCGTCGAGCAACGGTCAAGGGAACCGGGGCGGCGCGCGACGTGGCAAGCCCTGATTGGGCAAGCGGGTCGCCCAGGACGTAAGCAGCAAGAAGCTCAATTTTCCTTTTTTCCTTTTTCCCTATTTTTTCGAGCGCTTTCTCCATTTCGCGGGGTGCGCATCGACGACCTCGTTGCGCATGGAGGGAGATCGGCGATGGCGAACACGGAGCGATGCCGGAAGCCCAGCCCTCTCGCCGCGCTCTTCGTCGTCTCTCTCTCGCTCTGCCTCCGATTCAGCCCGGCCTCTTCTTCTCCGCAGGTGAACCGAGTGTACGCCGCGACGGGCGCGTTTCTTTCTTTTACTGTACTTCCGCTGCTCTGTTTTAGCCGGAACGTCGTGGGCCGGCGGTTCATGGGGTCGAGGGTGTTTTTGAGGGATCGCTCTGGTGGGGGATCGATGGAGTGGGGTTGCGTCGAAACGCGAAATTCGAGCTGAGGGAGCGGGGGATCTAGCGATTAGTGGCGAAATTCTGATTGGACTTATATCGACTGGGTTTTCGTCGATTGTTGATTCGAGGTCCCGGGAGCAGTTTTTCGGTTAGTGCTAAGCGTGACGAGGTCGATGAGAGTTGAGTTGCTGTTCGCTGGATTGGTTGTTTATGTCTACCTCCTAGATCATTTTTGGCATCGAGTGATTATTTTTCGTTTCGTGGATCTTAGTATTGCTTTCGGTCTGGCTACTGCATTGGGTACTTCCTCGAGTGTTCTTGTTGTAGTTTTCTCTGGAGTTGGTGCTGGCGATGTGTTCCGGTCCTTGATTTTGTTTGTTTGGTGGCATTTGCATGTGTTCTATTGATTGATCATCTTTATACCGCGTGGAACCTGATAATTCATTGTGATGCTCCAGGGTTTTCAAGGGTCTGCAGCTGCAAGGTAATGTTGCTTGCCCATCTGGAACTTGAGACGTTGGATACATGTTCGGTGAAAAAAGATTAAGCAACTTGAAAGTTGACGCTTCAGCACCCGACATCTTATTGTTCGGTCCACTTGAAATGTGCATATACCATCTTTGCTTCTGCTTTACCTGTTCATCCGTCTGATGATCTAGACTTTGGATGTCTATTCAGAGGCTTAAAGCAAGATCACGGGAATATCCATGAGCATGAAGTACACTGTTCGAGAGAGAGGAGCAGAGCTGCTTCAAAAGTAATTGAGGAGGTAATCATTAATAACAACATTTCACTCTATGGATGTTCCTTTGATTTTCTTTTGACCAAAATACATACCCTTTCCATGGTTCTTGCAGTATCTCATGCCCTTTATAGAAAAAGAGAGGTACCAGCTTCCAAATAAGTGTAGACTTCACCCCGATTATAACTTGTACGGAGATCAGGAGCAACATAAGATCCACGTGGATATAAATGAATGGCGATGTGGGTATTGTCGGAAGAGCTTCTATGAAGAAAAATATCTTGATCGGCATTTTGATAACAGGCACTATGATTTACTAAATGTGGTAAGTGGCCCCATGTTTGTGATATCTTTCAATCAATCAATAGCATTATCTATTTTGCCTCACCTTGACATTTATATTACTCTAATACGAAAAATCAGTTCCTTTCAAGCTTCGGATAAGTCTATTCCAGCTGAGTAAGACCTAATCAAAATTAATAAAGACCACATTTATCTTATTATACATGTCAGGGATTTGTCTGGAAGTAAAAAATATGAAAATGCTAGGGCTCAACCTTGCTGAATAACCTATTGAAGTTAGTGCATTTTTCCATTTTTGCTTGTATTGAACTGTTGGGCCATTGTACAATAGGTATTGGTGTTGTTTATGTATTTATATGTGTATATACCTATGTAACTCGATGTGGTGTGACTTGCTATTGCAGATATAATTACAGTTGTGTACAAATTATAAGCTGGAAACTGCATCTATTCTCTTGGGCAACTTCTTTTGATTGCTTGTGGTCAATTCATTTGACATGAAATGGGATTTCCAAAGGCAGTTTAAACTTTGAATAACTTTGTGGAAGGGACATTGTGAATGTGGGTGGATGTAGTGATCTAGTCATCACTGAATCTAGAATGAAATTGGTGACCCTGCTTATCATAATCCATTGTTCATTTGAGTTGAAACTAGAGAAATATGATGTTATTTTCTCAATACTCAAGAGATTTACATTGTAAGGAATTCCAGAGTTTTCCAGAGCCAGATTAATTCTGTTGCATTCTATAAAGATGATAAGAATTTGTTCCATGCCATCGCTATCATAAGGCATCTACCAGTTTGAAAGCCTCCTTATGCATCATATGGTTTATTTGATTCTAAGGTTGCAGCTGTACTAGGTGTAGCATTAATCAAGACCTGAGTTGACAAGGTTAGAGGTTTCTGGAAGGGATGGTGAAAGGCCCTTGGTTTCGCTTTTATTAGGCAAATAACAAAGATAGTTTATCACTATCTGTACTTTGGCTAGTCCTTCTATTCATTTACTTGCATAATTTGTTGCCTAATTCTTATCAACTTTCAATTGAAATTTCCCTTCAGGTACTACTGGATGTTTTTGCTTGATTATAGTTTTGAGGAATGGTGATGCTACACCATTCCAGCTAATGGCCCTCATCTTAAAGTTATATACCATACTCTATGAGCTTTCAGCTGATGTAGGCATTTGTCTATCGATATTTTTAGAACCTAAGTTTTGTGAAACATGACAAACTTGTCCTACTGACAGAGTCAAGGAAAATGCTTGGCAGATTTATGTGGAGCTCTGCATTGTGACCTTGTGATGGATTCCGTGCAGAAGAAGACTAAGTGTAATCCCGCCGCCGCAGTGAGAAATAAACATTTGTGCGAGGTGATCAAGAATTATGTGTAATGAAGTGAATTATGGTTTCACTTGCTTACTTGCAGTTACATATAGTCTTCAAATGGGAATCCTTTAAATTTGCATATTGGCGATTGTTGCAGAGCTTAGCAGATAGCTGCTTTCCAGTCAAAGAAGGTCCTTCATCGAGCCGATTACATGGTACTTTTACATTTATGGGGCATCTCGTGCCGTGTGTCGTACTACTTGGCTGCTTTGTTTAACTAGTATTCCCTGTATTTGCCACTTTCTCAACAGAATTCTTCTTGCGCCAATTTTGTGATGCCCACACTTGCAATGGACGGCAAAAGCCCTTCTCCAAGGGTCGCAGAGTAAGTTCCAGTATTTGACTTTGCTATAGTCTTTATTGCTTAATGTTCTTGGACATTCACTTCGCCTGACTTGTATAAGGTTGACTAGAGCATCAATAGTTCATTAGGATCTATAGGCTGGCTTGTTTTCGTAGGCTTGATTTTCCATGGTAATGTAGAAGCTCTGACAGACAGGTGTGAGGGACACTTAAAATAGGTTTTTCTAGTGTCCATTACCTGTAGCATCCAGGTCAAGCTATTTAATGTAATTATGTAATACTGCAAATTGTTGGTGTCAGCATTACATAGTGTAAGCTCATATGTAGCGTTGCTCATTTTTTCCTTCCTCCCCCTGTTCTCCTTGACTACAATCTTTCGTTGTTACCATGCAGAAGAGAAGAAGCATATTCTTCATCGCCATGTCTATTCTGGTTCTCTTGCTGTTGCCACTGTTCTATCTCTTCGTTTACTTGTATCAAAGGTATGTCTAGTCGGTACCTGATATCCTCCTGTTTTAGAGCTTACTGAATATTTGTGTAGTTTTTACAATATCCTGTCGTTCTATACATAGGGGAATAAGAAGAGGTACACAAGATTTGAGGCGTGTCACAGAGAGCACACGGAAGAAAAAACCGTCTTGAGTTTGTGGGTTTACAAACTCTTAAGCTTGATTGTGTCCTTTTCTTCCCTTTTTTCTGTATCGTTGAATTTAGCATTAGAACCAACATAGTTTTGGGATTAATCAACACCCCCATTAGGTGTGTTTTGACTCCCATTTGTCCGTCAGTAGGTTGTGGTAAAAAAACGAAAAGCTCAGAGAGCAGGAAAGACCTATGTATTTTTTTCCCTTTTTCTTCACATTACTTTCATGACATTGCATTCCCAACCGGTAATTTTATTTGATTCGAATTCGCTGGGAATGACTAATCGGTCTTGTCTCTTTGTCTAATATAACATGTCTGAGCAGCCAAGAAGTTTTGTCTAATATATAACATAGGGGAAAGTACGCTAGAAATGCCAAAAGTTGTATATGACATTCACTTTGATGTCAAAAGTTTCCGCTGAATAACTTAAGTGCCAAATCGGAAAAAAAAAAACAGGATCGCTTTGGTGTCACCGGTGAGAGATTTCAGCAAAATTGATTATGTGGCTTTTATAAAAAAAAGTTGATGTGGCAAAGGAACGGCGTGAACGACGTTGTTTTCCTTTCTCCTTAAGAAATGGCGTCGTTTTGCCATCTTACGTAAATTGAAATTAGGGTTCTTTGTCTGCAATCTTCACCCGACGTTGATTGTAGTTTGTTTGCCCACCATCACTCGGCCATCGTCATAGTTGCTCGACCTGGTGAGCAGCGACGACAAGGTCGTTTATGGCACGCGTGCCCCTCTCATATAGGGTGCCCATCCCCTACAGCATGAACTGGTACTTGGAGGAGCCGTTTTTTGGCTTGGCCCGCCAGGAGAAGGTGGGGAACGACTAGAATGACGGAGGCATGTGGTCATTTGGGGGCGTGGGAGCGAGGAGAGGCTGAGGTTGTTGCTTGGGCAAGAAGTGATGGGAAGAATAGGAGGCAAGGACGGAGGAGGAGGAGGAAGAAGGGGGGTTGAAGGTGGAGAGAGCGAAGATGAGGAGGGTGAGGGAGACAAGGAGGGCGTAGATGGAGATGGTGGATTGGGCTCTGTTTAGGAGGTGGTTGGAGTGGGTCCTTCTGAAGGGGGAAGGAGAAGGAGGAGGAGGACAAGAGCTTGGACTTGTTGACAATGGTGGATGAATTGAAGGCAAAGTGGTGCTGATGCTGATGCTGGTGCTGGTGTTGTTCTTTGGGGAGGAAGACGAGGAGAAGCCCATGCCTAACGAATTCTACCCGTTGCTCTTGCCCTTGCTCATCATTAGTATGCCCATTTGCTCGCCTTCTACATTCTCTCTCTCAATCGATCTTGAGGTTTTAGGGTTCTTACTTGAGGGAAAAATCCAAATGACATTGTTTTGTTGTTTGAATGCCGACTATACTCTCTAGTGAGCCACGTTAGCTTCAAAAATTAACAACAAAGTGTCACGTTGGATTTTCGGCCAATCAGATCGGCATTGACACTGAAATGATCGTTTTTCAATTTTTTCTTTTTTTGGTAAAGTTTTCAAATTATTTGACACTTAAGTAATCCAAAATAATTTTTTAGCACCAAAGTGAGCGTCGTACACAACTTTTGATACTTCTAATGTACTTATCCCATATAATATATTTGAGCAGCCAAGAAGTTTATCACCTAAATCAAGAGTTGAAGAATAATCGAAGCAAACTTGAACTTGGGAAAGTTGGTTGGAAAACTAATATGGTATGTCACAGCTTCTAAGTGAAGAACAAATTGCCTCCCGTGTCGCCTCTCACTACTTTGAAATATCAAGTTGACTTAATCTATCTGATATTATATCGGTCAAGGTGGTCCATAGAACTGACCCAAAAAGAAAAAAAGAAATGTGGTCCATAGAAGCATAGTTGTAATTGACAACCAATATTTTAGAAGTCGTTGAAGTGTTGAAGTGGTAAGCGCGTTCAATGTTCAATGGCTGAGTATGATTCACTATATTTATACATTTTCTTGAGGTCACCTCGAAGAGGACGGACTTGTATGCTCCCGTATTATTCTAGGTGCGTGAGATGGATGGCCTGTCACAATTAGTGATCCTAAGCTTGGGTAGGGATGGCGGCATAGCCATTGTGGTATGGTTTACCCTGTCTCAAACCTGACTCGGTTCAATTAGGTCCCGAATAACACCCGAACTTGAGTCGGGTTATTCAATGGGGTCGAACTCCCATGAAATTCAACTAGTGTGTAGCATTATTTTGGATGATTCGATGTAGTTACTCGAAACGGACAATCCGATTATAATCTTACATGATTTGGTCGGGTGGGAATCTGATTTAAGCCGGCCTGTTGCAGTCCCCTTAGTATAAGTCCGAAGATTCATGAATTCCCCCACCATTAGCAAAACACTAATCATGGTTGTGCACACCTCAACAAGGACAAGGGATCGTGAAGACCTACCACCACCAAAAGGCATGAGTCTTACCACCAACTTGCTACGACCTCGCTTACATTGACAATACTTTCGATGCTTCAAGCTCGAGCCCATCATCAGTTTGCTATAGTTAAAATAAGAGATGCATGAACGGAACAACTATAACAATACAACGAAGATAACAAAAACATACAAATCCTTAGCTCCTTCAAAAGATGGACACTTAAAAACTATTCTATCCATAATCTTCTTTAATGACTTCATGATGCTTCTTCAATGAACCTATCCTCAACCCCAAAGAAAGGAAAAAAGGGAAAAGAAAAGAAAAGAAAAGAAGGGAGACACCCATATCATTGCTCTCAAAAGTTAAACTTTCTGACTAGAGCAACCATGATAGGAACATAAATTAGGCTCCCCATATTCCTGTCTTTAAAAACGTGGTCCTTCTCAAATCCTCTCGAAAACTTATCCTTCCCCAATTCTATATTCCCGTACAAATGATGACGCCCTTTATAATTACATTGATGACGGCAACCACATGCTTTGCACCATCTTATTCCCCTCATTTTATCTTAATTAATCTAATAATTAGGTAAATAAACAAAAGAACTCCAACTTGATGTTGACGTGGTACGCGATTATGTCGCTGGAATCCTCCCGGAAAAGCCCAACTTAACCATGGCAAAAGAGTTGTTATATTATTTCTATATTTTTGTAAATTTTCCACACATTTTCATAATTGGAGTAGACTTTGAAGGAATGTAGTTAATAAAAGGAAGCAATATTCTTCCCTCTCTCCCTCTCTCTCTTGTTCATGAGAGGTGGCTTTGAATATATATGAGGTTGGTGCTGCCTGTGGTGTCCTCTCGAGCTCCTTAGGGACCACTACAGCCAAAAAAATATATGTGTACACATGATTGTTTAACTTGGAGGTTGACATTCGAGTAAGTACTAACTAGGAGAGTTGATTAATCAATTATTCAAATGATTCTTGAACTTTGACTCAATGTGCATTATCATCCGTAGACTTTTAATTTGCTCAATATAATCCCTAAATTATTAATAAATATTCGATTTAATCCCTAAATCATATGAAAATATTC
Organism: Eucalyptus tenuipes; assembly: GCA_014182365.1. Classification (NCBI taxonomy): domain Eukaryota; kingdom Viridiplantae; phylum Streptophyta; class Magnoliopsida; order Myrtales; family Myrtaceae; genus Eucalyptus; species Eucalyptus tenuipes. Next base: position 24,453,351 of record CM024546.1, read on the forward strand.
AATATCATAAGACAAGTTAATGGAGTTTGTTGATGTGGCTTCCAACACATTGCGTTTGAATGGTGGGCGACAAAAAAAAGTTATACTTGGATTATTCAAGCATCATATTCATCTCAAATAAAAATATAATAATTCACGCTATCAAATTATAATCAACACATTAACGCCCTAATTTTTTTCCTTTTCCAAAGTAAATAGATAAAAAGATGCACATATTGACTCACCACTTTTAACACTAAACTTAGCATATAATAATTCACGCCATCAAATAACGTCCAATTTGTAATTCGAGCAAATAGAAAGACAACATTAAACATTTATCAAAACTTTGGGAACCAAATTAAATAAACTAAAAGCTAATGAATGATATTACACATAAGCTTAAAATTCAGAGATTATTTGTATTATTTTCTCTAAAAATAAGGTACAGTTTAGTTTAGAACTCGGATGTCAAACGATAGGTAGGACATTATAACCAAGCTTTCTATTTTTATTTTTATTTTCAATTTTTCATTTGGGTTTAACCTGAAAATAAATCAACGGATACTTTAAATTTTCTCAACAGTGGGGATTTGCGAGCCAAAAAAGGCGATTTATTTCCTCTAAAAATATGTGTTTTTCTCCTTGCCAATAGATTTCAAGAAGCGCCGGTAAGTATTAACATATTCATAAAACACATTGGTAAAAGAAATTTTCGGTCACCTAATGTTTCGATAACTTCTAGTTAATTTATTAACATATTCATAAAATTACCGGTGTTTTATTTTACAATTTGCAAATTATCATTTTTTTTTCTATTTTTACCAATTTATGTTTATCTTTCTGACCAACTCTCTTATAAATTTACCAGTCTATATTTGAGTAATATGTCAACTTTTTTATGATCGGAAATTACCAACTCTCATTTAGGTTACATACACACATTTATTCAACTTTTATATCAATTTGCCACTCTTATAAATATACGGTTACCAACGCTTATTGAAATTATCAGCATCGGCAAATCCATATTTTCTAACGTGGAACAATTAGAATATGCTTTGAAAAATATTATTGACGTATATTTATCCCATTATCTTGAAGTTAACTTGGCTCTGCTGACCGACCAAAAAAAAAAAAAAAACTTGGCTCTGCTAAATAATTGATTATTCTAAATATTCAAATAACCGATGTGTTAATATGGGGCGAGCTTGAGCTGTTCGTGGGCGATTTCCATCTGTACTAGTTCAGCTGTTTCACAGAAGGTTCACTTTGAAGGAGTCCCCTGGATTGAAACAAAGCCCTCTTTCCAAGCAACTACCCGAGCTCACGGGTCTTACAAGACTCACCAAATCCTGATTTTATTATGTATGTTCCAAAGTCTTGATTATTTAGGAAAAATTATGGTTTAGATGGTCGCCAATCATACCGAAGCACCCGTCTAGCTCAAGTTGTATGCGTTGAGATGATCATTGAGTCAACCGAGGATAAGACTAATTGTATAGACGAAGTCAGACCTTTCGTTTTCAATGCATTTTTTTTGATCTGGTGAGAGATACGTTCTGATTTCGGCGTTTGTGTTTCTTGCACATCCGGAGAAGGAGCTGAGATCCGAGGACGCACTCCTACTTTAGTGCTCGGCACGTATTCGTAGAGTTCGAGAAATTGTAGGTTTGGCCTCCCGACAATAATGCGTAATATAAAAGTGGAAATTGAAGAGGCAAGCCTCATAAAGCATTTTTGAAGTAAACAAAACCATTGAAGGACAACCCAGAAATCGATACATGAGATAAGGGAAATCAATTGGGATTGCGTTGTTTTTGCTGGATAGGTTTTTGAGATAGATCTACTACGTTTGATGACTGTTGCGCAAGAAAGTTGCAGAAAAATTTGACATTTTTCAGCAAGGTAAGATGGGTAATACCGTGTTTTACTAGGGTTTCACAAGGACTGATATTTCAGTGATATCCTTATTTGTTATAGCAAGTCGTGGGCATCTTGCAAATTACGTAGTGCCCTCATGTCGCTATTCCACAGAGAAATGGACATTGACAATTACAAAGAACTTGTCTTTCGCAATGAAATATGTAAGAGTTATAGAACCAAAACTCATAGGTGAAAGGAGATGGCATGTATATATAAATAGCAAATTCAATATGCTTTAACCAGTGTTATGAAGTACAGACAAATTTGTGATAGATTGAGCATTTGTGAATGATTAAGATGACAACCAAAGCAAACAAGTTTTTTACATTCATGAATGGTACATTAAGATCTTGATCTCCATAATCTTTCTTTGATAAAAGAAAAAAAAAAGGAAACCCATACTTTATTGCTTGGCTAACTAACAACACATATCATGAAAGAAAGAAAAGGAGGGAAAAGAAAAAAAAAAAACTTGCAAATTAAATTTCAAAATCTGTCTTCAAAGTAGAAGAGCTCTTGTTCTAAGAAATCAAAGCCATCCCAGGAGAGCATACAGTCCACACTATCAACCCATTGTTGGACACCACCACCATTGTGGTGTTCTTGGAGTGATGATGATGAGCAATTAGACTCTCCATTGGAATTAGATTGGTTCTGTGAAGAATCATCCATGCAAATTGAATTGGAGCTCTGTGAGATTGACCTGTCCGATTCTCGATTTGGCCCCTGAACTCCGTCATCAAGACTGCCACACAGCAGCAATTCATAGTTGTTCAACAGAAAGTCGGTTGCTTCATCCAATTTCAAGTCGGGTTGCTCTTGCTGTTCTTGGGTGTCCAAGGACTTGACTTTTGAGAGCACTCCCTCTTCTTCTTTGGATGAATTGGTTTGGCCCTCTTCATCACCATTTTTGCTGTGATCTTCCTCTGTAATTGGCTGGTGAGTGATGGGGTCTAGTCCAAGTTGCTTCAGCTTCTTCTTGATCCTCGTGTTCCAATGGTTCTTGATCTCGTTGTCTGTGCGACCAGGGAAATGTGAAGCGATCTTAGACCACCTGCATCACAACCATTGAGACACTCGTTATAAATCAATGCCGTGGCCTGACAACTTAGCTAAGCAACTATTATCGACAATCCATACATCGCATCTCTTTCCGTGTCTCGGTTATCATCACATATCCCTCTGGATTGGTGGTTAAGTTTCATGCTTTTAAATCGTATTTCCTGACATTCAATGCCCAAATGATCACGGCACTTGACAATTGCCTGAGTCACAAGGTTTCTCTAGTTGTTTGGCCGCCCCCCTAAACAGTACTTTGCTTGTGCAAAACTGAGGCATGCTAAGTCGAAATGTCACACGTACCTGTTGCCGAGACGCGAATGAAGCTGAATTATTTGGTTCTCTTCCATCTCAGTGAAAGCGCCTCTCTTGAGATCTGGCCTCAGGTAATTAATCCACCTTAATCTGCAACTCTTCCCACACCTCAGCAGGCCTGATTCATAGCCAAAACCACTCAACAATTTGATCCATTTAAATTGCCAAAAGAAAGGAAAACAAAATAGCAATGCCTGAGAACGAAAAATAAAATAAATTACCTGCAAGTTTAGGCACTGTCCTCCAACAATGAGTGCCATTATTGAGGATGAAGTTCACGAGCTTGTGGTCTTCCTCTATAGTCCATGGACCACGCTTCAATCCCACCTTATCACAACAAGGTTGCCTTCCCATTTTCTAGTTCAATCTTCCCAAGAAAGTGCAGGAAAATTTCTTTCCCTTTCTCCGACCCGAATCCAAGATTGAAATGCTAATGCAACAAAGCCTAGAGGGTGCTCGAATTGAAGCTTATAAACCAGCAAAGATTCTGCCAGTTAGGCCAGAACATATACTAGAAAACAAAACAAATTGGCCTTGTTCTTTAAAGATGAAGGCATGATTCAATAATGGGAATGCATTTTTGAATTCGATTTGTCGGAGAGAAGTTATAATAATGAGAAGATGTTAGACAAATGCCGACTGCTCTTCACTGAGACAAGGTAGGATGTCCTCATTGTTAAAAGAACTGAACGTGGGTCACTCTCGTTGACAAAGTCTTATTTTTATTTTATTTTGTTAGCCAAAGTCTCTTGCTCTTATTGGGTTTATATTTAGTTTAGAGAGGTGTATTAGGAATTTAAATATCTTTTAGATTGATGCGATTTTGGCCCCCAAAATGCTGGCCAGCTTTTGTCTTAGGAGGAAAATTCTCATCAGCTTCTTATTATCTTCAATATAATGAGGGGAGATGCCCTCACCAAATTCATGGACTTTCTGCAAGTTCCAGCCATGGAATCAACTTGGCGTTGGTCCACTTTGGAATCAACTTGATGAGAAAATTGACAGAATTGGCACAACTGCTAAACGATATCTATTCCACGAAAGCTAGCTTTGTTTTCTAACTGGAACGACTTTGCTAAAATTAACACAGAGAGTACAGGAGTGCATTAGGAGAAACCTGTGGATCATCACCTGCATAATCAAAGTGCTGTGTCAATCAACAGTCGCCTAATAACTGTTCTTTTCATCATGCTTTGATGATATTTGTTTGCGTTAAGGGTCCCTTTTCATGACATCCAATTAGAAAGCAATTGCTGTCGTTATCCATGCCACGACTTAAGGATTGGCCAGGAACTGGTTTCGCTCAATCAGCTGACTCTCGACGTATCAAACAGGAATCAAATTGAGATTTTGGACATCTTATTGGCTCGGCTAACCCCTTGTGTTCTGACCTCGAATGATTCGCAATGGATACGATATCTACCACTCCTATGTAATGCTTGACACCCTATTATTGCTGATCCACCCTCTTTGTCTGCCTTAATTCTCGGAAAGAGGTTGACTTTATAAAGAAATCACAAGCTAAACTTATAAGTCAGGAAGTGAGGAGAATGCTAGAATCTAATTTGTACCGCTTAGCCAATATCAAGAGACATATGTCAGCTAAAATCTAGGCTGATCATGAGATATATAACCACAGACAGACCTCATCCTAATCTCTTTAGCCTTTTCGGCTCATTCTCATTTGTCAAAATATAAGATTGTACAAATCATAGTGAATGTTCTGGGAATCAAAACAGATGAGAACATGCGAAGAAACAAAGATAACTACCTTACATCAAGGGACTTCCCTGTGTATGCACTCTCTGATTATTAATTAATTAGATGACAAAACCGCCGACAAAAATGAGTATCTCCAAGTGAAAGAACCTGATTCGACCCAAAAAAAAAAAAAAAAAGTCAAAGAACCTGCCTCAGATTCTTCGGTGTTTTGATGTACTGTTTTCACACTCTCTTCCACTATTTTCTCAAAAGATGAGAACCGTCGGGATAGACCCAAAGGGTTATCTTCTTGGACTTCTATAATACAGGGACCGACAGGAAAAAAATTCCCACAAGCGAATGGAACACGCGATGATGTCTGAATATTTCAATTGTTAGATAGTCATCTCGGTTCAATTATGCGTGTATGAACGATTATAAAATATTTTTAGAAACCTAATTGTACTCTCGAGGGTTTTTTTTTTTTTTTTTTAGCTAATATGATGAAGTGTCCGGTTCTCTCCAAGCATCAAGCTGTCCTCACCGATGTGTGTGGCAATATCATGCGTTATATGTATCGGGTAACTACACAGTTTTCCATGTCTGATGTTCCTTTCTAATTTCTTCCTTGGAAAACTCTGTATCAGCACACAAAGGTTGAATTCTCTTTCCTCCTAATGATCGAGGCAAATGAAGATCTCCAATCTATTTTAGTATTGCTAGTGTTTCAAATTGGCCACTTCACGCAAACCCTCTGATTAAAAATTCAACCCAGCAGGACCAAATCTGTGGGAAGCCAAACCTCCCTCGGTTAACACCTCTGCAGTTCGAGAAGTCTGAGGTATCATTTCCTATCACAAATGATAATATAAATGACTTCTTTCCGTTTCATAGAGATAAACCTTGCACAATCATATCCGGTAGACCATTGTATGCCAGCGATGGACAATCATTGGTGTCCCTTTTATATAAATCATATGTTTCTTGCTTCTTACTCCTTGAGCATTGGACCAATCACAATCAAATGGCAGTGACGTCGACTACTTGGATAGAAGTTAGTTAGTGAACCTTCGAAGAAGCCGCGGAGATATATATGCTATTTTCCTATGGTCTCAGCATAGTTAATTTGGATTCATTGTCCTAATAATATCTACTCAAGAAGCCGTGGCATCTATCCCGAGCCTTGTACTTTTGCTATACTCATTGCATGCATGTGTTGCAAGATCCAAAAGAAGTAGACAAATCAAGGACGCGTTTGGTAACGATTCCGTTCCTGGGAACAAATTCTGATCAGAAATGATTATTTTTTATTCTGTTCCCAAGAACTGATTCTGAGTAAAAGAACACGTTTGGTAACTGTACAAAATTTCTAATTATGGAATATAATTGCCTTTGGTACCGTGTTCATTGATTCTGTTCCAAATCAATTTATTTTAATTTTTAAATAATTTTTATAGAATCGCGAAGTTCGCCGGACCGGTTGTCGGCGATTGGAGGCGGCGGCGGGCGGCGGGCGGCGGGCAGCGGCGGGCGGCGGGCAACGGCGGGCGGCGGTCGCGCGATGGCGGTCGATGAAGAAGAAAAGAAAAGAACAAGAGTTTTGATTCTCAATTTTGTTCCCGGAACAAGAATCAACTTTTTTTTTTTATTCTTGATTCTCTTCCAAATCTGTTCCTGGGAATAAAAATTTTACCAAACGCGATTTTGTTCCAAAACTACTTCCGGGAACAAAAAATCAGAATCTGGCACTGTTGGGATGGTTACCAAACAGGCCCCAAGATGCAAGGTTCGAAATTATTTGGTCGCCCCTGACCTTAAGCATCCAAGTCTCACTAAGATTAAATGCTACATTCAGTTTATTACGTAGCTGTAAATATTGGCTTCCTGGAGAGCTAGATGTACAATCCGGCGAAGCCCTTTATATAATGCTGATTGGATTTGCCAAACAAGTTGTAATATTATTGAAATTGTTAGCATTCATCCCGTAACAGCACGTGAGATCTTAAGCCTCGAAGTCTCACTAAGATTCAAATGCTGCATTCAGTTTATTACATAACTGCATAGATTCTCTCCCTGGAGAGCTAGATGTACAATCCAGCGGAGCCCTTTATCAAATGCTGATTGGATTTGCCGAACAAGTTGTGATATTATCAAAATCTTTAGTGTTTACCCAGTAACAGCGGGTGAAATCTTGGAGCTACGACAAAGGACTGAACACCTGAAGCCGTACAAAATTTGGCCGTTCCACTAAGCCAAGCATAAAATCTGGGAAACTTTTTGAAGATGCTGAAAGTGATGCACAGGAAGCTGTGACATGCTTGGTAACAAAAATATCATTGTCATCTGCACTCTCTCCACTTGCAAGAACGAACTCGAATACTTGGGAACACAAAGGACATTTTTCGAACTCGTGGGGACAGCGATGTTTTGATCAAGAATCCGCGTCCTCTCCACAATTAGAATCCAATCAAGTTCCTGTATATTGATCATACCTTCAATGTCTTTTGACAGCAACTTGGCATATTGTATTGCTTGTTGGACAAAAGGATAAAACATCAACTTTGGAGGGACGGTTTTGTCCAAAGACTGCACAAAGACAACCGAGAAAAGAGGAAAGAACAAGTTCATTATAACATAAACAGACTGCAATTAAAACCAAAAAAAGTGTAAGAGACATGATGGAATAAGAATCATTCGTTTGACTGCATGAAAACATAGAGCTAAGTCCCGCATAAGTTAACCGATCCTTGGAATATGCTGGAAGAGCATCTTCTTTGTTGTCGAATTCAAATCGTCGAGTCGTTAAAGTCGCATGAACGTCTGTTTGTTGTAAAGGTATTAGGCATTAGAGGACCAGATGGACCATATCTTATACCAGAGCTTCAAATTTATACCGCAATTTTTACGGATGAAAGAATGGTTAACATTTTAATGTGGACACCTAGAGATGCCGAGCTCTGGGATATCACGTTGAAATAGATCGCAAGCCGTTTGTCCTAACAATTTAAGCTTGCAATTAGAGAACAATGAACATGATCATTAACACAAAGCGCAGAAGAGATATCGATCCATAGGTCAAAGACAGATTATCAAGGAGTACAAGCATGGTGACGAGATTTATGCGAAAGAAGGTAATATTTTTCAAATCAAGTTTGTAAATCGGTATATATGTGAATAGCATTATCGTCGTACGGTGTTGTCTAAATTTGTATGAAGTTTAATGAACCTCGGTATCGAACTGAAGCTGATTGAGAGACAACCCGATAAGCACATAATGAGATGCTGTTGATTCAAGACACGACGTAAGCCCAAGAGTTCAAGCCCAGTCCATCTTGGGAAATTTGTCTTCCATTCTATCTCCATCAGCTCCATGAGAAAACAGAAGTCTGTCACTAGAGTGCACTCTAAGCCATCTCAATTGGCAAATTTAAACAGCCCAACATGTTGGCCAAGGTTGTTCACAATCTCAAAGTAAATGAACCAGTTGGAGAATAATGTCAGGAATTTCACGACCCAATAAAATTAGTAGGGTGCTATATGTTCTCGGCTCGAAAGGCATAGAAAAAACCGACACATGAGTAGAATAACGGACAGATCATATAGGATGTCTCAAGTGAGACTCTGTTAGAGCATATTCTGAACAACTCTCATTCATCTGCTGGTCTTCAGTCTCATCTGCACTCATTAGTCCTTCAAAATTCCCCAGACGAGACATACTTCAGAAGACTGTTAATATGAACCGTGCTTCCATCTTATAGAACTACTACGTTTAGACTTGAGATTACTTCCTATTTACTGACAATGTGTCGTCCGAGTTCACATAGACACAGGCATATTTGAACACTTTAACCATAATGCAATCTGCCATGCTTCCTGAGTAACCTGACCATGCTTCTAATTTTTTTTAGTTGAACTCAACTTTGCGGAAAGTGAAATTAATCGGACAAGTACACAATCTGTGAGTTAGTTTCAGGATGATCTTATAGATCAAAAGGCGCAGATCACATTAATCGAACAGTCTTATTAATTTTTCTTTCTTCTTTTTATAACTCTGTCACGTTGGCTTCCTTGATAGTTACATTACATCAGTGGCAAATTGCTCGAAATGGAAGCTTCCGAGCGATCTCTCAGTACCAAAAAAAGTCTCATTACATTATGTGCAGGGTACCAAAGTCATGATACACTAAGTAGACTTTTTGCAATGTCAATGAGCTTGCCTTAACTCTTATAATACAAATCGTATAGTTTATCGCCTTTGCCTAATATTCAAGCCATTACCGAACTAATTTTTCGAGAGATCTGGCATGAGTACAGTTGTTCAAGCCCTTGTTCTGATCCAACTTGTGTCTTGTCAAAGTACCAACTCCTCTTTCAGGTTCTATATGTCCCGGTACAAGATACAGCCTGAGATATCATTTCTCCATGCTGCAACTTTTGTTCATTGAATTTTTCTTGACAGAGACACCTGTGACAGACTAATGACTCCTTCCTTGGTTTAGAACTGCACCCTTTCGAACTCGAGTAATATGCTGAACAGTTTGAGCTCAACTACCCATTATGGCTTGTTCAATTGAACGTGTCTACAAGTGCCATTTAGAATGAGTATTAATGGGGGTAAACAGACACTTTTAGTATAGAAATAGTTTAGGGAAAATGTCACAAATGGTTCCTATACTTTTACTTAATGTGCAATTTCGTCCATGAACTTTCAATTTGCTCAATTTGGTCCCTAAACTATTGATAAATGTCCAATCTAGTCCCTAAACTTTCGATCGGCTCAATTTGGTCTCTAAGCTATTAATAAATGTCTGATCTAGTCCTTCGTTATTGTTTTTCCTTCTTTTTTTTTTTCTTCCGGCGGAGGGAAGCCGGCGTTCGGCAAGGGCGGTCCTCGCCGACGCCGGCTTCCCTTCGCCGAGCCGACAGAGGGAAGAGAGAAGAAGCAAAAAAAAAAGAAAAAAAAAAAGAAAAAGAAAAACAGTAACGAAGGACTAGATCGGATATTTATCAATAGTTCAGCGACCAAATTGAGCCGATCAAAAGTTCAGAGACTAAATCGGACATTTATCAATAGTTCAAGGACCAAATTGAACAAATTAAAAATTCAGGGATGAAATTGCACATTAAGTAAAAGTATAGGGACCATTGATGACATTTTCCCAATAGTTTACAGTGAATGTAGCGAACCAAGTCAATCGAAATGACAAAAATTACCAGGCTCATGTGATGTGTCATGTACTCTTGATGTACTGCGATGTAAGCACTAGTTGATTTAGAACATATGATTGAGTTGGTCCATCAAACTAAGCCTAGATGAAGCTCGTGGTAAAAACAAGGGGGATTTTCCAATATTCTTCATGTGACTATTTATCAGAGGGCTTTTTTCTTTAGCGTGGCAGACTTCCTGAGTCGCCCATTGAGACCACAACCAGGACAGCTGAACCAGCTACAAATAGAACTACCCAAGTTGAGATTGAGACCACAACCTGGACAGCTGAACCAGCTACAAATAGAACTACCCAAGTTGAGGCCTCAACTAGCACTCGCAAGCCTTTAAAAAGCTATCGAGTTCCACAAGACCAGACAAGAGAGGAAGTTTGTGTGCAAGTTTGTCTGCTCTCTCTCTCTCACCAATGGCTCTAAGGTCTGCTTCACTTTGCATGATCCTCCTGGTGATGGCATTGGTGAGCAGTGCTCGAGCAGATTCCCGCGAGGGCCCTGCACCGTCCCCTCACAAGCACGGCCATGAGAGCTCGCCAGCGCCCTCACCCGTCATCCACTCGCCAGCGCCGGCACCCCATGTGCCTGCACCAGCTCCAGGGGGCAGTTCTGCTGCTGCATTCGCTCCTTCCCTCTTTGGCACCGCGTCATTTACCTGCTTGGCTGCACTCCTACCGATCCTGCTCTCTTCTTACCGCTACTAAATTTTTCCTCGGCATGTACGTTTCTTCAGATTTGGCATTGTTGTTGTGGTCCATTATTACGTGTAGAATCAGGGAATTGACGATGGTGTTCGGTGCTTCCTCTGTGTCCATTACATATGTTGGATTTGTTTCTGGTGCTTCTTGCATCCTATTATAATATCTCATTTATATAGTCCCATTTTCTGTTTACTTTGGTCATGGTATTTCATGACCAAGAGATCATTTTGCAAGGGTCTTACTTGTTTTTGTTGAATATGCTGAGGCTTTTTCGCTGTCGGTTATGCTACACCTGTTGAGAGGGAAAATGAACCAACGAAAACCTGGGATGTTAAGCTCACGAATGAACTAAATATTCGCAGATCAGCGCAATGTACTGCATTAAATGTAAAAAAAAACAAGGGAAGTGAATAATGTTACGCCTGAGCAGGGAGATGACCAAATAAAAAGGGTTTCAAGAAGTGTGAATAGTGTTTGGTTTTGACACTACATAATGATGATACGGTTTGCACATTGTAGCTAACAGTCTGAGTACAGAAAAAAAAGGGGAACAGACAAGATTTGCTGCAACTTTTCTTTCTTTAATGAAAATTGACTCACGGCTCCTATAGGAGGAAGTGAGTGCCATATTATTTTATATCCGACCGAGGCAAAATAAGTTAAACGACAATGTGAAGTTGTGAACTAGTACTGAAATTTGTTGTAGATCATTCCTTCTGAGACCATTTAACATGTATGGTTTCTTGTAAGATAGAAGACAAGATAGTCGATGATTTTGCCAGTATTAGAGACCAATGTGTGCATGGGCTGAGAGGTTTTGTCAGAGTGGAAAGGATGGAGTGATTTGGTATTTGTTTCGGATGATTGACGAAACGTGCCCAAGGGGATGGATTTCAGTTGAGGTTTATAATAGGGGACCGGACAGGAGCTGAATTCGAAAAATTTACGGGCAAACTTTGTGGACCATTCAATGCTATGTTCTCTTTGAACTTATTGTTTCTCTTTGATAGAACCAGCAGATGACTTGATTTACTTCCCCTTTGTCTTTTCTGGACTTCGATTCGAGGCTGAGTAATTTTTTCCCCGTCAAGGGTATTAACTAAAGTTTGAATGCCTCCTATCATCTCCAATTCAATTAGTCTTGAAAAAAGATTTCTTAAAGTGGGAGCCAGAAGCTTGTCGGGTAGACACGAGCCCATCGAGGAAGCTGCTCTCTCTCTCTCTCTCTCTCTCTCTCTATATATATATAGAGTAACATGGCTCTCTTGGTACTAGTGAGAGATGGTTATTGGTTGGTTGAATGGTCAAAACGAAGCTCCTCCCCGGGATGAAGACCATCCCTGATGATGACAAATTGAGAGAGAGAGAGATGGCACACAGATAGAGTAAATAGGCACTCGAGAGAAAGAAGCTGGTGGAGGCTGATACTAGACACTCATCAGACAGGTGTCTTGAGTTTCTGACGCGGGAACAAGAAAATCAACGGATTGAGGCATACCTGGTGGAGGGCTTTTGTGTTCTTGAAATCAGGACTCAGATTTGTATCACCTAACCCACGCACCACGTGCTATAAGCCTTGTAGTCTCTCCTATGTTGCAGATACCCAGGAGACAAAAAGCTAGCAGAGATCCCATCTTTGTTGACCTCTTCAGTAGTTATATAGGCAATACATACGCTCAACATTTAGAAGATCGCCACTGGGCAAAGGCTGCAGATTGACTTCTTTCTATTGACACCAATAGGGTTCGCCAATATCCCTCACAAAGGCGCTTTCACACTTGAATGGGGCTGAAGGCCCAAGAGTACAAAATTTTTCCTACAATCTGTATTCCATCTCCTACCTCTTCCTCACACAAAGATATTACACTCAACAAGAATCTGGCAAATTAAGCCTCGCCTTGCAAAAATCAATGTAATTCACATACCGCGAGAAATCGCGAAGCTTACAGTTTTAGTTGACATTTTCTTAGTGTCTGTGAGAATGCTTCCTCCTTTTTACATGCGCTTCTCCTTTTTCCCTGCTTCTCTTCTGTAAGACATTCAACACCGATGAAAGAAACCCGACCATGGCCATAACATAGAAAACTCTGTAAGGAGCCAAGGACAGACCAGAGAGAAAAGAATAGCACCCAGCGAACTGGTAGATGTAATACATTCTCAATTCCCCGCCAAGGATGCTTGATGAGGGAAAAGAGAAGAAAGTCGAATCAGGCTTTGGATTGCAAGTACCATGAAGGATGACGCAGATGCAAAGAACTGAATCAAGCAACCATGGGAAGCTCTGACCTGTCCCAACCCTCTGCATTTGAAGGTCAAAGCATGAAACTAGATACGGGAGCATTATGGTGTTTTTAAAATCTTCAAAGGCATAGGGTATATACCTGCCACCAAGCTGCAAGTGATGGAACAAACATGAGTGCTGCCAAAAGATGTAACGTCAGCAAGCCATGCTGGTGATGGAAGAAGTCTAACTGCGTGTCGGCAAAACTTCCAGCTGATTCCGGACTACTAGAGTAGTTGTCTCCCAAAAAGGAATCCCTGGATTTATGATCAGAATCAACAGAAAAAAGCCTAGGCCTGTCACTGACATCCTTTTCATATTCTGAAAAATCCATCCTTCGTGTATGACTGCGAAATGAAGCCGTAAAAGAACTGTTACAGAAACAATGGAGCAACTCTTAGACTTGCCATGATGAGACAAAGAAAATGAATATAATGCTACATTTCCTTGTAGACCATGTACGTGAACTGGAAGCAATCATAATCGGCATTATGCACTCCTCAGAGCTGTAGGCGACCAAAAAGCCAATTATGGGACCATACTTACTTTCCTTGGTGACAACTCGACAGGCACTGCTGCACTTCTATACATGGAATAGCAAGCAGAACAACTGCTTTTGACCCCTTTAAATAATTGAAAAGAAAACAGGCATGTTCAAGGATGCAATCATGCAACAATGGGCTGTCTTCATCAAAAAAATGTTGCTTCTTATTTTTTGGATTACATAAATTCCATGGAATTGTTCTCAAGCTAGCCCCATATTGAAGAACACAAGGTACACAAGACTCTTGTTCATTACACTTAGTAAATGTTATCTACTCGCGCACTACACATTATATTACTTCATGACTTGAACAGTGACAGGTCTTTCAGAGGAGACCTAAATGCAGTGTAATTATATCACTCTGCACACTGATGTTCAACAAAGACAACGCTGAAAAATTACAGATGACATTGGTAAATGTTTCATACATAGCTCTACTTGGGTAATCGAAACTAGCTGCTCATGAAATGTCAATATACAAGGACCCACGGTAAGTTCTACCAAGTGTACAGAGAAGGGAATTTTTGCAATGATAATTGCTCTTAAGTGCAGTAATACCAATGGAGAACATTCCACAATTTCCATGAATATCTTAACAGTCAGTCTCTTTGCTTTTGCTTTGGACATGCTCATATGTGTTCATAACTAAGTGAAAATGATATATTGCAACATATGCAACAAATATTTCACTATAATTAATTATTAAACCCAACATGTGAAGAATGTGTCAGAATGATTTACACACCTGCATAGAGCACTATGACAGCAGAAAGCATGACGCAAAACAAGTATGAACAAGCCCAATGCCGGATGGACGAGGCACACCAAGGTGCTTGCAACCATTGCTATAACCAGGGATGAATTTGCTGCAACAAACCGAACCACCTGTTTAACAAGTACATGGAAGTAAGTGAACCAGTGGAGAGACAAAATACCCACAAGGAGTTCAAGGAAAAGTAGGAACCAGGCAAGAGAAGGAATGCTGAAGGTAGAAAATTATGGAATGAAAGCAAATTACAATCTGCAGAACTCTTTTTTGACATTTAATACACAAAGCGGTATTTCATTTAAGGAAAGCTACTATTACCTTTAATGAGAAGAAACCAGAAGAAAGACTAGTAAATTGACAGAACAGCTCAACCCGCTCCCCCAATTGCCACCTGCAGTTTTACCTTCATTCAACATCTACAAAATCTCCAAATTACAAGAGCCTCTAATGACACACATGCAACACTGAACGTCACATGCATTATGTTCATTCTAAATTCATAAGAAAGTCTGGAGACCTGAGAACAAATCACAGCTAATTGCTATTTCAGGGCCTCTATCATCCTATGGTTCAGATAAGGCATCCCAACTTGCGAGCCACAACTCAATAGGATGAGCTGGAGCACTTGATGGCTTTTCCTTCTTCATTTAACATGATATGTATAGGTACTCACTCTCAAAGATTCCGAAATAAATTCCATCCCATCAAATGAACTAGATAATTACGAACCTCGTCTTGACGAAAATCTGCACGACAGCAGCCACATAGAAGACCAATTGGGAGATTGATACAAAGATTATCATGAAACCATTTGCAAGTAAATAGCAAAGAGTTGAGATGGCGATAAAGCTGAGTGGAGGAACTGATTGGTCAATTAGCAGGGAGAGTAGCAAGGCAACCGAGATTGGCACAACAATCAGGAGCAAAGCTGGAAAGGGCATCCTCAAATTTGATTGAACTGCTCTCAGCATTGAAGGTATAGGTGAACCGAGATCCCAAGCATGTGCTTGACACATTAAGGCAAAAAAGATGACAGCAAAACATAAAGCAATTATCTGCATTAAAAGAACCCACTTAAATCAAAATTTATCACAGGCTTATGTAATTGACAGGAAACTATAGATCTTTAAGTCAGCAGTTGATGGAAAAAGAGGGTTCAAATAGAAACTGGGACAGGATAATTCATGTCTAATATGAATTGTGCTACAACCTGGAAAACCTACTTTACAAGTATATACTGGTTATTGCATTCACGGTTAGGTAATCTTAGCATGAAAATTCACCGACTTCACATTAAGGGCAAGGTGATTCATCTTGGGGGCTCATTTGACTGTTATAATAGAAATTTCACGGAACCAAAAAATAAAAATCAGAATAAAATTAAAAACACGCTCAGAAACAACATTTCATCTCAAAATACAAGTACTTCCTAATCCTAGGTAGTGGCCAGATTGCCAGTCCACATTAAAAAGCACATATACATCAATGCATATTCTCATGAACTAGTCACCATTTATCAACCAACAAACGGAGAGGACCTGACTGCAGCTAAAGAACAAGTCCATCAAAAGCAAAATGTTTTGCCATATTCCTTATAAAAAAAATCAGAAGAGCATTTTTAGGGCAACACAAGCAAGGACAAAAGGCAGAAAGTAACATCGTTGCCCTACATATACCCTAGAAATCCAAAAGGTTTTCGGAAACATTGATCTGATTGACGCTTATATAAATTGTCTACAACAAGGAATCTTCTAGAACCATCACCTGTGAACTATTCAGAAGTAAAAATCTGCCGGCAGCTGCAGTAAATGAGATGGTAATGCTGCTTTTGTATGAACAGTGAGGATCCACCTGCAACAAATATGAGTAATGAATCCCCAGAAAACCTTCAGAACACAAAAAACAAAGAAAAGTATTTTCTGTAGTGTAGCTAGTTACATTTTTGAAGTAACTCTCAAGCAAGCAATTGCAGCACATTAGTACGAGACTTCCAACATACCAGTAGCAGAATAGTGCTTTTATCAGACTCTTGAGTTGAACTCCAAAGTGCTGGTGCGGAATCCACAGCAATTGTCTCAGTGTAAAAATTTGGAATGACATGAAGTCCTGCCGTAACATCCCAAGCAAGCGCCACAGGTGGAAAGCAGCGCAATTTGCAAAGTCCTGCAATAGCAGGAAACAAATAACCCAGCTGCAAAAGGAAAAACTCTAAGTGCTAAATCAACATTAACGGAATTAAAGCACCATGTACTCAACAGCTACCATCATTCACACCAAAAAGGTTATATGCAGTTTTACAATTTTACCATCTAAGCCCAAAAAGAAGCATCTGGAGGCTGTGGATAATAGTCCTTGGATGACATCAACAGTTTCATGACTCGTACCAACCATATTTCACCAAGGAAGCAGGCAGAATCATGATGGCCTGACTCCCATGAATATCTGGGAATCTAGTGATATTTCTGTACTAGAAAAGACCAGATACTTTGGAGAATTTCAAGATGCATTGGAAGAGTACATACTCTACAGCTAATATATAGTATGACTCCCTTGTAAACACAAATGCTCGACAACAAATTGCTGGACCTTATTATAGAAATCTGCCCTCTTGCTGATTCATAGTTTGAAAGTAAAATATCAGTTGTGACGAAAGGAATTGCTAAGAACATATGGGTACAATTGGATAAATTTAGACTGATGAATGCAATCTCAAGTAATCTTCCCAAAAAATCTATGGAGCATTTAAAAGTTTGCAGAGATTCATGAAAGGGAAATATGATTTTTATGGCAGTATCTCGATGTTAATACTATACCATTTTTTAATTGTCCTAATGTGCGTTTGTTATTGAAGGCTGAAAATTCCAAAACAGAGACACAATGAGATCTACTTCAGAAACCTAAAACTTACAAAGCTCTAAGTTGATGAAAGAGAGAACTGAGGCTCCAAACCAGAGTAGACATCATTAGGATGTCACGACAGTAACATCAACCGATGCAACATCAAGACAACCCCCTCCCAAAAAGACAAAGTCAGTATTTGAGCTGGCTTTAGTCTATCATTCTATAGTAAGACAAAAAATTGGTTCTTTGTGTATTCATTTGTTAAAAAAAAAAATTGAAGAGGCAATCCAAACTTGACTTGTATTTTGCCAGTAAAATCAATCGGTACAGTAACTGAAAGATATTTGAACATCACGTTTATTGACATACTAAAGTAGAATATTGTTTGGAAACCTTCACTTATTATATAAAATGGCTCAGCTCAAGATTTCTGGCACTGCATGGCCACCAGAATAGGGGGTCATGAGGTTGCTGAAGTAATTTAGTTCACTACCATGCAGATGGCAACATAGTAAAATGGTATTAGGAATTAAAAGCAAAGGAAACGTACTGCTATTTTCAGTATCGCCAGCCTCTTCAACTGGCAGCCCAGAATCTTTTATGCCACAACCCGCAGTTTTCAAAGACAATGTAACAGGCAAAAGGCCTAAGCTAATTCCAAAGGACAGATTAAAAGCAATAGGATGATCCTCCTTCAAAAATATTTCCTGCTTAACAAGTCCACCAGTCAAAGGTCAGTCATCAGAATGAACAAATCAAACCCATTTAAAAAGTTCTTAGCATTTTCTATCACTAAAAGAAGCAACCTTTTGAGAATAGCTAGAGGACAACAACGCGAGAGGAGAGAACTCCTTTTGCCCTTCCTCTGGATCAAAGAACTGCCCAACTGCCATGGAAGCTGCTGGTGGAGGTCTTCCTGAGATGCTCTGAATAGAGGAAGTCATGCTTGAATCTCAATTTTTTGAAAAACTATTATAGCATAAAGCGAAAAAGCATTCATATGGTGAGAAATACTCAGTCCCTGCAGACAAGCATGCACTCACTTACAGATGATGAAATCCTCCAAAGTTCTACATTTCTACCCTAGTGCAGGTTATAATTCCAATAAGAATAAAAGAAACAACAATTTTTTTTTCCTTGGAGGAAGCTTGCACTTGAATGTGTCTTTCCCTTCATTTAATGAGTTTTTTGGATGAAGTTTAATGAAAAAGAGAGTGCAAACCTTATTTTTAATAATCTCATTGATAAAGGTAGTTACTGGTCCACAAAAGCAACACAGTATCTGGAAATACTCTAATTGGAATTACAGTTCCCGAGAAGCTTATTACTGATATGAATAATTGAGCTAGAATTTACTTTAAAATGAAAAAAACATTCTTCCATGACAGCTTAGAAGTAACGATTTCTAGCTCCTTTTGTCCAAACTTATATTAGAATATCTTCCCTACAAGTTCTAAATATATATTTAAAAAAAAATGGTGACAAAACTATGATGATTTGTATTCTAAGACATATTCCATGTGATAAAACAATAAGGCAGCACAGTTTGCAGTCCAACCACTATCCATATGAAGAAAACTTGAGAAGACAGAGATGATAAGGAATAATGTTAAGCCATTAATCTACTAAGGCATCAATGCATTTGAAGGAAGATTCTATAGGAAAAATAGAAGAGAAGCAATACCGGACGGGGTGCAACAGAAATAGTTAGAAATCTGAAACCGCGCATATCCTCGGGACCCAACATAAAGACAGCAGATGGAGGTGGCTGCTCAGTCTGACTACCTGGTTCAATCTGATAGAAGAAACAATTCATACCAGAGTTAAAGCTCAAAACATCTAGCATCTTTGACCTCTATGTAGATCAATTTCTAACTTTACCTCTCGATTTATCATCTAAGGATCCCATTCTTCCTATTTATAACATAAGGCTGAGTTTTGACTGGGAGGGAGAAGAACAATATAACAGTGTATATTCCAACGCGTAATCTGACATGAATAGATGCAGATGATTACCTGCCTTGGTGCAGGCCCTGATGGAATATGCACCATTTTTGAAGTCACCTCTTGTACTCGTTTATCCACTGGGAAGTCCAATGGTAACTTTCCCCTTTCAGGCCAAAGATGAAGTCTAACGCCAGAACAGGGAGCAAGGTTTGTGACTAGTATGAAATAGTTTCTCCCATCAGATCCCTACAGATGAAAAAACTTTAAGCTGCTTTATCTGAAAAGTGCTAATCTAGTCATGAAATTTGCAATGAGGATGTCAAGAGCTAGTGCACCACACAGTGTCATAAATTATAACATCAAATTGAAACGCTCTCTGAATAGCAAAACCAACAAAGATAGAGGATCTGTCAAATAAAATTCACCTTCATCTTATAGAATATTTAAGTTGGCTTTGATGAACTTCAGAAAATTTCAAATATAGGCTCACCACATCATTGCAGCCAAGATTTTGAAACATAAAATGAAATTGGAAGTCAAAGGGACAAGATAGACCTATTTCAGAGTCATGCTGAAGAATGTCACATAGAACAATTCCAAAATTGCACATAATCTAAGAATAGTGATACTTGACATTTAAAAACTCTCAATAAAAGAAGATATAACCTAAGAACAGGGACAAGAACATTTGGACAAATGGGATTGAAAGTGGCACATGAAATTGACAAACAGGAGCCTCACACATGAAATAAATTGTGGGCAAAACTTGGTTTCATTACCATGTTAAAATGTCCAACCTAAAAAGCTTAAGCCTATAGGTGAAGGGAAACTGGATGAATATAAGGTCCATTGAAATCCCATGGACAAGCGGTGTGGAAGACTTCAACACACTGAATGGCAACTCACTGGACAAGGTGTCATAATCATGTTCCCTTTCTTTCTGAAAGCAAGGTGTAACCATCATGATGCAGGATCTATATCATACAATGGAAGATGCAGAAGATAGATCGTCATCCAGCAATGAACTGCAAACTTGAGACATCATGAAGCTCTTAGAAGTAGGAGCCTCAGACTATATTGGATTAATCTCATAGGTCAGTCAAGTTGGACATTTGTTTTTCTTACCACTCAAGTTCAATTTCTATTTAGCATTGCACTGGACTAGATCATTCGATTGTCCACATTATATTGACATTCTTTCCAATGTCCTGATGGAAAAGTGACATATCGTATCCACGTCATAATTTTTAATTGGAGATATTCACTGCGAAGCACCAAGGGAATGCCAAAGCATTTAAGAAAGGAGCTTAAAACCAAAGAGAGCATATCTACAAAACAAGAGATCAACAGTCTGAAATAAAACATCTAAATCCAAGAGCAAACTCCCACTGCACCAAAAGAAAATTCAAATTAACTTTCAGTAAGTTCTTGGGTATTGCAGTCTTGTCATTCAAAAGCTTTGTCATTCCATTTTTTTCCAGACCGAGGAAGCTTATTTAATACCAGAGATTTGAAAACGCTGTCATGCCCACAAGTCTTGAATTATTAGACCCAGCATAGCCCTAGAGAAGCATAAGAGGAACCTCAAAGTTCTCATCCCTGGATAGTGTGAAAGAAGATGTATGGCGGCTTCTTCATCCTTTACTTCTTTTTGCATAGGAAACACCTACTGACCAACACTTCGATCTTCTCAATTGCCCAAAGTAAGAATACATTCCAATAAGCTTCCCAACCAAAGATCCCCAAGGTGGAATCTTTTCTTTGGAGATAGCTTTCAAAAAAAGCTAAGTTATCACAATCCATAACACCATGCTAAACCAACAAATCATTAGACTGCAGCCCTATTACAGTCATCCGACATGTGATAAATCTAACAGTAATCCAACTCAGTAAAGTTCAAGAAGTGGCAAGAACCAATGTGGAAGGTCACTTTGGCATGCCACACTGTTCTTCCATCTTTTTTTATTTATTTATTTATTAGTTAAGAGAAATTCATTACGAGGCACTAAGGGTTGCCAACCCATGTACGAAAGGAGCCAAAAAATAAAAAGAGCTCAGCGCCAGATGTCATGGCACTGCTACGTGCGTGTCATGTCATTATAAACCATCCACCTGGACAGACATTACTTTCTGTCAAAACTTTGACATACCATGGGTCCAATGTAAACAAGTTACTGATTCTGGGAAGTGACACTACTGAAATTAGCATCAATCCAGTAGAACTGAAAGTGACCTCAAAGCTCAATGGCTATCGTTGTTATCTTCCCAGATTTTTATTCATGTTAAAATTCAAAGATGACAATGCAAACTGTAGGTAAACAAGGGTTAAGCTAACCAGTTTTTGAATGTCTAACCATCGTCTTCTCCCATCCATTGCCAAAACTGTAACTGTCTTTGTTTGAATGTACAGATCCCTTTCAAGGCCATCATTACTCCATTGAACATTGGCTGGACATTCAGGTAACATGTGAACTTGAGATCCTGCAATGAAGACATATAATGCGATAAAGCTGTATCAAGACAACGTGTTCATACAAATCCAAAATAAAACTAACACAAGGAGATGAAGACATGGCACTCCAAAAAAAGGGCTGTAGACTTCTTGACTTACTAACTGTGGTGAGATAATACAGAAATAAGAGAACACATAAACTCACAGTTTCTTTGAGAACATTTCACAGCTAAAGTATAATAGATCCCATAATTAATGCCAATGTACCAAATAGTAATCAAACGTACCTTACATACCCAAAAAAAAAAAATCAAAATTATTCAAGTATACAAAGTCAAAATTAGATGGCTCCAACAAATCTCCGATTAATTGCAACGTGCCAAATACTAATCGAACATACATAAACAAATTAAGAATAGCCAAGGATGCACAGTCGAAACCAGATTTCTCGTTAAATGTTCTATTTTTGGTTCTTCTATATAAGAAGAAACAAAAGCAAAGGTATATGTGCACAGGGTGTTACACTTCTGGATATTTTAATATTTTATAATAACATGTCCTTTGCGAGATTAAATCAAGCTCAAGAGTAATGTAGCTCTTTAAAACAATTATTGGATTACAAACAGAATCAATTCTTCTTAGGACTTTGCCTTTATAGTCTAATCATCTCCACAGTTTCTCTAGACAATTAAACCTGAAACATACAGAAAATTTATTCAAAAATTAAGAAAGAGGAGTAACTTAAGATAGGGGACTTTAGCAGCCTGACCTCTTTCGCCCATAGTGGGAAACAGACTTGACTGCATAGATGTTTGTGATTGCTTCATCTGATTAAAACTTTGCGCTATGCCACTCCGCAGCATTTTCGTGAATATTGCTAGTCGTTTATGAGTATCATCATAAGGCTGACCCGTTTTTGAGTCTACCAAGCTGAGGAGGGTGTGTGATACCTAAATAGCAGCAGATGTCCTCAGAAGTGTATGTTACAGACCAAAATGGATTTCCAATTTTGCTTAGAAAAATTGCACTCACTTGTACAACTAATTGATTGCACCACAGAATAACTTGATGTTCCATTGACAGCCACACATTTTTCATGCTTGTACTAGTGATCATAAAACCATGAGTGCTTGGAACAATACCTTCAAGTGATTCTAACTTTGAGCGAACCTGGAAAAGCAAAAATGAATATAAGCTAATGGTTGAGAAGTTGCAAGGCGTAAAGCTATTATATTTACAGGTTCACTCAAAAAAAGTAAAAACTAAAACAAAACTCCGTTATTGTTCTATATTTCCCACTTTAAAGAGCAATTTACAATTTTTCATGTTTAAGTCCGCTCATAGGACAGAAGCTCAGCTAAAATGCTGGGGGGATCAGCTTCTGCTTCTGGGCCACTGGCTTTTAATACAAAACAGCAACTTGGCTTAGAGCTAGTGGACGAAAAGGCCCCCAGACAAGCTATCACTTTACGCATGTTAATTCTCTGGTTCTCTCCTTGTTTTGGCTTTCAAAGTCAGTGGTTGCATGGCTTAGGGGTGATGATCAGTAAAAGTTGATGAATGCTGATGTACTTCTAGAATTCTTCTGGTCTTTGGTCGTCTGATGGTCTACTATGTGTTTTTCTATATTTCTGTTCGTAAAAAGTGTGTTTTGTTGTGATGTACATATTTGTGCACATGGTCATGGAGCACAAGGTCACACATGCAAGATCTGGCAAGGCTCACCAAGCCTCACGCAGCCACCAGTGAGGCTGACATTGCCCAGCCACTGCAAAGTTGGCTCCACCGGGCCATGGCAAGGCACGATCTTGACCTCAACGGTCGAGCCTCGCCTAGCAAAGCAAGGCCGACCTTGCCTCTGGCTGGTAGCCTGATCTCAGCGACCAGCCATTGCTGAGGTCCGGTGACTGGCTAGAGGATGAAAAAGAAGAAAAGAAAAAAAGAAAAGAAAAGAAAATGACTTGTTTGAAAAATTGTTCTTGGGAACAAAAAAGTAAATTTTTTTTACTTCTTGTTTCTGTTCCAAATCTATTCTCTAGCCATTGATTTATTCCGGGGAATAGAAAAATTAGCTGACATTAACAAACGGATTTATGTTCTTTCTGTTGTGGAGAACAAAAGAACATAAATTTTGAGAAATAGAAATGTTATCAAACAGGCTCTTATTGTCTGCAACCAAGCAAGATGAAGGCAAGGATACTCTTAAGCCCCTCTTTGTATTCTTATAATGATGTCCTAAGCAATATATCAATGAAATTTTTAATCTTTCCCCATATCTTTGACATTTCGGGAAAATATTAAAACCCTTAAATCTTCCCCTCCCCTTGGAAACCTACTATTATAAAATGCCTGAAGACGGTTTAACTACCTCATGCCGAAGTTACAAACAGCCCTGAAAAAAGTGCCACACCACAGTCCAAGCAAGAAGTTTCTATTCCTATGAAGATTATATTTCACTTCCCAGACATCACGTCTATATAAATTGTAAATTATATTCATATTGCATCCCATATATATCCTAGCATGCATTGAAGAAGGGATGCCTTGGTTCTCCCAAGTAGTCAACATTGTTTATGAGGAAATAACATGCATGAACAATACATACTTATTCTATACTTACAGCATATCTCTACTTAATACAAGACCAATCTTATATTTCTTAAGATCCCCATGTAATTAAAATATCGACCAAAGAATGCAATTGAAACCAAAGCAAGCAACAGCAGATCTGTGATGAAGAAATACCTGATAATCATTAATTCCACCAGTAATAGAGACTATGACAACTTTAGATAGTGCAGGATCAGACACCTGACGCCCGGCTCGATTGGTTTGCACCTCATAACCTTTTCTCCACTCTTCATTTACTCGTGCAAAATAGTGCCCCAGTGATGGCTGCAGTGCTAATGGAGGAGACCTACACAATGCATTTCATCAAGGACAACCAGATACAAAGGAATGTACAACTTAGCTAGCATGTTAAAGGCCACGGAGCTCACTGATGCGGACTGGAAAGCGTTAAAATAGTTTCAACAGCTGATTTCCTAAGATGTGGATGAACAATGGCTGCTCTAGCTACAAAACCACCCATGGAATGGCCAACCAATATGACACTTTTTGGCAAACTCCCAGAGATTGCAGCACGTTCCCTTGCACGAGCATCCCAAGACTCTTTGTATTGATCCAATATCTGCAACATTAAAGGTTGAAAAATTAACAATGATGCATCAACTTTTTTAAGCCATAAAATCATTATGTATGACTCTTCCACCTCCTCATCCTCGAGTCACTGCTACTATTATTTTCACTTTAATTGCCACCCCAACAACTAATAAAACTATTAAAAAACTCTTGTACAATCAACATGCACACCATTACTCAATTTCCCTATGGTCTGATGGCCTTGTGAGCACTCTCTCAAAACCCATCTCTGGGGTTCTAAAGTCGGTAGGGAGAGGAAAAAAAATGCATGTCAGTAGTACAAGAGAGCCATCTAAGGACTGTAAGGCTATTAAAATCCAATGTCGGCCCCATAGACTAATATAACAAATAGCATTGAATTCAGAAAATGAACACTTTTAAACAGAAGATTCTACAGCAAGCTCATTAAGTTGGCTTAAGTAGAGTAGAGATATTGATCAGCTAATATGGCTCTGGAATAATGACGACACATTTGTATTTGAGCTTTCCTTTTGGAGCACTCTCTTTAGTGTTGAGACTTTATCGTGACTGCTTTCTCAGAAGCTTATCTTGAAGTTCAAACCTCCAATTCGAGCAAGGTACCAAAAATTGGCTTTGCAAACTTTGAAGGTATGATGTTGGGTTAATCATATTTAGTAAGAGGCAGAGAAAGATGGAGAGACAGATATAAAATGGAATCTGTGCGAAATGTATATTCTCCTATGAAGTTCTAGAATTGAATCAACTGCTTTCATCCAAAGCAACGCTTACCAACTATATAAAGTAGCAGCCCTAAACACCAACAGAAGATCACGTAGCACGAATGTTTCGAAGCTAGACAAGATAGTGATCCAGCTTCATAAGGCATGTAAAGAATTGGCACTAACATAAAAGTAAGAACCTAATTTTCCAACTCGAGACTTTTTATACCATTCTACTATTTGCAACAATAGTTAAGGTGACAATCAATTAATCCTGATCTTAACTTAAAAAGCTATCTGACATCCTCCTCTCCGTGTGACCACTATTCCCAAATGATAACATCTAATAACCTAACTAATTGTTAGACATCCTCCAGTGGCTCCAGCTACTACTACTCATCCTCCTATGATCCTGTTGTTGCTTGCTGCTCCTCCTCCCACTTATTATGCTCTAGCTTCTATTTTTACTCCTATGGCAGCAGCGTCATCAATGTCGACATGCATCTTGCTAGGATAAGAGAGCATCCAAAGGTCAACTATAAGGCCAGCAAAGACGACACAGTAGCCTAATATTTTAATATGAGCAATGGTGTCAGAATACAATTGACTTAGAACAAGAAATTCTTCAGCAAATGCATTACGTCAGAATCAAGTCAAGCAGAGGGAGAGCTGCCAATAAAAGCTTCTGAACAGAATTGCAATTCCTGCTATGTGTTTAAGCAAATTTCTATTTTGGTGTTGACATTGTACCAGGATGACAAGGCAATAAAAACATTTTAAGTTTAAATGTTTGCATTATTAAAAGTAGCATGATATAGTTTCAAAGCTAGTTGAGGTACTGATGAACTTCGTGATATGCATAGAGGATTGGTGTCAAAAGAAAAGTAAAAGACCTAACTGACAAATCTACACTTTAACACAAGCGCATGACAACATTTCTCGTGCAATTTCAAGACATCCTATTCTTCTGCGCCGTAAATAGCAACTTAAATGCCATCATTCCTGTGTAATCAACCCTTTCATATTACAAAAAAAGATGGAAAAGTAGCAAACTAGATACCCTGTGAATGGCATACACAACATATTCAGTGTGTTCTTCAAGTATTCGACCATCCATTGCAGAATGTTCACCTTCGAGATCCACAGCAAACCAATCC
Source organism: Eucalyptus tenuipes (assembly GCA_014182365.1). Classification (NCBI taxonomy): domain Eukaryota; kingdom Viridiplantae; phylum Streptophyta; class Magnoliopsida; order Myrtales; family Myrtaceae; genus Eucalyptus; species Eucalyptus tenuipes. The sequence goes on from CM024546.1 coordinate 24,480,124, forward strand.
AACCGACGCGAATATTGACTGGGTAACTGCAGGCCTGCTACATTTATGTCCAGTCCTCCTTCTTCAGGAGTTAGGGAAGCTTCCTGGTAAAAGGTACGCTCAAGAGGGCCCCCTTGATATGCCCTATCAGATTCTGCTCCCAGGGATCGCACCTGCAAAGGAGGGTAAATAGAAATTAGATTCAAACTCTCAGAGTATGCAAAAGATTGAGTCACCGGTGATTACTGAATCACAATCAATTTGAGGAAAGAAGAAAATCAAATCTACGTTAACTGGTAAAAGCCAAGTCCCATTTTCCCCCCAATGCTGGGGAACTCTTTGTAGCGGATAACAACCTTAAAATAGCATGCAACATTAATTGAGAGTGCTCGAGAGCCAATGCACACTCACCCAGCAGATATGGACAGGTATCCATATTCCTACATTGGCAAAATAATCAGAGAAGAGAAGAATTTTTAAATTAGCTTCCTAACTTAACTGTTTCAAGCAAATTAACTCCAATTGAATTGCATAATACTTGGCTCCACAATTTGTTTTTTAATCCTGGTCCCAAACCTAAACAACTCAGAAAGTTACAATTTCAGAAAATTGTAACATCTCAAAATACTTCCACTTCAGAAAAATTGAATGTGTGCCTCTTGTTAGATATGGAAAGTGCAACATTTTCCTTCTAGATGGTATGTGCAGGGACTTCTAAGAAAACAGGGCGAATATCGCCAACAATCCTGTACTATGAGGGGGTATCCATTTGGAACGGCTTGAAACCAGGGCAAAAACTATAATGTAAAAAGTAGTTAGAATTAATAAATCACCTTCCAGATACTCCTATCAAAATGTGAAGGCATATCCAGACCTAATTTATAGGAAATGAACAATATACTCAAATCTAGGCATAATATCGCCAAAGAATAATCAGAAGCAAACTGACAAACATGCCCGACATATGAAGTCAAGGAGGGAGTCATGCACACTAGGGATCCTGCATAAAAAAGACTCTGCAACATAGGACTGTATATTGTGACAACTCACTGAAAGCATTAGAACGATCGTAGTATGTGCACTTGCTACAGGAGGGAGGATGTCGTTGGATCATTTGCTAATTATAAACTGGCAAACCCTAAATCAATGCTATATCATGTTCACAGGAAGGAACAACTGAATCACATGTAAGAGCCAGAATTGCCTATTCTTCCCTCTGTCAAGAATTTGATCTTGCCAATCAACTAGCTAACGAATTCTTTAAACCAGCAACTCATAGCTTCACTCTCAGCTATAGCTGCTAGAAGCATACACTAGGTCCACATTACCTTATCGCTACCTTAAACATTTATCTAAAAGATAACTGTAATTAATGAATGCATGCGGCAGTGGCAGCATTTGGGGAGGTGAGCAAGATACTAGTAAACTCAAGCTGAACAATACTCAGAAATGGCTTGCCTGTTTGTAGCTACCGCCATTGCCTGGAATGAAAAGAACCGGCACGCCATTAAGCTTCTTGATGTGATCTGCGAAATCGATCTTCTTCCACCCTTCATGATACAGATACAGCCCGTACTTCCCCGACGAGACATTTTGCGGCACCGATATTGGGATATATGTCGGGTACATATACGTCATATCACATCCATTAGAAACGGGCTTCACCAAACCGTAGAAACTGAGAAGCCCGACCAGTATGGCCAAAATGACCAGAGTCACCACCCTGCACCTATCTCTCAGGTCCTTCATCGCTTCTCTCCTGGCATTATCCTTCCAGCTCCACCATAAAAACCAACCCTTCACAAAACAATAATCACCGAAACGAAGTTACATCACTGACGAAACTGGCAATTTCAAAAGCCGCAATCCACCTAAAACACGAGCAGATCACTCCTGATTTTCGCAAAATCGGAAACATCGGACAGAAAAACGCCACAGAATAGCTCAATACTCTACCATCGGCAATCGAGTGAGAGTACGATAGCGATCGAAACAGCAAGCAAGCCATCACAAGAATCTACAAAAGAACGAAGCCGCCGAAGCGCAGCGCGAAATCTACATGCATGAGCACGAGCGCGCAGCTGAGCAAGCTCGCGCCCGAAGCACGAGAGCTCAAAAAGCAGGGCGGCGTTCGAGATCCGAAGTTCCGGAGGAACGAAGAGATCTGAACGGCAAACACGTCTCGCGAGTTTCGAGCCGGAAATCAGGCCGAATCGACGCGACCGAGCGGCGAGAAGCGGAGGAAGACGGCGCGGAGCTCGGAGAATGCGGGGCGGAGGCGCACCTGACGCGGCGATGCGCCGGAAGAACCTCCTCCGCGGAGGACGGCGACGGCCGGAAACGCGTGCTGCGGCGGGGGGCGAGAGACGGCGGATCCGCTGCAGTGAGGACTACGGACTGAACTGAGGAGATTGGCTGGTGGAAAAAATGGAAATATACTCTTCTCCGGGAAAATATGGAAAATCGGGAGGAAAATTAGAACAAGATTTTTTTTTTTGGTCAGAATTAGAACAAGATTTATAAATAAATAAATAAAAGGTTTTTTGGTCAGATAAAAGAAAAAAGTACAGTTGACGGGTCAATTCCTGTTAAATCAAATGGGGAAATTTTCCCAGCTATTTTCCAAGAGACTTGAGCCGACCGTAGTCTTAAAATCCGAGATAGAGATAGAGATAATAATTTTTTGAATAAAATATTGTATATAAATTCTCTTCAAAGAGTCTTCCCGGCATTATAAGAGAAATTTCCTAACCGGTCCTTCCTAAATCCGCCAGTGACTTGGTCAATAAACCGGTTCCGACTGGCTGAGGATGTCGTGCTTAAAAATTTTATACCCAACTGAGACTCACTTCACGTCAAAAGAAAGGGTAAGTAAATCAGACCGGATTAAGGCGGGCTCGAGAGGAAATTACCGGTCCACACATGCTTAGTTTTAAACCTAGGCTGACCCGGCTCGAGCGGCTGCGAGATCGCCGTCATTGAAAGTCTTCTGCAGGACCTTGCGCTAATCCTGGATTGGAAGCTACGGTGAAAGGGAACTCTTCTCCTTAATAAGCTAGTAAAGATTTTGCAGTGTTATGCTGTTTTCTGTATCTGAATATTGGAGTGTTGTCATGTCCTTTCATGTACTTCTGCTTTCAATTTATTAAATATTAGTATGTTAACTTCCTATGCAATAAACTTCCTCCCAGTTCTTTACATGTGTCCACTTTCGATAGGATTTGGAAGAAGATTTGGCAGCAGAACATGATCATCTATCGACTGGAGTCCAAGATAAGGGAATTATGGCAAGTCATCAAAAGTTTAATCATGCAGTACACGCAATTGATTCTCTGTAGTCAACATGATTCCAACAATCTGGACATTTGTTGTTTTGTATAGCATGCTGTGGAAGAGAAAGATGAGTTTTTAACACCGGCAAATGAGGAAAAGTCAATTGTATCATCAAAACCTATTGTTGATGCTGAAAGCAAGGTGGCCAGTGGTCATATAGATGCAGAAGTACTTTTTCTCAACTCTTTTGATTTTATTGCTTTAATGTGATTGCAAACCCTTAGATTTCTCTGGTTAAATCTGGTGCAATCATAAGCAAATATTATGTCGTAGATGCTTTTTGCTTACCACAAGTACTGCCTTTGCAATGCAGCGATATGCATGAAATTTTATATTCTCATACCAAACTTTGATTTCAGTCAATCATAGCAGAAAATGTTATGGCTTGGCGGAAGTGAATGTTTGATAGAAATCATGTTGGCCATAGAAATTATAGTTGTCCTCATCACCTTCATTAATGGACTCCTCTTGTCTCGTGTTTTTATGTAATATGATCCCATTCGATGCTTTGGGTATCTCTGCTTTCTCTGACATCATTCCTCGCAGATGAATTTCATTCCTCGCAGATGAATTGGTTAAGCATACTCCTTTTCTACCATTGACAGTGTATGAAACATAATTCACATGTCATGGAAAATTATGTTAGATTTAACTCAACATGAAAAAATATATTCTGATTACACTTTTGACTTCTAATAGAAAATGCAGCTTTTTCTTCAAAATTTGGCAAGAACAATCTGATTTCTCGGTGTAATTTCCATCAAGTAGATATCATAGGTTTGAGAATAAATATCTTTACTCGAGGTGTCTACATGACTGCATGTTACTTTTCTTCCTCTTGCCCAATGCAGAGCATTTTATTTTTATGGAGTTTCTGAAGTTCTTGTGGTTTTGAATTTTGAAATCATCTCAGATATCTCACTTTAGCTGGCTTTTCCAGAACTCGTGAATGATTATTTTATTACATGCAGGGAGATGACGCATCTGAAAATGCTGAGGAACTGTCAAAGGAAGAGTTGGGTCAAAATGTTGCTTCTCGTCGGACAGGGGAGAAGACAAAGAAGGAAAGCGGGGAAGACTTTGCAAGAGATAATAATAATGAGGAACAAAGTAGGGAGATCCCAAAAGACATGCGTGATGGTATTGATGATATATATGCGTTAGAAAGCTGGCGACGGCGAAAAGAATGAGTATGATAACGTGGAAGATGCGTTTGATGAAGATTCTGCAGTGAACGATCATTATGATTTTAGTTCTCATTACAAAGATGGATCAAACAGTGACTCAGACGATGAATTAGACTTTGAAGGTTCGCTTTTACGGCTTCTTGTGAATTTGAATATCCTATTTTAAATCGAGAAAATATTCAGTAGTATGAGCGCACCGCATCATCTGCTGACGTGGTACGAATCTACCACTCAGATATTGACACGTGTCTGTAGGTGGTCAAGACTTCTGTTTTCATATTTACTTTTTAAGAATCTTTCATTTATTCTTGAGTTTTTTGTGTTCATAATTCTTTGAAATTCATGATGGACAGACTATAATTTGCTCGAGGAAGTGAAGAGGGTGACTTAGCTCACAGAACAAGAACTAAATTAAGTGTGCATCCTTATTTTAAGTTGCTGTTTCCCCTCCAAAACCTCCGGCGTGCAACTGCTAGTAGGAGAACGAAACTCTTGTTCCTTCCAAGTGGACTGTCAAAAAGGGGCCGAAATCAGTCTCGATATGAGCAAAGGTGTGATGTTAGAATCTTGACCTTAGAGTGGACTATATATACTATGCTATCAATTTTGTAAGATGACTACAAGTTCTGCACAATAGGTGTAGATGATTTTTGTGGTAGGTTTTATGCATTCTTCTTCTTCTGTTTATCAGTTACTTCTTTTTTTTGGGTGGAGTCATTCTCTTGGCTGGGGTATACAACATTAGCTCAGCTGGGTCCTTCTGAAGGCATTAAATATTTATCTTTAAAACCTGATCTTGCTCTAGGGATTTAGTGATAACAATGTCGTATTTACTCTACCCGTGATGATGTGATCTCCTTCTCATCTTTTTTTCTCCTTAAGTCAATAATCAAGCCATCGATGATAAAAGATGTATTATCGAAGGTTAAGATCAGCTCTTCTATCTCTATGTCTCGAATCTTCATTATATGGGTTTATATCGGATCACGGTTGCAGCTCCTAAGAATATTTGGAATCGATCATTTAAGCGAGAAAATGCTATCAAGAAGTGATTCCTTCTATGCAATTACATTCATCAATCAGGAACATTTCTTAAACAAGCATGGTTGAACTTATCTAACTTGCTTATTTAGGTTTTAATCTCATTTGCAATTTATTTTCTTGCCATGAGATTAGGAAGTGCAGAACTTGTCAGGTGTTGACTCTTTGGTCATGCTTTGGATATACAGATTAAAGGTGTCCGTAAATGTCAGTTTTTTCTAGAAATGATTCTCATTGAATTTTGTAAGTAGTTTTTCGGTCTACTTGACCTTGGCATTCCCATGCTTTTGGCTAATACTTTCCGCCTTTATCAGTCCTCTTCTTTGAATATGTTTTTGCTTAAGAAGATTTATAGTCAGAATGTGATTTTGGAATAGTTTTGTAGTTTCTCATCTATAAACTGTGCTTTTTTAAATGTTTCAAGAAGAAATTTATTTCATGGACGATTGAATGGCGCTTTCACTCGACAGATGTGGTATTATGTGACCATGGGTGAGTCATGTAGTTAAGCTTGATGAAAGCTAATCTGTAGTACCTATGTTCACCTCTAGAGATGAGAATTAATTTGTGTTACTGTCCATTCCAAAAAGCAATGATACCATGTTCAGTGGTTGAGGATGGTCTTTATTGCAGAATACATGAGGACATGACCCTTCATCTTGATGCAGAGGAAGTCTCGTCTGAGGAGACTGTTTCGGGTCATCCCGAGAGTGACACTGATCCGTAAATTCAAGGCAGGGGAGTGACAATCTATGGAAATCACAATTCTTTCATGGGACTGGAAGCGTTAGGGTGCTTTGCAGATGGCGGCATAAATTCTTTTCTTGTAGACTTGGAGCATTGATAGTGAGCAATGGGACCGCAAAGATAGGGAAGATTAGACAAATTAGGACACCTCCATGTAAAACTTTTGTTATAGAAAATGAGATTATGGTGTTAGTTGATGTACATTCGTCTTACTCAAATGTTGCAGGTGCTAGATTAGCATAAAGATGAGTTAGTGTGGGCGTTTAACCAGAGTGAGGTTGCTGAGTGGCTCTGTCCAATACATCACCCTTAGATCAAGTCAATTGGTGCATTTACCTTTCTTTTCTTCGCTTGCCTTGTTCTATCTCTCTAAGCTTTTAGAAGCTTTTAGAAGGTTCTTCTGTATGAGACTAAAAGCTTGTATGATATATATTGTATCGTCAAAATATCACAATTTTTCTATGTCAATAAGGGTTCATTTGCTAGTTGTAGTGTGATGATTTTTTTGCATAATGAGCAATACTAGCAACCATGAAAAGTCATTGTTAAAACTCTGCCAAGCTTTCAAAAGGACAAAGGGGAAATGCGCATATAGTTTACCTGATTTGTGCATAATTTCTTATAGATTCATATTAATCGAAATTGGGACTATGAGACTGCAATGTGTAGAGTTTTATCTCTTCAAGCACATAAACATACCTGGTGAAATTGAGTTTTACTATGATGACCAAATCAAAGGAAGGAACGGATATGGAGACTACTAATGAGATTTAACCTGCTGAATTGAGAGCTTAAAGGACCAAAGTGAACGGACTTATAACTTATTAAACCAACATCCCGTCAAAGTTGAACAATGCTGCGTCTTCTTGCTCACATTATCATGCAAAATCGAAGGAGTGTATTTTGTATGACACTGGTATTATGTAGTCGAGGGCCAAAAAGAACTCGAACATAGCATTTCGATGTTTAAATAACAAAGTTTTCAAGATATCTTATGACAATACAAAGAGTGAGAATTAAAAACCACCATATTCTTTATAACAATAATTAAAAATTCAAGATTGTTCTCATTTCCAAAACTAACTTAAAGTTAACTAATGTGGATTTTGTTTGTATATCTGCACACACTCAAAAGCTACAGAAATTCTTTAGATCCTCTTTCTTGGCATACCAGCTTGGTATTTATCTTCGAAATGTGAGGATACAGATCCTTGGATGAGTTCCTAATCATCCCCTCGGTGACTCCAGTAGCAAGTGATGTATTTGCACAAATATTCAATTATTTATATGCACGTGCTGTCTCAAATGCCATTTACATATGCACCAATATGTCTTTAGTTGTTTAAATTGAATAGGATTGGGGAAACTAAAACCTTGAGAGACTTCTTCTCATTAGAGAGCTAAGTGATAATGTAAATAATAGCTGCTGCAATAGATATGGGGCTCCTCTTGCAAAATTAGAGGATAAAAATAGAGGAGAACACGTTCAGCACTTGAAAAGGAACAACAGTAAAGCATTTGAACTAAACCTGGTAAGTAATCTTTATACACAGCAGGTCTACATTGACGAACCTGCTCAAAACACGTCTTTCAACCTCAATAGAAGAAAGATGAAATGTCGTCAACCAAGTTTTACAGTTTTCGACTCTTCCTCCAGCTTTACCATTAAAATTCCAGCCGATAAGAGAATAACCACTGAAAAACATTCAGATTGTGCAGTTTGATATCACTATCAATGCTTATATCAGCTTGTCCGTCATCAGCAAGTCCACCCGTCTCCTGCATCTAAGTTGATTTTGCTGGAAGTACTATGTTGATGTCTGTCCTACTTCTCTGGAACAAGTAAACTAACATAATTAAGGATGTCTACAATACATACAAAAACATAAAACAATGAACTTGCATCATTACCTCTAAGACAACAGCCCAAAACCCAATCAACCTTAAAAGCAGAAAAGTGTCAAATGAATTAAGATGGATTCTAAGATCGATCACCAGAATCAAACAACAAAGTTGGTCGTAAGTAGATTTACCTGCTAAAATTCACTCTGGCGGTGCCGCTTATGCACACCGGTGTATCATTCACATGACGGTCTCTTTTCTTTGGCTTTACTGGTGGGCTTTTCAACTCTCCAGAAACCTTCTGCACCACAAAATCAATTTTTAATATATCATCAAGCCTCAATAAAAAGGACTTTCCCTGTGCCTTTGCATGTGGAAACCATCAACTTAGAACTAGCAACCAAAAGAAATCCAGGGCTTCTAGATATCTTTAGAAAACAAACACGCCATGCAAGAGGACCAAACACCAAATTGCGTCCACTCAATAGAAAACAAACACGCCATGCGACCGGCCAAAGAAGAAGAAGAAAAAATAAAAAAAGAAAATTTTAAAAAATAAAAATTATATTTAAAAAAAAAAAAATGGAAAAAAAAATTGAATTTTTTAAAATAATTATTTTAAAAATTATAAAAAATTTTCCATTAAACTTATGTTGTATAAAACTATTTTAGTAATACCATTTTTTTTTTATAACATCTATATAAGAAATAAGTTTTTTTTTTTTTTTTAAGTTTAGTTAAATAGGTAGGGTATGGGTCGGAAAATTTACATTAGGCATAAATGGTTTAATGGATCAATTTGGGTTGGACCATTAATGACCCGACCCACCCATTTAACATCTCTACGTGGGACCGATGGCCTTGAGAGATGCGTTCAATCTGTCATGGTGCCATTCCTGAGGGAATTTAAAATTTTTATGTTTTGACCTACACAAAGGGATATATTTTGCTGATTGGGGCACTCCTAATCACTGAGATTGATTGCTATCCAGGAGGATGCACGATCCTTCTTGAGTCATATTGGCTAAGTTCAATATCACCATGGAGGCTAAAAACTTTTTAGTTTTCTTCTTCAACATGCTACCGCCCTGGTGGCTGCCTTGTATATATTGGGGGTGGGCCGTGATCTCAGGAGTATGATCTCGGTCGTTCGCATCTGGGCCTCCGCCATCTGGGCCTCGCGAAATTCTTCTTGGGGAGCAAGCGTGCTACGGCAAACCTATATATAAACGGAAAACAAAGAGGGCGAAAAGGAAATCCCTAGATCCCATCGCGTTCTTCCGCCGACCCAATGCCTCGATTCCGTCGACATCATAGCGCTGAGAACATTCCATCGCCGGAATCGTCTTCTATCGATGTCCCAAAGCCTCGATTCCGTCGACATCATAGCGCTGAGAAAATTCCATCGTCGGAATCGTCTTCTATCGATGTCTCTGGGCGCGAGGGTCCTACTGGACGACAACTCTACTTTGGCCAGGTTTTGGTAGAGATCGCGTATCCTCCTCCTGGTCATTCAAAACTCGTGTCTGTGCCCTCCTCTGTAGACAGTGTTAACGATGTGAGGCTCAATTTCCTTCCTGATGGCGGTGGCATTGAAGAGCCAGAGCGTAGTAGGGTTGGTGAAACCCCTAGGCCAGGTGCGAAAACCTTTCATGGGACCGATGGCCTCGAGAGATTCGTTGAATCTGTTTTGGCGCAACACCTGAGGTAATTTTAAGATTTTTTTTTATGTTTCGACCTGCATTAAGGATCTATCTTGCTTATTGGGGGTGGGGGCACTCCTACTCATTCAACTTGCTTGCTGCTTAAGTGAACTTTTTTTCTCAATTTCGAATAGGATGTGGACTAGTATTTAGTTATGTGTCTTTTAAGTGGCCCAGCTTGGTAATGTCTACTTTGGTTTATGATACAGGCAAAGTTTGGCTAACAATAGCCTGGAAAGTTCTGTTGGGGACCTCGATGTTGAAAATGCCCTGGCGAGTTCTCAATTATATTCTGATCAACTAAGGCAAATTGCAGAAAACGTGCTCTCCGATTTACGACTGGCGGAGACAAGTTCCAACTTGAGGTGGGAGTCCTGTTATCTTTAACTTGCATCATTACTATTTTCATTTCGCGGCCTTATATAGTGTGTGACCATTGTCAGTGGACTAATTTTCATTTTTCTGCATCGCTCAAATCTCACGAGTCTTAAGAGTTGGCCCCAAAGCCATTGAACTTGGCTTGAATATCTGTGCTGTTGCTGAGACTCTACCCAACGAACAAAAAAATGTGTACATCTTTTGGCGATTGACAATAGAAGCCGGGGGAAAAAGGATGACCATGTGATAGCCTAAATGCAACAATTGACGATCTTGGAGGATGACAGGGGTAAACCCGCCTAGAAACATATAAATATCACTAACTCCTAGCACAATTCTTGCTATTTATCCACCAAATAGGATCCCATAATGAGGAAGATAATGAGGTTATTGCGTGTGATGCGCTAGTTATGAACCTTGGAGAATATTATCCTCGAGCTGATGCAATTTCAATTATTATAGAGATTGCCCTGATGTCATATTTGCGATACTTGTGAATTCGGGGAGTCGGTTCTTCTCGGCATTGTTCGGTTAATTGATCTCTATGAGCATTCTGGAGGGTTAGTTAATAATTGCTTTTAATTGCCAACAGCTCAGAGGATTTGAGGGTGTTTTGCGTTCCTCTTTGTTGGAGTTCAAAGAGGAGAGTGGAATTTTTGTGGAGCTTTAGTGACATGCTAAAAGCTATGGGGTCCAATCCACCAGATGCACGGAAAGCTTTTATTTTGGAGTTGGAGAGGCAGGGGCCACTGCTTTTTGATGGGAAGTGGATCGACAAAATGGATGTGAAGTGGATCTACGCAAGAGATCCTAAATATAGGCCTCATATTTACAATTATAAATCTGTCAGAGGTTTAATCCACTTCGTGCAAAATATGTGGACCCATTGCGATGAATTTCAGGTGCTCTTTTATGGTATTGTGATGATTTCTGCAGCGGAATGCATGCGAGGCTTCTGTTCGTAACTTTGTATATCTCAGATTGTATGAACTCGTGACTCAGCTCTTCTTGTTCCTGCAGGAAAGCCGCGGATTGCACAGTTCAAAATCCTTCTGCAATTACTTAGATGAACTATTCCCGAATCTCTTGAGGGTGTTGTACGGAGTGGCGCACCGGTTCTGCAGAGGAGAGCCCTGGTTCGAGCAGCTCCATCGAAGTGAAACCTTTGCAGGAGTACCTTCGGAAGTGCTGCGCTTAGACCCTTCAGCCGTCCACTTTCCATGATTCCTTCTTCAATCCAGTCTATTGGGCATTCCATCGCATTTTTGGTTAGTGGTGTGAAAGAATCGAGAACTGTCCGAATCACTTGAAACCGGTGGTTTCCTTGGGGTTAGTCTAATTCCCGATTGTAGACGTGAAACCGATCACCTATCCACCCGGACCAAACCGGTATGTATATATATGGATGTATGTATGTATTAGGGGTGAGCGGTTTCCGGTTCGGTTCTAGGTTCCAATAGTTTTTTTTTTTTTTTTTTAACATTTTCAAATTTTAACTATAACGAAAAAGGAAATAGACAAAAAGCTTCTATGTCCATAAATTGCCAAAAATAGTTCCTTGGGAGCATAAGCATCCAAAAAAAAAAGCATTTCTGTCCTATGACTCCATCAGCAAATTGAATTTTCATAAATATAACTTTAATCTTCATAGACTGCCAAGAAAATGCATTTACAGTTCTAAACCTTATATGCAAAGTCCAATCTACTCCTGAACCTTTCAATTGAATCGCGATAAACGAATGACTAATTAAATTTCTCTCTCTCTCTACGGATCATTGTACTATGATGATGTGGAGACACTTTCGTTGGAGCACAAATCATCGTTCGAGGGATTGTTGTAGTCTCTCGAGAGATTAATCCATTAATGCGCCTAGTTTATTCTTTTGATGGGAAATCGATTATTTAAAATGTGGTATTGGATCGCAAATGACAAGTTCAAATGTAGATATGTTGTTGACTTTTTGTTACAGTTATGTGCTTTCTCAACTTATGTTTGGTACCCTTAACTTTATTTTTCATGAGATACGTGATTACATCCATATTTTCGGTCTTGTTTCTGGAACTCCTCATTCACATGACAAGGATGCCAAGGCATATGCTCAACATATGTCATGAGTCTACTTCTTGATGCTTCCAATATTTGGTGGAAAGAACGTTTGCTAAATTCACATAGATCACTCGATTCTATTTTAAAAATTGGAGTAGATCAATTTATTGACATGATAACCCAATTTATTTGGCAATACCAAAGATTTTGTCCATACTCATGGGAAATCGAGAATGCTGTAAAAAAAAATAACAACAAGAGAGTACAAAAACTCCGGTGTTATTCTTATTAATAATATTGATTTTATCCATCATGTCTGTAATAAAACAAGCCCACAAGACGTAAAACTAACTTGTAGGTAGATAAACATTGGGGCAAACAAAGAACAGCCAATTAAAGGTGAAAAGTTAAAAGTACACATGCAATGTCAATCTCTTGAACTGTGCCACCAGTCCAATATCATGTACTTTGCTCCCTCAAAAGCTTCCCATATTGAGGCATGCCTCAACCACAAGGACCGAAAAGATCCTTGCGGCCTTTGCATACCATGTAATTGGCCCTATAAAGAGGGCCATTCCCAATGGAAATCCTTCAAGATTTCCACCTGTATCTCTCCTTCACCCTCTTCCTATGTTCTGGTTCCATCTTGAGAGTGATGAAGCTTGAAATCCCACCGATGGGTATATATGCACCTCAGGAGATCTTTCGGTTTACTCGCATATGGAAGTGGGTGTCCCTCCTCGGAGCAACATAGAGAGCAAGGCAAGCGTACAATGAAAGCTACATCAAGACAAAAGTTTGATTAAAACAATTTAGATGATTTTGGAGTGTTTATGCCTGTCAACTAATCAAATGGCATGATTACATCATGCCTTAATGAGTTCTAGAAACTAATCCATCCAACTACACTAAGTGAAACAAGAAATCCGAGCTTTGGTCCTACCCGACGCCGATTCCCCACTTCCAATGTTCCGGACAAATTTATGTGAGAGTATATCCATTAGGAAATATAGCCAATGAATTCTTAGCAATAGTAAGGATAAGAATTAGACCACGGAATTGAATAAATAATTTGGTTGTACAGAGATTATTGATCTTCACATCGTGACATATAAATAGACGTAATGTATTTGATTGAGCTATTATTAGGTGGGAAAAGTGTAAAAAAAAAAAATCATAAACCTTGTAATGGTGTTAATTTAGTCTTAAACTTTTGAATTAATGCTAATTTAGTTCCATATTTTTGACTTGATGCCAATTAAGTCATTCCAGTTATTTTTATCGGATATTACTAAAGTGCACGATGGTTGACTTCATGGCATGGCCATGCTAAAATGGACAATTTTAATAATATTTTAATAAATTTTCAAATTTTTATTTTTTCTGATTTCTTTTGTTTTTTGTTTTTTTGTTTTTCTCTCCTTCCTTTCTTCTTCCTTTGAAAGAAAAAAAGACAAAAGAAAAGATTAAAAAATTATTATAATATTATTAAAAATTGTCCATGTCAACACTAACAATGCCACATAAGCCACTTAGCGTTCGCGTCAGTAATATTCGATCAAAATTAGTCGAAATGACTGAATTGGCACTAGGTCAAAAGGTTTGGACTAAATTGGCATCATTAAAAGGCCATGGACTAAACTAGCATTGACAAAAAATGTTTAGGATTAAATTGATACAAATGCAATAAGATTAGAACTTTTTGACACCTTTTCCATTATTAGGTTAGGCAAAGATTGGCTTGACTCCTCAACGTGTACTCGTTTTGGGGCTTTGGGAATAAAAAGTCTAAGATAATCGGAGTGCTTGAAAATGATTCGAAATTTTGAAAAAGTACATTGAAATGAATATAAAATACAACTTTATATTTGCTTATGAGACCTTGTAAGCAAATCCCTAAGACAGATACGTGTTGAAATTAACGTTAAGTATCGAAAGAACTAAACAAAAAGGGTGTGAGAGGTTAAACGCGAACAAATGATTCAAAACATGTTTATAATACTATTCTTATGGCGGATTTGAATAAGATAATCTTTTCTAATCTTTCCATAAAATACCCATCATAGCTAAATAAATATGTGTTATTAAACAATGGACAAAATATTTAGTAAAATATAAACAAAAAAATAATCGATCATTCTTAAAAGATCTTGTAATCTTGGATACGGAAAATTTTTTTAAAAAAATCATAAACTTATTAAATTTTTGTCAATTAAGTCTTAAACATTTCGACTTTGCCAATTGAGTTAGGAATCTATTCACATTTTGCCAATTGAATTTATCTTACCAATGTTGGCTCAAAATTGTTGATATAAATGTTGATCGTCTTACGTGTACTACTCTGAGATGCGACATTGATAATTTTTAATAATTTTTTTTAAAATTTTTTTGAATTAATTTTTTTTTTTTTTTTTTTCCCTTCCCTCCTTCCTCTTTTAACCGGTCGTCGGCTTCGGGCGAAGCTCGACCTTGCCGTTGCTAGTCAAGGTCGACCTCACCAATCCTAGGGGGAGGTTGAACTCATTAGAGGTGGGCTTACCCTTGCCATTGCCAATGGTCGACGGAGGCAAGCTTCACTAGAGGCCAGAAAGGTCAACCTCATCGACCCTTGCCTTTGGTCGACCTTGTAGGCCCTTACCTCTGGTCGATTGCCAAGACTTGGTGAATAGCTAGAGAAGGAAGAAGGGAAAGGAAAATTAAAGAACAAAAAATAAAAAATAAAAAATTGAAAATCGAAAATATTATAAAAAATTATCCACCTCAAATATTTTTGATCAAAATTAGTCATATGGACTCGATTATTTAAGAGGTTGTTATACCCTATCTAGAGAGATTAATCCATCATAGTAAGGCAAAATCCAATGTGATTGCGACGTGTTATTTGCCTTTGATTATCAAAGGCTTCCTTAAAATTTTCTCAATTATGCTATTAAGATATGTGATTGGCATGAATTCATGTGCCTAGTTTAAGGTTTCGATGGGAAATCGATTATCTAGCACACATTATTGAATAGCAAATGGAAAGTTTGAACCTGGACATTGTTCTCTTTTTGTTACGTTGTTTATTTTCTCACTATACGTTTGTTCCTCTTGACTTTGTCTTTCATATGATACATGATTACATCCATATTTACGGCATCATTCACGTGACAAGTTTGCCAAGGTGTATGATCAACATGTGTTGTGAGTCTACCTCTCGATATTTCCAATATTCAATAAGAAGAACGGTCGTTAAATTCACGTAAATCACTCGATTCTACTTTAAAAATCGAGGCAAATTGATCATTGATGTGACAATTCAATTCGTTTGCAATACAAAAGATCTTGTTGATACTCATGGAAATAAAAAATGCTGCAAAAAAAAAAAAAACACAACAA
The DNA here is from genome assembly GCA_014182365.1 of Eucalyptus tenuipes. Classification (NCBI taxonomy): domain Eukaryota; kingdom Viridiplantae; phylum Streptophyta; class Magnoliopsida; order Myrtales; family Myrtaceae; genus Eucalyptus; species Eucalyptus tenuipes. Next base: position 24,495,759 of record CM024546.1, read on the forward strand.
AAGAGTACAAAAACTCCCATATTATTATTATTATTATTATTAACATGATTGACTTTATCCATCATATCTATAGTACAACAAACCCATGAAACAAAGAACTCACTTTCGGGTATATATGGATTGGGGCAAACAAAGAGCACCCAATTGAAAGTGAAGTTAAAAATACACATGCAATGCCAATCTCTTAAACTGTGCCACCAGTCCAATTTCATGAACTTTGCTCCCTCAAATGCTTCCGATATTGAGGCATGCCTCAGCCATAAGGACTGACAAGATCCTTGTGGCCTTCGCCTACCGTGTAATTTGCCCTATAAAGAGGGCCATTCCCAGTGGAAATCCTTCAAGATTTTCATCTGTATCTCTCCTTCAACCTCTTCCTATGTTCTGGTTCCATCTTGAGAGTGATGAAACTTGAAATCCCACCGATGGGTATATATACACATCAAGAGATCTCTCATCTTACACACACATGGAAGTGGGTGCCCCTCCTCGTAGCAACATAGAGCAAGGCAAGCATACAATAAAAGCTACATCGAGACAAAAGTTTGATCAAAACAATATAGATGATTTTGAGGTGTTTGCTTGTCAACTAATCAAATGACATGGTTACATCATGCCTTAATGAGTTCCAAGGATTTGTTCCTACCCGACGCCGATTCCCCAACTTCCAATGTTCCGGACAAATTTATGTGAGAGTATATCCATTAGGAAATATAGCCAACGAATTCTTAGCGATAGTCAAGATAAAAATCAGACCTCGGAATCGAATAAATAATTTGGTTGTATAAAGATTATTGATCTTTACGTCGTGACATATAACTAGAGGCGATGTATTTTATAAAGCTATTATTAGGTGGGAAAAATGTTAAAAAAGTCATAAACTTATTGCATCCATGCCAATTTATTCTTAAACCTTTTGATTTTATATTAATTTAGCACTAAACTTTTTAATGGTGTCAATTTAGTCTTAAACTTTTGGAATTAGTGCCAATTTAGTCATAAATCTTTGGACTTGGTGCCAATTCAATCCTTCCACCTAATTTTGGTTAGATATTGACGTGGACGATAGACGGTTTACGTGGCACCACAGCACTAATGTGGACAATTTTAATAATATTTTCATAAATTTTACATTTTTTTTTAAATTTTTTGTTAGATTTTTTTTTTCTCTCCTTCCTTTCTTCTTCCTTTAGGCAGTGGCTATTGGTCGATCACCGGCAAAAGGAAGAAGAAAGGAATGAGAGAAAAAAAAGGAAAAAAACATAAAAAATAGAAAAAATATTATAATATCATTAAAAATTGTCAACATTAGCACCGGCAATACCGTGTAAGCCGATTAGCGTTCATGTCAATAATGTCCTACCAAAATTAGTCGGAATGGCTAAATTAGCACTATATCAAAAGGTTTGGACTAAATTGGCACCATTAAGAGGCTATGGACTAAATTGGCACCAAGATAAAATGTTTAGAATTAAATTGACATAAATGCAATAGATTTAGGATTTTATGACACTTTTCTCGTTATTAGGTCAAGCAAAGATTGGCTCGACTCCTCAACATGTATTCGTTTTGGGGCCTTGGGATTGGAAAGTCTGAATTGATCGGAGTGCTTGAGAATAATTGAGAATTTTGAAAATGTACAGTGAAATGTATATAAAATACTACTTTATATTTGCTTATGAAACATTGTAAGCAAATCCCTAAGACAGGTATGTGCTGAAATTAGCATTGAGTATCGAAAGAACTAAACAAAAATGGTGTGAGAGGTTGAATACGAACAAATGATTCAAAACATGTCTATAATACTATTCTTATGGTGGATTTGAATAAGATAATCTTTTCTAATATTTCCATAAAATACTCATCATAGCTAAATAAATAAATATGTATCATTAAACAACGGACAAAATATTTAGTAAAATTTAAACAAAAGATCTCGAAATCATAGATACGAAAATATTGTCCAAAAAATCTTAAATTTATTGCCTTTTTATCAATTAAGTTTTAAAGCTTTCAATTTTACCAATTGAGTCTTGAGTCTATTTACGTTTTGTCAATTGAGTCTCTCCAACGAATGTTGGCAAAATTGTTGACATGTACACCAACCGCCTTACGTGGTACAAATTGCCACCGATGTTAACAATATTTTAACAATATTTAATATATATATATTTTTTTTGTTGCCTTCCCTTTTTTCTCTTCTAACCAGTTGCCAGCTTCGGGTGAAGCACGACCTTGTTGTTGCTAGTCAAGGTCGACCTCCCCAGTCCTACAGCGAGATTGACTTGATCAAGGGTGGGCTCACCCTTGCTAATAGTTGACGGGGGTGATCTTCACCAGAGGCCGGACAGGTTGACCTCATTAGCCTTTATCTCTGGTCAATCGCTAAGGCTCGGCAACTAACTAGAGGAGGAAAAAAGGAAAGGAAAAACAAAAGAGCGAAAAATAAAAAATAAAAAATATTATTAAAAAATTATTTATGTTAATTATTTTCAATTAAAATTAGACAAATGGACTCAATTATTTAAAGGGTTGTAACATCCTATCTAGAGAGATTAATCCCCCATAGTAGGGCAAATTCCAATGCGATTGCGACATGTGATTTGCCTTTGATTGATGATGGCTTCCTCAAAACATTATGTTGTTAAGATATGTGACTGGCATGGATTCATGTGCTCAGTTGAAGGTTTCAATGGGAAATTGATTATCTAGCTCACAATATTGAATAACAAATGGAAAGTTCGAACCTAGGCCTTGCTCTCTTTTTGTTACGCTGTTTGTTTTCTGATCATACGTTTGTTATTCTTGACTTTGTCTTTCATAAGATACATGACTAGATCCACATTGACAGTTCTGTTCATGAAACCCATTATTCATGTGACAAGTTTGCCAAGGCATACGCTCATTGCATGTTATGAGTCTACCTCCTGATATTTCCAATATTCAATTAGAAGTACGGTCGCTAAATTCACATAAATCACTCGATTCCACTTTAAAAATTGAAGCAAACCGATTATTGATGCGACAATCCAATTCGTTTGCAATATAAAATATCTTGTCAATACTCACAAGAAATCGAAAATGCTGCCCAAAAAAAAAAAAAAACAACAACAAAAGAGTACAAAAACTCTCATATTATTATAATTAACATGATTGACTTTATCCATCACGTTTATCGAACTAACAAAATCACGAAACAAAGAACTAACTTGCAAGTAGATACACAATGGGGCAAACAAAGAGCACCCAATTGAAAGTGAAAAAGTAAAAAGTACACATGCAATGCCAATCTCTTGAAGTGCGCCACCAGTCCAATTTCATGAACTTTGCTCCCTCAATTGCTTCCAATATTTAAGGCATGCCTCACCCACAAGAAGCAACAAGGTCCTTGTGGCCTCCGCATATCATGAAATTTGCCCTATGAAAAGGGCTATTCCCAATGGAAATCCTTCAAGATTTCCACCTGTATCTCTCCTTCAACCTCTTCCTATGTTCTGCTTCCATCTTGAGAGTGACAAAGCTTCAAGTCCCAACGATGGGTATATATACATGTCGTGAAATTTCTCACCTTGTAAAATTACACACATGAAAGAGGGTGTCCCTCCTCCTAGCAACATAGAGCAAGGCAAGCGTACAATGAAAGCTACATCAAGACCAAAGTTTGATTAAACAATTCAGATGATTTTGGAGTGTTTCTGCTTGTTGGCCAATCAAATGACATGTTTACATCATGCCTTAATAAATTCTAGAGTCCTAATCATCCCAACTGTACTAAGTGAAACAAGACATTCAAGGATTTGTTCCTACCCGACATCGATTCCCTAACTTCTAATGTTCTGCACAAATTTATGTGAGAGACCATTAGGAAATAGAGCGAACAAATTCTTAGAGAACGTAAGGATAGGATGATACCTCGGAATTGAGAAAATAATTTGTTGTACAAAGATTATTGATTTTTACGTTGTGACATATAAATAGGCGCAATATATTTGATTGAGTTATTATTAGGTTAGGCTCCACTCCTCAATGTATACTCGTTTTGGGGTCTTGGATTGTAACGTGTGCAATGATCAAAATGCTCGAAAATAATTCGGAATTTTGACGAAGTACATTTAAATGTAAATAAAATACCACTTTATTTTTCCTTACAAAACCTTATAAGCAAAGCCCTACGACAGATACGCGCTGAAATTAGCATTAAGTCTCAAAAGAACTAAAGAAAAAGGGGCCAGAGGTTGAATGCAAACGAATGATTCAAAACATGATGATAGCGCTATTCTTATGGTGGACTTGAATAAGATAATCTTTTTCCAACCTTTCCATAAAGTACCCATGATGGCTAAATAAATAAATATGCATTGCTAAACAACGGGTAAAATATTTGGTAAAATATAAACAAACAAATTATCAGGCGATCCCAAAAAATCTCTCGAATGTAAATACTAAATTTGAGTAATATTTTGTTATCGCGCAATAATTTAAGTATATTTCCTCAAATAAAGGAAACCACATTTTCTTTACTTTCTTGTATCGAAAGTTCTTTTTTTTTTTTTTTTTTTTTTTTATATAATAAGTGCATTAAAAATTCTAAAAATTGTCACAAAAATGTAATTAAGTTTTAAAATTTGTAAAAAGTATAATCAAGGCATAAAATTTGTCACGAAAATACAATTAAGTCTTAGAGCTTATAAAAAATGTAAGCAAATCTAAAACTTGTCGACTTAATAAAATTAACTCATTTCGTTAATCTGTTTAACTTGACAAATGGAAAATAGTTTTAGGACTTGATTATATTTTTTAAAAATTTTAGAAATCAATTAAAAGATAAAATTTAATTGTAATTTTTGAAAGTTTTAATGCTTAATCACACTAATAAATTCCAAGACCTTTTTTTTTTTTTTTTTTTTTTTAAATTTAGCACACAGATAAATCATTTTCTTGCTGGTGTTAATTGTCAGGATTAACATGTTTTGGTTGCCATTGCCTCTTGCCCGGCACAGCATCTGGCCCGCCATCATGTCTCGCCCATTGCCGAGTCTGCCTCACCGTCATCCGTCCCCTGTGAAAAGTCGAGCCTCGACCATGTGGACAATCTCCATCGTGCCCTCTATCAATGAAGACGGAGCAGGGGTGGGCGACGTCCGATCTAGGCTGGCGACCTCAGATCCAACATCGCGAGAAGGAGATAAAGAGCAGGGGTGCATGGCGACTAGATTAGGGGTTCCGAGGGAGGTGAGTGTGGCGGCGGCCGAGTTGGACATGCGACAATTGGGTTCAAGGACTCCTCTTCCGTAATGGAGTGCGGAGGCTGATCCATGGTGGGCACTGCAATCGATTTCCCTTGGCTGCGCTCCTAAAGTTGCGTTGGGGAGTGGATTTTCCAAGCCCACTTTGGGTATCCAAAGCCTTTTGGGCTAAAGAAATGATGTTTGTGGACTTCTTTTGTAAAGATGATTGGGAGGAAGTAGCCTTTTGGAAGGCTGAAAGCCCAAAGCAGGTATGAGGCTGCTTTGGGCATTCAACTTTGGAATGTTGAGGGGAGGATAGGACAAAAAAAATTTCTTCCGCAAATATCCTCACACATTTTGTTTCTTTGATTTTGCCCTCGTGACTATTCTCCTTCTTCTTTGTTGAGGCTGCCTGGTGAGGGTCCGCGAAGATGCGGGGGCTGATGACAAGCTAGATAGAGGTCGGCGTGAAGCTGGTGTGGTTGCGACAATCGTCGTCGACCAGTCGCGTGACTTCGGCAACCCCCTGCAAGTTGCGTTGCGACTTAGATTTGGGTCGCCTATGGCCCGGCGGCGGTAAAGAATCAAGACTTGGAGAGGTCGAAGGACTAGAGGGCATTCTCGTCAGTAATGGCGACGACGGCGAGGGAGGCGTTAGTGATGCGAGGGTAGAGGGAGAGGTCAAGGGCAGCAACGTTGGGGGTAGCGGGTGAGGGCGGTGAGGAGGTGTTCAGCATAAAGGAGACCAAGGGACTTGTAGTGGCGAGACTTAATGGCCTAGAAGGAACAATAGATGAGGGAGAAGGACTTGTTGTCTCTGGCGGCCACCTGAGGTCTTGCAACCTAAGAAGTTGACCGCCAATGACAAATTTTGATCCCCATTGGCTGCTTTCCCTTCACTGGCCAACTATTTTTTTTTTATTTATTTATTACAAAAGTTCTTTGTAAATGTAACTTTCTCTAAACACTATCTCACTCAAAGATATTTCAAGGGATTTTTAAATTACAATTTACCAAACGCAATTTATATTTTAGAAAATTTCTTTAACTTAAAGTCCTTTGTATTTTTTAAAGGCTTTCCTAAAAAATCCAATCAAACGCATCATAAATCTGTTTTACTTCGCTTCTCCGGACATCCAGAGAGCGACGTTGCACTTCCTCTTGAAGTTGAATTATTCAGCCCAAAAGAAGGAGCACGTCATTTGAAGGCCCATTTTGTCCCCAGCCTGTTTCTAAGCCCCAACTAGAGCCACTTGGGAGCTCCTTCTGTTTTGTCAAAGTGGCCGAAATTTACCTGAGGAAAAGAAATATAATGTGGTCAAAATAGGTTGGGTTGGCAACATGGGTCCTGTGGGGCATGACTCAAATGTCTCGACGTTGCTCATGTCCCACGTGAAGTCCTAACCCATGACCCGACCTGAGCACCTGAGGTCCTTCACTTACTTAATAAGTAGATCCACAGGGTCGTCCATCTTTCATATGCAATGGTTGAGGAGAAAATTGTTGAGGATTGAAATTAGGGACAGGCCGTGTTTGATTGAATAATAGAAATGCTCATGGCTAGTCTAAGAAATGCAAGTTAAGTCGGTATGGTATAGCATTTTCCTAGATAATATTAAATATTATGTAATTTAGTAATATAAATCGGATCGAATTGCGTCACTTAATTTATATTGAGTATAAATGGGTCAAAAATGATTAAAGAGTTAATTCGGGTCAGAACCATTTTCAATTCGACCCTTTTTTTTGACATCCCTACTTTTAGGGAAGTGTTTGACAAAAACAACCTATGATGTCCAGAAAACATCCTCGGAGATGGGCGCACCTTTTGCCCAGAACTTTGGGGGGGGCGGGGCGCAGGGCAGCTGGAGAAGACAGATCGTGTTTCATGGGCGACGCGCTGCTAGTGCACCGGCACCGAGGAGCATCACAGAGGGTACGTTCGAGAATGACCATACGGCGGAGGAGGACGGCGCGTCGAGAGCCGGTCTCGCTTTTCCCCGATCGATTTTTCAAGCCCGACCGACCTCCTGGCGATCACATAGAAAAGTTGCAGAAGCCGTGCATCTGGCGACATGTTTTATTCGGATAACGATCCGATCTTCACGGGAGGAAAGATGCGGCTCTTCGATGCCCTTGCGACCTGAATTTCGGAGCAACTGCGCATGGAGATTGATGATGCCAAGACGCACGAGCAAGGGGCCACCCTAAATGTTCGTGATGCCGCAGTCGCGCGGACTGACTCGCAGGGGATGACTGCAAAAGTAGGGTCCACCGCCACGTGGAAGCCGTGGTACGCCCTTTATCCACTTTCCCTCCTCATCTTGTTACCATTGCAACGAGAATAATAGTTTAAATACCACCTTATCTCCCCAAAAAGAAAAAAAGAATTTCTATTTTCCCTTCTATTTCACATTCTTTGGATCAAGGTCATGAACCTCTAAGAAATAATTCGTGAGATATCCAACAAAACCCTTCTACTTTCATAAATTTTCTAACAGAGTCCTTTCAACAACAAATGCTATTAAATTTAGTTGACATGACTATTGAACTACATTTGAATTTGATGCATACTAGACTTAAGGATGCATATGGGAATGTATATGGAAAATTTTAGCAATTACAAACGATGTCAAAGTATATCATGGATAAATTTCATAAATGTAGATGTTAATACGGATAAGTCTTTTTAATATGGACATCCACACGTCAGAAAAATTTAATCCTCGGACTGTCACTTGGGTGGTTTAGCATTGGAGAGACTTGAATTGGAAAATTCACGGAAAAGGAAAAAATGGACAAATTAAAAATATAAAGATTTAAGTGAAACAAGAAAGAAAAAGCTGAAAAATAGAACTCAAAGAGAGAAAAAAGGAAGAAGAAGAAGGAGAGAAAACTACTCCGGAGGAGAAAGACACGCCCGCGGTCAACTTTTCTCTCTCCTTCCCTTCTCCCTCTTCAGTCAAGAACCCCGCCCGCCCGCCCGCCCGCACTCGATTCTTCACTCTCTCCCGCCGGGAAACGAGAATCAAGATCGGACCTTTCTCTCCTCCGCCGGCGACCCGACGGAGATCGGCCATCGCCGTCGTCTTTTCTCGGAGCCATGTACCTGCCCGACAACAAGCCCCGGCCCAGTCCCCGGATTTGTCGGACCGCGAAATGATGCTCGAGGTCGTCACCAGCGATCCCCCTCCCTCCCTCCACCACCACCACCAGCATCACACCAGCACCAGCACCACCAGCACCAGCAGATGATCCTCGCCGACAGCAGCGGCGGCGAGGACCCCGAGCCGGGAGCCGGAGCCGGAGCCGGGCCGGAGCCCGGGCCACCAAGAAGCGGGCCGAGACGTGGGTCACCGAGGAGACGCGGAGCCTGATCGGGTTCCGCCGGGAGGTGGACGGGCTGTTCAACACGTCCAAGTCGAACAAGCACCTGTGGGAGCAGATCTCCGCCAAGATGAGGGAGAAGGGCTTCGACCGCTCGCCCACCATGTGTACCGACAAGTGGCGCAACCTGCTCAAGGAGTTCAAGAAGGCGCGGCACAACCACCAGCAGGAGCAGCAGCAGCAGCAGCAGCAGAGCGACAAGGGTGGCGCCGGGTCGGGGAAGATGACGTATTACAAGGAGCTGGAGGAGCTGCTCAGAGAGAGGAATAGGAATGGGGGCGTGGGTGGGGGCGGGGGCGGGGGCGGTTGTTTCGGCGGCGGCGGCGGAGGAATCTTGGGGGTCTGCGGCGACGCCGCCCAAAGTCGACCATTTCATCCAGTTCTCCGACAAAGGTGTGAATATAGAAACGCCAAGTGTTTTTCTCTGTCGTGCTCCGTTTATTTCTTTGTTTGGAATTAGAATAGGATTGTATTTGGCTGTGTGAGGAAGGGGCACATGGAAATAGCAGTTTAACTGTTTGCCAAAAGGCCAAACATCGTCGATGCTGCGCATTATGTGTTTCGTAGCCTATTTTGTCAACTTCAGCGTTTGGTTTATTAATGAGAAGTGTTTGAATTGCAAGAGCCTGTGAATTTTATCTTTGGAGCTTCTATTCTTGTTTGTGGTGGTCAGGTGTGATTGCAAGGATGGGAAGTTATGACTGTTTCAGTTGACGTTTCAGGTTTTGATGATTCCGGCATCCAATTTGGACCCGTGGAAGGTACTTCCTGCGAATCCTGAGAATGTGAAGCAGTGTTTTGTTCCTATTCTTTTGTTTTCTTCATAGGCATGCAAATTGAAGTCCCCGGTGATGTGCAAAGTCATAGATATAAATTAGTCAAACATTTATTGAAACTTTTTGAGAGTGGAATATGAGGTCAAGTACTGATGAAAGGATTTCATCGGACAATAGGTGGGCTCGACTGGACTTGCCCTGAGTATGCCATTGTTCAGAACAGACTACTGTATAGGTTAGAGGAATGCATAGAATGTCCATGGAAGCCTGTGTTTCTCAATTTGAAGCTGGTTTAGACGGTGTCTGCAAGATATGTGTCCTCTCGGTAATTGTCTTATCGGACACAAAATTGATTCTCTGGCCTGTTACTGAATTGGGTCAGGAAAAGTATCTCTCCCATTCTTGTTCCTTACATTTCGCTATCACTCAGCCATGAAGGGGAAAATTTTTTATGATGCTATGAAGAACCTGGATCATTATCGTTTTATGTTGGTTGTATGGTAGGCCATATTTGTGAAGCTTGCAGTGCATTACTTCTCGCACTTCATCTAAATTTCTCCGACGACTTTATTGCTTACAGCGAGTGGACAGACAACTATTAACATGGATAGGCAGTTAGATCAAGATGGCGATCCTCTTGCTATAACTACTGCTGATGCAGTGGAAGCCAGTGCAGTTCCTCCTTGGAACTGGAGAGATGCCCCTGGAAATGGTAGGCGTCTAATATTCTTACAGGAAGTTCTCATTTACTACATGCCATTGGTTTCCTGGAAAGTGCGGTTATTGAGTATTGTAGTTGGTCTAATTTCTATTAATAAGGCATTCATAGGTGAAAAATACTTTGATCGAACATGTAGCTGCGATTCTGCGTGCAGCTTTCTACAATGTGTTTATATTATAAAGTAGTGCTTTGACACAATCATTTGTCAGAGTCATGCACATCATTTGATTAATCATTTACTTGTGTTATGGTCTATAATTCTGAATGTCACGAGTTACGTTAATTATATGGGGTAGAAACTCAAGTGTCCTAATTTGCTTTGTTCCAGAGCTGGTTTGATGCAGTTTAAACCTAAACACTCCAATTTCCCACTAACGTTGGGAAACAATTTGTCTGAAAAGGAGTTATCATGTTGTCATGAGTAAAGATGTTCTTCTTTTGCACATCTCTTGAGAATTCCAATCTGAGTTTAAGATTGTGACAGCTTGCATTAGGCATCAAAGTGCAAATTAAGATACTAGATGTTTGTAGCACTTTGTTCAATAGGATGTAGTTGTAGCCTGCAGATGACAGCCAGGAATGTTTCTCAAAGGAAATTGGATATTTTTTCACCAGGGCTCTTTTTTCCTGAAACCTTAGCTAAAAGTACCTGTTCACTGGTACTGCATGTATTCTTTCAGTTCTGATGACCTTTTTCATGTTTAAAATTGAAGAAACACCATATGTACTTGTTCTATGGTTGTTTTGGTATTTATTAAATATTATTGGCCAAAGTTAGCTTCTTGTAATTCATTCTGTACTATAAACAATTGACAGTACAGCTAGTTGGTTTGTTGTATTTCGTGTCTTGGCAATGTTAAAGGGAAAATGGCCTGACTTGGTGATTGAAAAGTAAGCCATAATTGTATGTGTTGATTTGTCTTCTGTGTTTGATCATTTAGCACTTTTATGTCAGTTATGGCAGGAGGGGACCAGTCATCATATAGTGGGAGGGTTATTACGGTCAAGTTGGGCGACTATGTCAGAAGGGTGGGAATAGATGGAAGTGGAGAGGCAATCAAAGAGGCAATCAAGTCAGCATTCAGATTAAGAACTAAGCGGGCATTTTGGCTGGAGGATGAGAACCAGGTTATTCGGAGCCTCGATAGAGATATGCCTATAGGAAATTACACCCTCCACCTTGATGAAGGTATTTTATAGCTTCAACACCTCAGATCACTGGCATTTGATTCTTAGCCAATTATTTGAGACTTGATGGTGATTTGCACAATATGATGAAGAAGTTATGAATTTGGCAGGGATCACCATAAAAGTCTGCATGTTCGATGGATCTGATCGGATAGAAGAAAAAACACTATACAGTGAAGAGGATTTCCGCGATTTTCTCACACGTGGTGGTTGGATATGTGTAAGAGAAGTAAATGGCTACAGGAGCATTAGCAGTATCGAAGATCTGCACTCTGGTGTGATGTATGAGGGAGTCAGAATTCTGGGGGATTAGTAATTTGTAAATTTCCTTACTTGTAGATCTTCATGCTGCTGCTGCTGCTGCTGCAATTTTTGTGCAATGGCAATACACCAATTTCATCACTAATTTTGTAGGAGCCAAGTAATGCAAGAGATTATGTATCTAGTATCTACGAGGTCATTGTATGCTCTCCAGAATGTTAAATAGTGTATAGTTGAAGTAGACTTTGTCACAATAGTGGATAGAAAATCTGTTACCCTCAGCAATATTATTGAGTGTGCTTCCGACTTTTCATGTTTTTCTGATTGTCTTCGCCCTGCTTCTTTCGGGGGAGAAAAGTCTATGCAAATTAAAAGAACTCCACAACGAAACCTTCTATCCTTCAGTTTTACGTGATTGTCACTGTCTGTGTTAGTGTTAGCAGAAAATATGTATGAGGGTCTCCTGCGGCCGCTGTTTCTGTCTCTCATTTATCTCATATTGTTGGGTATATAACCATTTCAGCTATTACTGTTTTTGGTTCAAAATCTGCAATAGCACTCCTGGGTGGCAATGATGTACTGCTAGACAATGGTTGATCAGTTATGATATACAGGAAAATATGTCTTCATGTCTGCATCACTCTGATTAGGTCACTCTCAGCATTAGCATTCGAGAAAACAATGCTGAAAGGTGATGAAGAACGATGGGGTGGTGATCTTCCAAATGCTTAGCATTGCTGGTGTAAGGAATGCAATGATGACAATGCAAATGACTTCTTTAGTTATGTCATCCTTCTTTTGGAGTTGGCGTTGTTAATGCCATCCCATCATTATGTCGGTGCACCTTGTCTTTTCTGCACAGAATGCTCATTAGTTTTGTGACTCCGTTTCCCTTTTCTTGTTAGCTTTGTGTGCAGGGCCTCACATTGTTGGATCCGACGCCTAATTAATGCGTTTTACACTCTTGCGCATGGCAGTAGTTTTTGTCTTCATATTGGGAAGTGGAGATGCCATTCTTCGGCCATTATACTGTTCTGTTTTCATTGGGGCGTGTGTAGCAATCTAAAGGAGAATTCCCTTTTGCTGACAAGGGCATCGAAAAGACAGTTCCTTGGGGCAAAGTACCTTTGATTGACCTTTTGATAATTATGGAACTATTAAAATTCTTTATGCGTAAAAAATGAGGGGGAAAACACGCCTGTGTGCTCAGGGAAAAATAGGAATTATCATCAGGTAAGATTATAAAGGTAAGAAAACAAGTACATGACATCGTATTTGCCTAACGGGGCATTCCACATAGGTCGCCATGTTAAATTACATTCGTTCGGATGGTTCCAAAACATTGATCGAAGTATGCCCTGAACCACCCATCTCCCTTCCTACATGCAATATAGGACTGTAAATGACTAGATGGAGTGGATGGTGAGCATGATTAAAGTTGCAAAAAAGGAAAGAAGAAGAAGGTTATTTTACCCCTAAATTATGCCAACCATATCACCTATACCCAATCTTTTTATTGGTACCAGTACAAGTATGTGGTATTGGATATGAAAAAAAAGTTTAAGATATTGAGGTCACAATAAACAAAGTTTAAAGTTTTTTATGATAATCAAAGTATGTTTTTGTTACGTCAGCACAAGTTTCGGGTTTTGATATCATACACAAAAAATTAGGTTACCACACATAATTTAGAGATTTAAGCAGTATTACTTTGAAGCAAAAGGACAAATAAAATCTGGCCACAAGGGATCAATAGGATTGTGGGGGCACATATATTATAATGGGGAAAAGGACAATTAAAAAGCATTGAAAAGCTCAATGGGAATATATGATTTGTTATCCTTTTGGCAAGGGCAAATCCGGAATTTCTTCTGCTTGTTGTCTAACCTTCCTAGTTCCATCATCAAGAGCATCGCACCCAATCAAACTGCCTAATCTAATTTCAGATCTTTTATATGATTAAATGGTGCATGTCACGATTAATCCAACTTAGATACACCTCATATGTGATTTAATTAAAAACATAAACCACCTGTTTTGACACCTAACTTCATTGAGATCAAAGGGCAAAACAACAAATGTTAATACACAACCATTTGGTACAAACATAGCTATCGATTGATTTATCATAACGTTTCACTCTTCGTTTGTTTCACATTAATATTGAATCGTTTTTTCTAACAAGTAAAGTGAGTATAAGGTGCCAGGTGATCTAAAAAATTTGGATAAAAAAGAGGATGGGTTTTGCTCTTGAAAGGTCAATCCCGCATCTGACAAGTACACAGTGCGGAAATAGCCATTCTTGCAGCACTTTTTCCTTGGAAATCCAGCTTAGCCATGCTAAAAGGAACAAATACCTCCCCCCACTCTCTACCCTTTTTATGATGTGTTTTGGTACATTTCGAAAATTCCATGGTGGCTTTTTCCTTATTCTATTGAGATGAACTAGCTTAATGGGAGTTCTCCTAGGCTTGAATTCTATACGTCTTAAACGGTAGATTTGTTTATAGCTCCTCGTGAGGCATGTGATTCCATTGACTGATGAACAAAAGGGAGATGCAATCAGGCGCTTGTGGCTAACTCAATTCAAGTGCCCCCAAATCGCATTCGCCATCTATTTTGTCGTTCAACTCTTCGACGTGCAATAGTATGCTCCAAAGCAAACAAGCTTCTCAAAGTTCTCTTCTGATCAATTGTCCACCTAGGATCTCGTCTCGGCAAGGGGTTGACAAGTCTAGTGTTCCGAGATCTTGTCTTGGCTATGGGTCTTACGTGCTAATTAAAATGAGAACCTAAATGTTCTCATGGACAAAAAAGCTAATGGTCATATCATTGAATCACAACTGAGTGCCAAGCAACCACAATAACCGCCTTTTGTTATTTGTTTTACATCAATACAAGTTTGTGGTGTTAATGATAAAAAAATGTTTAAAGTAAAAGGGTCATAGTGAATAAACTTTAGGATTTTTTTTTTTTTTTATGGTAAGCAAAGTGTATTTTTGTTACGCCTATATAAATTTCAGATCTTGATAACACAAAAAAGAAAAAAAAAAGATTATTTCCTGAAAGCAAAAGGACAAACAAAATTGGGGCACAAGGGATCAATTGGATTGTGGGGGCACATATATTAGAATGGGGAAAAGGACAAAGCTAAAAGGCATTGAGAAACTCAATGGGAGACATGTTTTGTTATCCTTTTGACGTGGGCATATCCAGAATTTCTTCTGCTTGTTGTCTAACCTCCTTATCTATGAAGCCCAATCCCAGTTCCCTCATCAAGAGAATCACCCAATCAAACTACCTAATCTAATTTCACATCTTATGTATAATTAATTAAATGGCGCATGCCATGATTAATCCAACTTGATAATCCTCGTACACGTTTCAATTAAAGATATAAACCACCTCTTTTGATACCTCACTTCATCGAGATCAAAAGACGAAATGGAAAATTTTAATACACAACGGATGGGTGCGAGTATAACTATTGATTGATTTATCAAAACTTTTCACTCTTCGTTTGTTTCTCTATTAACATCAAACTTTTTTTCTAATGAGTATGAGGTGCTGGCTCAATTTAGAAAATCTAGATAAAAATAGGGTGGATTTTGCTCTTGAAAGGTCAACCCTGCATCTGACAAGTACATGATGTGGAAATAGCCATTCTTGTGGCACTTCTTTTTGGAAATCCATCTTAGCCAAGCTAAAAGAAAAAGAGACCCCCGCTCTCTACCCATTTATGACGTGTTTTTGTAGATTTCGAAAAATTTTATTGTGACTTTTTCCTTGTTCTATGGAGATAACTAGATTATTGAAAATCTTCCTAGGTTTGAATTCTATCCATCTTAAATGATAGATTTATTTACAGCTCCTCATGAGGCATGTGATTCCATTGACTAATGAGATAAAGGGAGACACAGTAGGCAGGTGATTCCATTGACTAATGAGAAAAAGGGAGACACAATTGAGCACCGTGTGGCTAACTCAATTCAAGTGCCCCCAACTTGCATTCGCCATCTATTTTCATTGTTCAACTTCGACACACAATAGCACACTCCAAAGCAAACAAGCTTCTCAAAGTTCTCTTCCGATGAACTGTCCACCTAGGATCTCGTCTCGATTCACGAGTAAGTATTTCATGTAATCTATGGCTTTTACATGTCAACTAAAATGAGAACCTAAATGTTTATCATGGACAAACAAGCTAATGGTTATATGATGGAATCACGAATGAATCCAATAAAACCACAATAACCACAATAGCAAAAGAAAGATTGATATTCGCTAGATTAAAAAAATCATTTTAATGGTAAATATTTTAATAATTTATATGGAAATAAATTTCTAGTGAAACCATCCAAAGAAACCGTATACAGAATCAAACAAAAAAAAATCTCTAAATTCGATTTTCTTAAGAAGGTGGCTATGTTATAGAGAAAAAAAATTCGATTTTCAAGATTCGAAGTACCTAAGATAGGATTATTATTTTCCAAATTATTAGAGGGCATATATATATATATATATATATTATACATATGCATTTAATCAGTTTCAATCTGCAACGGGCCGCAACCGTTTTTCCCTTTGGTCCCCCGCACCGCGCACGTGATCACGGCAACTTTTCCTTTTCTTTTTAACCGTTTCCATCACGACCATCTCGTGCCGCCACGTCACCCCCACGCGGACCGTCTGACCAGGCATTTTCTCCAGGCCCCCTCGTAGATCGTGAGGGACGCGGCCCCACTATCACTTCGCCTCGACAAATCCGCCCGCCCGCCCTCTCGTCCCCGCTCCCTCCCTCTCTTCTCCATATAAACCGCGCCTCCCCCTTCGCTCGCTCGAACTCTCGCTCTCGCGTTCGCATCGTCTCGGATTCTCTCGTCTCGCGCTCACTTCGATCCGCAAATGGGGAAGGTCAAGATCGGGATCAACGGTGCGTCGCCTCCGCCGCGGGCCGGCGGTGTTTTATCCTCCTCCTTCTCTCACCGCTGTGTTTTTGGTTTTGGTCTCCGCCGGCGGCGGTTGCTGATCGTTCGGTGTTTTTTTTCGGTTTTGGCGAAGGTTTCGGCAGGATCGGCCGCTTGGTGGCCAGGGTGGCGCTCCAGAGGGACGACGTCGAGCTCGTCGCCGTCAACGACCCCTTCATCACCACCGACTACATGGTACTCTTCCGCTTCTCTCGCGCGCGCGCGTCGCGGTGCTGCTGCATTCGCGACGGTCGCTGTCGAACGTAGTTTTGAGATCGGTTCGTTTTTGGACGGTGTCTGACGTGAGTCTGGAGTGGACTGTAGAAGTTGTGTTCCTTTGGTTCGGTTTAGTGAGATCTCTACGTCCGGTTGTTTAGCTCTAAAATTTTTCGTGTTATCTCCGATGAAGATCTGAATCCGTCCGAGTCGGGCTTCTGCTAGATTTTGGTGCTGTCGTGTTAAGTTCGGTCGGAAACTATCTGAAGACTCTCTACTAAAACGTGATAAGATCTTGTCCAGAGTATTTTTTATCTTTTAGTTACGCTTAAGACGGAACTAGTAGAGAATTTGGAACTTATTATTTCATAAGGGAGGGAGATTATGACGAAGATCGCCGGCTTGGGAGTAAACGACCATCCGGTGAAACTTTTAGTGTCAGAACTTTGGAAGACGAGATCTACCTTCCATGCTGCTTGTGTGTGACATGCTTGTAGCATGTAACTATGCTTTGGAAATCAGCATCTGCTTACCGGTGGTCTTGTTGTATGGAATATGTCCAGACCTATATGTTCAAGTACGACAGTGTTCATGGTCAATGGAAGCACCACGAGCTCAAGGTCCAGGACTCCAACACCCTTCTCTTCGGCGAGAAGCCAGTCGCTGTCTTCGGTTTTAGGTATGTTCGCACCCTTAGTTTTGTTTTTAGCTTTTGGTCGTGATCATTGTTCCTTATTGGATTCTTAAGCGAGTGGGATATCTAATAGTTGATATCATTTCATCAGAAACCCTGAGGAGATCCCATGGGGTGAGACTGGGGCCGAATTCATTGTTGAATCCACTGGAGTTTTCACCGATAAGGACAAAGCTGCTGCCCACTTGAAGGTTTGTTGTCCGCTCCTCTTTCAGTATAAAGCATACACCTGTTGGTGAAGTTAATAGTACATCGTCGTTCAGTTTAATGGTATGATTAGTAAGGTGCTTTTCGGATGATCTTCCTCAAATTGTAACTGGTTTTTTGCTTGAATTCATTTTTAAATATGTTGCTTTTAGTTGCATCTTAACTTTTGAAGAAAGAATATTGGCCATCACTTTTTTCTCTTCCCCATATTTATTCAAGTTGAATTTGCAAAATAGCTTAAAGGAAGATTTTAGAATCTTTAGTTTTTTTCTCTAAGCCATTCTCTCTCTCTCTCTTTTTTTAACCTGAGTAATCTTTCGCTGAACTTGTCAACACACTAGTTTATTGGGAGAATGACATGTTTTCAACCTTTTGTAAGTTCTACTTTGTAAACCTTGTCGAAAATAGATTTTAAACGGTGCTTGTTTTTGATGTGGACACAACTTCTTTACCTCTTGTCATGATAAACTCTGCACATTCTCAAGTTGCTACATGATATGACTGATAGGGTGGTGCCAAGAAGGTTGTCATTTCTGCCCCTAGCAAGGATGCTCCCATGTTTGTTGTGGGTGTCAATGAGAAGGAATACACACCTGACCTCGACATTGTCTCCAATGCTAGCTGCACTACCAACTGCCTTGCTCCATTGGCCAAGGTATTTTGGTGTCTAATTTGGTCAAGGGGATTGGACGAATCATTTTAGTTGGTTTTCTTTTGACACACTGTCATCTTTGCCCTTTACCTGTCAGGTCATCAATGACAGATTTGGTATCGTTGAGGGTCTTATGACCACTGTCCATTCCATCACTGGTGAGTACTATTAGATTGCATTCATAAGTTGCTGAGCTATCAATTTTGGTTGAACTGTGGAACGTTGATTGATATACCTCTCATGTGATGCAGCCACGCAGAAGACTGTTGATGGACCGTCAATGAAGGACTGGAGAGGTGGCAGAGCTGCTTCTTTTAACATTATCCCAAGTAGCACTGGAGCTGCCAAGGTACTAATAATCTTTGAATGATGAATACTTGTGCCCATCTCTTGGTTGCTCTGCTTAAGTGTGCAATCCTGTTTAGTGGGGGTCAATTTATATTTTTGTAAGGTTACTTGTTTGCATCCATATACTGACTTTTGGTTTTCAGGCTGTTGGGAAAGTGCTTCCGGCACTGAATGGGAAGTTGACTGGAATGGCTTTCCGTGTGCCTACTGTTGATGTCTCAGTGGTTGACCTTACTGTGAGACTGAGAAGGCTGCTTCTTATGACGAGATCAAGGAGGCAATCAAGTGAGATCAACAATGTTCCATGATCCTTTTTCCATCTCTCTTTCTCTGTCTCTTTAAAGACTTGCATAACAATCTAATTTTCATCTTATTATCTGTTTCTATCTCTCTCTAGGGAGGAATCTGAGGGCAACTTGAAGGGAATTCTTGGTTACACTGATGAAGATGTTGTATCGACTGACTTTGTAGGCGACAACAGGTGAGGAGACTTAAATCGTGTCCATTCATGTCACGTTCTTTATTTGTCCTCTCTAATTCACTCATTTTCGAATTCCTGATGATTTATACCTTGTAGTGGAGTCTGATTGATGCCTAATTTTTCTATGTTGTTGTCGTGCATAGCTTGGTTTTTAAATGTATGCATTTTGTATAGGTCAAGTATCTTCGATGCCAAGGCTGGAATTGCTCTGAGCTCTAACTTTGTGAAGCTTGTCTCTTGGTATGACAATGAATGGGGTTACAGGTAAAAATCCTTCCTGTCCTTTTGTTTTGTAGTTTACATGAAAACAAATTGGTTGAACACGAAGCCTACACCCTCATTTCACCCTTGTTCTATTCAGAAAGTTCAAAATTGTTCTTTCGGAAGTGCTCTTAATAATTGCTGAAATCATCTATGCCACCTTTTTATTTGAAAAAGAAGGTTATTTTAATAGCTTGTTTAAATTCGACTGCAATCTAAGTAAGCAACTTTTCCAAAGTTTTTCTTTCTAATCTGCATTAATCTTCTTTAGTTTGTTGGATTGTTGAGCTCCCAAGATAGTATGAAGATGTATACTTTTTTATTTTTATTTTTTTGGCTTTACATTGCGTTCTCTAATCTCTTTGTATATTATGCCGGCTTTCATGCTGCTGTTTCTTTCCCTATTTTTTTCTTTGCAGTTCCCGTGTTATTGACTTGATCTGCCACATGGCCTCCACTCTGTGAGCATTTCTGGATTGACTCGGATCTCGTTAGAGGATTTTCTTCTTCCGGCCCTATTTCATTTTTTGATGGAGCTCATGCATTTTTAAGGTTTAGAGAGAGATTTTTGGAATAATTTGAGTTCTTTCTACTAATTATGGCACCAATGTCACCAGTCTTATGAGAAACTTATGTTCCCGTCCTTTATTCTCCAAGCAATATGAATGGAGTTATTGTGCCGGTTGTCAGTTTGGCGACGACACCTTTTGTTACTTCTCTTTTCATCGGCAACTAATGCTTGCAGGACGTCCACTGGCTGTTTAACCCATCTGTTCATCCTCCAGTTTTTCGCTGCATGGTCAATGGGTCGTTTTTGTTTTAAGATTTTGACGAGAAGATGTAGGGAAAATTTTGAATTTTAGGGGATTTTTCCACTTTGTACTGTTCTTTCGGACAGAGCAACATACAAATACAATCATCATTTGAGTTATGACACGTACAGTTGCGCGGCGTCATCACAATTTTCACCAAGCTTAGCAGAAAAATCAGTAAAAATCTACATTAAATCGCGAAAAAATGACCAGAAAAAAAGGCCAAGTACAGTTTAATTTACACCGCGAGTCCACTTTTGATGTCAGCCATGCGGGGAATGGGTGGGACCCGCATCTCTGAACTGTCGGCATCGAGTGGGCTCGGGTACGCCCGATCCAAGTAAGGATTCTTCGAGCCGGCCCAACAAACGGTGCACACCGATTTGAAATGTGTTGGCACAGAGGCTTCATTGATTCAACAGTGTCGTATAATTAAATGAATCCAGTCCTTAATAAAAGGAGTGGCATGCTCAGAACTCAAAGTGATAAAAGAAGAAAAGATCTAACTTGAGGGTTCAAATTTGACAGAAAGACGCACACATTCGAGATTTAACTGTTTAGGATATGTTTGGTTTAACTGTTTCAAAGGACTATGTAAACCTAACGTTCCTTAGGAAAAAGTTAAGGCATGTGTTGAATTTTTTTTTTTTTTGGACCACTGTAAAAAGATTCCAACATTAACAAAGTGAAAAGCACATAGAGGGACCTGCCTTGGTTTTAGTTAAGTAGCCTCTATGGAGGAGTTGGGAAAAAGGACACTAGAAGTGCTATAATTTGTGTACGGTGCTTAATGTAGTATCAAAATTTTCATTGGACCACTTAAGTGCCGGTAAAAAACAAAAAAAAAGATCATTTAAGTGCTAGCTCCGATCGTGAGTTGGAAATTTGACATGATAATATGTTATTGTAAATCCGCCCACGTGACTCACTAAAGAAAAAACCACAAGAAAACGACATCATTTTATCTCTATTGGTTAAAAAAAAAAAAGCTGAACAATTGCTAAATCCAAAAAATCGCTAGACCCAAATCAAAATGAAAAAGAATTGAAGACAATGCAGACAAGCAATAATCAAATGCCAATCCATAGGAAAATAAAACAATCTCTTAATCAATTTCAGTTCATTTTTCCCTCATTGCTCTTCACGATGGAAAAACCACTTTTTATCGGAGATTCTCATTCCATTAGCACAATCCAAGATGAATGAATGAAAACACGGTCAAACTGATTCACAAGTAAAAACAAAACAACAAAAGGTGAAACAAACATCAACAACACTTCCGATGAATCTTGGGGCATTTTCTTATCTTCTTCAAAAAAGACCCTAAACCCTAATTGCTCAAATTGAGAAAAAAATTACCTTCTAAAATTTGCAATGGAGGGCAGGAGTAGGAGAATCTGCACATACTCTTGTAAGGCGAAACAAATAGGCTATGTCATTGATATTTCCAAAAAGATTAAAAAAAAAGAGGATGAATTCCCCTCGGTTTGTTTCATGAAGTTAGCCTCCAACTATTCTCTGCAACACATCATTGAGGAGGCTGCTGAGCAATTTGCGGTCATCTTCCTAAATCTGGAACGCGATCTCCTCATCTATGTCATCATTAGTGCACCATCAAGAGTAGTAGAGAGAAGCACTAGCAAAAAAGAAGGCGTATTTACATCACCCAAAGAGGGAAAGAAAAAGGAAGGAGAGAGAGATGAAAGGTTGTCATTTTAGTCCCATTTGCCATGTCTTCTCCTTCATTTTCCACTTAGACTTGAATATGTTTTAAAATAGTCACTTAGACTCAAAAATTTATTTAAAAGGCCATGCAAGAAAATTGTTAGAATTTATCGTCACAGACACTTAATGATAATTTTTTCTCCGATTTGACATTAAGTGATTTGGCGATAAGTTTTGGTATCAAAGTAAGTGTGGGACGAAAAATTATGCCACTTATAATATCATTTTCTCGAAGGAGATACATAAGATATATCAAATCAAATAAACCTAGCCCTTTCATGCTAATAGCCTTCGATATATTTGAATTTTCCTTGATTTCTGCTAAAGATGATGGTGGATGTAATTTATACTTTAGCAACTTTATCTTTAATTACATCCGCCATAACTTTAATTCCAGCACATAAGATAGCGGATAATGGTGTCTCACCTAACAAAAACAAGGTCACTCATGTAATAACTTGCCGATTAAACCTGATTAGTAAGATGATAAAATTCTTAGTGTGAGATCATGTCTTAGAGCGTGATGATAAAGATAAAAGAAACTTTTTTCTCCTTGGTTTAGCCCAAAATCAGATGAAATTGTGTAGGGCACGCTAGCCTTTAAGCTCCCTAAGTGCGTGCAAATGTCCCATACGATACGATATTGACTTTTCTGGGTTTGATTTGGTCTCATGAAATCGACATTAGACACATAAGCATATTTACTAAGAAGCATCTACCAATTACAGAGATTCAATGAGTTTGACCAAACTAATAATAGGAAAACCCTCTCGAGCCTCTCCATCCTCTCGCTTTTAACCAGCCATCATCCTTAGCTTTACCTTGGAGAAAACTTGAAGTTGAAACAACAATGACTAGATCTCCAAGAATCCATGGACTGAGAAGAGACCCAAGAAACTATATGAGAAGAAAATTATTCATTCATCCCGTGTGAGTCAAACGAGACTTTGGGGGAACAAACTAGCTAGTCAACTGCACTCACAGTCAAGGGAATCATCATCCCTCTTGCTCATCTCATCCATAGGTGGAAGCTGAGGTCGATGACGAGCATCTTACAACCCAATGCCTGCAACGACGGGACACCATCACCGCTGCTATCTCCAAGGCATTGAGCATCCGCGCCACCTTCCGTTTCGCTTCTTGGGTCGCGGCCGCAGCTACAGCTCTCTCATCGGCTTCTAAATCTGCCTTCATGATCATCTCCACTTTAGCTCTTCTTGATGGTGACCTTGCTGTGGCTGGACATGTGACCACCCAAGGCTTGGTGGGTCGAGAATGATTTATTGCATATATTACACTTGAATTGGAAATCTTCCGGCTATGGCTGATGCAACAAGCAATGCCCTCCGCTCCTGCAATCTCTTCCTCCTCCTTCTTCTTCTCCTTTTATTTATTTATTTATTTATTATTTTATGTTTCCCTTTTCAACAAGAATATTGAGCTCAAGTTGATATTGTGTCAATTTGTATTCTCCATCTTCACAATTCGACTCAGCTTCATACTGCATCCTTTGTTATCAATGATCATCATCATCACCATCACAACCTTGAAACTCGTCCATCCTCGCCTTGGCTTTGCCCTCTCTCACATTTGTTGTATAGGTCAGATCAGCTTGTGCAAATAAGGAATATGTATTTTGAACTAATATTAATAGTTATTAGTTATATATAATAAATAATATTTATCTAAATTAATTAATATTTTTTATATAGTTTATAGAATTCTAAATAATTAGAATTATATTCTATTTTTAAATTAATGAAATGATTTCTTATAAAAAGAAAAGATTCGTTATAGCTAATATAAATGATTAATGTGTATATCGTGCAGCGACATAGGCTCTTTTGGATCGCTTGACTTAAGTCAAGCTTTACTCATATCGATTGCTCATCCAGATTGTAGAAGGAAAAAGTTTCTAGAGAGAAAAACTTTGGAAGAGATAAATGAGCTTAGACTACTGAATGGTTAGATGGATGCAAATAAGGAAGATGACACCCATTCTTATACTCGAGATCCTTAGATTACAACCATTGATCATACTTCAATTCGATGGACGGGATCGCATCTCCTAACCTACCAACTACCGATATTTATGCTAGGACGGTTCTAGATCTTGGCGCAATTACCGTATTGCCCGCCCTTGGAATGTTCCGGAAGCTCTTCCAAGAAACCCTGGCGATCTCGGAAGGTCTTCCTCGAAAATGTATGGTCCTTTAGTCATGGGAACCTCGTGACCGTGACACTTGTTAACATATGTCTTCTCATTTTTACCTACCTCATAATATATAAAAGAAAGATTTTCTAAAATCTAAAAAATTGCGAGCCATTTATATAAATCTTACGTACCAAAAGTTTGTACAGATTGAAAAGTGTTTCTCACTTTTAGGGATTGTGTCTTTTCATGTTTATCCCTGGTGATCCCAAACGGAGCAACATACAATAACCAAATTTAGCAGACAAATTAGTTAAAGAATACATTAAAGCGCTAAAATAATAAAACCAACAACTGCGTGGGGCACACTTCTCACGAACCCCGCTCGCCTCAATTCGAAGTTCACGCGCTCGGCGCGTGTCGTAGGGCGGTCCTTCCGGGACCAGCGGCTTATACGGAGTCTGCTTGATTAAACCATAAGAAAGGATCTTTTGCTCTATTTTGCCGGGTTTAGTAGTTTCAAACCCAAATAACCAATCAATGCTCGGTTTAATTAAGAAAGGATCTTTTGCTCTCTTTTGCTGGGTTTGAAACTACTAAACTAATGCTCACTTTAACGCACTAGACGGCGTGGTTGAGAGACGACGGTGATCGAGAAAGTGAACTCCTCCCCCTCCCCTCCGAAGGGACGATGTTGCGCCGACAACCCCTTGATCACCACCCACTCCAGGCTACTTTTGCTTTGCTTTGTGCGTGCGTATGTGTGTGTTTGTGTGCTGTGTCGTGATGATTGCTATGAACTCGTTGAATTGACGAGCTCGTAGTCGAAGTAGTTTTGAGATCGGTCGGTTTTGAACGATTTCTCGTACTGTTCGTGAATGAATGCTGAACTGAGGCTGGAGTGGCCTGTAAAAGAGTTGGGATTCTTTCGTCCGGTTTAGTGAGATTACGTTTGGTTGTTTAGCACTCAGAAATCATTCTTTGTGCCGTCATTGTTAAGTTTGGTCGGAAACTATGTTATTAGACTCTACTAGAATGTGAGAAGATCCTTTGCTGATTTTGTGTGACATGCTTGTAGCATGTAACTATGCTTTGGAAATAAGCATCTCCTTACCGGTGGTGTTGTATGGAATTTGTCCAGACCTATATGTCCAAGTACGCCAGTGTTCATGGTATCAAGGTCCAGGACTCTAAAACCGTTCTCTTCGACAAGAAGCCAGTCACTGTCTTCGGTTTTAGGTAAGCTCACAACCTCGGTCTTTTTTTTAAAAGCTTTTGGCTGTGATCTTTATTCCTTCGCGGATTCTTGAGCAAGTGAGATATCTGACAATTGATATCATTTCACCAGAAACTCTGCGGAGATCCCATGGGGTGAGAATGGGGCTGAATTCATTGTTGAATCCACTGGAGTTTTCACCGATAAGGACAAAGTTGCTGCCCACTTGAAGGTTTGTTGTCCGCTCCTCTTTTAGTATAGAGCATATGGCCTGTTGGCGAAGTTAATAGTACATCGTAGTTCAGCTTAATGGTATGATTGGTAAGGTGCTTCTCAGATGATCTTCCTCAAATTGTAACTGATGTTTTGCTTGAATTCATTTTAAGTATGTTGCTTTGGTTGCATGTTAACTTTGTAAGAAAGAATACTGGCCATCACTTTTTGTCTCTTTCCCATACTTATTCAAGTGGAATACGCAAAATAGCTTAGAGAGAGATTTTAGAATCTTTCGTTTTTTTCTCTAAGCCATTCTCTTTTTTATAGCCTGAGTAATCTTTGGCTGAACTTGTCAACAAACTAGTTTATTGGGAGAATGACATGTTTCCAACCTTTTCTAAGCTCTACTTCGCAAAGCTTGTCGAAAAGAGATTTTAAACGGTGCTTTTTTTTTAAGTAGACACAACTTCTTTACCCCTTGTCATGATAAACTCTGCACATTCTCAAGTTGCTACATGATATGACTGATAGGGTGGTGCCAAGAAGGTTGTCATTTCTGCCCCTAGCAAGGATGCTCCCATGTTTGTTGTGGGTGTCAATGAGAAGGAATACTCACCCGACCTCGACATTGTCTCCAATGCTAGCTGCACTACCAACTGCCTTGCTCCATTGGCCAAGGTATTTTGGTGTCTAATTTGGTCGAGGGGATTGTACGAATCATTTGAGTTGGTTTTCGTTTGACACTCTGTCATCTTTGACCTTTACCTTTCAGGTCATCAATGACATATTTGGTATCGTTGAGGGTCTTATGACCACCGTCCACTCCATTACTGGTGAGTACTATTAGATTGCATTCATAAGTTGATGAGCCATCAATTTTGGTTGAAATGTGTGGAACGTTAATTGATAAACATCTCATGTGATGCAGCCACACAGAAGACTGTTGATGGACCATCGATGAAGGACTGGAGAGGTGGCAGAGCTGCTTCTTTTAACATTATCCCAAGTAGCACTGGAGCTGCCAAGGTGCTAATGGTCTTTGAATAATGAATACTTGTGCCCATCTCTGGGTTGCTCTGCTCAAGTGTGCAATCCTGTTTTGTGGGGGTCTATGTATATTTTTGTAAGGTTACTTGTTTGCATCCATGTACTGATTTTTGGTTTTCAGCCTGTTGGGAAAGTGCTTCCGGCGCTAAACGGGAAGTTGACTGGAATGGCTTTCCATGTGCCTACTGTTGATGTCTCAGTGGTTGACCTTACTGTGAGACTCGAGAAGGCTGCTTCTTACGACGAGATCGAGGAGGCAATCAAGTGAGATCAACAATGTTCCATGATCCTTTTTCCTCTCTTTCTCAGCCTCTATGAAGACTTGCATTACAAACTAATTTTCATCTTATTATCTGTTTTTATCTCTCTAGGGAGGAATCTTAGGGCAACTTGAAGGGAATTCTTGGTTACACTGATGAGGATGTTGTATTGACCGACTTTGTAGGTGACAACAGGTGAGGAGACCTACATCGTGTCCATTCATGTCACATTATTTTTTTGTCCTCTCTAATTCAGTCATTTTCGAATTCCTGATGATTTATACCTTGTAGTGGAGTCCAATCGATGCCTAATTTTTCTATGTTGTCGTCGTGCATAGCTTGGTTCCTAAATGTATGCATTTTGTATAGGTCAAGTATCTTTGATGCCAAGGCTGGAATTGCTCTGCGCCCTAACTTTGTGAAGCTTATCTCTTGGTATGACAATGAATGGGCTTACAGGTAAAAATCCTTCCTGGTCCTTTTGTATTGTAGTTTGTGTTAAAAGAAATTGGTTGAACACGAAGCCAACACCCTCAGTCCACCCTTGTTCTATTCAGAAAGTATGGAATTGTTCTTTCCAAAGTGCTCTTAGCAATTGCTAAAATCATCTATGCCGCCTTTTATTTGAAAAAGAAGGTTATTTTCATAGCTTGTGGTATATTCAGAATGCAATCTAAGTAAGCAACCTTTCCATAGTTTTTCTTTCTAATCTGCATTAAACTTCTTCAGTTTGTTGGATTGTTGAGCTCATAAGACAGTATGAGGATATATGCTTTTTTTTTTCGCTTTACATGTGCTCTCTAATCTCTTTGAATATTACGCCGCTTGCTGATGTTTCTTTCCTTTTTTTCTCTTGCAGCTCCCGTGTTATTGACTTGATCTGCCACATGGCCTCCACTCTGAGCATTTCTGGACTGACTCGGATCTCGTCGGAGGGTTTTCTTCTTCCGGCTCTCTTTCATTTCCTGATGGAGCTCACGCATTTTTAAGGTTTACAGAGTTTTTTTTTTTTTTTGGGAATAATATGAGTTGTTTCTACTCATTATGCCAGCAATGTCACCAGTCTTTTGAGGAACTTATGTGCCCTTCCTTTACTCTTCAAGCTATATGAATGAAGTTACAGTGCTGATTGCAATTTTGGCGTCAACACCTTTTGTCATTTCTCTTTTGGTCGACAAATTAATGCTTGCATGATGTCGATAGGCTGTTTTAGCCCATCTGTTTATCCTCCATTTTTTCGCCGTGTGATGAATGTGTCACATTTATTCTAGGATTTTTATGAGATGTAGCTAGAATTTTGAATTTTAGGTGATTTTTCCTCTTTGTACTTTTCTTTCTACCCTGGTGGCTTTCAGACACAGCAACATACATATCCAATCATCATATGAGTTATAGCACGTACGGTTGCACGGCGTCACCGTATATTTCAACAAGCGTACAGAAAAAATCAGTTACAAATCTACATTAAAGCGCAAAAAGTAACCAAACCAGAAAGGTCAAGTACATCGGTCCTTAATGGGTTGGCACAAAGACTTCATTGATTCAACAATGGCTATTCTAGTCTAGTGTTGTATAGAAAATGAAGTCAAGTCATTAAGAGAGGAGAGAACTCGGAAGTGATAAAAGAAGAAAAGATACAACTTGAAGGTTCAAATTTGACAGAAAGAAACACGCATTCGCATTTATGGTAAAAGTTGAAAGAGAGGACCTATGCCACGGAGCTTGCTGCCTTCCAACCTTAAGCTAAATGCAGCCTTAGTGCTTAGCGCACCGCCTGTTATCCCAAGTAGCTGCAGCAAAGGATTTATTGGACGGGGGTCTTCATAGGTACAGTATTGCACTGTCGCCTTACAAGTTGGAGCCTTGATTTTTAAGTTTTTGTCTGTCCTATTTTGACTTTCAATTCGCTTTTAAACTTTTATCTGTTTCTTTACAAAGCGCAAAAGTCAAATCTCATATTTGAAACTAAACGTCGTCTATATTCTCAATCTTCTCTAAGAATATGAAAAATCGAATCCTCCACCTCTCCCTTTCCATTTTTTTTTTTTTGAGAGGACATTGAAACAACTCCACTTGTTGAGCCCTTGGATTAAAACAAGAAAATCTCAACCATCAAAATTTATCCGATTTCAACCGGTAATCTATCTCTGAAAAATGCCAAACGCCTGATAAGGCACTACAAAGCAGATGCCTTAGACAATAATAGGATTATTCATTTATTTGCGACTATTTCTCAAGGTCTACAATTATTATAAAAGGCACCGTACCGAGCAAAACGTCATGAAATTGAATAACGAATCATTGATTTAAATTTAATTGAATAACTAAATAAAATAGATAGACTTTGCTCTTCGTCTTAGGTCGATAGATCGTAGACAACACATTTGACTTAGGATGCTTTTGTTTCGAATGATTTAAAAAATACATTTTAAAAAAAAATGATCACTTATTAGGCTTAAGAAATGAACCATTGAAAAATACTTTCATTATCCAATAACATTTATACATAAATTATTATTGACAATTAAAACATATTTCATTAATTAATTATTTCAAGCGATTATTTTATCAGATAATATTTTTCAAATAATTTATTTCCCGCAGAATAAACGTACCCATCATCTTAAAATTTTCATAACTAAATCATGATATCAAAGGATTTACAAAAAAATTACAATATAATCTCATAATTAACAACTTTTTCATCGTAAATCTGATGAAACTGTCGCGATTTGTACTCACGACGTACTTTTTTTGACAAAATTGAATTCTTTTCACAAAGCAGCCACTAAAACATCAGCCAGATAAAAACTGTATAACTGTCACACGACAGACCACACACAGAAAACAGGCTTGGACGATGAGAACTGAAACATGAATAGCATCGACACGAGAGTTTTAAGCACTTGAAAAATCATTAATTCAAAATGTGAGAACACCCCAGGATAGCAACACAGTTAAAGTTCCAAATTTCTGTTGTCACTTCAGATTTCATTCCCCTTATTGTCCAAAAGGGTGCAAAAGAGATAAAAAAAAGCTTAAAACTCCCTGTGAACTCTACCTCCGGAAATATGCAACATGGACTCATGCCATCAATCTATATCACAAGGCCCTGTGAACAAAAGGAAAGTAGGATATCAGTCTTTTAGCTGCAGGTGAAACCATACCTAGGAATTCGACAGTTTTCACAATTCTTGCAAAGCAGGAGAAGCCAGCAGCCATCACATTAAAAGATGAAGCACATGAAGCTTAGTCACAACATGACGTTTCTCCCATGAGCAGCTTGGTATAGACTGGCAGCTAATCTAGCGGATCAGGAAATCCATAAGACTTAGGGTCATCATACATTTTATGTTGGCGCATGCAATGCCGCAATTTCACCCACCCAAAAAATTATAGAAGGCATCAACAAGCTCCGGCATGAAAATTTTACCAACTAGTCTGATATAGCAGATAACAAAGGCAATACTGCATTACAAACAACAACATTCACTCTCAGTTTGTCTATCTTTAAAAACATAAATGTCAATTTCATTGCACTTGTGAAAATCATGTTGGTAAAGAAGAGCCTCTATGGCATTTGCTAAGCAACCTAATAAGGAAAAGTTGCAGTTTTCAGAACACTGACTTCTTTCTGATTGGCATAATCAATATGTTGGAAAGTGGACATTTTCATTGATTAGTAAATACACTACTGAAGTCAATTCCATTGTTGTTTTGAAGATGATATTGGCAAAGAGGGGCCTCTATGGTATTTGCTGAGCAACCTAATAGGGAAAAGTTGGGTTTTCAGAACACCGACTTCTTTCTGATCGGTATAATCAATACGTTCGAAAGCTGACATTTTCTTATCACATATTTCTATAGGATCACTCATTAATATGATGTGTTTAACATTAAACTAGTAAAGCTATAAATTATTCTGGCGAAGAAGGCACAGATTTGTGACCTCTTTAACCCACAAAAGTGCACGTGCAGCAGCCCAAGCTATAAGTAGAAGTAGAAAACTTGTCATCTCAAAATACCATATGTCTCCCAAAAAATAATACAAACTAGTAGCTACAAGAACAACGCAACACCATAAGAATCAAACCTTGGCAACTATACTCACCAAATACGGAAACCGAAATTCAATCAATTTTGAAGAAACAGAGTTTATCAGGATTACCTGTTCAGCGTCCACCAAGCATAGCTGGGTTGAGTGCCAGCAGTGCCTGTTGTCCACCAGGTAAGTAAGCAACATTTGGGTTCCTCGACAATGTACCAGCAATCTCTCTTGATGCCTCAATCCTCCTAAGCTCGATCAGCCCCATGCCAACTGCAGCAGTTGCCTCAGAAATCAGCTTCGCAGCCTCACTTTCTCCTTCTGCCCTGATAATTGCAGCTCTCCTCTCCTGGTCTGCCTTCATCACCACGAATTTTGATCGCTCTGCCTCCTGCTGTGCTACCTGCTTCTGCTCCACAGCCCTCGAGAACTCAGCACCATAGGACAGGTGAGTGATGGCCACATCATCGAGGATGATGTTGAACTCTTTGGCACGCTGAATAAGGCTCTCTCGAACCAGTGCAGAGACGTGAGGTCGGTCAGTAAGAAGCTGATCCGCATTGAATTGGGCGACGACAGCTTTCAAAACCTCATTCCCGATTGAGGGAAGGACCTTCTCATCATACTCAAGACCCAGGTGCCGGAAGATATATGGCAAACGAGAGACCTGCAAAACAAATTACTCTCAGTCGTCATTACCTAGAGCAGTATGACATATTGGATTACAAAGATCTTGCCTTTATTCCAATAAAGTTTGCACTTTTTGCATACTCACCAACAAAGTTATCAAAGAACTTAATAACAAAAATTCTCAAAAGCCGTTCCAACAACGAAATTAGAAATTTTACCCTAAATGTAAGCCAGAGAATTAGAAAAACACGGAACAAAAGAGAGAAATAAAGAAAACACTTCCAAACGTTTGAAGATAAAATGACATTTTGATACACGGCCAGCTGAACCAAGACCGAATCAAGACACAAAATTGCGATTGCATGCATTCATACCTGAGGCCGAGAGAGAACTCGGAGAGTGAGGTTGACCATCTGGAGATCCTTGGTCCCGGAGACGGAAGAGAAGGTGTGCGGCCTCGTCCTGATGTCGAAAATGAAGGGCTTCTGGAGCCAGGGGACGAGGAAGTGGGTCCCCTCGCCGACCGTCTCCTCCATGACCCCGCGGAGCCGGTCGAAGATCACCGCCCGCTGGCCGCCGTCGACCGTGTACAGCGACGCGTTCAGCGCCGTCCCGGCGGCGCCGAGGCCGAACGCCGCCCGCGCCACGTTCGTCAGGAACGAGACCGCCGCCTGGCTGCTCCCCATTCTCCGGCCTCCCTTCCTTCTCGAAGCGCAGATCGACGAGCGGAGATAGAGAGAGAGTCTAGAGAGAAAGAACGGAGTTGCAGGGGTTTTGGGGGAGGGAGTTAGGGTTTATCGGGAGCGAGATCGTATGACTTGGGAAAGAGGTCATGCGCGGTGGAGCGATACGACGAGTCGTTCGGCCGAAGGCCCAGGCCCATTTATCTTGAAGGCCCAAAACCTCAGGCCCAAGTTCGCTTTCTTCTCTTTATATATAAACCCCGCCGTTCGTCCCGGCGGCACAGCTGCCGGAAACAGGCGACGACGACGACGACGCCGCCTCGACGGACGCCGGCTTCGCTGGAAACTCCCGGTACGTACCGGCCGTCCTTCTGTCGATCACCTTTTCCGAATCTGCTTCTGCTTTCTGCTTTCTCCTTCTGCACCTGCGTAAGTTGTGCAGTGTAATTGACTCTGTTTGCCGAGCTGATCTTTGATCAGATCAGCTCCAAGTTCGCTTTTTTTTTTTTCTCCTCCTCTCTTAAAGAAATTTTGAACCCATCTGTTGCATCGCCGTGTCTTACCGGGTGTTCGCGGTATGCGCGACGATGTCATTTTGAACGAGTCGATTCTGCGTGACACGCAACTGTTCGATGAAATTACTGAGCCGAGTGGAGACGCTGCAGTGATGTGGTCATATTTGGTTTTGGAAATTGCATTTTTTTTTACGAGGGGAGAGGATCCTTAGGCGTCTTGAGTTTTTGAGTTTTCCCGTGTTTGCCTACTTGGTTTAGTACGAGCTTTGGGCCGTACACATGAGCACGAATTTGGGGGGAAAGGAAGAAGCTCGGTGAAATGGGTGGAGATGTTAAGGGTCTACTTTGTCTAGAAGGGTGATGCGCTTGTCGCCGTCGTGATAGCTATCTTGGTCTTCCCTACTTGGCTGTTCTAGCATTTGCCACTTAGCTTCTCCAAGAACTGTGGTTGGTTTCTCGATGTGATGAATTTTAGTGGCGTTTCTTGTTCTATGATGTTTATATGATAAATTGAAGTACAGTCAGTTTTTCTGCTTTCTTTGATATGGTGGTGTCATAAGTGAAAACTAGTATGATAGGGCACTTTCTGCTTCCTTTGATATGATGGTTTCTCTTTCCTATGTACTTAGCCGTTTGCTTTAGTGTTGACGTTTAGTGCAGAATACTATGAATGGTCAAATTCATAATTCAAATCTAGCTAGATTTTCAAGACTGGACTATATCAAGTGTTTGATAATGATTAGAGCTAGTTAACATCAGTAAGAAACTTAAAACTTTTATTGCAGAATCGATGTAGCATTAGATGATAGAAAAGAGCATTCTTTCAACTTTTACAGAAAAGAGCAATACTGAACTGAATGTTCTCTTTGATGGGAAAAAATGCTTCTGTTTAAACATGAGGAAAAAATGATCTTGAAAATTCGCCTATTTAGATGGAGATATCAGGATGATGTAAAGAGCTTAGGAATTGACTTAAGATGAGAAGGGACAATATATTATCTTGAAAACGGAAGACTAAGTTACTATTTTTTATGTTTTCGAAATCAACATCATGAGAGATTAATTTAGATTGGTGATTGCCGGCATTGCTGCCACCATCGCATGCCACAACCATGATCACAACCTTCACTCCATTGTCATCTCCTTTGAAACACTACCACCATCATGGTGAGTATTTCTCCAATTAGCCCATCCATGACTACCACTATGCCATTGCCATCTACACGGTGGCCACCACTACTACACCATGGCCATTACCATCACTTCAATTGCAACACCAGCATCACTTCAACATCAATATCATCGCTATCTTCTTATCTTGACGTTTGCCATGGTCATCACCATATCCAACACTAGTCCACACTATACCACTTGCTGCCCTCTCTATGCTTATCAAAAGCAGTCTTTTAATCATGCAGTGAGGATGTTGAGTAGGTCCCTGCTAACTTAGGGATTGAGTGATTTTTGGCATAAATTAAAAAAAAAAAATTGTATATCACTAAATTATTAGGCACTTGATAGCTTTAGTTTGTAGCGCCTAATGTGGTTATCTTATCCAACACATCCTTATAAATGGTGTTGCATAAGTTTGATCGATGGAAAGGAATTGATGCACAATGAAGAATCAGTTTGTTGCTTGGAGATGGATGTGGAGATACCAATTTTGTGTTCTTAAATTGCACTTTGCAATTGATTTAGGATGACTGGATACTTGAGGTTAGGATCTATAAGAAGTTATATTTGCTTTCTATGACTAGAAGTGAGTATATAAGAAATCAAGAAGTTGCCGTATCTCTGCATCTTGATGAAAGTGCATAGGGATCTGAAATCGGAAATCTTATTCATTGTTTCGGGGCATCGCTTCAATTTTAAAGAACAAGGAAGCATTCTCCTTTTCTGTCGTCAACAAATTGCAAATTCTCCCTACATTTGGGAGGTCTGTCAGTTAAGGGCATCTCTCTTGACTATTACCAGATTGCAGTCAGTTTTGAATTGATTTTTTACCATATCATAAATTTTAAAGCAGAACATTGGTGATGCTGGGTGCACATAGGATCAGTTTGTGTGCATGTTATAAGCAAGTATGTGCATGAGTGCACATTGTTTTGCGTTATGTGTTTCGTATGGCATTCAAATTTCACAGCTGTCTTATTGTATTTTGAGTATCAGAGACAGTGATCTTGCAGGGATAAAATATGGCGATGAATCATTTGAGGTCATTGAAAGGCATTGTCAATGTGAAGGAAGCGATTGGTATAGTTGGTCAAAGAACATTTGCTGCCGGGGGTGGTAAAGCAAAGAAGGGTTCTAAAGGTGGTGCAGCTGGTGATGCAGCAAAAGCATCAACACTCAGCAAAGAAGTCAAATCTACGACTGTGGTTGGTGCGAATATCCTCAAGGATGGAGCAGATCCCAAGGTCCTACCGGACTCCGAGTATCCTGACTGGTTGTGGCACCTGATTGATAAAAAGCCACCTTTGAGTGAGCTAAGGAGAAAGAACGTCGAAACTCTTCCCTATGAAGACCTGAAACGCTTTGTTAAACTAGACAACCGAGCAAGGATTAAGGAGAACAATTCTATCAAAGCCAAGAACTAGTGAAAGATCTATTGAGTTGTCATTCTTTTTCATGCTACAGAACATATGAGGCACCTCAACATTCAAGATTTCACCTTGTGGTCAATGGGCATGTGTGGAGAAGAAGATAAATACAAGACGAGATAAAGAATGAGAGTTAGCTTATTTCCTTTTGATCTTGGTGCATTCCTTTCCTTTTACTTCTCTCCTGAGAATGGCGGTCTTCCTAGGTTTGGAATGCCAGAAATCTCATTTTGTGTCTTACTTCAGTATCAGCACTAAACAGTTCATGTGCCTTGTTGAAGAATATACTTCTCCCTAGTGGGGCTATTATCATTTGCTGTTCTTCACGAGACATGTTTATTGCTTTTTGGAGATAATTATGTCAGCCGACAAATCTGAAATATTTATTCCTGGGAGAATGCTTTTAACAATGGTGGATGCCATGGTAGCACCTAAACTGCAGGATTATTTTTTTTGTTTTTCCCCCTCAAGATAGATGATGACATTATTGTGGACTTGTTATGCAACATATACCAAAAGTTGCTGAAAGTATTTCGGCCTTTTTTTCATGCCTTTTGTTGCCACTACTAACCCATTTTGGATGCGAGATAATGCGATATAAAAAATAATATGAGATGAGGCACGTAAACACCTACCCCTTTCTCAAAGATTGGCTGCCATTGATGTTCTCCATTCTCCATTCTGGCATCATTTCATTTTAATTTGACTTGAAGATCTTTGAAAATCATACCCTACACTGGACTCATGAGATAGACGACATCTAGACAAATAGGAAGCATCGTTTAGGTCAGTATATGATTAAAAGTTTCGACTTTCTGCTGAGTAAAAGCTCTGTGGATTTAGACAATGATGCTATCATATGTAGTATCTTTTTCTTGCACAACTTTTCTCTACAGATTTATAAGATATGCCTAAACTTCTAGTTGTACCCACCAATCTGTAAGTTTAAGACCTTCCATACATAAGTCTACTCAGCTGGGCCATACTTTTGATGATGACTATCAACCATTGGAAAGCCATAGGTGGATTCCACTTCCACTTGTCTCCCTCATCCCCCAGATTCAACGAAAATGGTGGAGTTCCTTCAGATCATGATCGTCTTCTTTTTCTGGATATTCAATGATCAGAGTCTTTAAGAATATGCTTGCTTCTACTGTGTCCTACACTTTGATGGGGCCTAACGTTTCCATGAATAAAGAATGGAAAATGGCACCTGAGCGCAAGGGTCAAATTCCCAGCCTCCTTTGATCGGGAAGCCTGTTCCTCTACCGCTGTGACACCATTCAATGGTGCAAGAAGAAAGAAAACGTAATTGGTATATAAGTCAAATACTATACTCAAAGGTCTTTCCACATGTTATTTTATATAAATATATATATATATCATTCAAGACATAAGGTATTAAAACATGCACCACATGTTAGAATTCACTGCATAATAACAAGGATTAAGCCTTCAAGTCATGACAAAAACAAAGTTCGAGCGTGATATTTAGGTATATTTCATAACGGAAAATCACATGTATATAAATAACATATGAAGATTATATTCAAGTGACAGGAGATATGATCAATCATCATCAGCAATTCAAGAACCAAATGTTAAATATCATATTAGCTCAATTGATTAGTTCAGCTTTCATGCTCACCATCCAACCCTCAAGTGCCTCATCAATAGGGATAGTACTGACTGGCCTGTGACCGACTGTTCCTGTGAAGACTTTAATAATAATGGCTTTTCTTTAGGTCATCAATCACCCATGTGAGCATCCGGAACCTGAGTCCTCAGTAGCTTCCATTAAAGGGAGAAAGATGCTGCGAGGGAAAGCCAAAGCAGCAGGTGAAAGTGAAGCGAGGCATTGAAGGATAGCATGAAAGGGAGGTGAAATTTGACTTCTCATCACATGCAATGTCACAGCTAAAGCAAGGATCAGGATAAACGCACCATCCACAGATACTTGCCCTTTTGATGGATCATTGACGAAAAAAGTCGGACCTTTTTGATGGTTCATTGATGAAAAAGTAGACAACTTTTCTGCTCACATGGCCTACTCTGCTTTTTATTTCATGGCTCTATGTTTTATGTGCTGTGAGTCTTAGTGGTTGGAGTGTAGAGAAGAGATGACTTTAAAGAGCATGTCCCTTCAACAGCCCTCCGGACAAGAGGGAACTCTTGGAAGCAGGAATGCTTTGCATTGCCTCAAAAGAAGCCTCAGTCAATGAAGCAGGAGACGCTTTGAAGTCACTTTATTGCACGGTGGAAGCAAAACTTGTTGCTTTGCTTGGAATGGGGAAAGACTTTCATCAGTGACCTCTTTCCCAAATAATTTGCCTCCTAATCCCTCAGCTTTATATGCTTTCTTTGCCAAAGAAGTGAATCATCTGACTTCACTCTCAAGTGGGAAATTGGGGGTTTGAAGATTAGCCCAATCTAGGCATGACCCATTTTGCCAAGGCCAGCTATGAGGTAGAGTTTAATAGAGTCAAGATTGTTAAACTATGCCTCTGACTGAATATTGAAACTTTTAGATAAATTAATAGTTGGTGTTCCATCTGATTATTAGTATTAATTTAAAAAGATGGTGGTGTGTTTGGAGGTTAGGAGTTGGGTGGCTTCTCTTCTGAACAACTGTTCTTGGACATTGTGTTGAGACAAGCATGTGACCATATGCTTAATTAGGCTGTTCTTGTTGGTTTGAACCTTCCGACATGTCTGACTTCACCTTCTTTCTTGATCCTTTACTTATGGATTGGTTCGTGTTTCTTCCTTAGTAAAGATTGATGCTAGAAATATCAATAAACCAGGAATCGTTTTGAAAATTTCATATCTCGGACGTGAGATGTTATATTTGATTCCTTTTCGACATATCATATGGACTGTACATTTTCAATATTATTAGGCAATCTTGGCATGATTCCGTGCCTAATTGCCTACCAAATAGAAGTGAATTTAGTCAGCTACAGGATAACTGATTCAAGATATAGTATGATTTATTGCAAAGGGGAAAGGTTTTGCCTCACAAGAAAGTCTGCCGACCGCACCGACTATTCTGATTACTTTTTCTTTGCCACCGCCGGCAATTCTGATTAGTTGAAGGTGCCTCCAACTGACCAAGAAACAAGAATGGAAAAAGAAGAGTCGCTCAATTCTTGGGACCACATTTGCCATAAGAAACTAATTTTTCTATATACGAGCAATATTAAGATATATATAAAATCAACAGAATTATAAAATATCTCTAATATAAAAAATTATTTTAGAAAGATATAGAGAATCAACGTAATTATCAAATATCTCTAACATAAGAAATTATATTAGAGAAATTCCCAAATATATATCCTAAATATATCTCGGTAAAATTGTCATATAAAGTTTCTCAAGGGTGGAATTTGGATTTCGGTGGCAATGGACGTTATAATAATTCATATTGGAAATGACGAAATAAGATATTTAGTATGTCATGATATATTTCCCTTTAAATCATGATATGACTTATGAGTAAGTAGTTTATTATGGCCACTAAGCTAAAAACTTTTTCATGTTGATTTTAGTATTTACGAAAATGATATTTCTAAAAAACCCCGTGAATTTTTTTCTCTTGACCCGTGAGAAATTCTATCCTAGCTAGTTCCATCTTTGACCAAATAAATCAACAATAATTCCGGGATTTGTAGTCAACGTGAAAATTCCATTTTTCTACTATCAATATCTTAAAGAAATAGCAAAATCTCGTTATTTACATCAATTCATTCCATATTTCGTTTTTTAGAGGGCTCATGTATCGGACGCATTAATACTTTATCACATTTATCTAGAAATCTTGGTTCACACGCTTCGCTATTGCGTGAAAGATGCCTCCTTGAATGAAAAAAAATAAAATGCAGAAGAACCAATCAAACCCTAATGGCCCACAAGTTGAGAATAATGCAAACCCAATAATCTAAGGATCACATTCCTGATCATGACACGCATAACCTCTCAATTCATTAACTCTTCCGAAGCTTCAGGAAAAAAAGAAAAGAAAAAAGAAGAAGCTTAATTGATCATCCAAGAGTTTACAATTACCTCAATAGAGATACATCATCACCATCATCATGCAAATTGGAATAAAGGGAATTTAGCTTTCTCTTCTCTTGGACGGAAGACACGACAAATTGTCCTTGATCTTTCCATCTTGTGGTCAATATGTTCCATCAGGCTTTCATGATCAGGTCTGCCTAAAAGCGAAATATTCCTCTATCTCATTCCTTTTTCCGGAGGTTTAGGCCTTTCCCTCAATCAATCGCTGTTCATGTTTCCTCTGTCACTCCACCAAATTAACGCTAATCATTGCCAAAAATATCCGCACTTCTAATATACAACAATATACCATATAATCATATATTTTTGCAGTAGTTTTGCTCTTGATTATCTCAATATGTCTTAAAGTTGTGAAATTATATCAATACCTGCTTGCATTTAGTTACGACAGTGTGCCTTTTATATAAAGAAAATTCATATCATGCCATATCTATGATGTTACAAAGCAATGGAATATAAAATGATTGTCCAAAATACAAGTTTGCACAATATAACATCACGTTTCTATGATCATCTCAAGGGTATAATTGAAAACTAGAATATTTTTATCATAAAATTCAGTATATCCCATTCACATTGACTTAATTACCTAAAAAACCCCCCAAAGATTAGGTTTAAATGCAAATTCTATCTTGAGAACCCAAAGTTGTATGTCCAATCCAAATCTGTCCTGATTTTCTTTGTCTAATGCGACCCATCAATCTTAAGTGCAATCCTAAATATATCTTGAACTTTTTTTGTCTAAAGGAAAAATCACAAATTTTTATTATAGTCCCAAATCTACCCATTAGCGCCCTTCGTTTAAAAATTACTATTAGTTTGTCTCTAATTTCATATTTTAGAATGGAAAAATTTATCATGCCACTTTATTGATGGTTTGGATTTATTATTGACGTGTTATTTCTAAATCAGGTGAGGATTGGATTATAGTAAATCTGAGAATGGATTGAAAGTTGGGTTTCTTGAAAAAAGAGAAAAGTTCGAAGCAGAATCGGAAGGAAATCTAATATCAGGATTTTCAGGGAATTAATTTTCAAAACATAAATTGCAAAGGAAACTCTTTTATCTCCTCTCCCATCGACACGTCAATTCGTGTCGCACCGCACTGCGAGCGACGGACATCGATTCAGGTAGTCGGTCAGACGCAGACGCAGACGCAGACGCTGCTCAGACCTTTCTCTTTCTTCCATGTCGTGGAAATGCGCAAACTTTATTATCATTTAAGCACAGCGATCTCTGTCGCCTCTCCTCTCTTTTACCTCCCCGCTTTAACTCTCACGCGTCTTTGTTCGTTCCTTGGTCGACGCACGCTTTCCCCCCATCTCCTTTTTCTCACTCCACTTCCCGCTTTATTCCTCGACACCCGCCATTGAAGAAGCCGCTTCATCTGCCAACCGCTCGCTGCCATCGATCAACCCGTCCTGACTCACCACCAGCGCCTCTTTGAGAGTTAGATACTTCGTGGGTATCTATCTTTTTCCGTCGGAACGTTCTTGATCGGCGGTGTTTGGTTGGTCGTGGGGGGATACACGTGAGGAGTGCTTGGAACTGAGTAGAGCGCATCGACCGTTCGTGTTTTCTCGTTTTGCTGAGCCGAGGGGTGGTTTTGTTCTGAGATTCTGGATCGAGCTGCCATTGAAAAACCCTTCCTTGTTGCGATATTTGTCTTCTTGATGGCTCCTACGTATTTTCCTCTTCGCTGGGAGAGCACCAGGGACCAGTGGTGGTACGCGTCCCCCATAGACTGGGCGGCTGCGAATGGGCACTACGACCTGGTCCGCGAGCTCCTGAAGATCGACAACAACCACCTCATCAAGCTCACGTCCCTCCGCCGGATCCGGCGGCTCGAGACCGTGTGGGACGACGACGAGAAGTTCCACGACGTAGCCAAGTGCCGGTCCCAGGTCGCGCGGAGGCTCTTTCAGGAGTGCGAGTCCAAGAGGGGCAAGAAGAATTCCCTCCTCCGGGGCGGCTACGGCGGGTGGCTCATGTACACCGCCGCGTCGGCCGGAGACTTGGGTTTCATCAAAGAACTGCTCGAGAGGGACCCTTTGCTTGTTTTTGGAGAAGGGGAATTCGGGGTCACTGATGTGCTTTATGCTGCTGCTAGGAGCAAGAGCTGTGAAGTGTTCAAGGTCGTTTTCGATTTCGCGGTCTCGCCTAGGCTTTCGACGGGGAAAGGTGGAGAATTGGAGGAGCATATCGGGGAGATTCCTTCACTTTATAGGTGGGAGATGATGAACAGGGCTGCTCATGCTGCAGCCAGGGGAGGGAATTTGAGGATTCTGAAGGAGCTTCTGAGCAATTGCTCTGATGTTTTGGCTTATAGAGATGCTGTAGGATCCACCATCTTACATGCAGCTGCGAGCAAAGGACAGGTTGAGGTGAGTGGGTCAAATTATATTTTGAAATCTCGTGCCCTGGCTTTTGGATGTTTTAGCTTGTAATCCTCCATGAAACGTGATGAAGATGTGAGTTTATGATGTTCAAATATAAGTTTGACGTAGTAGCCTGTGATAAATCTTGCTTGCCTCTGCCTTGCCTCTGCAAATCTTTAAGTTTTGAGATTGGCAATGGACTCATAGATGTCACTTTCAGAAGGACAGACGTTCGGTCAAGGCCCCTGATATTCTAGTTTTTTCTGTAAGCTATTGATATTCTTATCCTTCAGCAGCAAGAATTTTCCCTCATTTCCTTTTCCAACACCGATGTCTTGGCAGATTCGAGAATGGATTTTACCGTATGTTTTACTTTGTTGGAGATCAAAATTTATGAAATGAAACATCCCTTTCAGATGTCGATAGCTTTGATTGTTCTCCATGTTCACTCGGTTGGAACAACCTCGTCATTTGTCAATCTGTTAACCGATTCTCTCAATTTTACTGCAGGTGGTTAAGTACCTTACAGAATCCTTTGATATCGGCAACTCTACAGACCATCAAGGGAATACAGCGCTAAACATTGCTGCTCTTAAGGGTCAATTAGCCACAGTCCAAGCCCTGATAGCTGCTTCACCCTCATCTGTCTCCATCAGAAATGCGGCTGGAGAAACCTTCCTCCACATGGCAATTTCAGGGTTCCAAACTCCCGGTTTCCGAAGATTGGACAGGCAGATGGAGCTCATGAAGCAATTGGTACGTGGAAATGCTCTGGAAGACATCATAAATGCAAAGAATAATGATGGCCGAACTGCTCTTCACACGGCAATCATTGGGAATGTTCATTCAGAACTGATTGAACTTCTGATGACCGTCCGCTCAATTGACGTGAATGTGCGTGATGAAGATGGCATGACCGCACTCGATCTACTCAAACAACGGCCACATTCTGTATCATCAGATATCTTGATTAGACAATTGATTTCAGCAGGGGGAATGTTTGGAGCTCGGGACTTCACAGCCCGAAAAGCCATTGCTTCCCATTTGAAGATGCAAGTTAATGGAAGCAGTCCAGGGACGTCCTTTAGAATAGTTGATAGTGAGATATTCTTGCATACCGGCATTGAGAATGCATTGGACGCCAATGATCTGGCTATTCCCGGAATTGTTTCATCTTCATTCGATTCAACCAATGAGAATGACAGCTCGTTCATTTGTAAGAAACCGGGCACTGCTAATTCTGCTGCACAGCGGCTCAGAAAGGTTCTAATGTGGCCTCGTAATAAAGAAAAGAATACTGAGAGAGGTAAAAGATCGGGTGATGGAGGATCAGGTAACTGCAGCTCAGATGAAACCCCTGTCCCGCTTCGGCAGAGATTCTCGAAGCCCACTTCGCTTCCTAATAACAAGAGGACCCTGTCAGTAAGAAGCAATATTTCTAGTCCATCCAATAGGAAGAAGTTGGCTTCAGGTTTAAGGGAAGGGGTTTTGCAGGCTGTACCAAACGTGAATCTTCCCCATCGGTCTCGTTCGAGCTCGTTTTCAAAGTCACCACTTTCATCGCCCCATTCAGCGAACAATTATAAGCAGAAGGGTGTCTATGCTGAACATGAGGTTGCCGGGCCATCATGCTCCAAGGAAGTCATTACAGATGCAAGTCCGAACACAACGGATAAACGAGGCTCCTTCCGCAAGAAATTTAGGGGTCAGTACTTCTGTTTCGGCACTTCGAGCCTATCTCCGAGGACACCGGTTACAAGGAGACAGTGCCAGAATCAGGCTTACAAGTGTCCTGTCCCTTCAGTGGCGTGACCGAAAGGGACCAAGAGATTTGAGATGTACCCATATAGACAGGCACTGATCATCGGTTGCAGCACGGAAGCGACTGCCTATCATGTAGCAGGTCCTTACGTTCATGTCCTCTTGATAGGCCTTTAAATCCCTTGAGTTGTTTAATTTGTGGTAAGAATGTTTGTGTAATTTCGTAGTCCTCGTCCTGTGTAATATAAAATCGCATAATGCTGTTGACTATCAACTTTAGTGAGGAAAATTTTCTGTGTCCTTAGAGATTCTCCTCTTTTTGTGTGATAAAGGAAAACAAGAAACTTGAAACTATTTCACAATGTTCCTCTGCTCTCTGGATGTGTAGCTGGTTTTCCGAAGCTGAGAATAGTAGCTTAACTAGCGCTGTGTTAACATCATTCCACTGAATTTCAGCATTATTTTTTTTTCTTTCTTGCTGGGAATTGAAGGAGATAAATGTCACGGAGAGCAAAATGAAGTCAATAAATACTTGCACGTCAAATTATGGTTGTGGTCATATGCTAACTTTTACTCTAATTGATTGGTTTTTACCGCAATGCGAATGACCGTGATAATAACAAC
Source organism: Eucalyptus tenuipes (assembly GCA_014182365.1). Classification (NCBI taxonomy): domain Eukaryota; kingdom Viridiplantae; phylum Streptophyta; class Magnoliopsida; order Myrtales; family Myrtaceae; genus Eucalyptus; species Eucalyptus tenuipes. The sequence continues at coordinate 24,539,890 of CM024546.1, forward strand.
AAATCAACCCTTATCAGACTAAGTGTTGTCGACAATATGGATCCTATTATGCCATTGCGCTTAATCCTTGATTTGATTTGTAAGCTTAAAATTCCCGATACCTTTGTTTTTATCTCCTTCCTAGTTCCCCTTTTTGGGTTTTCCATCTCTATTTAACTCGTGTATTTATTTGCCCTCAAACCTCCTTAGAAAATCTCAAGGTCTTCATTCAACCTGATCAAAATCATCTCAAGTGACCTTCTCTCATGTTATTTTTGAAGGGGGCCAACAACTACCTGACAGTCACACAAAATACCAGGAGCACTTGTACACTTCACGCACCGGACCTACGACCAATGTGGATGCCATGCTAACAAATGAACTTGAATTGGTAAATAGAACTTTAGTGCTGCAAACAAACATCAATCAGATTGTTGTCATCTCCTCTTTTTTTTTTTTTTTTTTTTTTTTTTGGGGGGGTCTATAGAGTGTTTAGACTTTTTGAAGTACCTGACCAATAATTTCAATGGTTTCGAGCCGTCCTAATTTCTGCAATCTTGGGATGGTCTAGAGGAGTTCCTTTCTCTACGATTTAAATTCATCAATTTCTCGATCTGCAGTTTGATCTCGAGTCTTAATTAAGTCGAGGAGATTGTGGCTTTGTTACAATTGAATGGTTCTTGCTTGGTGGTTATTGTTTCTGTTTCAATCTTGGTGGAATTGGAAATACTATAATCCTAATAAAGAAAGATCAATAGAGGCCTAATTGCCTGTCCCGACATGGCCCAGACCGGAGAATGTTAGTGGACCAGACCAATGTCTGTTGCAGAAGCGGTCTTTTAGTTCTAGTCTTTCGAACCAGAATGTGAACTTGTAAGAAAATCAATAGATGACCCAATTGGCTAAGGTTGCGACAAGACTGTTTGGCATATCTTTCCTGCGGTATTTTCAACGGCGTAAACGAGTGCTACGACTTTTGAATGGTGTTTGGCAAATACTGCGCAGTCGCAACACCTCAAAAGATGCAGTAGCTTACATCAATTTTTAGGAGGTGTGCCTCACCTTAATTTTAAAATATGGGTACTACTGAGCATACGTTGAAGTCACGGCTAAACCAAATGAGTTTGTGTATGGAATGTGAGGCAGGCATGAGTTTCCAGAAGACACCTGTGCTTGCGATTGTCGAGAGCGAATGACTAATAATTCTGAGGAAGATTGTTGTATCGAGAGTTGGATTATTAATTCAACAGAAAACAGGTATTGAACGAGAAATATCCTCGATAAGCCGATTCTCGTTTCTTCCTTTCTTTGACCCCCAAATGGTTTCGATTAAGCATACATATGCTCAAAAAGAATGCTCTAACGATATAGGAATTTTCAATGTTAATCAAGGGTTTAATTAAACAGCACCAGGTGATTAAGGTTGGGTGTTCCAACTGAGCAACCAGAGTTATACAAATGGATAGAGGTGAGTATGGTTCTAGGGTAGAACTTGGAACCGAAAAACCGAATCGAATATATCCAGTTCTAAGTTTCAAGATATGCAAGTTAGTTTTTAGGTTCTAAAAATTGGAGAACCTATTTCAATAGGTAGGTTTCGGATTCTAAGTAATTGAAACTTGGAACTTAGAACCTGAACCTAGAACAAACTTTTGTCTTTTTATTGCTCTATGTCTTCACACAATCATGCGGTATTCCATGGAGTTTGTTGATGAGTGTATAATCCGGAATTACTAATTTGAGCTTCTATTTTATGGCCAAGATTTGTACTTTGTTAATATTTCATATTTTTTGTACGTCGAAATATAAGTTGTAATTAGTGGATTAGTAGTAAGTGGCTGTCATTAAAGTTGATTAGGTGGAACTAAGGCTGAGCGGTTTTAAGTTCCGTACAAATTCTAGGTGAAACTTGAAATCTACTTGTTGGAACATGTTCCTCATTTATTAGAACATGGAACCTACCTTGCATATCTTGAAATCCCAGGATTTACCCAAGTTCCACATATATTGTTAATTAAACGATTACAATGAATTATCACATTTAATGAACATCACTTGTTATAACAATCTACTGACGATAATTTATATTTAGATACATGAAAAATATGAAACATTAATAAAGTAAAAGTTTTAGTCATACAATAATAGATTAGATTAGTAGTTACAAATTATACACTTATTATCAGATGCCGTAGAATATTGTAAGATCTTGCGAAGACATAATCAAGAAAACACAAAAACTTGTTCAAAGTTCTAGAATTCACCTACCTAGAACTTGGAACTTACTTGTTAAAATAAATTCCTTAATTCTTGAAACATAGAACCTAACTAAAATACCTTGGAACCTGGAACTCGACAAGTTCCTACCGGTTCGACTCTTCGATTTCAGGTTTTACTCTGAAACTATGCTCATCTCTAGATGAAATATAGGTAGACCCCGAAACCAATCCCATAACTTGTGATAGGGTAGGCTCAAGGGTATGTAGGGAAAGTTTTGGATTCCAAAAAATGAATGACTTGTTTCAACGGGTAACTTTTAAGTTTTAGGTGAAATCTAGATGGAATCTAGAATTTAGTATTGCTTATCCCTAGAGACAATGTAATTATCGAAAAAAGAAATTCTTCCTTTATAAATCCTTTCTTTTTTTCCTCGAAGATTCCTTATAATAACGATAGTACTTTCCAATTGAATTACAAACTTATTTCCGAGAGCATTTGAAGGAGGACCTCCTATCATGTTAAGGTGTGCTTTGATTATTTCATATTTTTTTCCCACAAAAATTTGCTAATTTTCTATAAAGTGAAAAAAATACGGGGCGGCCTTAACTGTTTATATTTACCATTTATTAGATAAACATGAATGTTTGATCTTGAAAGCTCAAATTATAAGTAAGTTGTAAGTAGAAACTGTCCCGAACAAACGCAACAAGTGAAAATACTGTATCACTTTTTTGGCGCCAACGTTTGGACATATTGTGATGCCGAAAGTCTTCTAATGGTTGGGTGAGATCCACGATGTGAATGTGATTCATAAGTTAAAAATCATCTCAGAATAATCACAACCTTGTATAATTATTTAGAGTACTCATTTTAGGCACTTGGCTGACGTGAAATACATAGGGTCATTTAAATAGTATTAGAGTAGATGCATGATTTAAGGAAGGATTTGGCCCAACACAATCTGACGAGGGATGGGGAGTTATTGCTGAAGCGAGAGGGCTCAAACAAAGTACAACTCCTCATAAGCTTATAGGATGACGAAATGGTATGAATGGATTTGATCTCGCATTGAATAGGGGGAGTATTGCTGGGCCATATTGGCGAAAACTAGCGAGGATGATGTAATTGGTTTTAAGGGGAGAAGGGAAGGGGTGTTTGTGATACCCAAAGTCCCACATAGGTTGGGTAAGGCTTTGTGATATGATTCACAAATAACGATTTACCCTTTAACGATCAATACCTTATGTGGTTATTTAAGTATGACTTTTGGGAGTTTAAAACGTGGAATGGGTTGAGTCAGTCATATATTGTGCTCAACAAATTTCATGAGATAGGAATTTATCATAGATAGCTTCACGAAAAGAAGATGATACCTAGTGTATCCCAACATCGAATGAGGTGGACATCATTGGTGCTTTCTCTTTGTTTTTATAATTCAAGGACACAAGCGTAAGGACATGAGCACCCGTAGGCCTAGGAAACACCCTATAAGTCTCATGAACCGGTTAAGTCTAAATCTTTGACTTAAGTATATAGATATCTTGACCCAAAGCAATTTGCATACAATTAGCGGGATTGGAACAAATGCCTTCAATTTTTTAGTACAAGATCCCTCGATACTCCAACCAACTACAGCAAACCCTGAGGGATTCCCATTTAGTATTTAGCTCAAGTAACAGTTAAGAATCACAGTTGCATTGGACACCATGAGGTGATAGTCGTACCATCTTATTAATTGTCAAGTTTACAGAACAGAAACACACCGAAAGGAGGCACAAACAAATGAAATCGATGTGCAACTTACTCCTTTCGCTGTCTAAGAAATAAATTAGTGCATTCTTTTCTGTCCCGAAGGTGACGTAAAATTTAAACAGGCATTTCCAATGTACTTTTAAACATAAAAAGTCTCCATAGGACCATTTTTCTTCCTAATCCGTCCCTTGATTGAGTCATTACGGTCGCGACCTCCCTTAAAAGTGGCTCTTACAACACTCCATCGGCCCAATTAGCTTCCCAGGTTATTGCATATCCAAGCTGCGTTTTTGTACGGCAATCTCTTCTCATTGCTACCATTTCTTGATTTGTCCATGACTGGACTGACCATTTAGTCAACTTCGAACCCCCATTGATTCGGCCTTCCTTGAGAGAGCAAATGGGTGGAACTTCTTTTCGAGCATTATCATCTGTACATGAAGATTACAATATTTGACAGAGAATTTTGTTTGCTTCTCTTTGAAAAAAAGTAAAGGAGCTAGCACCTCATGCCATTGACCCCGAAGCCAATAAATCTATCACTTCCTCAATTATTATTGTTGTTAGCAATTTTTTTATATTGTCTTTTGTTTTTTCAAGCAGGAATCTGACTAGGAGGGCATTATCATGATTGCCCGCGTTTTATATGTATTGGTCAAAATGATGATGCTTGGAATGTCATCAAATGTTTTCAGTCATGTTCCCATATCTTGGAGCCATCCTTTGAAAGTAGAGTATAGATAAATAAATCTCAGTGAGAAAATATTATAAGCATTGTTATGCTTTTTCGATGCTCTTTGGCTGTTGAAGTTCGATCATACACGTTTGCTTAGGCAGGAATAATTAGAGGTGTCAAAATGGGTCATTGACCCATTTATGGACCCATTTATGTTTAAATGGGTCATTAATGGGTCAAGTCTTATTTCCTAAAGCACATATAATGGGTTCTAAAGATAAAGAGATTGAGATATATGGGTCTTAAATGGATTAGCTCTTTGACCCATTTAAGACCCATTTATCAACCCATTAAAAATGAACCCATTTATTTTCACTCAAAACTTCACAACCTCTCTCTTCTCTCTTTAACATTGCAAAATTTTTTTTTTTTTATAAAAAACCGAAATTATAATTATAATTATAATTTTCTTTTCTTTTTCTTTCCTTTTTTTCTTTTTTTTTTTTTTTCTTCTTCTTCCTCCCGGTCGCTAAGCACGGCGATGGCCGGCGACCGCCGGTGAGCCTCGAGCTCGCCAGATCCGGCGAGGCAAAGGCCTCGCCGATGTCGGTGAGGCTCGAGCCTCGCCGATTTGGCGAGACTCGAGCTCGCCGGCATCGGGCGAGGCTCGAGCCTCGAGCTCGCCGACGTCGGGAGAGCTCGAGCTCGCCGAACCGGCAAACCTCGAGCTCGCCGGTGTCGACGAGCCGGGTGAGCTGGAGGCTCGCCTATGGCTGGCTGCCGCCGTCGTCGTGGCCGGCCGCCGGCCAAAGAAGAAGAAAAAGAAAAAGAAAAAGTAAAAGAAAAAGAAAAATAATTAAAAATTTATTTTTAAAAAAAATAAAAGAATAATTAAAATTATACTTTTTAAAATAATTATTTTAAAAATTATAAAAATTGTCCATTAAATTTGTGTTGTATAAAACTATTTTAGCAATACCATTTTAAATATATATATATATATATAAGAAATATATATATATAAGAAATAAGCTTGGAAGTATTTTAGTAATATAATCTTAAAAAAATATGTAGGAATAAGTTTTTCTAAATTTGGTTAAATATGAAAATATTTTATTAATATGGGTTGGGTCGAGTATGGGTCGGGTATGGGTCGGGTGGGTATGGGTCGGAAAATTTACATTAGGCTTAAATGGGTTATAAATGGGTTAATGGGTCAATTTGGGTCGACCCATTAATGACCCAACCCAAACCTGACCTGACCCACCCGTTTGACACCTCTAGGAATAATGAATGTTCAAGTTGGTGTCTCCCTTTCCTTACACAGACTCTACTGTTAGGTCTCAATGTCGACTTAAGGATTGGGAAACATATGCACAGTGTTATTGTGAGAGATATGAGTCGTCCTATAACGAAGTAATTAACTCAAACTTCTCAAATTAAATGGAATAAAATTTAAACTTTTTTGTTCTGTAGATACCCAACAATTTAATTTATGGTAATCAATTTTGAAAGGTGATACAGGGGCATTTGATCAAAATTAAGCAAGTAAGCTCCATTTCCGGGACAGGGTTGGAATGGAACCCGAGATCGAATCCCTCAAGAGACACTCTGGACTTGTAGAGTGCAAGTTAACTTATCAAGAAAGGGAAAAATTTGGAAGTTTGCAAGTCTTATTTGGAGAAGGCACCTATAAATGTAATGCGTAATCTAATAAATCTTTTGGCATTACCTTGAGAGAATTGCATGCAAGAAAAAGTTACTAAAGTGGACCCCGTCCTGGGTTTGGACGTGATCCCTTGCTGCGAGAGGGTGCTTATTGTTGCATGCACAGCATACGTTGAGCATGATGTATTAGAGAGGGAGTGAGCGATTCTAGCATAATGCCTGTTGACAGATGAAGCGTCTGTTGGCGTGATTTTGTCTCCTATCTTAGGAAAGGAGATTTGTTAATATTGTATTCCTATAATTTTGGGCTGTCTCACCTTTTCTAGTTATCTTCTGGTTGCCTGTTTCTCTTGTTGTAGCAACCTTTCCTGTACATATGGTTGAACAATGGCAGATGGTCCATACAACAAAATAATAAAAGAGAATGAGAGCTTTTGTCCGAGACCGTAGGCACATTGCCGAACCTCGTTAACCTTTGTATCTTCGTGTGATTGTTTGATTATCTACATGGTATCAAAGCGGCTTAGGACCCTGATTATTTGAAGAACTCATCTTATCCACATTCTCTTTGGGTGTCGGCTATTGGTTGGGCACCATGACAAATTCAAAATTAGAACCTAGAAAACTTCCTGACAAAGCTGCGAGCTTCATATCAGAATTAGCGAATGCTATGGTGCACAAGGGAAACAGCAAACGCGTGACATCTATTTCGCTAAATGGAAGGAATTATCTCCCATGGTCGCGAGTAGTAACCATCGCGCTTGGAGGCCGATCAAGGCTTGGATATATTACTGGGTAAACTAAAGTCTCCGATAAAACTCATCCAAAATTTGAAATGTTAAAATATGTTTCGAATTTGAGCTCGTTGAATGAAACCGGATTGATTAGAATATGTGAACTCGATCACATGCCAGTCAAAAAGCGGCCTATGTGAATTTGATCAGCCGAAATGAGGGAGCATGTTCGCGAAGCATTTAGCGAGAAACAACGCGTGTTCTGAGCAGACGAAAGAATTATCCAACTTTAGAAATTCTTCTCATGGCTGAACGTGTAGCATTAAATGAAGGATATCTTTTATTCATTTGGTCATTGATCTCGTTGACATTTTGCTCCATCGAGGTTGCTTTCTCCCCTTCCCTTCTTTTTTGTCTTTGTTAATAATTGAAGAAATAGGAAGGAAGGGCCCATGTGCAAGAACGTAAATTTGGTGGACGTTGTGTTGATTGTGGGCGCCTGTGCTGTCATTTAATGAGTTCATATTTCCATCTTGTTTCTCCTATAAAAGGAGAGAACATCCGACGATAAGAAGTGCGCCAAGTTCTATTCGGTGGCCGAGAGAAGAGAGCGTTCTTCTCATAGGAGATTTTTTCGTTATAATTACACCTAAGTAATTTAGCCAAATAAATTATTGTGAGTAGAATTTGTTTAATTTCTTGAGTGAGGTTTCACTAGAAATTGTAAGGGGTTAAGCACCGTGTAAGTTATTAGGTGTAATTGGGGGCTGGGAAATATTGAGAGTGTGTTTATGTAATATTTGGCTGGTGGGGCCCAAAAGAAGAAAAAGAAAAAGAAGTTGAAAAGTCAATAAAGCAAAAAGGAGGGGGAGGAGGGCTCGGCTAAAAAGTAGCTGAGAGCTCCCTCGACCAAAAAGGAGAAAAAAAGAAGAAGAAGAAGAAGAAGAAGAAGAAGAAGAAGAAGGGGAAGAAAGGAAAGGGGTTTGGGCACGTGCATGCCACGGATGCCTTGCCAAGCCGACTCCACTTTATAACGCAGCACCCGGTAAAAGATTAGGCCCCTCTTTCGTCTAATCGAAGTAATTTACGGGCTCCAATTCGAAATTTTTGGAAAATAGAGCGGCGAAGTCCGATTTTGGAGTCGTTGAGCCGCGTATTTTTGTAGAAATGGTAGTTTAGGGTGTTGTGGAGCCGTGAGATTTTGTGGATTGTGATTTGAACTTACGGTTTGCTCGAAACAAAATTTTGAAATTTCCCGCGCATAAGTGAACAGTATGCGTCCAGCAGCTTCGGGTTCTTATTTTGTTAGTTTTCGGTTTGATTTTGGGACTATCAAGTTGGGATTATTGTAGTATGTTAGAAGGGCTTTCTATTGATTATAAGTATGTTTGGAATGGGGTTTGATAGAGAAAGTTATAGCGTAACTAAGTTTTACGCTCAAGTATCGCGTTACGAACGGCTTGAATAATTATTTTGAGTAAGCGATTTATTAGCGCATAGGAATCGTATTGTTAACGCTTAGGCATAATATAGCCATTTTGGGGTTGACGTAGCATGTTACCTAAATTTAATGTTGATTCTCGCTTATTTGATAGGATAGCGAGATCGAAGGATCAAATAACACTCGTTATTTGATTTTGGGGCATCTCTAGGTGAGTAGTACTAATGTCTTCTTTGGTTTTGTGAAACTCATGTACTAAGGTAAGAGTAATCGACATATACTTGTGTAGGGAAGTTAGGACCTATTTGTTGTATAAAGATGGATATAGTGCTCAGTAATTTTGAGTTATTGTGAGATGATTCGACAAACCTCTCTTGAAGGGTTATGCATGCTGTCTTGGTACAATTGATTTATGTGATTATGTGATGACTATTGAAAGATGATATGTGTTGTGTTGAGGAAATCAAATGTGTTGTGAACAGGTAAAGGACTAAGTGCTACACGACAACGAAATTTCGTATGAGTCACCTCTAGGGCCTTGTAGTCAAGGGTTAAGTGCTACATGGCGACTCGAGTCACATGGGAGCCACCTTTAGGGCCTTGCACTATTGATATGCATAGTAAAGGGCTAAGTGCTACACGATAACGTAACTTCGTAGGAGCCACCTCTAGGGTATTGTACTATTGTTATATGTGGTCGAGGGCTAAGTGCTACACGATAACGTAATTTCGTGGGAGCCACCTCTAGGGCTTTGAGTTTGGATTTTAAGCGTGGAATGAACTATCGATATGAGATAGGATGAGTCCAATTATTGAACCAAATCGGTTGTGCTCGTTTTGTTATTATGGATGAATGAGAAATTTTGCTATTTGATATAACTAGGTTGAGGTAACATATAACGCATTTTGTTCATGCAAATTATTATATTTTTGTTTGGCAATAATGAGCCATGTCTTGAGTTTTAAATATGTAATGTGGAAGTTTATATGCTTTTACGGTATGTACTACTCACTGAGCTGTGGTTGCTCATTCCATTCATCTTCCATGTTTTCAGGTCCCAAGGTTAGCAACTAGTAGGATGAGAGCGCTGCTCGGAAACTTTTGAGAGTTCTATTTTTGGGTATGGCTTAAGGAAGTGGTGCACATAATCCTTGTTAGTGGTTGGATTGGTTGAGTTCTAAATGTATATTTCTTTTTGGTGGATTATAGAAACTCTGATGTTACAATCAATCCGTTGGTTTATCTGATATGATATATATGGTTTAAGATATATATAAATTGATATCAGGTTATTCGTTGTATTTGAGGCTGCGTCCTTCGCATGGAAGGATGGGTTCTTTGTAGTTTTAGGGTGTGACAGTTTGAGTGTTCAAGTGATTGTAATTGTTTTTTTTTTGTTGAAAATTGTAATCTTTGTTGTATCACTTGTTTCTATAGTGAAATTCCGTATTGCTCTCCTCGTAGATATATGTTTCGATATTTAGACCGAACCACGTAAATTTGATGTTCGATTCCCTTTCCTTACTTTCAACTATTTTATCTGATTCGCCGGGCCCTCCATATTGCACAACATGAAGAATGACAAGCAAGAGATCACAATGTTATGTTATGACTTGGATCTTCAACTCAATGGAGCCTAAAATCTATGAGAATTTTGCTTACTCAGATTCGGCCAAAACATTGTGGGATTTGTTGTTTGAGATGTATGGTCAAGCCAATAATGCATTTCGAATTTTTGAGCTTCAACAAGTAGTTGCAAGTCAATCATTCATAGAACATCTAGGGAGCACGAAGAAACAATGGGATGAACTCCGTCAGTACAAACCTGCAATCCAGAATGTACGTGACTATGTGCAAAGGGAAGAACAAGATATAATTTTTTATCTCTTGACAAACCTAAGGCCTAAGTTTGAAGACACCAAATATGACATCCTTATAAGGCCACAATTGCCATCCTTTAATACCATGTGCTCCATAATACAAAGTGAAGAAACAAGGAGGAGAGTCATGTATTTTGACTTGATTGTGGCACCATCAGTAGGCTTATTAGAGTACTCGGCAAACATTGTTAGTTCCAATGCCAGGCAAAGTGATGCTGGTACATTGTGATCATTGTGATCGAGACGAGCATTTCAAGGAACGATGTTGGATTCTACATTGTTCGCTGCATCCAAATGAGGACAAGGGTTTGGACGCCAAGATAGCAATTCAAGGGAATACCATAGACTTCCAATCCAAGTTAGAGTCCCTAGCGCTACAGGTTCAACAGCTACTTCAGACACATGGTTCGGGTCCCTCTAGCACTTATGGTAATATTAATGCACTTTCTATTGAGTCTAAAAATGGGTTTATTGTTGATTCTGGTGCTACAGAACATACGAGTAGTTCCCCACATATTTTGTTTAGACTTGTGAGTAATACTAATTATTAGGTGCACCTGCAAACAAGTTCTTAGTACTCACATTTTAGTAATAAATTTGCAAAATCTAAATAAGAAAAAATATATATTTGTATAAGCATTCCTCTATTTTTTATTTTTATTTTTTATAAACCAAGAGTATGGCGTGAAGATCCGGTTACCAGAACACTCAAGGATTACCTTACAAACCCTAAGACGAGTTAAGTTGAATCCTTTAACCTATGTAAGTGACTCTTATCTAAAACAATTTGAAAGTTGTTGGTAAGATTTGAATATGCAACTTCTTAACGAGCAGAAAATTCTTTGATATCACAATCAAATGCAAACCCTAAAGGGTTAAGCATTAATTGTTTCTTTTTTTTTTTTTGTCATCCTTGGTGCGCTGGCGAAATACAAGGCGACATGGGCCTAAAGGCGCGTTGGGTAACCATTCTGTTTCCAAAAATAATTTCTGATCACAAATGATTCTTTTTAATTTTGTTCCCGCAAACAAATTCTAAGCATTCGAAGGCGTTTGGTAACTGCTTATGGGATAGAATTGCATTTGGCGCCGCCCTCAAAATTTCTAATTCAAACCATTTTCTTCTAATCTTTTTAATAATTTTATTACTTCTTTTTTTTCCTTTTTTTCTTTTCTTTTATCTTCTTCTTCAGCCAATCGTCGGCCTAGGGATGACCAGGCGACCTCGCCGGAGGGTTGTCGTTTGCAGGCAAGGCCATGCTAGCAACTTGGCGAGGCTTGCCAGACCTTGCCCAACCGGTCTTCGGCGACTGGCGGCGGTGGAAGAAGAAGAGAAAAGGAAGAAAAACAAGAAGGAAAGAAGATGAGAAAAGAAAAGAAAAATTTCGATTGACTTGATTCTAAAATTGTTCTCAAGAATAAATAATTTATTTTTTTTTTATTTCTCGATTCTACTTCAAATCTATTTTTGGGAATAAAATATTTATCAAACGGATTTTTATTTTAAATTTATTCCTGATAATAAAAAATAAAATAAGATACTATTTAATCGGTTATCCATAGCAAAAACTGACAACACAAGGCGCGTATGACAACATTGACAAGTAAACAGCACGACAAACCGTACACTACCGAACCTTCTCTCTCTCCATCACAGGCCCACAAGGTACCAGCTAAACTGTAATTAGCAGCTGGGGAATCGTTCATGGCAATCTGATGTATAAGTGGGCGAGGAAGGAACTTCGAATTGACAGAGGAGGCGTGTGCCACTTTTATGCGAATTGGCACCTCCTTTTATATTTAAATTAGTGCCGACCACCGACCCAAAAAAAAAAAAAAAAAAATTAGTGCCGACCAACTCGGAAAGGGAATCTTCTGAAACGCCACGTACTTCTATTCTTAACTCGCCGCTATAAATACTTGAAAAGTCCTCTAATTTGAAGCACGTAAAATTTTCACAATGTATATATATTAAATTTTATGGAAAAGGAAAAATAAAGAAGAAAACAAAGTCTAAAAAAAGAAATTTACGTTATATAGTCGAATTCTGTGGCACATCATTGCATTCCGTCCATCGATTACACACAAATCTCTGTGTATGTTGCAAATTGGAATAGGTTCCGGCTCAAGCTATGCTTGATTACCGGTGCTTGCTTTCATCAAATTAAGTATTTGGGGGAGTCCTTATTGCTTTGCTATTTTCTTCATAATGCATTAGGATCAAAGTATAACAAACCCGGGCAAAAAAGAGTGATAAATTACGACAAGCAAGTTGTCAAACCAACATATATCGCGATATTGTAGCTAGGGCACCCTCCAAACGCCGATAAATCAAATTAAATCGTTATCACTTCGGACTAAAAAAGAAAGTGATAAATTAAGTTATCATTAAAAAGTCAAAAGTCTGTGATACGACTTGGAGAAACTACCAGGCACGAAAGCGACGAGAAGCTACCAGGCACGAAAGGGACCTGAACCGATCCACATAGGCCAAATCCCAATATCTAAAAGGTGACCAGAGGTAGTATCTACTTATGGATTGAAGGCATGAATGATATTCCAAGTGACGTGAGAATTGTGACAGACGTTTGGGGGCGTCAGCGTGACAAGGTAATTTTGACTGCTCATTTCTGTTTTTAACTGTAATTTCAAGTTAAAAGCCAGTTAAAAGTTTTAACTGGCTCTTGCTAATGCTCGCTGTTGGAAAAAGGACCTTCATAAATGATATTTTCATCTAAGATAATGGGCTAGTGAAAATTCTCCTATTTCAGTTCATATTTGTGGGCTTAACGTGAACACGTATGCTTTTTAACATGATATTTACGATGGAATGAAAGCTTTCTCGTCTAGGGTTTCTTCCCAAACTAGGGATCATTTTATCTAAGGATGTCATGTCAATTCAACGCTTTTTCAAGATAAGGAAGATAAATGCCCTGTGTGGTTCAATATTTCAAAAGGGTTTTGGACTCTAAAGTCTCTTAGAAAAATGCAAATAATGTTTGGTTCATTTTTGCTCAATTTTAGGGAAATGCAATTGCATTTCTAGAATGATCTAAAGGTCTTTAGCCCAAAGCAAGTCTGTAAGTCTTTTGAAAAATAGCATTCTTAGCATTGTTTACTGTTCATCTTCTCCACGGTTTGTATGGAGGAGCTGAACGGAGGCCGAAAAGTGCTACCCGAGGGGTCACTCGACCCCGGCATTCAAGTCAAAGTTGTCTTTCAATACACTTTAAAATTATAAATTTCTAAATACTATTTACATTTCGAAAAACCCCTTTAACCTGAGGTTATTTACATTTTCCCTAAGACATTTTCTCAAAGCCAAATCAAACGAGCCCAAAACCAAATGGAAAGGCCATATGCCAATTTTGTCTTACATTCATTTTGCATTGTTACTTAAACGTTAGTAGTCTCCTTTTCATGGCGTTATTTAAAGTTAATTAAAATTATCTATCTATTTGAAATTATTGCCTTGAAAACATATACTAAATTTAAGCAAAACGAAAGTTTTCATGTCATCTTAGTTCCTAATGCATAGTTCATTGGTATCATATTGCATAAGATCATCTTTATTCTGGATTCTTAGTCATGAGAGAACCCTATCTATGTATATTTCCAAGATATAGGATGCTTATAATCAATCGTGGTAATTTTATAATAAAGAAAACGAGAGAACTTCACATAATGGAAAGCGCGCGACACATAACTACGTTATACGGCCAAGTATGCTATTTATGTCATTAACTATATAAATAAAAATGAGATTTCTCGTGCTTGCAATAAGAGAAAACAATAGAGAAAATGTTCAATGGTTAAATGAATCACGTCGAATGTTATGATGATATATTCAGCCAGCATGTGTCAATAATAGTCGAATGTTATGATGATATATTCAGCCAGTGTGTGTCAATAATAGTTTTATCATGAGCTAATTGTACATTTGTATATATTTTCTGATAGCTTTATCTCAGGGATGACCATTTTGTTCTTGGCTCATATATTCACTTAACTTTGATTATATATATATATATATATATATATATATGCACAAATATACATATATATGTCTAGATAGAGAGAGAGAGAGAGAGACAGAGAGAGGACCATAGTCGTTAAACTCAAAACTTACTCACGACACAAACACACACAAGCACACAAGAAGACCCCGACTCGACCTACAAGACACGTCTCACTTCCGACATGACCACGACCTCCTTCATGGCTACAGCACATTGATAGTACCACAATCCGAGCGCCTTGGCAATCACTCGAGAAGACACAGGTTGAAGTAGCAGCCCTCATTTATTAATTAAAATTGAAGCACGAACCCTACACAAAGTGGAACTCGCTTTATTCATGGTCTGGGTGGTTCGCGTCCTCCACTTAAGCACCCTCTTCATCACCATTCTTATCGTCCTGTGGAGCCTTGTTCAGATCCAACTTCATGTGGATCTCCTTCCTCTTAGCCTTTGCCGCCTCCGATGAAGAAGAAGGGCCACCCTCAGCCATGGCACTGCCACCGCCCTTCGTCTCCCTGTCCTCCATCTCGTTCAAAGTCCCCTGCCCTAACTTCGGCAAGATCGACGCAAGTTCCTCATCCTGCTCCTCATGCACCCGCCGCTTCGTCAGTGACTGCCGCTTCTTTGGCAGGAGCCACCGCTTCTTATGGACGCGCTTGTGCCCATTGATGGCATACTTACTTTTGAACAGTTTCCTGCACCGGCTGCACCTGTGCACGGCCAAGGCATCGAGCTTGGCGCAGGAGGAAGTTCCGACTGCGGGGGCCAGTTCTTTGCCCTGTTTCATTCTCCTTCTGAGATCGCCACCACCGGCGCTGCCGGGCGCAGCAGAAAAGCCGCTGATCGGCATTCCGGCATGCAGTGGGGCTGGGGGAGACACATCTCCATCACCTGCGGTCATATCGTCCTGCCTTGGGCCGAAGGATTTCTTGCGGGAGAGTTACTTCGACTTCGACGTGGGTGGAAAGACTACATCACGAGGAGCTGCTTTTATAGCCGCTACCTTTTCCGTACAGCTCGTCTTATAAGCCAATGGATAACAATCTAAGTTGACGATGGTCAACCTAAAAAGTTCGGATGCGCCGAAGACTTGGTCATCTGTCGAGGATCACGCTCATTTGGCAGGCTATACCCCGGTTGGTCCGAAGTTTCTCCATATCACGTACCGTACACATACACTCCCTTCTACGAATTTCATTGTCTCATCTTTATTATTCTTCCCAAAAAATCAATTTAAAATTTCTGTTTGATGTGAATTTTTCTAATTTCATGTTTAATGTAACGATTTAAAAACATGGAAATTAATGGGGGCATGCCAAAAACTATAGTCACAATTACCTCGTGCTTCCATTCCGGCTTGCAAGTAATATTCCGACGCCTATGTCCATGACATTCTGCCATTCGATCGTCAAGACACCTATTTGGATAAGATCCGATGAAGTGAGATAATAATAATAAATGACAGGTCGAATCACGTGGACCTTTAACATCATTTAGTGGTCTTCATATACCATCGTGGTAAGCTCTTCGCACGAGGTGTGAGTGCAGAAAGCAAAATGTAACACGACGTACGGATCTCGAACATAACTATAGAACCTTAACAAGTCCATGGCAATTATAACGACCACAAAAGTCCAAAACAAGGCAGGTAACGATCGGTTGCGCCACTCCACGCGATAGCACAGGCAGCCGTCGAAAGGACCAATAAACCAAAAACATGGTCGTCGTGAATCAGGACGATCCAAAGGTAAATGAAAACTGCTTCTTTGGGTTTTGTTCTTATGCAGTTAGATTTTAATAAATATTAATTATCTTATCATTTACATTGTGACAGTACATTAGAAGATGGTTTTATTTAAGACTTTAAGAAAGGGTTAATACCCTGAAAAACCTCAAACCGGTACACCTGTGATAAATTTATCCCAAACTATTTTTTTGACCACAAAAAACTCCAAACTGATATACCTTTGACAAATTTACCTCAAACTGGTACACTTCTGAAAAATTTACATTATGTTAGTTTTTGTTAAATTTTACTGTCAAATTATTAAGTTAAATGACACGTAACAGTTTATTGGTATACCATGCGCGGGTTCTCTGGGTCACCAAAAAAAAAAAACAGTTGATTGGTATACCAATTTGGGATTTTATGCTCCGTTTGTCACAGTTTACAATTTTTGTAATTTTTTTGTGATATTAATCCAATTTAGCGGAGGGTATATTTGTCACAAATTTACTAATTTTGGTTTTTTTGCGGTCGAATAAATTAGTTTTGAGTAAATTTGTCATAAATGTACCAGTTTAGGGTTTTTATGGTCAGTTGGGATAAATTTGTCACAAGTATACCAGTTTGGGGTTTTTTTATGAAAAAAAAATAGTTTGGGGTAAATTTGTCACATGTATACCAGTTTGGGGTTTTTCAGGATATTAACCCTTTAAGAAATACTTATGTGACCATCCTTAATTTATTATGAGGATAACAATATGTTTTAAGTCACAAAATAATAAATATTAAATAATTAGAAATTATTATAGGATCCATTTTTTAAAGAATTTGTGGCTCACAATACATTATTTTTCAAATAGTGACCCAAAAATTATTATGCTAATAAAATCTTTAAATTTTTTCAAGCCCCTTTTCTTTTTATAATGTTTTCGAAACTTTCCTAATTTGTCTGGTTGACTGGTGAAAAGCAGGCACGAAGCAACATTGCCCCTGGGGTTCGGACTCTTTGTCCATCTGATCACTTTGTATTTAATCATTAATTATATGTTTCTCTTGGATATTTACCAACGACTCCTCAATTTTAGACCGTAGTTAGACAATAAACTACAGAACAGACCATCTGGTTTTAACCTTAAAATGCACATGATATTAGGTCCTCAATCTTTATTTATTTATTTTGTTTTTTTTGGGGGTGGGGGGGTTTCAACAATTCAACTATTCAAAGAATTAGACTGGGAAGAAGGAAGGAATAAAATATCACAGAGTTCATTAATCAGACACTGCTAAAGTAATTGACAGGAAGCTAAGAAGCCAAAAGGGGGGATTCAAGGGTCGTCTATGGAGTTAATCAATTACCATTTTCTTATAAAAGGTATATATAAAGGGCTTTTGTAGTATAATAGTCTTTGGGCTACTGTAGCCACAAATTTTTGAAGGAGTGGACTTCATAACAAATATTAATTAAATCAGCAAAACTAAATGGCTACGTGTGGAGCTGAAGAACCTAATCTATTACCAAAACAGGAACATGACATAGGAGTATAAGGCACCATTATGAACTTAAAAGTTTGGACACCCGGACCCCTGGAGTATTAAAAGTTGGCACAACGGGACACTTAAGTGCCAAAAGTTACGAAAGTGACACTTAAGTGCCAAAATCGGAGTAAAATGGATCACTTAAGTGCCACCGATGAGAAAATCCAACCAAAATGCCGACGTGGTAATTTTTCGGCGAGCTGCGCGCAAAACGACATCGTTTTGTATGTTGACATGACTAAACAGTATCAAAACGACGTCGTTTTGGTATAATTCGAATTCTAATATAATAATTAATTAATTAAATTTTTTAAAAATAAAAATTAATTAAAATTTTAAAAAATAAATAAATAAATAATTTAAAAAAAAAAAGTGGGGAAGGAGGAGGAGGGCGTCGTCGGGGAGGTGGGGGAGGGTTGGCCGGGGCCACCAAGCCCGGGCCGAGGGCCGGTAGCCCTAGCCGACCGGCGGCGAGGGCACGCATGCCCTCACCCTAGATCGGGCGAGGGCTGCGACCCTCCCCCACCTCTCCGACGACGGAGGGGAGATGGTGGTGGTAGCGGCGATGGCTGAGCCCTCGGCCGTCGACTACCTCCCTCCTCCTCCTTCCCCACTTTTTTTTTTTAATATATAAATAAATAAATAAATTTTTGGTTTTTTTAAATTTAATTTAATTAATTATTATATTATATTAAAATTCAAATTATGCCAAAACGACGTTGTTTTGGCCTATTTAAGAACTCTATTTTGGCCAACTATAGAAACAACATCGTTTTTGGTGAATTAGAGCTGAGTTAGCTCTCCGGCGAGCCACGTAGGCGAGAAATATTAATATTTAATTGCCACGTATGATTTCCAGCCCAGCTTCGCCGGAGGTGGCACTCAGGTGTCCCACTTTTCTTAAAATGTGACACTTAAGTGTCACTTTCGTAACTTTTGGCACTTAAGTGTCCATTTGTGCCAATTTTTGACACTTGAAGCGATCTTTTGCCTAAAAGTTTGATTTCAACCATAATAATTCTATTTCTGACTATTTAGTAAGTCACTTTATGCAGAATTGTAGCTCTGTCTCCGCAAAGTATATAACACAACAAGTTGACATTAATGAGAAGCCGAGGAGCATTTTCATTGACTGGCTTATAGAGGTCCAATTCGACAAATTTCCTGTTAATAATATGGTTTGGACTTTGAGCCAATGTATGAACCCAATACGATGGGAAGATGTAGATCGGTTTGTTAAACCAAATTTGTTAGGAAAAAAAATTCATGGAATCTCTAGGGGGATGTAGATCAGTTTGCATCCAATGAAGGCATTTTCTTCGTGGAGATGTGAGTGTTTAAAGCTGTAAGGTAATTCTCGGTGATCAATTTTAGAGAGCAATTAAGTGAGGCAAAATACTATGGGTTTTGAATATAATGCGGGATTGGGAAACACTTGAGCATGTAAACAATAACCTAAAATACGAGCACAAATATGTTGATAATTAATGTGACTCTTATGTTTCATGCTCTAGAGGGCCAAAATCATTTCAGTTGACATTCTTATCACATACAAAATAAGCAAGAAAGAAAGGAATTATGATTGATTAAACGTATTAAAAAATAGCGATTAAACGAAAAAAAAAAAAAAAAAAAAAAAAGCCGGACCTCATCTAGAAGCATTACTTTCTTTGGTGCCATGTGATTTTCGATAGTGTGAACGCAACGAACAAGGAAGTAGACCTATTAGCCAAAGAAATTTAAGTCAAACTAGACAGTAAATTGGCCCGATTTCTCCATGTGTCCATAGTTCTAGATCCATATGTTCCTAAGGGGCATGAGTAAATGGCCGATGAGATAACAACGTATCATTCCAATTGAAACCGTACTGCAAGAAATAAGGAAAGATGTGACATAATTTGTTTTTTTGTCGAAATATGTGACACAACGGAAGGACCCCATATGTGCATCCTAAATGCTTGGTATGATAGGATATTGTAAAGACAAATGGTCAAGGCACTAAGAAATCGTACCATAACCCCTTGTGGTGCGCCGTGGAGACGACAGCAGCGAATGAGCGAGTTGGATGAATGCGAGGACTGCCCTGGCTCGAGACATCATCGCCTTCGCCTGCTTGCTGCTCTGCAGCGGAAGCTCGTCCAATTCAGTGAACAATTATAAGCAGAAGGATGTCTATGTTGAACATGAGGTTGCCGGGCCATCATACTCCAAGGAAGTCATTACAGATGGAATTTCGTACCCAAAGGATAAACGAGGCTCCTTCCGCAAGAAATTTAGGGGTCAGTACCTCTGTTTCGGGGCTTCGAGCCTATCTCCGAGGACACCGGTTTTGAGAGGATAGTGCCAGAATCAGGCTTACAAGTGTCCTGTTCCTACAGTGGCGTGACCGAAAGGGACCAAAAGATTCGAGATGAACACATGAAGACAGCCGCTGATCGTCGGTTGCAGCACGGCAGTGACTGTCTACGATGTAGCAAATCCTTACGTTCATGTCTTCTTGATGGGTTCTTAAATCCCTTAAGCTGTTTATTTTGTGGTAAGAATGTTTGGGGAATTTCGTAGTCATCGTCCTATGTAATATAAAATCGCATAATGATGTTGAACATCAACTTTAGTGAGGAAATTTTCTGTGTTCTTAGAGATTCTCCTCATTTTGTGTGATAAAGGAAAACAAGAAACTTAAAAAACTATTTCACAATGTTCCTCTGCTCACTGGATGTGTGGCTGGTTTTCTGAAGCTGAAAATAGCAGCTTAACTAGCACTATGTTAACATTATTCGGCTGAATTTCGGCATAAATTTCCTTTCTTTCTTGCTGGGAATTTAAGGAGATAACTTAGAATAACAGCTCAATGTAGTCAATGAATACTTGCATATCAAATTACAGTTGCGGTCAAATCATATGCTAACTTATACTCTAATTGATTGGTTTTTATACCATTGTGAATGACCGTGACAATAACAGTGGATCAAGCCTTAACCCACTAAGTATCGTCGACTATACGAATCATATATTATGTCACTACACTCAATTCTTGATTAAATTTGTAACTTTCTGATTCCTGATACCTTTGTTTTTATCTCCTTCCTAGTTCCACTTTCTGGGTTTTCTGTCTCTTTTTAATTGGTGTATTTATCTGCCCTCAAACCTCCTCCTTGGAAAATCTCAAGGTCTTCATTCAACCTGATCAAACTAATCTCAAGTGGCCTTCTCTCATGTTATGCTTGATGGGGACCGACACCTACTCTACAATCAAACGAAACACCAGGCGCACTTGTACACTTCACGCACCATGCCTATAAACAATGCGAATGCCATGCTAACAAATGAATCTGGAATTGATAAATAGAACTTTAGTGCTGCAAACATACAACAATCAGATTGTTGCCATCTCCTTTATTTTTATTTTTATTTTTTTGGCTGGTCTCTACAGAGTGTTTAGACTTTTTGGAAGTCCCCAACTAATAATTACAGTGGTCACGGCCCGTCCTAATTTCTTAGATTCTAGGGTGGTCTAAAGGAGTTCCTTTCACTAAGATTTGAATTTATCGATCTCTTAATCTACAGTTTGATCTTGAGTCTTAACTAAGTTAGCGAGATCATCACTTTGTCACAATTGAATTGTACTTCGCTTGATGGTCATATTGTTTATGTTTTCATTTCGATGGATCGGGATCTACTACAACCCTGATAACAAAAAAAAAGAAAAGAAAAAAGAAGATCAAATAAAGGCCCAATTGCCTGTCATGACATGGCCCGGACCATAATGCACTCGGACCGCAAAAAGGGAGTGGAGAATGTATGTGGACCGGAGCAGTCTCTTTTGCATAGGTGGCCTTCTAGTTCTAGACTCTACAACCAGATTGTGAACTTGTAAGAAAACAAAAGATGACCCAATGCTGGACTACGTCAAGACTGTTTGCCATAATTTTTCTGCCGTATTTTTTAACTGTGAAATCGGGTACTACGACTTTTATAAGATGTTTGGCAAATACCGTGCAATCTCAACGCCACCAAAACTGCAGCAGCTTACGTCAATTTTCAGGAAGTTGTCTGGCCTAGTTCTAAAATGTGTATACCAAACATACATTCAAGTCACCGCCATAACAAATGAGTTTTTATGGGATGTGGGCAGGCGTCAATTTGTACGAATTTTATTTCCTGCAGTTGAGAATGTGATTAGAGTGAAACTGGAGTGAGCTCGTTCTTCAGATCAGCGATGGCCACAACATAAGGATTCGAGATGAATTTGTGTTGCTCCTTCCGCCACTTCTCCTGGTTCCTCGTCAGTGACCTCCTTTATTCAATCACTCGTAACGGGTCACACTGCAAAATCAATTCTCTGTTTGAGCTCTAGATAGCCAGGGCCATGCTCTCCGTCCCTCTTCCTCCTACTCCTCACCAGATTCTCTTATTTAGGCCAACTCTAGATCAGGCTCGTATGCCGAACATGTCTGACGACGTGCTGGGGCTGAAGAAGTTAATTCATTACCAAAACTGGAACATGACATAGGGGAGCATAGGGTACTGGTATTACCTGAAAGGTCTTGACTTCAACCATAATAATTCTATTTCTGACTATTTAATAATCACTTTATGTAGAAATGTAGCTGTGTCACTGCAAACTACATGGCACAACAAGCTGACATTAATGCGAAGATGAGGGCCATTATCATTGACTGGCCTATAGAGGTGCGATTCAAAAAAATTCCCATTGTCAAATCACAGGTTTTGCATTTAACCAATCTGGAACAGGTGCGTGACAAATTCAATCTCATGCACGAGACCAACCTCATAGATAGATTCTTGGCTCAGCAATCTGGGCGAGAAAGAAGCTCTAGTTGCTTCTACGTACCCACCTTTTTCTTACTGAGAAAAATTGGATGAAAATTAATTTTAGCAACTTGGGTTGCGCTTAGGAATCGCTAAGAAAGATAGAATCTAGTTTTAACCCTAACCCTAGCCCTAACTCTCGGTGGTTTAGTCTGCTACAACCGATTGTTTCAATTATCTAATCAATGTTTTTGATTGATTGCAGACTGGGCTACTGCTTTTCCTTCCCAATTATCATCCTTGCCTTTTGTTCTAACAGGTATCTCTCTCTCTGGCTCTCTCTCTAGATGAGGCTCTTGTTCCATCAAATCTGGATATCCGACTGATCAATCTCTCCGTTTCCCTTCTCATCCTCCTAACATAATGAAACTACGGAAAATCATCCGGACAGTCTCGAACTTGTTATAGAATTCCCGTCCTCAAACCAAGTTGCCCAGTTTGTCACAACTCTCCCGAATCCCTCCATCACATTCTTTTTACCAAAACTCTAGTTGGCCTCTTCAACCTACTGACCCTTTTTCGGGCCTGGCATATGAAAGATTGGCTCCTTCACATCCTTGATGTCTCTCATTTTAATCATCCCCAGGCCTCTAAAAATCTCTTCATCATCAACTGCTTTGCTATTTGCGACAGTATCTGCATAAAAATGAACTCTATTCTCCGTAACAACACCCCAACCTCTCTTCGAGAACTTGCAAAACGCGGTTGTTAAGTAGATACGTATGTGGGCAGTTTCTTGTTTCCAGAAAATTGTTGTGCTTTTGATTGCCGAGCGCAAATGACTGAGTTTCGAGGAAGATAGTTTTTTGCAGTCGGCCGGTGCTGACGACATCCTGTGGTAGCCGTAATGGGGAGAGGGAGAGAGAGAGAGAGATTCGGTGTGCCCGGTTTATGATGGTTTTGAACCGTGGGCTTTCGTGCATTTTTCGTAGGAAGGGCAATCTGGTCTCCTTCAGGGTTCCTTCGCGTTAGAGTTTCTCGATATCCGAGGATGTCATGTCAATCCAAAGCGACGTGGGCAAAGCCGAACAAAAAGGCCAAGTCTGTCGAATCTGTCCTGTCATTGGTTTTGCAGTAGTAACCAAAGTTAAAGTTAGTTCTATCCTATCACCGAAATGAAAGTTTTCTTGTCACCTGAATTCCTAATGCACTTCATTGATAACGTACCGTAAAAAGGTCATTTTCATTCTGAATTCTTAGACATGAGAGAACGCAAAACGTTATCAATTTGTGGTGACTTTATGATAAGAAAATAAGAAAAGTTCATATAATTGAATACTCAAGTCATGTCACTATATTATACAATCGAATGAAAAATTAAAATTGTCATGCTCTTAAAGAAATAGAAAGAAAGTTTAAGAATTAAGTGAATTACGAATCACGAGAAAGTTATGATGATTTAATCGATTAGTGCGTGCAATAATAATTCAATCCTATCACATTTATGATAAAGATTTGACGGCATTGGCATTGTGCGTCAAAAAGAGGAGTGCGGCAAGTGTCAAGAGAACAAATGATCATGCACTTCAATTAAATCAAGAATCTACGGCAAGTTTTATGATCATCTGTACTATTCAAGTCTTTACAAATAGAAAACCCTCGATATTTTAAGGGGTTCATTACTAATTACATAAAAGTTTTTACGTGGGGTCCGATGGCTGATGATTTTCATGGTGGAGAAAATGGAGGAGTTGTTCAAGAAAGCTAGGGTTCAGGCTGTACTTCATGGGGAACTCGAATCTTTTAAATGAGAATGTTCGGAGAGAAGGCCATGAAGGCTGCTGCAAGTAACAATAAGGCCGTGACTTTGACATGCGTGGCCTACACTTCCCGTGACGAGACAGGGCATGCCACCCAAAGTTCCGGCGAAGAGGAGCTAGATGGAGTTGATGCTTTCGAAGGAACAAGAGTCTGAACCAGAAGTGCCTATCTTCCCCTTGCAATCGCAGAGTCGATAGTGATGACAGGGTGGAGATTGTGTAGATGGCGGCAGCACCTGATCCAGACATACTCATAAGAAGTTCGGGTGAGACTCGGCTGAGCAGTTTCCTTCTTTGGCGTGGGGCTATGGCAGTGGTCAGTTTCCAGAGAAGCTGCTGGTCATAAGACTTCCTCGCGTGCGTCAATAAACGAAAACGAATCAACTGTGCGCATCATATATTTGCCGATGGGTCACTACTTCACGGGATCTTTATATGTGAGGGATGACCATTTTGTTCTTGGCTTGGGAGGTCCTGCTTTCATCTTTCTGTTGATTTTTGTCAATCCTGGCCTCACGCCACATTTCTTCAAGTCTCGCTTTTCTAAGTATGTTTGGATTGAATTTCTTTTTATTAAAATCTCGCAAGCATCGTCTCTCTTGTGCCTCTTCATCTGATTATATGATGCTTTTAGATTATAGTTTCTAATTTGTTATATGCACTCTGTAGTAGATATATATAGTAAAAAGAAGGATCGTGTCTATTGTTTCTTTTTCTCATTTGGAAAACTATTTGACGTACAAGTATAGAATTCAAAATATTGTCAAGCAAACTGTTAGTAGAACATCAGTGCACGAATTTAAAAAAAAAGGCCATTAGAATAGAAGAAACACATAGACAAGACACAATTAAGGGAGGGAGGGTGTGGTTTTCCTTTCTTCTTTTAGAGAGAGAGAGAGAAGAAAGAATGTCTTTCCTTTCTTCTTTTACTTGTACGGAATCGTTGTTCCTTTGTCTACTAGTAATTTGCCTTTTCCCCCCATTAATGCATTAAAAAAATGTTTTAACTAGAACTTAACTTTAGATTAAACACAATATTTTAAGTTAATAACCCTTGTTGAATCACAGACATCATTATCAAAATCCCAAAAAACTATAAGTTTTTTTGTATCAATTCTCATCACAATTGGAGTTCACAACAAAATGTAGCATAGAATTAATCGATTGAATTGTGTTCGAGATCCACATCTAACACATTTATCGAGTAAAAATTAGTGTTAACATAAATAATAATGACGACGACTATTCCGATAACACTACTATAAGATGACAATCATGTACCCTCCAAAAAATAGTGGAAATCTCCCTATTAGATGATAATCAATGTCATATTGTGAAAACTCAATAGTACAATTTCCATTTAAAATATATAATCAAGAAAACAACAACATGATGCTAAATATTTTGCACAACATATAAACCTATTTACTCGAGTAACGTCACACCGTGATGTATTTTTGCAAGAAGTAGATAAAGACATGCCTCTTTGGTTTCGGCAATGTTAAACTCTCCAATTCTAACACCCTTGTTGTGTTTTACTTTTTTTTTTTTTTTTTGGTAAAAGCCCTTGTTGTGTTTTCATCTGCACCAACTAGCATAAACAAATACTACCAAATAAAATAATAATAATAATAATAATAATATTAATATTAATAATTACTACCATCAGCGACATCATTATCATCATCATCATACCAATCTAGCTAACAAAAAGGAGAGTGATTTCGACCACATAGTCATTAATATCGTGCCATCAATCTTTTTACTAAATACTCAAAGAATAATTGAGACATCTAGCAGTATCAGAATAAAAAGTTGCCAAAATCTTGAAACAAGTAAAGCAAATTATAGATATAGTAGAAGAATGTCATGGTCATTTGATCATCCATAGGTAATGATATATATAGTGTAAGTATCGGAGGGAAAATAACCTAATACCCATATGTAAAACATAGAAAAACATAAAGAGTTTCACGATCAAAGATTTCACGCCCAGCATTTTTAATCAGAACAATCATCTCCATGCTTCTTGACCAACACAATAATTTATTTATAGATACGAAAACGACACGCCCCAGTTCTTTAAACTCAACAAACTGACTCATGACAAGACCCCAACCCAGTTCTGAGATTTAAACTCAAAAAACTGACTCACGACACAGACACACGAAGACCCCGACTTCCCTCAACAAGAGCACGACTCATCCCACCAAGACCACAACACCCTGGGACTAGCACTACCCGAGTGTCTTCAGAATCACTGAAGAAAACACAGATTGAAGTAGCAGCCTGCATTTATTCAGATCTTGCACTACGAGATAAAACCTGAAGTACGAACCCTAGTCAAAGTAGAACTCACGTTCTTCATGATCGCACGTTCACGTACTCCACTTAAGCCTCCTCATCGTCGCTGCCATAATTCTCATGTGGATCAATTGGAGCTTCCTTGTTCAGATCCAGCTCCATGTGGACCTTCTTTCTCTGAGTCTCCACTGCTGATGAAGAAGCGCCGCCCCTAGCCACAGTGCTGCCGCCGCCCTTTATCTGCCCTAATTCCAGCAAGATAGACACCGCTTCCTTCTCCGGCTTGGACAGCCTATTATGGACGGGCATGTGCCCATAGACGGCGTGAGGACTTGGGAACAGTTTCCTGCACTGGCAGCACAACCAGCACCCACTTGAAGCATCAAACGCTGCCGCTGTCTTCCCCACGATGGCAGCGGAGGAACTGCCTGCATATTCACCCCGATTCATGCCCCTACCCCCATTGCCGGCGCCGGCGCTGCCAGGCGCTGCAGAAGAGCTGTGGACCTGTCCAGTTCGGGCACGCAGAGGGGCTGGGGGAGAAACATATTCATCGTGGCCAGACATCTCGTCCTGCTTTCGGGCGGGAGATTTCTTGCAGGAGGGTGAGAGAGTGAAATTATGGAATTACAACGACTGGTTAAATAAGGACTACAGACTAAAGTTAAACCCACTGATAGTGATGGAAAAGACGAGGAGTGGCCAAACCAAATTACAAGGGGCGTTAGTAAAATAATCTTAAATGCAACTAGATGGGAAAAGACACGCACATGGGAGCAACTCGAAGGTTAATATGTCACAATTAACACTACAGATTCCAAGTCATAATAAGCAAATCATTTAACTCCTACTCTTATATTCCCCAGATCACGCATTCTACATACCTCGCTACCTTTCTTTGTAAAATGCATTATACCTCTGCATTATGCTCCCTTCGCATGCTTTTTCTTTCTAAGAAGATATATTTCATCATCCCATCTAAATGATTTTTTCCCAACAAAGCAATTTGGCATTTTTGTTTTGTGTTTAATGTAACAACTTAAAAACATGGAAACTAATATCGACATACCAAAACTATCGTCATGATTGCCTCATGTTCTTGTTCCGGCTTGCAAGGACAATATACGAACACCCATGTCCGTGACGTTTTGCCTTCGATCGTCAGGACACATGTTAAGATAAGATCCAACAAGAATAGATGAAAACCCCAGATGGTATAAAATCCCATTACGTGTTTAGGACACCTAGTTTTGGTATGTCCATATTAACTTCCATGTTTTAAAGTTCAGTTTAAAAAAAACGAAAAAGGCAAGGAAAAAAGAAAGACCTTAATCTACTACAACCACCACGGTGGCGACCGATCACTACCGCTGTGGTTGCCACAAATAGCAACAACTACCACCCCTGCGGTGGTTGCCTTTGTTGTGGTGGTCTGTCTGACCACCACGGAGGAAGCCCGAGATCATTTGAACAACCTCCTGACTGAGATTGGGGAGGCCAGCCCGCCTAGGAAGTGCCAAGCACCACAGGTTGGTCGCCTGTCGAGTGCGTTCACTCGGGTGGTCGCTTCACGATGGTCATGTTCTCACATCACGCAGTGTCAAATCTGAGATCGCAAGAGAGGAAGTGTCTGTGGCGATGGTAGCCAGTGGCGTCCATGCGGTGGCGCCGATGGTGTGCACAGGCGGAGCCTTTCTTAGTTTTTTTTTTTTCAAACTTTTCTTTCCACTAGTAGTCCTTATTTTTCTCCTCTTTTGGCCTAATCCTCATTTAGATAATTCCAAAAGTTCTTACAACACTAAAACAGAATTAAAGAAGTGAAATTCAATAAATTTAAAAGGAAGAGAAAAAGTGCGGACAGGTATGAATGATAGTGCCTTTGTTTTTTTGGTTGAATCCAAAGCTGCCCTTCATCACTTGTGGAAAATCCTAAAGAAGAGGAAGATGAGTAAAGGTCACTGCCCTAAACTTGCTTTACGTACTTTTTTCGGATCTTGATCTCTTTTGACACGAGATCCGACGACCATTCTCTCTCTCTCTCTCTCTCTCCCCCACCCCCAACCCCACCCCCACCCCCACCTAGAATGATAACGACGTTGTTGTTGATAATTATCGTTATAATAATGTTATTCCTTAGTAGTATTTGTTGCCCTTGTGATTGGGTTAAATTGTTGTTCCTACTGCTGGATAGCTAGTACTGATTAAATTATAAGAACAAGGGAACACGGCCGAAACCAGTGAGATAGGTATCGACTACATCTTGCAAAAATACATGGCCACGTGATATTCGCAGGCACCAGATTTTGTTATGAACCTGTATTAGTGAGAGAAATTGCAAAAAAATCTTTACTATCATGTTGTCATCTTCTTGATTATCTTTTTAAATGAAGAATTATATTACTAGGTCATGCATTATGTGACATTGATAATTATCTAAAGAAGCAAATTTTCACTACCTTATATATATAGTCTGGGACACTTGAAGTGCCAAAACTTAATACAATGAGACACATAAGTGTCAAAAGTTAGGAAAGTGACACTTAAATGTCAAAATTGGAGCAAACTAGATCAATTAAATGCCAACGGCGAGAAAATCTAGCCCAAATGCTGACATGGCGAGCCAAGTGCAAAACGATGTCATTTTGCACGTTGACTTGGCAAGCCAAGTGTAAAACGATGTTGTTTTGCACATTGACGTGGCTAGACAAGTGCAAAACGATGTCATTTTGCTGTTGACTAGGGTAAATAATTAATATAAAATTTAATTTAATTAAATTTAAAATCATATATATATATATATTTTTTTTTTTTTAAAAAGGAAGATGAAGGCAGCCGGCTGCTAAGGCTCAGCCCTCGCCGTCGCCGGAAAGTTGGGGGCAAGTCGGCCGGGGTCACCGAGCCATGGCCAGGGGCCAGTGACCCTAACCAACTGGTAGCAAGCGGCGGCCTTTGGCTTGGCCGGGCAAGGGCTGGCGACCCTCGCCCAAATTTGGGGCGAGGATTGAGGGGCGGTGGCTCTTAGCTTGGCTGGGCAAAGGTCGACGACTCTTGCCGAATCTGGAGGAGGGCCGTGACCCTTGCCCCAGATTTAGGCAAAGGCTCACAGGCCCTCGCCACTAGGCGGCTAGGGTCGCTAGCCCCTAGCTAGGGCTTAGTGACCTCGGCTGACCCTCCCCCCACCTTTCCGACGACGGTGGGAAGATGGTGGTGGCAAGGGTTGAGCCCTCAGCCGTCGACTGCCTTCATCTTCCTCTTTTTTTTTTTTTTTTGAATTGGTTTTAAATTTAATTTAATTAATTTTTATATTAAAATTTGAATGGTGCCAAAACGACATGGTTTTTTTTTTTTTTCCGAGTTAGCCCTCCAACAAGTCATGTAAGTGAGCAAAATTAATAAAAAAAATTGCCACGTAGACTTTTCGGCGGGGTTCGCCGGATGTGGCACTTAAGTGTCTCATTTTTCACAAAAAAAAAAAAAATAGCATTTAAGTGTCCCATTGTGCCAAGTTTTGGCACTTGAAGTATTCTTTTGCCTATATATATGTTGGTCGAATTCCAAGCATATATTGATCGGCATCTTATGGTAGCATTATTGATATAGTCGTCATTATTGTTGTGTTGATATTAGTTTTGCTCAATGAGTAGATAAAAACTTTGTGTCGAATGTCGATCTTGAACACATTTTAATCAAATAAGTCTAAGACTGGATATCATGTGAACTCCAATTGTGGTTAGAGAATTCAAAAAGATAATACATTTTTTTTTTTTTTTTTTCATCGTGCCTTTCCAATATGACTTCTATAATTTTACAAGGGCACTTAATTTAGAATAATGTATATAATCTAAAAGTAGACTTAGTTAAAAATATTTTAATTAATGCTTTTAGAATAGTAGAACTCCAATCCAAAAAATATGAACCCTCTCTCTCTCTCTCTCTCTCTCTCTCTCATTGTCGGACTATCAAAACCTCCCACTCCAGCCCAAAAAATGTGAATATTGTTAGGTTTGTTAGGTAATGAAGTGATGATGTGATGGATCGGTTAAAATTTTCTTCATCTTCTACTCAAAAACTTCATTTTCATATTAATTGGATATTAATTGGAGATATATAAACAATATTTGAAAGCCAATTCTCAATTACGTTTAACCTTGGAGTTCACTGTTAGAAAATTAAGTCCACTGCAATTCATTCACTTTTGACGAAAAATATTATAATTTGGCTTCCTACATATAAAAATATCAGGACTCTGAAATTCAATGAAATATTGATTGCTCGGGTTAGACTTATGTCTCATCGGTAAGATCATACCAGTTTCCCTAATATATGGTGTCAGTAGTGGATTCATAAAATATAAAATATATTTATTAATTTTATACGGATATATTCAACACTAATACTTTTCCAAATTTGTGGTCGCTATAATTTTTGAGATTCCACTTTCTCATAAATATGTCTTATACAAGATTAATTTTACATCCCTACTTAGTTAAGTTGAGGGAAGGTCTGGGCGAGGAAGTTATAAACAAATTTGCATATTTTGTATTTGAGGGAAAAGTGTCAAATAAGTTCTAAACCTATTGCATTTGTGCCAATTTAGTCCTAAATCTTTTAATGTCGGCAATTTAGTTTTAAACCTTTTGACTTAGTGCCAATTCAGTCATTCTAGCTAATTTTGACTGGATATTGTTGATGTGGATGCCTATATGGCCTATGTGGTACAATTGGCACTGATGCTTGTATGGCCTATTTATTTATTTATTTCTTCTTCTTTTTCTTTTCTTTCTCTTTCCTTATTTGACCAATGGCTAGGCGAGGCTCGACCCTTGCTAGCCCAGCATAAGGCCCCTCTCACGACCTTTAGTAAGGGATCGAGCCGCACTTGGGGCTTAGTGGGGCACGACCTTGCCAACCCTCACCTCTGATCGATCGTCGATGTCTGGCCACCGGTTGAAGGAAGAGGAAGCGAAAAGGGGAAAAAAAGGAAAGAAAAAGCAAATAAAAGAAAAGACAAAAAAAAAATTTGAAAATAATACTATAATATTAATAAAAATTATCTACGTCAATGCTGATCGTGTCACATAAGCCAACTAGTATGCAAGTTAGCAATATCTAGCCAAAATTAGCCGGAATAACTAAATTAGCATTAGGTCAAATGGTTTATGACTAAATTGGCACCAATGCAGTTGATTTAAAACTAATTTGAAACTTTTCCTTGTATTCAGCGTACATCATTTTTGTTCATTATTTGGTACATCATTTTGTCACATGTCGATTTCTTATATCCATTTCTTGGTCTTCTCTCAATTGTGTCTTGTCTACAGGTTATCTTCTATTACAATGGCCTCTTTGGAATTCGTGCACTTTTGTTATACCAACAATTTGCTTGAAAATATTTCATAAGTTGAATTCTATATTTGTACTTTTAAGTAATTTTCCAAATGGAAAGGAAACGATAAAGTCACAATCCTTCTATTTACTACATATTTACCATAGATTGCATCCAACAAATTAAAAACTATAATTAATCACAATTCTGACTAATTAATCTCAATATTTCCCTTTTTATTCTCCTGACATTGTGAAATTTTTCGAAAATCGTTTGGACAGTCTCGAACTTGATTTAGAATTCTTCTCCTCAAACCAAGTTGCCCAGTCTGTTACAACTCCACTAACCCTTCCATCACATTCTCTTTGAGGAAACTTCAATTGGCTTCTTCAATTGGCCCTTTTCTCCAGCCAGGGATCTATAAACATTTATGTAGGGAGAATTAACAAAAAAGTCATAAAATTATTGCTATTTTTTCCAATTTAGTCCTAAACCTTTTGTAATTATGTTAATTAAGTCTATTTGACCAAATTTAGCTAGCTGGCTTTGACATGGATGTTGGTCGACACCAACGAACAATTTTTTAATAATATATTTTTTTCTCTCTTTTTTCTTTTCCTCCTCTCTCCTTTTTCCCCTTGCTCCGGCGACCGGCCAAAGGGGAGGGCTGATTGTCGGCTAGTGGCGAGCTCGCCTTGCAGTCACTGCATGAGGACGATCTCGCCCAGCCACTAACGAGGTGAGCCCTCGCCTCTGACAACTGCTAGAGGGGAGGGCTAGTCAATGACCAATGGCAAGCTCACCTTGCCGTAGCTGGGTGAGGGCGAGCTCACCTAACCACCGGCGAGGCGACCCCTTGCCGGGCGGGTGAGGCTTGCCTCGATAGTGGACGGCGAGGCCGACCTCTCCTTCACCCAACAACGATGAGGCGAGTTGGCTACTGGCCGACAATCAGCCCTCCCCTCTGTCTAGTCGTGTGGAGCATGGGAAAAAAGGAGAGAGAAGGAAAAGAATAAAGAACAAAATAAAAAAATAAAAAATTATTAAAAATTGTCCGCTAATGTCGGCTGGTCAAATTTGGTCGGATGGATAGAATTGGTGTAATTAGAAAAAGTTTTTTTTTTTTTGGTAAAGGTGCAATTAGAAAAAGTTTATAGTTAAATTGGCGAAAAAAAATATTTATGACTGAATTTGAAAAATTGAAATAAGTTTAGGACTTTTTGGTAATTTTTCTTATTGTGAAAGTTTCAAGTGTTTTGAATTAGAATGGAATCAAAATGCGTTGATCATAAAATTGATCTTGACACACCCATCATCATTTTATCTTTGAAGCGGAAGAGCATGCATAGTAAGTAAATGATTTTTCAGACAGGTTTCCAATTCCATGTACAACGGCACCAAAGAGGAAAGTTACCTCGCATGAAAGCGGCACGCCTCCTATGTCACTTCCTCGTTCCTTCCTCGGCCACCACCTGATCGGACACCAGATTGCCCATGCGCGAGTCCACACGGTTCAGACCAAGAAAAAAGGGGAATCCACACGGTTCAAAGCCCCGACAAACCGTACATTCTCTCCTCTCTCTCTCCCTATCACGGTCACCCAAGGCACCGACTAACTGGAACTGTCACGGCGTGCTGTTTACTTCTTTTTAAGGCGATTCCAATTGTCTCCTCTCAATATCTTCCCTTTAGTTCCATTTCATACAATGTCTTCAATGTGGGTCCTTCTTGCCTCTAACCATCATCATACCTCCACGCTTGTCTCTTCCACTTCCACTTCCTCCTCATGATTAATCGATAATTAAGATCCAGAGACCAAAAAGAAAAATCAGATCAATGCCAAAGTAATTGGAAAGATCGATGATTAGATTAAGGAAAACGTTGTAGCTGAGATTGAGAGGGGGAAAAGACATACCATGTGACTATCCACTCTTGATTTCTGGGGTTTACAAAAACATAGGGGGAGACTGGATTATTTTTTAAAGATGCTTGGCATTCTTCCACGCCTACAGAGATGCTGCAATCTCCAAATTCATTTCTCTCTTGAACCCGCCGGTTTTGGCTTCTTACCTTCCTGTTAATTAACATATCAGTGTCTAATTAGTTATTTCTTTTCCCCTCTAATTCATTGAATAGTTGGTTAGTTGACCATAAAAAGGAAATTAGAGGATCTACTAATAATAACGTCATATACATTTTTGTAGTAAGATTATAAACCAGATGCATACCAACGCTCCAAGAGTAAGGAAATTTGGCGAGTACTCAAGAGAAGAATAGAGAATTAAATCCGTGTCATTGATCCATCAACAAAGCATAATTGATTTGAAATAAAGCGATAAGATAGACAAAGATTTCGAACCTCGGCTATAATGTTTCCGTGCACCCAGCATTCGCAAATGTGAAATTTTCCCTTTTCACCGATCAAGCAAACTGTAAACAGAAAACTTCCTGATAATAATTGAATAGGCAGACAAACCTTTGGGCGACTGAAAAATGATTTAGGTCATGCTTGGATTAAGCAAAAAGCAGATGAAACTTTTATTTCACCCATTGTTGCCAATCAAAAGTTCCCAACTATAATGTAACTGGCAAATTTTCGTACGAGACAGGGCAAGGCAAGTAGCAAGGCAGGACGAAGTTGGCATTAGCCCTGCCCTGCCCCAATTGTATGTTTTAAAACAAAATTAATCACTTATGTATTTAACTTAACATAGTTCATTATATGCTCAATTTAAAATTAAGATAAAATTATAACATGGGTATTAAGTAAATAATACAAACGGGTTCCTTTATATAAGTAGAGTTTTTTTTTTTTTGAATGATTGCAAACCTGAATCAGGTTAAAATAAAAACAATTCACAACCGATGGTAAAACTTCAACAATTATATGTTTCTATGGTAAAGTTCATAAAAAAAAACGAATGAAATCTTTTTCTTCTCCATGCAGTTTGCGGGCCCCACGGGGCGCACGAATTATCCCAGTAGATTTTCTTCCTGTACTGAGAAGTCGGATTCACGTGTTCCGAACCGGAAATTCTTTGCATGAGTGTGACACTAAAGTGGATTAAAAACCACGCGAGAGACAAGAAAGACCCGCGGAAATCAATGAGAAACGGGGTTTCGGAAGAAGAGAAAGCATTGAGTAGGCCCGGCCCTGGTGACATTATTTGGTGGCGGAGAGAGAATATACGTTGCTAGGTGAAAATATTACACGTACAAGATGTCGCAGCGCAACAAATAAAAATAGGCAAGAGCTTATAATATCTGTCATAATGAAGCCCAAATGTCAGAGATTTTTTACTTTAGCGGGCACTGTAGTCTCTCGTCTCACCGATGCTTTCTCTCTTCTCTCCCCTACACACTGGAAAATTACCAAAACAGTCCTCAACATATTGCAATTTTTCCAATTTAATCATAAATTTTTTTTCTGATCAATTCAATCATAAATCTTTTGCGGCTATTTTTCGCTGACAGGCATTGACGCGGACAATTTTTAATAATATTTTATTTTCCAAATTTTTTAGTATTTTATTATTTTTTTCTTTTGTTTCTTTCTCTTTTCTTTTCTTTTTTCCTTTTTTTTTCACTTCCTTCTCCTTTCTCCAACTAATCACCTTCGGCCATCGACTAGAGGTAGGGCAATCAAGGGACCTCGTGGGCCTCAAGGAGGCTTAGGCGCGGCCGGGCGACCTCGCCTAGGTCGCCAACTAGGCCGGCGAGGCTCGCCCTGGCCGGATTTGGCGAGAGTCAAGCCTCGCCCATGGCGAGCCTCATTGGTCATGAGCGAGGTCGAAGGCTGTTAGTTGGGCGTGCGAGGTTGAAGGCTGCTAGTTAGGCAGGCGAGGTCCAAACCCGAGACCTCACACAGCCTCTAGCAAGGGCTAAGGGCTACCAGAGGCTGAGTGAGGCTTGCTCTCGCCAAATCTAGTGAGGTTCAAGCCTCGCTGACCATGGGTGAGGCTTGACCTCCCTAGATCCAATGAGGCCGCCAACTACCCATGGCCGGTAAAGCTCGACCGATCCAGAGGCAAGCGAGGCCTTTCCTAGCTATGGCGAGGGCAGCCTCACCATCACTAGGCAAGGCTGACCTCGCCAGCCAGAGAAAGGAGGGAGGAGGAAGGAGGAAGGAGGAGAAAAAAAGATAAAAATTCAAAAAGGAAAAATAAAAAAAATTCAAAAAAATAAAATAATATTAAAAAATTGTACACGCTAGCATCGACCGAACAGTAGGCATCGCCGGCTAAAATTGGCCGAATCTACTGAATTAGCATAATTACAAAAAGTATATAACTAAATTGGAAAAATTACAATAAGTTTAGGACTATTTTGGTAATTTTCTCCCATGCATGCTTCTCTCTCTTGGCCCTCTCTCTTCCACCGAGGCCTCGTTCGACCAATGAATCATCGCACCCGACCAACAAACCATTGCATCGCCCCTCCCAGCGATCTTCACCTTTCCTAGGAAGGTGCTGCGCTTGCCGATCTTCTTGTCATTGTAGAGGTCGATCTCCAGCATCCCCGAGGGCATGGACTCCACGTCGTGGACAGGGAACTCGACCTGCTCATCCCACTACGGATTTAGTTCCTGAAAGTTGGTCTTCGTCCGTTGCTGCTAGCCGTCGAAGTTGACGATGGCGTTGGCGCTCACGGTGCCCTGGCCGTCCTTAGGCATCAGGTTATTGGCGTGGCAAACTCCTTGATGAACTTTCGAGTGCATGGTTCGGCCATTTTCTGTTTGGAGAGACTTGGAACTGTTAGAGAGAGAGAGAGAGAGAGAGAGAGAGAGAGAGAATTTTGGTGGGTCTTGACTTTTGACTGTTGCGAGAGTGTTGTAACGAGGTGCACGCATTCTCGAAAGTGGGATTCATTTTTATTTTTATTTTTGGTGGTTTGACAAAGAAGAACATAAAAAGAAATTTGGGCATGTGGATTCTCAACCCAAGATGGCATCGTCGGAAGGAACGAGCCAACAACACCTCCAACCGAGAAAAAAAGAGAGCAGGGTTTCTGCTTTTTAGATTTTAAAGAAAAGCAAGAATTTGCTTTCTGCTCTTTAGAAAACTCACACGATCGGCCCGAAAAGGAATTCAAGTCTTATGCCATCCTTACCTAGATGCTTTTTTCTTTTTTGTTTTTTTTTGGTATTGATGAAGGCTGTAAAAAAAAAAACCCAAAGAGTCCTAGTCCTAGCTATAAAATGACAGAGACATAATATAATCCCACACCAACGATATTATCCCGGAGGTTCTTGAAAATGAACAAGTCACTTCTTTCGCGTCTTCAATAAATTGTACGATGTTTAAAGTCACACAAGGAAACCAAACTAGTCTATCAACTACATCGTCTTTGGGAAGATTCGCGAAAGAAATTAGGTGTGCTTAATCCATGTGAGCTTCTAGTGCGCGCATGAACCATAGAAACTCAATTTTTGTCGAGTCACCCAACTGTATACTCATTTTTCATACGCTAAAACAAGAAAATTAATAATATTCTACAAGGACAAATTATTGTTCAGGTGAAAGTAGAGGCCCAA
Source organism: Eucalyptus tenuipes (assembly GCA_014182365.1). Classification (NCBI taxonomy): domain Eukaryota; kingdom Viridiplantae; phylum Streptophyta; class Magnoliopsida; order Myrtales; family Myrtaceae; genus Eucalyptus; species Eucalyptus tenuipes. Next base: position 24,577,278 of record CM024546.1, read on the forward strand.
AATGGTCAAGACCTAACAAAGGAAAGGATAAGTAAGTGTTTTTGCGTTTGATAAACTAGTTCGGTTTCGATAAATTCATGTTTGGTCCGACCAGTTTCTTGCATGGAAAGATGACAACTAATCAAAATAAAGTTCCCTTCTTTTTTTCTTTTTTTAGCAAGAAAATGGAGACAAATGGTCACAAAGGAGCAATGCGGCTGCCTCCCGATACGTGAACTTTTGCCCTTTCCACTCATCAACCAGAATCCGGAAACAAAACAAGCGACGAGTCTGTCAACAACGGATCAACCCCATTCGTCCCGCGCATTGCTCAGGGCCTATGATCAGGCCGAAAGGCGTAGTCGATGGACAACACGTGAATATTCTTGTACTACCCCCTTGTTGGTCCCGAGGGACAAAGGAGGCTAGGTTAGCTAAAAGATGATTATCGGTTCAAGAACATAAGGTGCCCCTGCTTTTTCGGGTTAAGAAGGGATAGAGAAAATGCTCGGAGCCAATGTTCGAGCACTAGGCGCTACGGCGCTGAAGAAACCCATGCCATACTCCGAGGAAAAGTTTGAACGATCTTCAACAAAAGGGTATCTGTACCCGAAACCGACATAGGTGGGTAAGTAGAGAGTACCTAGGGGCACGATACAACTTTCTCTAAGGAACTCCTTTTCTGCATTTCAGAGCCAAAAACGTTGAACCTGGTTCAACCCAATTATGAAGCTGAGAGTGACAGCTTTGTGACTGGAACTATTTCAAGTTCTCTCTCTCTTCTCCCCGAAAGAGTGCTTCGACTCTTAGATCAGACGAGCAAGAGAGACAATAAAAGGGTTGAGATGTCTGAATAAAGAAGAAGAAGAAGAAAAAAGTCCCTCTTTTTTTGTTTTTTGTTACTTTGTTTTTATTCTATTTTTGTCAGACGCGACGGTTCGTGAAGTGAGACAGTTGGATGGTCCCGATTCGCGCAGACTTTCCTATGGTTTGTCGGCCCGCACAACGGTCGCTTCCTACTGTCCCGCAGCTGGGCACGACTGGAAATCTGGATTGTTCGGGACGAAGGAAGTTGATCTTTTTATCTTTGACCGCTTTGGCTTAGTGGGCTATCTTCTCGTTGGTACTTCTTTTGATGTGTACAGGAGAAAAAAGGGGCGGCATATTACATATAAATAAATATATATGTACGTGTTGGGCCAGGTGAAGTAAGAGAAAGGGAAGTGAAAAGAGGGTTTTATTTTTCCATCTTTTTCTTTTCGGAGAAGGATTTTGAGGGTTCCTTCGGTAGAGTGCACGAGCCGCACTATGAGTGGCGCGTAAAAGGGCTTCTTTGTTTTTTGTTCTTTTGTGTCCAGAACACAAACAAAATAAAAAGCTGTTTGTGTGCATTGATTAATTTTTCTATTCCTCATAATAGATTAAATTAATGATCAGAAAATACATTTGAAACAAAAATAAAAAATAAAAAAATCTATTTTTTGTTCTTGAGAACTAAAAGAAAAAGGACAATTTAAAAACAAGCTTAGTGTAACCTAATGCACTTCTTTACATATCCACATCTAGACCGGGTCTCTCGACTTGATCCAAGTCCCCACTTTTTCGGAGTAAAAAATTAAAAATAATTCTTTAATTTAGGGAAAAAAATTAGAAATTAGATTTTGAGTAGTTTTACTAAATTTTAATGTTAATTCTACTTTATATTTAGCCATAAATAAAAATGTGAAATATTTTTGAGGAAAATATAATTAAAAAATGAACAAATATTAATTTTTAAATTTTGTTTTCTTTTAAACACAATACTAGGTCACAACAGTTTGGTGATTCCACCGAGAGAAGACGTCTTCTTCACAAGCAGAGCCTGGCATGATTTAGATCAACACTCTTCTTCACTACCATCATTTGCAATTTTGCTTTGATAGAGAATTAGATTGTTCTAAACAAATCTTTCATATTACCATTTGTCTTGTGTTTATAGCAATCAAAGAAGTTTGTGCTCCATGGATTTCCAATGTCATATGCTTGAAGGTTTGATGAGTTTGTGCAAAAATAAGCATACCAACTTTAGGATTGCCTCTATTCTTAATTGTTTCATCCTTGCCCATTCCATCAAGTAATGTTTGCTCTTCTTCTCCTTCTTCTTCCATAAACATCTTTATTATAATGCCCAAAAATTTATTGTCAACCTTTTCGTATTTTTGAGTTATAAATAAGGAATTCTTTGTTGTCATTTACAATCATCCATCTTTGATTAACTATTATGTTGGATTTTCTGAGGCCATTTAAAAATATAATGATCAATTAAGCATTACAAAAGTCCAATTTTATCGAAATATGAATTCTCAAGTGTTAAATGAAAAAAAATTAGGAATAGAAATCTTTAGAGTCATACCAAACTCATTTATGTTCTTTTTATATTGGGAGAATAAAAATTTTGTGCAGTTTTCAAACATATACTTTTGCTCAAAAACTTGTCAAGATAACATAAATAAAAAAAACCTATTTCTGAATAAAAATTATTCTCGAAATAGAAATGTTATCAAAGTGCCTTGTCTGCTCTCTTTCGAGTCCACACTTTATTGACATTATAGTTAGCCGGTGCGGACGACATCCTATATAGTTGGAGCCTTGGTGGCCAAGATAGAAGATTCTTTGTGCACCATTTATGTTGGCTTTTAATCGTGGGATTGCCGCATTTGCAAAAGTGGCCGGTTGGAAGGAACGAAAACACTGACCATTTAGGCTTCCGCTTTTTAGTTTTTTGAAAAATTAAGAATTTACGTTCTCCTTGTAATATGATATATGGAAGACTTCTTTCATTTAGGGTTCCATTGCACTGAAGATCATTTTTATCATGTCAATCCATCACTTCCAAAACAAAGAGGACAAAGCCGAACAGAAAAGGCCAATTATGTCAAATTTAGATTTTTTAGGTTAAAGAAGTTGATCTTTTTTATCTTTGACCCTTTCGCTCCTTGGGCTTTCCTCATTTTGGCACTTCTTTTGATGTGTACAGGAGAAAAAAGGGGCGACATGGTACATATATATATTTATATACGTGTTGGGCCAGGTGAAGTAAGAGGAAGGGAAGTGAAAAGAGGGTTTTATATTTCCATCTTTTTCTTTTCGGAGAAAGATTTTGAGGGTTCCTTCCGCAAAGAGCACGAGCCGCACCACAACTGGCGCGGAAAAGTGCCTCTTTGTTTTTCCTATTCTTTTGTTTCTTATAGCATAAATATAAATAGCATTGACATTAACGTACAATACAACACGATACGACATAATATGTCAATATGTCATTTCTTAAAAAATAAAAAATTCTGATACATTGGAACACATTATAAATTAATAAATAATTATTTATTTTATGATTATTTTAATCAAATTAAATTAATTTAAATATACAAATAACTAAATAATTAGAAAAAAGCGTAAAATGAATTTAGGCGCCCTCCACCCCGCCCTGGCCACCGCGCCTTTTTGGCAACTCATACAAGCACACACGTTCTCATATGCTAAACAAGGCAAGAATTGTTTTACATTTTCTTTTGAAAAGAATTGATATAATAATATATTAATGTAATGATTAATAAAAAAGAAAAAAATTAAAAATGTACTCAAACCACCATCTCTCTCACCCTCTTCCTGGGATTTTTTGCCTCTCTTCGTCGGAGGCGGCTTCATCTTCCAAACCACGAAGCTCACCCTAAACCAACAGCCGTGGAATTTAACTATCAAGGAACGCGACGGCGGCCTCAAGTGAAAGCACGGGATGCCGTTCATGGAAGCTGGCCATAACCGCAATGGGCGAGGTCAAGATTCTGACGGCAAACTTCCAAATCTGGAGGTTCTTGGCCACGACCGGCTCGTCCATGGCCCAAATGGGCAAGATCGAGATATCGGTTGTGATTGGGCTCAATCTTCCCCGTTGTTGCCATGGCTACTGCAGATCTATCTTGCCATATCGGATTTGTAGCGGTGGAGGCATTGGGTGGGGACTCAATGTGGCGGCTGCACAAGTCCTCCACCTCTCTCTTCTCTGCCTCCCTCAAGAACACCAACCCCCGCCACCTCTAAGGTGGCACGTGGCGGAAGTCATCGAAATTCCTTGAATGGCCCAATGTGTGTCAGAATCGCATGTCGGAATTCTAGACTCGTGTTGGGAAAAGTTGACCACGTGTCGGATTTTCCGATACTTGTTGATCGCGTGTCGAAGCGTGTCAAAACGAAAACCCCGCAAAGTGTCGGTGCTTCTTAGGTAGAAACATAATAAAAAGATTTTTGTATACATCATCTCCAAAATAGATTAGTGGTTTGATAATAGATTTAAAACAGAAATGATAAATAAATAAAAAAATTCTCAAGAGCAAAAAGAAAAACAAAGTCATTTTAAAGAAACAAGCTTAGCGTAGCCTAATGGACGTCTTTACAAAATCGACACAATGTCTAGGTGAGGCCCACATCAGGATTGGGTATGACCCGATCCACATCCCCACATTTCGGAATAAAAAATTAAAAATAATTCTGATATTGAGGGAAAAAATTAGAAATTAGATTTTGAGTAGTTTTACTAGATTTTAATGTGAATTCTAGTTAAGAATTAGCTTAGCATAAATAAAAAATGTGAATTTTTTAGGGAAAATTTGATTAAAATATGAATAAGCTCTTAGTGTTTTACCATATGGATTTCTAAATGTTGTTTTCTTTTAAAAATAATACTAGGTTGCATTAGCTTGGTGATTCTGTCGAGAGAAAACATCTTCTTCACAAGCAGAGCATGGGAGTGATTGAGATGAACACTCTTCTTTACCGCCATCATCTACAATTGTGTTTTAATAGAAAATTAGATTATTCTGAACAAGTCTTTTATATTTTCTTTTGTCTTGTGTCTATTGTATACAATTATGGTCGTGCTCCATGGAATTATGATGTCATTTGGTTAAAGGTTTGGTGACTTTATGCAAAAATAAGTTTACCAACTTTAGGATCGCCTCTATTCTTAGTTGTTTCGTCCTTGATCGTTCCACCAAGCAATGTTTGCTCTTCTTCTTGTTCCATATACCTTTTTTTATGGGAGACGTACACTATCAGTGCCATAAGTTGTGTACGGCACTCACTTTGGTGCCAAAAGTTTCCGTCAGATCACTTAAGTGCCAAATCGGAGGAAAAATGATCACTTTGGTGCCACCAACGAGAAATTCCGGCCAAAATGATTACGTGGCTTTTATATTTAAAAAAGAAATCGACGTGGCTTAAGATTGTCCACGGTGGATGGCATAAAACAACGCCGTTTTCCTTTCTTCATAAGAAACGATCACGTTTCTTTCCATCCACTGTGGATTCACATAAGAAACGACGCCGCATTGCTCCATGGCAAAAAATGATGTCGCTAAAGAGGGAATAAATTAGAGTTGTAAACGGTTCTCGACGCCGGCCGTAGCTCGCTCACCCATTGTTGTTCACCCACCGTCGTTCGCTCGCCCGCCGTCGCTCGGCCACCATTGTAGTTGCACCGTCATTCACGGTCGTTCGCAGGCTGCGTCCCCAACTCTCACTCACTCAGGTTTGTCATGTTCTCTACGTGGGTCAATTTAGTGAAAAATTTAGGGTTCCGACGGGCAAGTTAGGGCGCGGAGGGCAAATTGAGGGCTTGGCTCAGGGGGAAAGCAGTGGAGAAAGTGGTGGGGATGTCACTTTTATGGGGACAAAATAGAAAAATTGAGAGTTCCATCGTTCGTTTGCTTTCTGTTGTGGGGACCGAATAGAAAAATAGGGCGCGGAAGGGCTTGACTCGGAGGAAAATAGTGGTGGGACCGAATTTGTTTGTTTAATTAATTGGACTGCTTCTGTGAGGGACCGAATGTGATTGAATTGAAAAATGGGTGGTGGGGACCTCACTTTGTTTATTTAATTTGGTTTCTTTTGTTTCTGTAAATGCACCGAATTGGGGAGATTTTAGTCACATTTGTTTCTTAACAACAAAACGACAAGGACTTGCATGTGAAGTTGCTAATTCTGTCATGTGGTCCCAACAAAACAACAATGACTCTTTTTCTTTTTTTTTTTTTCATTAGGTGCAACATCGACATGGATGCGAATCAGGTAGGCGTCATTGTTTACTATGGTGGAGAGTTTGTTATTGGCACTGAAGATTGGGAATATAGTTGTGAAAATGAAGGTACTATCTATGTCAATGTTCTAAAGCCGTCATATATTGATTTTCTGAGGGATTTGGTGTATTTTTTACGATACAAAGTGAAAAAACTACATTACTGTGTTCCTGGGAAGGAATTGAAGGATGGGTTGAGATTTTTTAATGACGATAATGGTATTAAGGATATCATTTACCATTACCTTCACGGTAAAGAAGCTAAGGTATATGTTGAGTATTATAGTGAGGATGAGGATGAGGATGAGGATGGGGATGAGCAGACCACCACTGAAGGAGGAGAAGTGAGGGATCCTGTTCAAGTGAGTAATTAGGTCGGGGATGAGTTTAGGTTAGATGAAGGGCAAAATGAGAGGGAGAGAAGTCATATTGATAGAGATGAACAAACAGGGAGATGTCCTGAAATCTTGGGTGAAGATTTGGGTAAAAATGTGAGCGATGAAGACTTCATTGGATTAGAATGGGAAATTGCTTTATTTAGTGAATCGGAAGATGAATATTTGGCTTTAGTAAATTTCCCAAGTGACGAAGATAATGATGAACTCGCACAGTCAAGACAAAAGCAAAGGGAATTTCTAAGAAAAAAACTTGCAGTTTCAGCAAAGAGGCCCGAGCCAGTAAATAGGGATGGAGATCCAACTGAAGGTAATAAAAGTGAAGATGAAGAAAGCTGTGACGATAAAGTTGCTGGTTCGGAAAATGAGCTTGACAATGATGATGAAGAACCTGCTCGTTGAAGAAAAAGTAAGTACCCTTGCTATGATCCGACTGTTGATAAACCTGTTTTGTCGGTGGGCATGAGATTTAACAATGCCAAACAATTCAAGGAAGTTGTTGTGAAGAACTCCATTAGTGAACAAACGAGCCTTCAATTCATTGGAAACATGAAGGAATTTGTGAGAGCTACGTGCTCACAACCCAATTGTTCGTGGAAGCTCTATGGTGCGCTAAGTAAGAATGGGTCATTCCATATTAGGTCCTCCCAGGAGGAGCATACTTGTCCAATTATCTTTAACAATAAAAGGGTAACAGATGTGTGGTTATCAAAGCATTTTTTCAATACTATCAAAGCAATGCCCGAGATCAAGAGTCCTCAATTTCAACAGTTAGTGAAGGAGAAAGTGGGGGTTAATGTATCGAGGAATCAATGTAAGAGAGCTAAGATGAGGGTGATGAAGATATTGATGGGTGGGTATAAGGAAGGATATGTGCAGGTATGGGATTATGCTGGCGAATGCATGTTTCAAAACCCATCTAGTAGGGTATATGTAGAGGTTGTGGAGAGGCCACTCCCTGATCTTGGGCCTAGATTTGATAGATTTTATGTCTGTTTTGATGATGCAAATAGGGCTTCTTAGTTGGTTGTAGAAGAGTTATAGGATTGGATGGATGCTTTCTAAAAGGTTTATGTAAGGGGGAGTTGTTGGCTGCTGTGGGGAGAGATGCCAATAATCAAATGTTCTCGATAGCTTGGGCGGTGGTGAAGATAGAGAACAAGGATATTTGGCCCTGGTTCCTAAAAAATTTAATGGTTGACCTTGAGATAACCGATGGGGGAGGATGGGCATTCATGAACGACCAACAGAAGGTAATTTCATTGTCAATTAATTCACTTCCTTTTAATATTAATCACTTGCATATGTTTCCTGACTTGTATTTATTGGTTTGAATTTTTGTAGGGACTTATTCTTGCATTGGCTGAGTTGATGCCACATGTTGAGCATAAACTGTGCGCGAGGCGCACATATGCAAACTGGTCAAGGAACTTCAAAGGAGATAGGCTGTAGAAGCAATTCTGGCAAATAGCAAAGAGTACGAACATGGCTGATTTCAGATTAGCCAAACAAGGATTGTTGCAGCTGACAAAGGAAGGTTTTGATGCACTCTTCCAGACAAAAGCTAAGCACTGGTGTCGGGCCTTTTTCAGCGAAGAGTTCAAATGCGATATCATTGATAACAACCTCAGTGAAGCTTTCAATGGCAGAATTTTAGAGGCCAGGTGCAAACCAATCATCAGCATGCTTGATGATATTCGAGTTATGGTTATGACTAGACTGCATAGGCAAAGAGATGAGGCTACGGAATGGAGTAGAGACTGTGGCCCTAGGATTGTGAAGAGATTGGATGCAAACATTGCTGCTAGTAGATTCTGCCATCTAATTTGGAATGGAGATAATGGACATGAGATTATTCAAAATCAGGATAAGTATGTTGTCAACCTGGATAGAAGAAAGTGTTCATGCCAAGCTTGGCAACTGAATGGAATTCCATATGCCCATGCCATTTGTGCTATTCAGAGAAGCAATGATTACCTACATGATTGGTACAAAAAAAGCTCATACCTTGCTTCATACTAATTCATGATGCAGCCTATCAGAAGCAGCAAATTTTGGGAGCCAACAAATCATGAAAGCCCTCTACCTTTACCGCTGAAGAAGCAAATAGAAAGGCCAAAAAAGAGACGAAGAATGCAGTAGGAAGAGGCATCAAGTCAGAGGATGAGTAGGACTAGGTCAAAGATGAAATGCTCATATTGCCGCAAGGAAGGGCACAATAAGAAAGGTTGTGAGCTGAAAAGCAGCATCAACAGCAAGATATAATGGTTGATTCAGTGCCAGGGACAGGACCTACTGAAGAGCTTCTTGTTAGGCCTATTGAAGGGAGGACAGAAGGCCCTGCTGTTATGCCTACTGAAGGGCAAACAGAAAGTCATGCTGTAAGGTAAGTATCCTCTTTGCCTCAGTAACTTTATAGTTCTTATTCGATAGAGTTTGATAGTTGACCATGTGTACTGGCTTCTCTTGTGCTCTTCCTCTGTCATGCACTTGTAATTTGAGAAGTTTTCTCCATTTGTTTCCACCATGAAAATGAGTAGATGTCTAATTATTCATTGTAGTTGGTCATAATCCTAATATAGTACATTGTTGTAAGGCCTACTAAAGGGCTAAAAAAAGGCCCTATTGTAGGCTTAAGTGCAAGGACATGGACTGGAATGGGTAGGACGGCAACAATAACAATTGAGTCCACTGTTGAGCAAACAAGAAAAAAATATCATGTAAGTTGTACATCGCTGTGTTTGTCTTTTATGGGCTGAAATTTACATTTGTTATGTGTTTCTCAGGTGAGAAGACGAGCAACTGCACAAGTTGCAGAGGTTGCTCCCCCATTTGTTGCTGCTGAAAATGATGCACCATAGCAAACAAGAGAGGCTCTTGGAAAAAGATTAAGGCAATATGGTTATGGGATTTACACAGATGAACGGACTGAAATGACTATTTTGAATGTAAGATTTGTAGGCCTCATGCATTTAATTTGTTGTACTTCAATTCATTTGATTGACAATATCACTATGTTCTTGTAGCCTAGGAAAACTTCGGAGGTACTTCTCTCTCAAGGTAGGCCAACTCAAGAATCAAAGGCGTAGCCAAAGAAGAGTGCTCCAAAGAAGAAGAAGACAACAAGTATAGCTGTGAAACAACCATCCAAAAAGAACCCGGCACTAGTTCCATCTCAACCAACGATTGGGAGCAGTAGTGATGATATGGACCAACACATGACATGTGCTAGAATAAAAATAGCCGCCGTCAAAAACAAGGAAAATGAAAAGGAGGTGAGAGAAAACCCAGTTAAAGAACCTGCACATCCAGTTCGAAAGAGTGCTCGGATTATGAATCAATTCAAAGCTCCAAGAGGAAAAGGAGATCGGGGTGTTGTCAATATTGACTGATGGGAGGATGCTGGACATGGTCTCTTTTTATGTGGTGCTAGACATGGTCTCTTTTCATGTTTTCTTTTTTTTAGGAGGGTGCTGGATATTATATCATTGATGGTTGCTGCTTGCATATTGCCATTGTTTTTTTTTAAGAGGGTGCTGAACTTTCGGTGATTGGGGAGTGAAATTAGACATGTTTTTCTTTTCTTTTGTAAACAATCAATCAATGTTAATGGCAAGTATTGGAATGACTATTTTCTCTTGAGTTGGTTTCGGCTAGAATGCTAGCAAGTCAGTTATGCTGTATATTTTATTTTTGCTATTGCTGCAATGTTATTGTTGCTGGTTTAAGTTGTGGATTATAATGAATTTGTGGAGTTCTTGTTATATGTGCTGCTGCAAGAACATTTTGGGTGTTGGTACATCTTGTTGCATCAACACTTGTATGGGCTAGTGCAAGAAGATGCACCAACAACCCAACTGGTGCAAGAACAAGGTGCAAGAATAAGGTGCAAGTCAAGTGACGTTTTAAAAAACTTGTGCAACACAAGTGATCACTTTGTAATCACGACTAGCACTTAAATGATCACTTTTATAAAAACTTGGCACTCAAGCGATCACTATTTACAACTTATGGCACTGAAATGATCAATCATGAATTTGCCACCATCTCTTAATTTCACCATGGTTTGCAGTTGCAGCAAACCAGCAAACTAACAAACTAGCAAACCAGCAAAGAGATACCAAATTTATGCAGCAAACCATTAAATGTGAAGCAAAAACTAACCAAAACAAACATTGACAATATACAACTAAACAATAAAACGTTTAAGTGCTCACAACTAATGCATTCCAAAAGTACATTCCGTTTCGCCATGGTTTGCAGTTGCAGCAAACCAACAAACCATTACCAAATAAAAAGTGTAGCAAACCATTACCAAATAAAAAATGCAGCAAACTATTACCAAATAAAAAATGCAGCAAACCATTACCAAATAAAAAAATGCAGCAAACCATTACCAAATAAAAAATGCAGCAAACCATTATATTTGAAGCAAAAATTAATCAAAACAAAAATTGACAATACATAACTAAATAGCAAAACTTTTAAGTGCTCACAACTAAGGCATTCCAAGTCCAACCTTGCATTTCTACCATAGATTACAACAACAAAACCTTCTGCTCCGTACAAAAATTGCAGCAAACCAAAAACACATTTTACTCATAAATAATCCAATACAAGTGCATATTCCACGTCTTCGACTATGGTAGGCATACAAACTTCTTCTCATTACTCACTTCACATTTGAATAAATTACCCAAGAGAATAAGAACACAATCAACGCTCGACAAAAGTTTCTTTCAATTTTCAGCCTTGAAACCTCCCTCTTCAAATGGTCCACCAGAGATGTTAAACCCTTCATTTGAGCTTGCATTGAGTCGACATCCTCCAACTCGTCCATTAACCTAGGTGGAGGTTGATTTCGGCCTTCAAGTAACTCCAATATCACCTCTGTCGCTCGATAAGAGAATTTTCTATCAACCCATTTGAAATATTGGCACTTCGAGCCTTCTCTATATCTGCCGCACCTATGGAATCTTCTCCCGGGATTCAACCGAGTCCAAGATGTTCTTCTCGGACTCGGTAATCCACAATAACAGTAACACTCAGCATCTAATTCGCTTTTCTTATAGGAATGTGAGCCGTTGTTGAAGCTTTTGTCCTCCATTTGCAAGAGCGAGCTAATAACTTTGGGAGAAAATTGAAGTATGCACTCGAAATGGTCGAATTGGGGATTTAGGGTTTTCAACTTCCGGTTCTAGTCGAAATTGGGGATTTAGGGTTTCTTATTTGGGGGAAAATGGTAAACAGCATCGTTTTGTTCTTTGTATGCTGATTGTATTCTCTGACGATCCACGTCGGCATCAAAAATTAATAAAAAACTGCCACGTCGGATTTCCGGCCAACCAAATCGGCGGTGGCACCAAAGTAATCGTTTTTCAAAAATTTTGGTTCTTAAGTGATCTGACAGAAACTTTTGGCACCAAAGTGAGCGTCGTACACAACTTATGGCACTGATAGTGTACTTCTCCCCCTTTTTATTGTAATGTCCAAAGATTTATTATTAACCTTCTTGTATTATGAGTCATAAATTAGTGGAATTCTTTGTTGTCATTTCTAGTCATCCATCTTTAACTAATTAATATGTTGGATTTGTTAAGGCCATTTTGGAATATCTTGATCAATTAAGTGTTGCAAAAGTAAAGTTTTATCCAAATCTAAATTCTTAAGTCTCTACTGATATTTTTATAATTAAATGAGAAAAAATAGGAATAGAAATTTTTAGATTTGTACCAAAATTATTTTTTTTTTATTGTGGGAGTAGGATTATCTTGCAGTTTCCTAACATATTCTTTCGTTCAAAAAATTCAAGAGAATATAAATATAAAAAAAAACTATTTCTAAATAAAAGTTGTTTTCAGAAATAGAAATGTTATCAAACATGTCCGAATTGTGTCTTAGCCGCTCCCTATCGAGTCTACGCTATATTGACATTGTGGTTACCCAATGCTGATGATATCCTACATAGCTGGAGCTTTAGTGGCCAAGATAGAAGATTCGTTGTGTGACGTTTATGTTGGCGCTTTTGCAATCATCAAGTGGTCGATTGGAAAAACAAAAATATAGGGTATCAAGGTTTCTTGTTTTTTAGATTTTATGGAAAATCAAAATTTTACTTTCTACCCACCCCGCTGTGGGCGCATTGGTTTGGGCATTTCCCCCTCTAATTGCGGAAGGAGGGAGGTTTGAGTCATCGCGTGCACATATAGCGCGACTTAAGTGGAGCACCATGGGAGGTGGGTCCCCGCACTAGTGCTCCCTGGGGGTTTACGCCGAGCGCTCGCTGTAAGGCGATTCCTCCTGTTCAAAAAAAAAAATTTACTTTCTCCTCTTATGATTAATGAAAGATTTTCCTCATTTAGGGTTACTTTGCATTGGAAATCATTTTTATCATGTCGATTCAACCCTTTCAAAACAAAGAGGAACAGGCCGAACATAATAGGCCAACTTTGTCAAATTTATCCTATATTCGTCTTGCATTCATAATTAGAGTTAAAATTATTACTATCCTTACCCTGGCGTTAATTGAAGATAATTAAAATTATTTCCCTGAAAACATACGCCCATTTCCCTGAAAACATACGCTCAATTTGACCGATATGTTTTCATGTCATCTTCATTTCTAATGTTTATACAAAAGATCATCATTGTTCCAAATTATTTTTTAGACATAGATATTTATTATCAATATTATCAATATTATCAATTGTGGCGATTTTATAATAAGAAAATGGGAGAACTCCACATAACAAAACACACAAGCCATGTAACTACGTTGCACAGTTGATTAAGCAATTCACGTCCTTAAATATATTTAAAAAAATGAAAGGTTTTTCATGCTTGCAAAAAGAGAAAGCGATAGATAAAAAGTTCAATGGCTAAATAAATCCCGTTGCATGTTATGATGTTATAGTTTGTTGACATCTAAATTTTGGCAACCCGTTTAGTCATTTATCACGTTAAAAAATTAGAGATTAATTTTTAACCCCTAAACAAAAATATTAGAATTAAATTGTATAACATATAGTTTTAGGGGAATTTTTTTTTTTATTTGGATTTGCATTAGATTGGTGACAGATGAGTTTGAATTTGTAGTTTTGAGCTTTAATTTGACTAGTTGGACTAAGCCCACGAAGAGAACAAATTAGCCCAAGCCCGTTATTTTGATGACCGAAAATTATCTTGTGAGAAATAGAGATTTGATATTTTTAGTGATATAATGGTGGATTTTTCAAAATCCTCGAAGAGATATTGCGAGCTCACCTTTGCAAAATTGAAATTTGAGAAAAATCTTATTGCAATCTTGAATCTTTGGCAATGTGTAATAAAATCGGTCGAGAATATTGCATTCGGGAGGTGATTTTCGTGGATGTTGATTTGAAGAAGGAAATAAAACTCTAGTCCACTCATCTATAAAAAGGTTGCTACACTACAGAAAGAGGGAGGCCACATATACTGAATACACGGCCAGAGACTAGAGATAGGAGAAATCGTGGGCTGGAGAGTAAAGATTGTAGGGGCACACATTAAGGCGTGACCATTACAGAGAAGAGAGAGAAAAAATCGTGAGTGGAAGGGGGCTTGACTCAGCCAATGGAGAGGCAACAATAAGAAAGGAGGAGAAAGGCCACTTGCAACACCAAATATTACGAGTCTTTTAGGTTGTGTTTAAAGGTTTTTTCAGCAACGTCCAGCCGTGGCAGCCCCTCACCACGCTTCCTAGTGTCTTCGTAGCAAGCCGAGCGACGGCTGCAGCTTAATATCCCATCACATCAGAACGAGATTCCTATAGAAGCCGTCATACCTGTCCAGATTGCACTGATCTAGACCATTGTTGCCGTTGGTCTTCTTTCTTCACAGGGCACCTGACCTTGACTAGTCAAATAATTGTCCCCCTGCAGCATTATGACCCAGCACCAAGAAACCCAGCCAAGCATCGCTGTGTTCTGTTTCGCAGGTCCTCATAAGCTTGTCTTCGATCACTAATCCAAGCTAAAGCCAACGTGGATCTGCGAGTCTCACCGAGAAGCACCCCCGTCAAGCCAAACTCTTCCATGGCCCCACGTTTGGTTGTAACAATCGCGAGGGTCACGAGTTCAAGCCACCGCTGAACCTATTTCGACGCTCTAAGTCCCAACAATTCCAAGCGAGGCTTCTGTCCAGCAAACAATCATCAGCGAAGTCCAATCACTGCTCGACGAGGCCAAGATTTTGTGCCACCAACTGCTGTCCCGAGCCGCAAGTCCCTACGTGATCTCGTTGATCATCCGTGAACCATCACCATTGACGCCACCGAGAAGCCGATGGCCACTGCCGGTCATCTATTGAACGGATTCCATTCGATTCAAATTTGGCAATATTGTTTGCAGAATTAGGTAATTATATTATTTAAATTTGATTTGGATATTTTATTGCCCAATATATGCTTTTCAATATCTTGCATGCATATTTGAATGATAGGCGTATTTCCGATTAGGATATATTGCCTAAGGCGCAACCGCACGTCAATTTTTTTATTCCATCTATAGGGTTTTAGATGTAATAATTAATCACGCCGGAATAAAATTGATATCTTGATCTTTAAGGCATAAGATCAATTTATCGATTTTATTAACGAAATAATCAAGTTTGATTAGATATCATTTCCAAATTCGAACGATATAATATCTTTGATGATCGTGAATGATTTGGTGCTTATCTTTTAATCGCTTTATTTATCCCAAGAAAAAAAATTGCATTTGCATTTCATATAGATTAGAATTGATTTTCCTAGATAAAATTGCATGATAGAATAGTTAGATCTTTTTTAAAAAAATGCATGTTTAAATGGTATCTAGGTTAGATAATATCTTTTGAATTAAATTGCATGTCGAAATAAATTTCTAAGTTAAGATAGGATTCAAATTGGTCTATTTCCTAACTTAAAATAGATAATATCTCACTCTAGTTAGATTTTTATTTTTAGCAATTTTTAATTACGAATTTTTATGATAAAAAAAAAACACACACACACAACAATATCATGAGTATGTTATATAGAATTGGGTTCATGAAATGCATGTCATTTAGTAATTGTTGCTAGATCCATTTAATTAGAAAATTGCTCGTCATTATAATTAGGTCATTTGGTTAGATTGCATTGCATATAGGTCTTTTGAGCATGGACACGAGCTAGAGTCTAGAATGGGATTATGACCTCTCTTTAATATGTGCTCATCACATGCTTGATATGATGCCTCAGTTAGTGTTGTTCTAAAAATGAGACCGAGGTTTTGTTTGTTTCCGTGAAAGCATGCCATGGATTTGTTTGACATATTTTCATCGACTTGAGATGTCATAGGACGAATTCGACACCAAAGTGGCGGTTCATCGGTATGCCATATCAATTTAAGTCGAACGCCTAAGACTTGCTTGATGAAATGTTTCTAAGAGAATTGTTTAAGAAACGGCTTCCATTTTCGCTCGAATGCGAAGGTACCACTCGATGCGGTTGGCCCGGTCATTAGTTGTTAAGCTCGATTTTCACGGGCAATGAAGTCACTGCATCTTTGCATTTCGTTCGAGATATGCTGTGTATTTTTCATTGAACGTGTTGAGTGGTGGTGGCCGGCATGATGGTAGACGTTGGAAGCCAATTTGGTTTTGTGGCGGCGAGCCAAGATGGCTTGGTGACGGCCAGCGACGTTGGGTATTGTCGTGGATTCGTTTAAAGTTCTGCCGTGGGTCCGTGTGGCGAAATTCCAGGGTGGACTTCATCGGTGGGAGGCTTCGGTAAAGGACGTCGCAGGGGAGTTGACACGAAGAAGATGAAGAAGACGTGGAAAGGCTGAGAGAGAATAGTAGAAAATCAGGAAAATAGGCCTGTTGCAGACGTTCATGAAAAGGGGATAGGAAGATGGGCTTGAGGTTTTGTTTCGGTAGATTTGGGTTTGGTTTAATTTAGGCGGACTTGGGCTGGGCTTAATTTATGAATATTTGGGCTGGGTTTAAATTTTAACGAAGTGGGTCTTTGAGAGTCCATTACTAAAATGAGGGTTTATTTTGATAGAGCCCAATGCATATTCCCGGTCCAAGCCCGCAAAGTCCATATCAGCCCATGTTTGAGCCGGACCTTGGGGCCCAGCCCGAGTCCCTATTTCCGGAATTATTTTTTATAAAGATAATTAATTAAAAATTTAAAAAATTTAAGAGAAATTTTATTTTTTCTAAAAATTAGGAACAAGCTTAAAAGTTAGTTCTTGAGTAGAATACCCTTAAAATATGTGAAAGTCCTTGATAAGAAATTTATGCTTAAGAATTCAATGAGTCCTTGTGATTTTATCATAGGGTTTT
Organism: Eucalyptus tenuipes; assembly: GCA_014182365.1. Classification (NCBI taxonomy): domain Eukaryota; kingdom Viridiplantae; phylum Streptophyta; class Magnoliopsida; order Myrtales; family Myrtaceae; genus Eucalyptus; species Eucalyptus tenuipes. Next base: position 24,594,093 of record CM024546.1, read on the forward strand.
GATTTTCCTTAAAAATGAATGCTCTTGATTGCATACTTAAATTGATTATGGTTCCCCCTTAGTCTAGTTAGGATTGTCATTTATCTTAGTGTTAGATCTTTGCCATCTTATGCAATTTATTTAATGTTTCCCTTGGTTGCTGATTGTTATGTGAATGATTGCGCATGTACATGATCACATCACATGTTTATAGTTAAATATAAAATCAATTCAAATTGCCTAATAGATTTTTTAAAAATAAACAAGATTAGTTTCCGAAATAGCACTAATTAGTTAATCAAGTCATCAACCCTATAGTTAAGCTAGTGGCGATTGCTTTTTTAAAATTTTTCATACCATCTTCAGCACGTAACGTCGCGTGAGATATGGGCCTGAGAGAGCCTATGTCTAAATCATGGATTATAGGCCTATTCTTTAAGCAATAGCCCTAAATTTAATGCGCTCCATTCTGAGGGGTAGGTCGCAACAATGGTGTGGCTTGTACAATTGGAGGTATTAGAGTCAAGGAGCATGTGTCTGTTGTGATCGACTTTGTTATTGAGACAGTAACTTAAATGCAGCCGATATGATTGGCGTGGTTACAACCAGTGGAATAAGCCAAGCTTTGCTGAGGGAAAAGTTACTATGCGAATACGTAACTTTGTGGCATCGAAAAATACTTCTATGAAAAAAAAAAAAAAAACTCAATTTGGTGACATGTTAAAGATGTCGTAACACAACCACCGTGAAGCTTACTCGGATGGAATGATGCACCCGGTGAACATTATTGAGCAGCGGGAATGGATTTATTTGCTTGGGATTAATGGGTGCATCGTTAAGAAGGCTAAAGCGGAAAAAATAGGATGGGGAAATTTCTGAGGCGCCTTCCAGAAGAAATTTAGGGGTCAGTACTTCTGTTTCGGCCCTTCGAGCCTATCTCCGCGAAAACCGGTCATGAGGAGACCGTGCCAGAATCAAGCTTACAAGTGTCCTGTCCCTTCAGCGGCGTAACCAAGAGAGACCGAGAGATTCGACATGGACCCCTGAAGATGGGGCCCGATCATTGGTCGAAGCACCGAAGCGACGGCCTTCCGACCAACAGAACAGATCCTAGACGTTCATGTGTTGTCCATGGACTCTTAAATCCCTTTAGTTGTTTATTCTCTGGTAAGAATGATTGTGTAATTTCCTAGTCATAATCCAATGTAATATAAATCGTATGATGTTGTTAAATCCCTTAAGGTGTTCATGTCTTGTGTCCATAGAACTTGTCTGTTTCCTTAGACCGTGTTTATACAAATTCTCCTCATTTTGTCAAAGGAAAGACGAACAAGAAGCTCAAAGTAGCAGCGTAACTAGTTCTGTATTAGAATTATTTCACTGAAGTTTTAGCATAGAAATCTTTCTTTCTTGCTATGAATTTGAGGAGACAGCTTTAAATTACGAATAGAGGGCAATGGAGGCTACGAATATTTACACCTCAAATTATGGGTGTGGTCAAATCATATGCTAATCTGTGCTCTGCTTGATTGGTTTCTATTCAATGCATATGACCGCAACAAAAACGACAAATCAAGCCTTATCCCATAACCACTGGGGTTTACCCCAGTGGCCACCCTTCCATCTTGGAAGGGGGAGGTGGGGCGTTCGAATCCCCACCTTCTCAGGGAGGTTGGGGTGGGGATGAATTAAGTTTCAGGAGTGAGTTTCGACTCCCATGCCCTGCAAGGAGGCAGGGCAAAAGTCTGAGAGTGAGAGTTAGAATAGGAGTAGAATAGGACCGACCAAAAAAAAAAAAAAAGCCTTATCCCATTAAGTACGGTTGACTATATGAATCATATTACTGCATTGCGCTCCATCCTTAATTTGGTCTCTCTAAACTTTAAATACCCCGTACCTTAACTTTTCATCTCCTTCCATGTCCACCTTTTAAGTTTGCCCCCATCTCTTCTAAACTCGCGCTCTACCTCCCCGCCCTCAAATCTCTTCGATGGAAGATTCCAAGGTCTTCGACCTTTTCTCATGTTTTTTCTCAATGGGGCAACACCTATCTTTCTATTGAAGAAGAAGAAGATGTGAGTGGACCGGACTAGTCTCTATTGCAGGTTTTAACTGTCTTGACATATATGCCATGGCCTTCCCATGTTGCATTAAGACACATCCCAACCCCTTGTGAGAGGCATCACTAGGCGCAAGTTTTCCCAAGGAGCTTGTCGAGCCAGTGAGCAAAACAGGAGGAGTAAGACCAGACAAAGAAGGGATATAACCCAAATTAAGAAAATCCCAATGGGAGTCTCGAGCGTGAGATCGTATTGGCAATTTTCCAAGCGATTGTAAGTCGGATTTCGGGCGCGAAAATCGGACTGTTGGGCGAAAAACAAATCATTTGGAAATTGGCCGAGAACATGACTACGACTCCTATGCATCCCACCGGATTGCCACTATCTGCGAATTAAAGTCAATTTCCAATTAGCTAGATTCCTATACCGTTTGGTATAATTTTCCTACCGTCTTTTCAATTGTAAAATTGAGTTATAACTTTCTTAAAGTGTTCCGCAGATACCGTGCAGTCACAACACCTCCAAAATTGCAGTAGCTTACCTCAATTTTTAGGAAGTCGCCTCACCTAGTTTTAAAAATTTGGGTACAGATCATACATTCAATTCACGGCTAATACCAAATGAGTTTGTATGGGATGTGGAGCAGGCACAAGTTTCCAGAAAACGGTTGCGGCCGCAATCGTCAACCTCCAGTGACTAAGAATTTTGAGGAAGATCGATGTGTCGAAATTCAGACTAAACTCAACAGAAAATAGGTATCGAAACGAGAAATTATCCCCGATGAGCTGATTCTCGTTCCTCACTTCCTTGATCCCCAGACCGTTTCAATTAAGCATGCACATGTTCGTAGTCATTGACCCGTGTAATATAAAATCGCATGATGCTGTTGAACATCAACTTTAGTGAGGAAATTTTCTGTGTTCTTAGAGACTCTCCTCATTTTGTGTGATAAAGGAAAACAAGAAACTTGAAAAACTGTTTCACATTGTTCCTCTGCTCTCTGGATGTGTAGCTTGTTTTCTGAAGCTGAGGGCAGCAGCTTAACTAGCACTGTGTTAACAGTATTCCACCAAATTTCAGCATAATTTTTTTTTTCCTTGCTGGGAATTTAAGGAGATTACTTAAAATCACAATGAGCACGATGTAGTCAATGAATATTTATATTACAGTTGCGGTCATATGATATGCTAACTTGTACTCACTGATTTGTTTTTACCCCTACGTGAATGACTGCGGCAATAACAACAAATCAAGCCTTATCCCTCTAAGTATCATCGACTATACGAATCCTATTACGTCGTTGCGCTCAGTCCTTGATTTGATTTGTAAGTTTTAAATTCTCGATACCTTCGTTTCTATCTCTTTGCTAGTTCTGCCTTCTAGGTTTTCGTCTCCCTTTTAAATTGTGTACTTGTCCACCCTTAAACCTCATCCTCCGAAAATCTCAAGGCCTTAATTCGACCTAATCAGACTATCTCAAGTGACCTTCTCGTGTTATCCTTGATGGGGCCAAAACCTACTCGACAGTCACACAAAACACCAAGCGCACCTGTATGCTTCATGGACCGTGCCTACAATGAATGTGAATGCCATACTAGCAAGGAATCTTGAATTGATAAATAGAACTTTAGTGCTGCAAACACACAACAATCGGATTGTTGCCATCTCCTCCATTATTATTATTATTATTCTTCGGGGTCTCTACAAAGTGTTTAGATCTTTTTGAAGTACCTAACTAATAATTTTAGTGGTCACAGTCCGTCCTAATTTCTCCGATCCTAAGGTGGTCTAAAGGAGTTCCTTTTGTTACAATTTGAATTCATCGATTTCTCGATCTACAATTTAATCTTGAGTCTTAACTAAGTCAACGAGATCATGGCTTTGTTACAATTGAATCATTCTTTGCTTGGTGGTAATTTTTTCTGTTTCAGTCTTGATAAAATTAGTTCTACAACAACCCTGATAAGGAAATATCGCTAAGAGCCCAATTGCATGTCCCGACATGGCCCGGCGGATCATAATGCGCGGACAAAATAAAAGGGATGGACAATGTAAGTGGACCGAACCGGTCTCTGTTGCAAAGGTGGACTTCTGGCTCTAGAGTTTGGGAGATTTTGGTTTTATTCAAAATCTGATGTGCCCTTTAAATAGAAACAAAGTTGGATGTAGAGGGCGGCGAAACTTTGATGATATTGAAGATTGGTCTTCTGTTGGAGAACGAGAAAATTCAATGTTTGACTAGTTTGAACGATCAAGAAAGTGGGAGAAAGTAAATATATATTTTCAGAATATATGTGAGTCTCTTTGTTTTTTACTTTCTTTGTGCTGCAAAAGGAATCCAATGTACAAATCAACTTTCTGAGATAGTATTAAGTGGTTAGGCATCGCCACATTATAGGCCAACATGATACATATTTTTGTACTGGAAGTCAATGAAAAATCAACGCATATCCATGATGTAGCAAGTAAATAAAAAGTAAAATATTAAAGGGATTGTTTGAGTGTCTTCAAGTAAACATGAACATAGAGCGAGGATTCCACATTGAATTAACATCCTAATAGAACAACTCATTTGAACTAGAGTTAACTTTACCCGTTCGAGTACGGGGCTTGAGCCCCCTTATGATTCATGCTAACTAGGACCATGTAATTTAGGAGGCTACTATGGTTTGTGATTTGATCACATTGCACGATTTGACCTCAGTTTCATTTGGATCGATTCAAGGCAGTTTTACCAATGAGATAGATTTAGGAAGTTAAGAAACAAGTTTCATACAAGGATATTACCCAATCAGTTATAAACTTTTCAATTTTGCACATCTAGTCTAAAACCTTTGTGTAGAATTCCAATGCAACCCTTCAGGACAATTCTTACCAGAAATCATTGATGCATCAATTCAAGCATTATGGGCTGCTTTACATGACACATCAATAAGGACGAAATTGGCCGAAAGGATTGCATTAGAAATTTGTGTAAAGGTTTAAGATTATATAGGTAAAATTGAAAAGTTTATGACCGAATTTACATATGAATAATAGGTTCGGGATTGATCGTACAATTTCTCCGAATTCGTACATCAGATGTGAACGGGTCCGACATTTCAATACCACCAAGTGCATATAAATTTATGTTCGGCTCAATCATTTAGAGCTTCACTCATGGATTACTTGACTTCTAAGTGTTGACACACAAATTCACATATTTCTCTGATTTTTTTTTTTGAATTTTAGATTTTACATTTTGGTTAAAAATAAAACAAAATTATTTATTTGCTTTATAAGTCTAAACAAACAGGTTGGTGCATTTGCTCTAGCAGTAGCCCATATTTCTGGTCATTGGATGGTGTATTACGATGCTCTCAGTTCATGTCTAATGATGTGTCATTTAGTGGCAATTAAAGTAAACATATCAAGTGGTTAGTTTGTTGACTATTGAACTTTAAGTATCCAGACAACAAAACATATCATCGCTATTGTCGCTCGCGGCCTTCCATCCACAAAGCACCGCCCTATCCATAGTATGAAACTTCCTCTCATGAGGCCTTCGAGCGATGACGGCTCGTTCAATGAGCAGTAATGGTCGGCTTTTACTTAGCACTCCCGACTCCATCGGGATCAAATGAAGGAGATGGCCGTAGATGGATGAGGAAAATGGGAGAAAAAATAGAAGCTAAATTTTAATATTTTTATTTACTTAAAACGTTTAGGACACTTGTTGAATTTTTTTATTGATTTCCTGTACAAAAATGTGTCACGTCACTCCATGACCTGATGGTACATTCCCAAAAAGCGGACTCTATAATGGGGTTTGTACATTGGGTACTCCTAATGGGTTGAATACCATATCAACAGGTCTTCCATCTTGCAAATAAGGCATATCTTGTGCGGGACAAAGAAAGTACTGTACTGAGAGACTCACGTATACCTGTGGCTCCGGGGTGTAATGAGAGGGAAGAAAATTAAAAGCCTAGATTCGCTTTCTCGCCTAGGTGTGCAAAAGGAAAAGAAGACGTGGAGGAATTCTTTTCTGTGGCGAGTCGCTGAACGAAGAATAAAGAAAAGAAAGTGAAGGAGCCTTTTATTCAGCCTTACCTTAAATCCATTGCCCTGGGCTTAGATATTTTGCAATTTGTACTCGAGACCATAAGCGATTGCAACTCTGATTTTCTGACTATAGTGAATTACTATAGAGTAAGGAAAACAAAAAGAAAAGAAAAAAAATCAACAAATTATTAAAAATTACAAAAATTGTCTGGATGTGTATCAACCATACCACGTAAACCAATCGACACTAATCAAAACACTATATCAATGTTTTTTGGTTAAAATGGGCCGAAAATACTACATTTAAAAAGCGCCTAAAAGATCTAGAACTAAATTAGTCAAATTGAAATTATCGTTGTACAAGACATTTTGGACAATTTTTCTATTGATTCTTGTTCCTTCCATCCTCGACCCCTAAATGGTTTCAATAAAAAGGAATGATTTAGAAAAAAATTTACAAAGAAATGAGTGCTTTTATTGCTTGAACTAATTAATTAACAAAAAAATTATTTTCATTATTGATAAAAATTTATTTTAAATAATTTGTTGTTCGATTAAAATAATTTTCTTTCATTCTCTTTTCTGGGTAATTCAAGCTATCACTTTCTGAATTTTTTTTAAATTATTCGTTTTCCATCAAATAAACGCACATTAATCATATAGATGTCCCAAAAAAATGCTCTAAGGGATAGAATTGCACTGTTAATCGAGAATTTAGTTAATCGGCACCAGGGGATTAGCGTTGGGTGGTCCAAGCGAGCGACCTATGGATACGTCAGGTCAGGGGAAAAGCACGTGGGCGTAAAAGGGGCAAGTGGCACCAATTGGCTGGTCTTTTTCCTTTCCCAATTCAGTCAGTCCCACGCTCTGTTGAGAGCGAGAGACACAAGATGCGGCGTGTGTACGGTTGGGTGCATAAGTTGCAGTCGGATTTCAAACCATTGTCGTCGGCCAGGGAAGTGACATAGGAATGAATTGTCCCGTCGTCCGTTTCGGTCTCGTCCATCCATAGCGCTGCTATGCATGGAATCGGAAACCTGTACGAAAAACTTCTGTTTTTCCGCTTCAAAAACAAAAATTTAAAGACGACGGGCGTGCCAACGTGAATTTCGCGGTCAACGAATCTCGACTCTCTTCTAATTCAAAATATTTAAAACTTTCACAATATATATTTAGAATTTTATCAAAAAGCAAAAAGCTACTTTCCACTTTTGAAGAAAACACAAAACAATCAAGCCCGCGAAAAATAAAAAAAAATTCAAGTCCTGAACAAATTTTATTTCAATCGCGTAAGACGCAATATTACATTCTATTTATCGATTGCACAAGTCAAAGTGTATATTGGAATGGAACCTTCATAAATTATCTTAATCTAGATAATGGGCTCCCAAAAATTCCTACTTTCACTTCATATTTTGCGGGCTCAATGCGAACACATGTGCTTTTAAATATGAATTATCATGTGATGAAGACTTTCTCATTCGGGGTTCCTTCACACTGGAGATCATTCTCGTCGTGTCAATCCACCTGAAGCCGAACGGGAAAAGGCCAATGTGTCATATTCGTCGTACATCCATCTTGCATTTCATTATTAGGAGTCAAAGTAAGCGATGGCTCTCCTTGCAGACCACGGGCTCCACGGGCCACGGGGCACGAATCATTAACTTGTTCACTGGATTCTATGTCTTTACTGGCATGTCAGATTCATCATTTTTACCCAAAGCGAAACTCGATCCATGGAGAGCGCTTGGCTGTAAAGTAGATAGGACAACTGGAGAAGACCCGTGGAAATCTATGAACAAATAGGGGTTTCCGAAGAAGAGAACGTAAGTACTGAGTTGGCCCTGGCCTCCATCCTGTAGTTGGTGCTTCGTTGGCAGACAGAGAGATTCTCTCCCGAGAGAGAGAATATCTGTCGCTTGCGGTTTGTGGGGGATTTTTTTTTTTTTTTTTTTGGTGGTTTGACCAAAAAACCATAAAAATCGGTCATGTGCAATCTCATCCCGAAACCACGTTGTCGGAAGGAACGAAAAACCCCAATGATCAGAGCTTCTGCTTTTTCTGCTTTCTAGATTTTAAAGAAAGGCAAGAATTTGCTTTCTCTTCTTAACAAAACTCAAACAAACGGGCCTGAAAGAAAATCAAGTCTTTAAAAATAATTGTGTCCTCCTACCTATCAATATTCTAGATGCTTTTTTGTATTGATGAGGACTGTAAAAGAAATCAAAGAGTCTAAAATCTAGCTATAACATGACAGAGACATAATATAATCGACATTAAAAACATGCATGATGACTATTCTATTTCTCTATTCTCTATTTTTTTCTATTTTTCTATTTTTCTATTTTCGAGAATAAGTTTGGAATAGAAATCCATTTAATAGCACAATTTCATTTTTCTATTTTTGTAAAAAAAAATTAGTTTAGAAAGAAGTTTGTAACATAAATGAGAAGTAAAAATTTTATAATTATTTTATTTCTTAAACAAAAATTAGAAATAAAAAATCATCTCATCACTCACCTTTCCTACTAGTGGGCACCCTACTCATCATGGCCCATCACCATTCTCTAACTGCCAGTTGCCAAGGAGGAAGAAATTTTGTATCATTATCAAACATATTTTTTTTCAGAAACTTATCTAGGGAATAAAAAAATAGAAAAATCTATTACTGAGAAAAAAATTAATTTATGAAATAAAATGGTTAGAGTACGATATTATCCAATAGGTTCTTGAAAATTAGCAAGTTACTTCTTCCTTGTCTTCAATAACTTGCACGATGTTGAAAGTCACGCAAGGATGCCGAACTGGTTTGTGGGCTACATTGTTTCTAGGAAGCTTCACCAAAGAAATTGTGTGTACTTAATCCACGTGAACTTTTAGTGATACGCATAAACTACATAAATTCAATTTTTATCAAGCAGTCCAACTGTTGAATCATTTTTGTATGCTTAAACAAGAAATTTAATTACATTCTACATGGACAAATTATTATTTAAATGAAAGTAGGGGCCTAAAATGTCAAAACTTAACAAAGTAAAGGATAGATGAGTGTTTTTGCGTTTTATTCTATTTTGGTCAAAAGCGACGGCTATGATTTGGGTTTTTGGTCCGTACAACCGTCGCTTTCCACTGTCGTGCACCTGGGGGCCATACGGGAAAAGGTACAGGTTGGTTAGTTAGTGGATGTTGTTTGTTTGGATATGTGAGGGGACGTCTAAAAGCCGCGCAAAAGAAGGATACATTGATTTCAACGTCTCTGTGTGTTGGGCATCACTTGTACCTTTCCTTTTTTGTCAATAAAATGTTTCATTCATTACTAGGTAGGAAATGGAAGAGTTTGCGTAATCATAACGTAATGAAGACCAAAGAGAGTGAGAGGGTCCAATCCGAGCCAGGAGAGTCGCTCCAGTGGGCTTTTAACGTGAAAAAAAAAAATAAAAAAGAAAGCATGTTAAATTATGTCTCAAATCTGAATAGTGTACTGAACTCGACTTAATTAGAGGATATGATTTTATTCAAAAAAATATGGCACAACCTTTTAATCCTTTGCAAATTTGGATTGTTTAGGGAGAAGGAAGTTGATCTTTTATATTTGACCCGTTCGACTTCTTGGGCATTCCTTATGAAAGAGGAAAAAGAAACCACGTAGTACATATGAATAAATAAATGTATGCACGTGTAGGCCCTAGTGATGTTAGAGAAAAAGGGAGTAAAAAGAGGGTTTTACTTTCCCATCTTTTTCCTTCCGGAGAGTGATGTTGAGGATTCCTACAGCAGAAACCACGAGCCGCACTAAAAATGGGGCCTAAAAGGTGCCTAGGTTGGTGGCCAAGATAGACAATTCGTTGTGTACCGTTTATGTTGGCTTTCAACTGCGGGGATTCGTGCATTTCCAATCATCAAGTGGTCGGTTGGAAGGAACGGAAACACAGAGTATCAGGGTTTCTGCTTGTTGGAACGGCAAAAGCAAATATTTGCTTTCTCCTTTTAATATGATTTATGGAAGACTTTTCTCATTTGAGTTCCTTTGCACTGGAGATCATTTTTGTCATGTCGATCCAACACTTCCAAAACAAAAAAAGACAAAGCCGAATGGAGAAGGCCAACGATGTCAAATTAATCCTACATTCATCTTGCGTACATTATCCAATATAAAAGTTATTACTCTCCTTGTCATGGCATTAATTAAGGATAATTAAAATTATTTCCCTCAAAACATACGCTTAATTTCACCGAAGTGTTTTCATGTGATCTCTGTTCCCAGTGTATACTTGGTTGGTACCAAATTACAAAAGATCAATTTTTAATCCTTAATTCTTCCAGGGATATTAGGATTTTTTTTTTATCCATTGAGGCGATTTTATGATAAAAAATGGGAGAACTTCGCTTAACAAAACACACAAGCCACGTAACTACATTATACAGTCGAGTAAGTAGTTCACGTCCTTAAATATATATTAGAAAAAATGAAAAGTTTTTAACGCTCGCAAAAAGAGAAAGCAATAGAGAAAGAGTTCAATGACTGAATGAATCACGTCGCATGTTATCATGTTATATACTCAATGAGCATGTGTCAATATTAGTTGGATCACGACTTGATTATACATTTTCATATATTTGCCGATAGTTGCGGCTAGGGGGCTTTGTCTATATCAGGAATGACCATTTTGTTCTTGGCTCAAATATTCACTCCTAATTTTCTGTGCCATCCATTTTCATATTACTAAAATCAAACATAAAGGCTAACAAAGCAAAGTGAATAAATATCATATTAACCAGCGACGCGTGGAAGGTTTGATCGCACAACTTTGATATCACGGCCGGCATTTTTAATCAGAACAATCATCTCCATGCTTCTTGACCAACACAGAATTCCATTCATAGATACGAAAGCTACACACCCCAGCTCTTTAAACTCACATAACTCAGTCACGACACCATTTCTTAACAGAAGCAAGCCAAGAAAAGCAAGTTCACACACCAAGACCCAACAGAAACACCACAAGACACGACATTTATTCATTAACCATAAGAAAAGTAGAACTCACTTTCTTCATGGCTGGAGGGGTTCACGTCCACCACTTAACTCGAGGCTTGTTCAGATCCAACTTCATGTGAATCTCTTTCCTCTTAGCCTTCTCCACCTCCTCCGATGAAGAAGGACCGCCCTCAGCCAAGGCACTTCCGCGGCCCTTCGTCTCACTGGGCTGCTGCACCTGCTGCTGGGGCTGGTTGTTGTGGAGGCGCATGTCGCTCTTCCACTGCGTCCCCCTCAGGCTGCCCGCTGTGGACACCCCCGAAGGGTGGGACATTGCCTTCTTTGTGTCCTCGTTACCGCCCTCCACCTGCTGCTCTTGCTGTTTCTTATGGACATGCTGGTGCCCAATGATGGCATGCAGACTTTTGAAAGGTTTCCCACGCTGGTGGCACGGCCATCTGTTGCTTGAATCACAGGATGCCACCATCTTCCTCATCTTTTCATCGCCCTTTGCTTCTGCTTCCCCACCTTTCAGGCTCTGACTTGGGTGCTGAGGAGACCCCATAATGGCAGCGGAAGAACCGCCTGCGAAGGCCAGTTCTTTGCCCCGTTTCGTGCCCCTTCGCCCATTATCGCCAGTGCCGGCACCGCCGGCCACATCAGAAGAGCCGCAGATCGGTCTGGTTCCATCACGCAGCAGGGCTTGGGAAGAAACAATTCCATCGGGGCTGGTCATCTCGTCCTGCTTTTGGGCAAGAGAATTCTTGGGGGAGAGAGGTTTGTGTTGTAGGATGGTTTGTGTTGCGGCCTTCCCTTTAAATAGGGAGACGAGGAATGGTATCTGGCCATCTTATTATATTTTATTTACCGCTTTTTTTTTTTTTTTTTAATCTTAGAAGAAAGACACGTGATTGTCGAATCGGGATGGGAAGAAAAAAAGGTCATTGGAAAGAATATGCGCTTTTTGAAGGTGAAATTTGTCAAAAAAAAAAAAAAACTAGATGTCGTCGCACGATTGAGTGAAAATATAATTGGGTTGACTAGGCCTCTCCAACCACCGGGGTTTGCCCCAATGGCCACCCTTCCAACATGGAAGGGGGAGGTGGGGGTTCGAATCTCCACCTTCTCAGGGGAGTTGGGGTGGGGACAATTTAGTTTCAAGTGTGGGTTTCGACTCCCACGCCCTGCAAGGAGGCATAGCAAAAGTGTGAGAGTGAGAGTTAGAGTAGGAGTAGAGTAGGACCGACAAAAAAAAAAAAAAAGACTAGGCCTCTTCGCTCGCTGGTCGGGGGCGATTTAGTTTCAAGTGTGGGTTTTGACTCTCACGCCCTACAAGGAGGCAGGGTAAAAGTTTGAGAGTGAGAGTTAGCGTAGGAGTAGAGTAGGACCGACGAATTAAAAAAAGAAAAAGAAAAAAAAAAGTAGGCCTCTCCGCTCGTTGGTCGCCACGTATCTTGCGTGGGGCCCACTTGTTAGAAGAAGCAAAGTCTCCTATTTCAACCCCTTCTCCCCCCCCTCTCTCTCTCTCGCGAAGCCACTTCCTCTTTGACACTGCAAGATGTGAGACTAGGACAATCGCGACTAGTCCTCTGGCGACCATAGTGATCAACTCCTCAGGCAACCGATGGCGTGTGCAGGAATACTAAGCAGTCATAATGAAGACTTCTCATTTGAGGGCCCTTCACACTAGAGATCAATTCCATCCGAGGATGTCACGTAAATTGACATGCCAACGTGTCCCAAAACAAAGAGGACAAGGCCGAGCAGAAAAAGTCTATATGTCAAATTGAACTTAAGCTACGTTTGGTCGTTCGGATTTCTAATCGGGATAGACCTGGATAGGATATGATATGAAATCGGGGATTTTTTTATATTTTGTCGATTGTTTGGTGTATAGCAGTATTAAAGTCGGATATATTCATATCATATTATGTAATGGCATATCATTGTAAATAGAGATGGTGAAAATCTCTCGTAACACTATTCCTTAATTTATTTTTATTTTATTTTTCCTCTTTTTTATATTATATTATTTATTATTTCTTTAATCCCCTTTCATCATTCTTTAATAAAATTTTATCAAATAGTAAACTGTACTAACATACCTAAAATAAAAAATACCTAAAATATATAATAAGTATAAATGTGTGATTTATAGATTGAATATTTATTATAAGATAGAATTAAAGTTGAATATATAAATTAAAATAAGATTAATTAAAAATATTTTTATTTATTTTTAATTTCTTAAATTAGAATTCAAATATTATTTATATTGAAATATAATTTCAATTTTGTTAATTTAATAAGTTTGTTATTCGATAAAAATAATTTTCCTATTATGGACATTAGAAATCCTATCCACCTTTATCCCACCTCCTCCATGAGATAATTTTATTTGGCATATATCCCCTTATATTCTACTTTATCCTGTCCTGAGCGAGTACCAAACGTAGGATATGATTTATCATATCCTATCCCGATTTTTATCCCGATTGCCAAACACAACCTTAAGGTAATACTCTCCCTATCGTGGCCTTAATTGAAATTAATTATAACTCTCCATCTGAGATTATTTCCCTGAAAATATACACTTAGAAACCACCTAAATCAGAGTTTTCATGTCATCTCCGTTCCTAATATACTTCATTGTTAACATATGGTAAAAGATAATCTTTTTTAGTATGATTTCTTAGATATGGGAGAACACTGTTTTCTTTATTCTGAGATTTAGGATATTCACAATCAATTTGTGGTGATTTTATGATAAGAAAATGAGAGAATGTCACATACATTTTTATGCAACGTACATGCCTTCTAACTACATTATATAGTCGAGTAAGCAATTCATGTGCTTAAAAGATTCCTTTTGTTGACTAGAACATTGGATTCCATTAAATTCTAATTATCTTTTTTTTTTTTTCCGCAAGTAAAATGGATGGTACAAACATTTCCACTGAAATATGCTCGACTTATTTCACGGATGCACGCAAACCGTTCTTTTCATGTTTACGTGTTGATTGTCAACTAATAATAATGTTGTCAATATAGTCATATTATTGTTATTGATGCCGATATTATCATTAGTGTTTACTCGATGAATATATATAAATAACGGGTCAAACATAAATCTCAAACGCTATTGAATCGAATAAATGTAGACCTTATTTTGTTGTGAACTCCAATTGGAATTTGAATAGATTTAAACAGAAGTTATATTTCGTTTTGTTTCTATTTCATGCCTTTTGGATATGACTTCTGTTAGTTAAAAAAGGCACTTAATTTAGAATAATGTATATAATCTAAAAGTAGAATTCGTTTAAAATATTTTAATAAATGCTTTTAGCTTGGTAGAACTCCAGTCCAAAAATTGTGAATATTGTTAAGAGTTGTTAGGTAATGAAATGATGATGTGATAGTTTGGAGGATTCACTTTATTTTTTTTTTTTGTTAAAAGAAGAAAGTCCCTCTTTTTGCTTTTGTTTTTTGTTTTTATTTCTCGTCAGAAGCGACGGGTGGTGAAGCGAGACGGCTGGATCGTCCCGAATCGAGCAGACTTTGATTTGGGTGCATTGTGTCCGTACAACGGTCCTGACCGTTACTTTCCCCATTTTTATTGTTGTTAGCGTTATTATATTTATTGGCTTTCTAGTAGTACTGTTCGATCCGTACGTCGGATAAAAACTCGTTGCACGTGGATGAATGTTTAAGAACAATGACCTCTTCTGCGAACTTCTTCCTTTTGAATAAATTCGTGTCCGGATCCATCATTCAAAGCTTCACTCGGGCATCGATTGACTTCTTAATGTAGACACGCGAATTCACATATAATTCTTTGGTAATGTTTTTTTTTTTTTTTGAATTTTATATTTTAGATTTTGGTTAAAAAATAAAATAAAAATTAGTTCTTTGCTTTATAAGTCTAAAGAAACAGGTTGGTGCATTTGTTCTGGCAGGGGCCCACGTTTCTAGGCATTGGATGATGCACTACAATAATATCAATTCATGTTTAATGATGTGTCATTTACTGGCAATTAAAGTAAACATATCAAGTGATTAGTTTGTTGATGATTGAACATTAAGTATCCAGACAACAAAATATATCGTCGCTGTTGTCACTCGTGGCCTTCCATCCACAGAGCACCGCCCCGTTCATATTGTGAAACTTCCTCTCATAAGGCATTCGAGCGATGATGGCTCATCCGATGAGTAGTAATGGTCAGCTTTGACGTAGTGTCGGCAACTCCATTGTGATCAAATGAAGGGGATGGCCATAGATGGATGAGGAAAATGAGATAAAAAATAAAAGCTAAATTTTGATTTTTAATGACATGTGTCGATTTTTTATTGACTTTCAGTAACGAGGTATACGCCATGTGACTCCACTGCGTGGTGGTACCTAACCACTTAGTCCTTTCCCAAAAGAAGCGGACTCTATAATTTGTGGATTGGATTCCTTTGCGGAGGAAGTACAAAACAAAGAGATACACAAATGTCAAAACATATATATTTACCCGTGGGCCCATTGTGTATAATGAGAGGGAAGAAAATAAAAGCCTAGATTCGCTTTCTTGCCTAGGTGGTCAACAGGAAATGAAGACGGGGTGGAATTGTTTCACTGGCGAGTCGCCGAACGGAGAATAAAGAAAAGAAAGTCGAGGAGTCTTTTGTTCGGTCGGACCTTAATCTATTGCATTGGGCTTAAATATCTTGTGATTTGTGGTGTGAGGTTTAGTTCGATTGGATTGTTTATTTGTAAACACTTTGAGTTTGGACTTAATTTAGATATAGGAAACATTCGAGACTATAGGCGATTGCTTAGTGAATTACGGTAGAGTAAGAAAAAAAAAAGGAAAAAAAAAACCTCAAAAAATTATAAAAAAAAATTACAGATATCGTCCATATCAATGCCGACCATACCACGTAAATTAATTCAATGCTTATTGAACCGCCATATCAGTGGTTTTCAGCTAAAATAGGCCAAAAATACTACATTTAAAAATCGCCAAAGAGGTCTAGAGCTAAATTGGTCAAATTGAAAAGTAGAGAATTGAAATGATCGTTGTACAAGAATTTTTGGATGATTTTTCTGCTAATTCTTTTTTTTTTTTTCCATCGTCGACCCCCAAACTGTTTTGATAAAAATGAATAATTTGGGAAAAAGGATAAGGATTTCTAAAAAAATATTGCTTTTATTGCATAAATTGATAAGCTAACAAAAAATATTTTCATTTTTGATAATAATTTATGTCTAATTGATTTGACATGTGATGGAAATATTTTTCTTTTATTTATTTTGATCAATGATTCAACCGATTATTTTTTGAAAAATATATTTTTTTAAACTTGTTCTTCACGAAATGGAACACATCCTAATCATATGTATGTCCTAAAGAAATGCTCTAAGGGGTAGAATTCGCACCGCTAATCGAGGGTTTAGTTCAACAGCACCCGGGAATTACCGTTGGGTGGGTCCAAGTGAGCAACCTATGGATAGGTCAGGTCATGTGTATTTTTTGCCCCACCTCTTTGCAAGGCGTGGAAGTCAAAACCCACATCTGAAATTATATCGTCTCCACCCCAATCCCCTTGAGATTGCGGGGATTCGAACCCCTCACCTCCCCCTTTCATGTTGGAAGGGTGGCCACTGGGACAAACCCCAGTGATTGATCATGTGTATTTTATGTATACGGTTTGGGTGCAAAATTTGCAATCGGATCTCAATCATGTTATCCGCGAGGGCAGTGGCGTAGGAATTGACCCGTCATCCATTTCGGTCTCGCCCACACATAGCGTCGTTATGCATGGAATCGGAAGCCTGTCCGAAAAATCATCTACTCCTTATATTCATGCTTCTCCACTTAAAAAACAAAAATTCAAAGATGATGGGCGTGACTAGGTAAATTTCGCAGCCAAAACGTAAATTTCGCAGCCAACCTATTTTGACCTTATTCTAATTCAAAACATTTAAAACTTTCACAATATATATTTAGAATTTTACGGAAAAGCAAAAAGATGCTTTCTGCATTTGAACAAAACACAAAACAATCAAGCTCGTGAAAAAAAAAAATCAATTCCTAGAAAAAATTTATGTCAAGCGCGTGAGACACAATATTACATTCTATTTATCGATTGCACAATTAGGACCTTCATAAATTATTTTAATCTAGATTATGGGCTGGCAAAAATTCTTACTTTCATTTCATATTTTACGGGTTCAATGTGAACGCGTGTGCTTTTATATCCGATATCATGTGACGAAGACCTTCTCATGCGGGGGTTCTTCGTACTGGAGATCATGCTCGTCAAGTCAATCCGGCACTTTAAACCGAACGAGGAAAGGCCAGTTTGTCATATTCGTCGTACATCCATCCTGCATTTCATAATTAAAAGTCAAAGTCAGTGACGACTCTCTTTTTCTCCCCATGCAGAGCACGGGCCTCGCGGGGCACGAATCGTTACTTGTTCACTAGATCCTCTTCCTGTACTGGCGAGTCAGATTCTTGTGTCCCAAAAGGAGACTCGATCCATGGAGACTGTTTGGCAGTAAAGTAGATAAGGACAACTGGACAATACCCGTGGAAAACCATGAAAAACAAAGGGTTTCCGAAGAGGAGAAAGTAAGGGGGTGCATGATAATTGCCTATTTCTATTCCATAAACAAATTTTCTATTCTGCACTGTTTTCGGAATAGAAATTCGTTTGATAAATTTAATCTATTTTTCTATTTCTGAAATAGATTCTTATTCTAGAAATAGGTTTTGAATAGAAATCAAAAGTAGAAATATTCTATTTTTTTTTTATTTCTAGAGCACAAATGAGAAATAAAAATTCTTCTCATCGTTCGTCAACCGGTCCTTCATCCGTCACCGTCGACCACCGTCCGTCGGCCGCCGCCGCCGGTCGCCGGCCGTGGCGCGCCGCGCCGCTGTCGGCCACCGGTCGTCGCTCGCCGGCCGCCGCCGCCGCCGGTGGTCACCGGTCGCCGATCGCTGCCGGTTGCGGTGTCGCCGCCGCCGCCGGCCACCGGTCCACCGTCGTCCGAAAAGAAAAAAATTTGTGTCGTTATCAAACGAATTTCTATTTTTAGAGTAGAAATTTTGTGTCGTTATTAAACATTTATTTTTGCTTAAAAACTCTTCTAGAAATAGAAATAGAAAAATATATTTCTCTTCCGTAACCTATTTCGGAACAGAATGGTTATCATTCACCCCATAAATATCGAGTAGGCCCGGCCCTGACGACGTCCTAAAGTCGGTGCTTTGCTGGCACAAAGAGAGAGGGAGAGAGAATATCCTTTATTGCGGTGTGGGGGGGGGAATTCATTATTATTTTGGTGGTTTGACAAATTAAAAAAAGTGAAAAAAAATCGGGCATGTGCAATCTCATCCCGAAATCACGTTGTCGGAAGGAACGGAACACCCCAACAGTCAGGGTTTCATCTTTTTAGATTTTTAAAAAGAAAAGTAAGGATATGCTTTCTTTTTTTAAGAAAATTCAAACGATCAGGTCCAACCAGGAAATCAAGTTTTCAAAAAAGAATTATGTCATCCTACCTATCGATATTTTAGGGATATATATATTTTGTATTTTGTATTGATAAGGATCGTAAGAGAAAACAAAGAGTCTAAATTCCACCTACAATATGACAGAGACATAATATAATTTGACACTAATGATATTATCGCACCATGTTTAAAGTCACACGAGGAAACAAAATTGGTTTGTTGACTATGTCATTTATAGGAAGATTCGTGAAAGAAATTATGTATACTTAATTCACGTGAACTTTTAGTGATATATGTAAATCATATAAATGCAATTTTCGTCAAGCAGTCCAATTGTTTGCTCATTTTTGTACATTAAAACAAGAAAATTAATTACATCCTGCATGGACAAATTATAATTTAAATGAAAGTAGGGGCCCAAAATGTTTGAGACCTAACGTCGTAAAGGATAAATAAGTGTTTTTTTCGTTTTATTCTCTTATGGTCAAATGCGACTACTAACGAAGCGAGACGGTTGGATCGTCCCGGTTCCCCCGGACTCTGATTTGGGTTTGTTCGTCCGTACAACGGTCGCTTTCCGTTGTCTGCAGCCGGGGACCACACAAGGAAATGTACAGGTTAGTTAGTTATTGGATTTTGTTTGTTTGGATATGTGAGGGGACGTCTAAAAGCCACGCAAGTAAAGGATACGTTGACTTCAACGTCCCTGTGTGGCCGGTACCACTTGCACCTTTCGCAATAAAATACTTCATCCATAACTATTACTAGGTACATTGTTAAAAATAAAAAATAAAAAAAATAACTATTACTAGGTAGGAAGTGTGTACCTTAAGGGTCTAATAAAGACCAAAGAAAGTGAGGGATTCAATCCAAGCCAAGAAAGTCACTCTAGTAGGCCTTCGACATAGAAAAATAAAAAATGAAGCATGTTAAATTATGTCTCGAATTTGACAATCATACGAAACTTAACTAGAGGATATGATTTTGTTCAAAAAATATGGCGTGGCCTTTTAATCCTTTGCAAATTTGGATTGTTTGGGGCAAGGGAAGTTGATCTTATCTTTGATCAGTTTGACTTCTTGGGCTTTCCTCATGTTGGCACTTCTTTTGATATGAAAGAGGAAAAAGGATCGACGTAGTACATATAAATAAATAAATATATGTACGTGTTGGGCCAAGTAATGTTAAAGAAAGTGGGAGTAAAAAGAGGGTTTTACTTTTCCATCTTTTTCTTTTCGGAGAATGATGTTGAGGGTTCCTAGAGTAGAGAGCACGAGATAGACAACTCGTTGGGTACCGTTTATGTTGGCTTTCAACCACGGGGATTCGTGCATTTCCAATCATCAAGTGGTCGGTCGGAAGGAACGGAAACACAGAGTATCAGGTTTCTGCTTTTTGGATTTTACGGCAAAAGCAAAATTTTGCTTTCTCCTTTTAATATGATTTATGGAAGACTCCTCTCATTTGCGTTCCTTTGCACTGGAGATCATTTTTGTCATGCCAATCCAACACTTCCAAAACAAAAAGGACAAAGCCGAATAGAGAAGGTCATCAATCATCTGGCGTACATTATTCAATATAAAAGTTATCACTCTCCTTATCATGGCGTGAATTAAAGATGATTAAATTTATTTCCCTCAAAACATATGCTTAATTTCATCAAAGTGTTTTCATGTTATCTCGGTTCCTAGTGTATACTTTGTCGGTACCATATTACAAAAGATCAATTTTTAATTCCAAATTCTTTTGGAGATATTAGGATATTTTAGTTTTTTATCGATTGTGGCAATTTTATGATAACAAAATGGGAGAACTTCGTGTACCAAAACACACAAGCCATGGAACTACGTTATATAGTCGAGTAAGTAGTTCATGTCCTTAAATATATATAAAAAAATGAAAAGCTTTTAATGCTCGCAAAAAGAGAAGGCAATATATAAAGAGTTCAATGACCGAATGAATCATGTTGCATGTTATGATGTAATGTCACCGGGGCTCACCCTCACCCAACCGGGCCTCGCCTGTGGCGAGGCAAGGCTAGCTGCTTGGCTGTGGCCGGTGGCCGGCCGTCGCCTATGGCCAATGTTCGCCCATTGTCAAAAGGAAAAGAAAAAAAGCCAAAAAGAAAAGAAAGAAAAAAAGGAAAAAAAATAGATAAAATAATAAAATAATAAAAATTCAAAAAAAATTAAAATTTTTCCATGTCAGCACCGGAGATCCTACTGGCATCGTCGGTTTCCACGTCAGTATATTCCTGCCAAAATTGACTGAATAGACTCAATGACAAGAAGTAAAAGATTTAGGACTGAATTGACAAAAGTGTGATGAGTTTAGGACTTTTTAGATAATTTTCCCTATGGATTTGTGCTGTGGATTTTACTTTTAATTGAGTTCTTTATTTATGAACACTTTAGATTTGAGTGCAATTTAATGTGAGAAATACTTCAATGCGTAACCGATTGTAAATTTGATTTTTTGATTACAATGAATTATTTACTATTGATCCTCCTATAGAGTAGGTATCGAGACTCAGAGTGAACTGTGCAAATTTATTATTGTTTATTACTCTGGTGATTTCGCGTTGATTTTATTGTAAGATCTCGTCAATTTCCATGTTGGTTTTACAATGGAGCAACACAAATGGGTTTGTACATATAATAGGGATGGAATCCTAGTTCATCTCAAATCCTTAGGCGGTGGCCATCGCTGATCCGACGAACGAGCTCACTCCAGTAGTATTCTAGACTCATTTCACTAAGGGAACTTAGTCTTTGCGCAAATTCATGCCTGCCCACATCCCATACAAACTCATTTGGTATGGACATGATTTGACGTATGTTTGGCATACATATTATAAGACTAGGCGAGACAACCTATTGAAAATTGATGTAAGCTGCTGTAGTTGTGGAGCTGTTGCAATTGCGTGGCATTTGCCAAACACCTTATGAATGTTGTGGTACTTGTTCCCACATTTGAAAATCCAACAGAAAATTATACCAAACAGTCTCGTTATCTAGTTAATTGGGTCCTGTATATATTTCCTTATAAAAATAGTTCACAATCTGGTTCTAAGGACTAACAAGAAGTCCACCTCCGCAAAAGAGACTGGTCCGGTCCACTTACATTTTCCCTTCGCTATGTTGCGGTCCGAGTGCATTATGGTCCGGCCCACGTCAGGACAGGCAATTAGGGCTTTATTGCTTTGTTAGTGATGCAGATACAGTTCCATCAAGACTAAAAATGAAACAATGACCTTTCTCCCCAACCTTGAACGATTCAATTGTAAGAAAGTGATAATCTCGTCGGGTCAGTTAAGACTCAAGATTAAACTGTAGATTAAGAAATTGAGGAATTCAAATTTTCATGAAAGGGACTCCTTTAGACCACCCCAGGATTGGAGCAATTATGACGGTCGTGACTATTGAAGTTGGTTGAAGTTGGATACTTTAAAAGAGTCTAAACACTCAAAAGAGATTGGGAAAAAAAAGTTGAGATGGTAACAACGCAATTGTTGTATGTTCGCAGCACTAAAGCTCTATTAGTCAATTCAAGATTCACTTGTTAGCATAACATTCGCATTGGTTATAGGCATTGTGCATGAAATGCATAGATGCTGCGACCCTCCCAAAGTTGATCTTCGCATCTAGGGAAAATGGATTTAGAGGTAATGTCGAGCTGGGCCAACGGTTCTCAATTGTCATGGTTCTCCCATATCCTCACCTTGTGTGACATTGTAATTGATTATCTTATGAAGTCTTTAGTTGCCACCAGTCTATAAGAATTTGTGTTGACACCTAAAATTTGGCTCACCATTTAGGAATAACTACATAGAAAATTGGACATTAATATTTAACCGCTAAACAAAAATATTGCAATTAATTTGCCTTACACATAATTTTTAGGAGCATTTATCATGTCATTTAAATTGATTGCATTTGCATTTGAGGACATGAATCAGTCACATGGACTGGGCATGCACCACATGTAGAATTCGGCCAGGCCTGGAGGTACAGAGCCAAAATTTTCAGCTTAATGGACCAAAGTTCTCTACGGCGGACGGTTGACAGATGGGACCGGCAGTTGTTCAGGGTGGGGTCGGCGGTGGTTCACAGCGGTGCTCAGTGATTGGCGAGGTGCTGGCGGTGGTTCAAGGGGAGGCTCGGAAAGGGTAACGAGAATGATTGGCGAGGAGGGCTACGGCGACAGCAAAACGATGCTAGCAGTGTCAAGGGATGCCTCATCAAGCCTGCTAGAAACGTAACAAAGCTGTTGGGAAAACCAGTAAGACTGATCGCGGCTGGAGACTGGCTGAAACTCGCCACAATTGAGGATCGGGCGAACGGAAAAGCTGATGATGAGGCCGAGGTCCAATCGGGACTGCAGACTCGCTGAACAAAGTGCCTGGAACTGATGGAGATGCTTGGTATTGCTGGGATCACTTGTCAACGTTGCTCGGGTTGACCAAGAACTGGGCTTGCTGGACTGATCCCAACAAGGGCTGGCAAAAGTGATTGTTGCGACAGCAAGGAGCTACTGGTTTGGGCTGACCTGATGATAGTATTTATAGTGTAAACCTAGGTCTTAATTCAGTTTCGGGCTTAGATTAAGCCTTAATTAAAATAACGGGCTGAATTAACTTAGGGCCTTTCATTAATTAACTCCCATGGGCTGAAATTAACTAAACTGAGCTCAATTAGGCCCACCCTCTCTTTAAAATTTCGGTCGAGCATGTGTTCTATGGGCTGGCCGTATTTTCCTCCAGTTGCAGGCTCAATTGGTGATAGGCTTGATTCCTTTAGGGCCTATTCAGATTAAACTCATAGTCTTTCGACACTATAGGCTAAACCCAACTCAATGTTCTTTCCCCGGTTCGAACTGCATATTTTGTTACCTAATTTTGATTGATTCGTGAATGCATATCACGAAGATTTTTAGGATAACGCAAATTAGGATTATTTCCTAATTCATAACTTGCACATGGACGGTAACCCGATCTCAACCCCAAATACGATCCTTGTCCATACGGAAAATTGGCCATCATATCCATAACCCTTTAGATACGATCGTCAATTTTTTTTTTTTTTTCAAATTTGAATGAACGGAATATTCAGTAATTATCTTTTGTGGATTGGATGGGTATTATCTTGAGACGAGTGCCTATCCGTTATTTGATTGTTTCCTTAAAAGAAAATACAAGAAATTCTCACTCTGGATTAGACCATGTTTAGATAGATTTTTACTGATAATCTTAGGTTGGAATCATGCTAGATAGAATTTCCTTGATAGTTTGAATATATTGTATATTTAGGTGCATTCTAGAAGCTTAGAACTATTTTTCCATTTAAATTAGGATTTAAGGTAGATTATTTCCTTGTTTAAGTTAAATTTTATCCTAACCTTGATAGCCATTTAGGGTAATTTTTAATTTCGAAATTAATAAAAAATACCAAAAATATTATCTTAGAATATATTATATTATTTTTTTTTAGATATAATCACATGTTTAGATAATTGTTATTTTTAATTACGAATTTTCATGAAAAAAATAAAAATAAAATAAAATGTGCATGTCATATAGAATTAATGTTCATAAATTTCACATTATTTAATAATTGTGTGATAGATTCATTTAATTAAGTGGCATGTCATGGAGAGTAATTTAATTAGAACTACATGTTATGTTAGAGTAATTACATATTAATCATTACCCGTCATTAAATTAAAATCACATGGCATATAGCTTGCATGTTAGGTTTATTTAATTAGAAATTGCATGCCATGTTAAATAGATATAATTTGGATGTCATTGCATTTAGAGTAATTGCGTTACAACACTATCTCGATTTGTTCATCCATTGGAATGAGTTGTTAAAGTTCTCAAAATACGTGCTAGCCATTCGATTGCGGAATTCAAATGAAGGTCTTAATAAACAACTTCATCAACTCTTTGTCAGTAGGTTCAAGAGTGATCTGGATAGCAAGATTTTACCATCTTGTGGCATACTCTTTGAATGACTCTCTTATTCTCTCCATTCTTTCAAGATCCTCACAACAATGTCCATGTTGAACTTGTATTGCTTGATGAATGCATGAGCCACTTCATTCCAAATGCGAGGAGGTTTATATTCTTCCTAATGTACCATCTCAATGCGGGCCTGGTCAAACTCGCTTGGAATATTTGGATTATAGTAAGCTAATTTTTAACATGTTGGGTCATTTGCACGTGGTACATTTGCAAGTGAGCTTTTAGGCAAGAAAAGCCATCATACTTCTCGAACTTTGGCATTTTAAACTTGTCCGGCACCTTAACCTTTGCATAAACGGACAAGTCGATCAAGAGTGAGCTGTGGAAACTTTGCAATTGTTTCACTTTCTCCTCAAGCTTTGCAAAATATTCATCTTGCTCCACGTTAGGAGCACCGTCAAATTTGGCTTTGTTAATGGTGAGTAGAGGTGGGTCATCTTCCGACTCAGACATATCATTGATTGTTTGGGCCATGTTTGCCTGTTTCGAGACCACTAACTCAGGGAGAGCGGGTGCAGGAATTGAATTCAGCCAGAGGGATACGGTTTGATCTGTCATATGTTTTATAAATGTGAATAAATGTTTGAGCTAACCTTCCATATTGGTAATAAGATCACACACCTCGGTTTGATCGGCCATTTTTGCCCTGGACTGCATATGGATGGGTGAGCAGGATCTCTCTGTGGTCACCAAATTTGAGGAAATGAACGCACATGAGCATCGAATATAAAACATGATGGTCCATGACAAAGGTCTAATCGCTTCACTTTATTCATCAATGAAATGATTCTTTATTCAAACCTCTTAAGATAGTAATAAACACACCATTAATGTTGAGAGGGCAATTAGCTAGAAGTATCCATACACTAATTGTTGGAGACACCGCGAGTCTGAGATTCAATCGAACTTCCAATGACTAGAGGTTAATATAGAATTTTTCACGTTTCTGCATTTAATTTTGATTATGCATAAATTTTGCTTATCCATAAATAATCGGGATCTTCACTCTTTCGCAAACCTCTTTCAGTACAAAGTACCATTATAAAATGAAAAGTTCAATGTGAACCATAATAATTCTATTTCTAACCATAGGTCTCTTTATGCAGCACTGTAGCTGTCTCTGCAAGACCACGTGGCTCAACAAGCTAACATTAATGAGAAAATGAGGGCCATTCTCATTTTTTGCAGCCAATTTTTTCAAGTATTTAATCAATGTTTTCGATTGATTGAAGACTGGACCACTGCTTTTCCTTTCCGACTGTTATTCTTGTCTTTGTTGTAACACTGAATTGATACATACTGATTCCAAATAATCTTCTACCACAAGAGGGATCTCTCTCTCTCTCTAGATCAGGTTTATATCGTCAAATCTGGATACCCGACTGATCAATCTCATCGTTTCCCTCCATCACATTCTCATTGAGGAAACACTAGTTGGCCTCTTCAACCTGACCATTTTCTCCAGCCGGGCATACGAAAAGATTGTCAACTTCACATCCTTGAACCTGTCTCTTGCTCCCCATCATCTCACTTCCTCGGCCGAGTATGCTCAAGCTCTTGCTCCACGACTTCCGGTTCATCTTGCCTTAGAGTCGGGAGCCACTGATGTATTTTTTTTTTTTAGCGGAGATTGTCTCAACGTTGTCCCAGATGTCAACCGGAGCTCGTCCATTACCATTCGGCGCACTGCTCATCTTAGGGTGCTGCTAAGGTGACGGTTACTCCTTGAGAATAATGGTGCCATTTTGACCACACACTCAATGGAGATGCAATAGGCAACTGGAAGAGACTAAATGAAAAAGATGAGGTGACGGCTGCACCACATATTTTGCCAAGGACACCGGACAACTTGTCCGTTCTAGTAGGACGTCAAGAAGGATCTCCCTCGCTGAAAAAAATATTGGGTACTTGAGGCCCCACATCTGACTTTTCTTTTTACTTTGCACTGCTGCCTCTCTCTCTCTCTCTCTCTCTCTCTCTCTCTCAATGGAGATGAAAGAAATAAATGAATGAAGAGCAGAAAACATGAAACAAAGATCTCAAGTCAGTCACAACTTCAGAGTGTCAAATTAAACTATTCTTATTGAACAAGAAGAAGAAATAAACTCCCCTCACCTTTTTGATTTCAATCATGCCAACGAACTCAGAAAGAAAAAAGCACAGCTTCTTTCCTTCTTGATCTCCCAACTCAAAAATTGTATTCTAATAGACTTGTATGATCTCAGAATTTACAGACAGAAAGAAAAATCATATGTATTTCCCCTGGCTTGAATAGCTGGACAAGAACTCAGAAAAATCATATGTATTTCCCAGTTGAAGCACTGCTCATCTTATTTCAAATGTGAGGTTTGATTCATTGTCTTTGAATAGTTTGATCTGTCACTTATTCTCTCAAGAGATCGAAATGTCACAGCCCACAAACTTTGCTAAGTGGACCACTTCTTCTACCTCTTATGGGCTTATCAGATGGAATTTCTCCGACCTGCTTCCCACCAAGTTTCCATTACCATTCCAACATTATCTAGCAGTAACTGCTGAGTGATATGGACTGCTAAAGACGGCATTGACGATCGACATTCTCCTAAGAATGACGTTTGAATTTATTTTGCATTCAGTTGTTTTCTAGCCTCTATACTCTTCCTTCTGTTCCATGTTCCTTCCAAGCAACAACGACCCTTTCACTACTCGATGAAAATGAACATCACATACATTATATGGACAAAATACCTTATGACTAATCCTTTCCTTTTCGCAATTTGTATTATCTGATTCTAATATGTGGCCTATTGGATTATCAAATGATTAAACATGCGTAAACTTAAATTAAGTGTGACCTCAGAAGTGTATATCTGTTGGGAATTCCCCTGCACACCAGATTATGGTCGTGCTCGTGATTACCAAACCCAAACCGACCATCAATTTCGAGGAAGGTCGGTTTGGTCAAAGAACTATCCTAACTTGACCGAAAACAATTGGCTTGAACCCGAGAGACTTCCCCGTGTTTCGATTACGCGTATATTCATTCCAACAGACGCTCTAAGGAGATGGGATTTCGACCGTAAATCAAGGGCTTAATGAAGCAGCAAGAGGTGATTAAAGTTGGATGTTCCAAGGGAGCAACTAGACCAGACAGATACACTGGCCTAAACGAAGGAGACGAAAGGAGCAACTTGAGAGTTGGGGCTCGAGTTCTTGCGAAAACTTCGAAAGTTGTCAAAAGGTCAAGGTTATGGGATAAGCATAAGGCCCTGAGAGAGAGGGAGGTGTCTGCGGCAGCGGACAAAGGGCGCTGACTGTCTGTTTCAATCGTCCAAGTCGTCGCGCCTGTTTGGGCTCCCGAATTCCACGTGTTGTTAGACTACCCGATCGATGGAAGGATTGTATCGGGGCAATTTTGACGGTGAAAGGGGCCCCTCATCCGTTTCTTGATGGCGTAGTCTTTGATAGGCGTGTCCCGTTCGTGCCCACTCATCTCATTTTTCCTTTTCTTTTTTGCCTTTTTCATTCGACCATGACAAGCCCGCCAGGCTAACGTGTTTGTCCGAAGCCATTCGGGGCGTCGACAGTGGCTAGAGTTAGCCGCTGTGCCGACGATGTCCCGTGTTCTGTGGCCATAGTGGGTCGAGAAGGGGCGTGCGTTGGCGGTCTAGGGTTGGCTGCGATTTTGAACATAGGGATTTCGTACGTTTCGTCGTAGGAATTGCAACTTGGGACAGAATGATCCAGAATTCAATTTTTGGCTAGTAATTATCTTTTTTGTTTCAATTTAATAGATAAGTTTTTAAGTAAAAATACACGTTTGATGACTACACAAAATTTTTTCCTCCCGAAGAATCGACGGTGAGTGATAGAAGAAAGAAATGATGAGAATAGTTTTTATTTCTTAATTTTATTTCAAAAATAAAAAAGAAAAAAATTTTACTTCTCATTTCTATTCCAAACATATTTCTAGATTAAAAATTTATTTTAGAAATAGAAAATGAAATTATGTTATTAGATGAATTTCTATTTCAAATATATTTTCGAGAACAAAAAAAAAAAAAAAGAGAAATAAAAGAATGAAATGGCTATTATGCACGTCATTAATTCAAATTGCAATAAGTGATTTAGGAGGAACGGGGAAGAGACGTAGGAGTAGTGCCGTTGTTTCCTGAGTTGACCCTCACGTCTGCCTCATTCCACGAAACTTTGTTTTCCAATAAAGAGGAAGATTAGTCCAATGTAATAATAGAGTTTAGACCAGCTTTCATGGGAGAATATAACACGTTGGGGAAAGAAAGGACTCGAAAGCGAATTTTTTTTAGGAGACCCCAAGCTTATCAATTTAAGTTGGAAAAGTCAACCATCGTCATCCTTATAATATAACGCGGTTGAACCAGTCGCTTCAATTTTTGCTTTTCCGCATCGAGATCTAACAATAACGCATTTGTTTCGCGGTCCGCCAATGTGAACCACATGATATTTTCGTAATATCTGATTTACAGACGTAACCAAAGGCTTTCTCATATGAGGCTGTCTCTTAAATCGACAGGCCGAACATGTACAAAACAGAGAGGACAAAGCCGCACGGGAAAAGGGCCAGAATACTTCATAATTCTTCCTACATTCATTCTGCACTCCCAATCCAAACTTAACGTTAATGCTCTCCTTATCAGGCATTAATTAACGTTGGTTATTACTCTCTATTTAAAATTAATTTTCGCAGAAAACATACATTTAAAAAAAATATTCTTACGTCATGTTATTTCCTAATATTTTATTATCAATTTGTGTTGATTTTCATGATAAGAAAAATGAGAGCAACTTCCCGTACTTCCACGCAACACACGCAAGCAACGTCACCATGTTATCTCACAGTCGAGCGAGCAATTACGTCTATAAATATTAAAAGAAAAGATCGAAATCTTATGCTTGCAATTAAAGAAAGAAATAGAGAAAGTCATATGGTTGAATGAATCATGTGGGGGGATGAAAGCAAAATGCCCAGATTGCAGGCCGAGGGAGATCCATCTTCCTGGAATTTTCCAAGGACCTAGCTCAGAAGCAGATGGCCGTCGAAGGTGACTCGCCAAAGTCGAACAAAAAAAGTCACCTTCAATCTCTCTCTCTCTCTCTCTCTGTGGCCGAGGGAGATCCATCTTCCTGGAATTTTCCACAGATCCAGCTCAGAAGCAGATGCCTGTTAAAGGTGACTCGCCAAAGTCAAACAAAAAAACATCACCTTCAATCTCTCCCTCCCTCCCCCTTTCTCTGCGACTCTGTGCGCCCCCCTCCCGGCCCTTCTTCTCTGCACTGGAGTTGAGCTGATTTTCGTGCTGCTTCCCGGGTGCGAAGCGTTTGCACCATCGCTGCTGCGGCCCCAAAGCAGGAAGCTGCCATGGAAACGCAAGGTCCCCCGATAAGAAGTACGGCAACAGTCACTACGTGAGTCCTCTCTCTCTCTCTCTCTCTCTCTCTCTCTCTCTCTCTCTCTCATATGTTGGTGAATGCTCTCTCTGTCTGAGAAGAAGAAGTACGTGGCTCTACTTCCGCCCACGACCTCGGCTCTCATTCCTGACCTCAAAATCTATGGCCGATCCTATTATCGTAACCCACCTATCAAAAAAAAAAAATTCTTAATTTTTGCTAATTATCAGCTTTCATTGCTCGCCCCCCGTGATTACTATGCGGCGGCGGGGGCCACCACAGAGGTGATGGGAGAAATTTGAAGGTGAAATGCTTGCAATTCACTCGAAAGAAGAAGAAGAAGGAGATACATAGGCTTCTTTATTTGATTCACTTTATTTCACTTTAATAACAATTACAAAACTCCCTTAGTAATGGACTTGTTACGTGACCTTTGATGTTTTCAATAAATATAGCTAACATTTTAGAAAAAACTGAATCTCTATAAACTTACAAAACAATAACCATACTTCATAATATCTCATTATATTTCATCATATCTCATAATATCTCACCATATATCCACGAACAAACTCATTAAAAGTAACATAATAATTATGACTCTTCTTCAATGCGGGTACTTGGGGCGCGCGTGATAAAGTTCTACTTCTCTATTTCTCTGTTTTCTATTTCCGAACGGGTTTGGAACATAAAACCGTTTGGTAACGTGATTTGATTTTTCTATTTTCGGAGCATTTCATTCCGAAATAGATTTGAAGAAAAATTAGAAGCTAAAATTTTTAACTTCTCAATTTCTAGCTAGAAATCAATTTATGTTCCAGAAATTTTGCCATGCACACCCTAAAGAGTTTTCAGTATCAATTTTGGGATGTTGGTGTCGAAGTATCAGCAACTCGATTTTCTTGGTATTGAAGTATCGGCACCATTGAATTTGGTTTAATTTCTAACACTCTCCCTTAAACCAAATTCTCTTTCATCGATCATTCCAATTAGGCTCTTGTACTTTCAGAAAGCATTAATCGTGAGAGGTTTAGTAAAAATGTCTGCTACTTGATGCAACATTTCAACTCATTCCTTTTAACCTGTTCTCAAATGAAGTAATTTCGAACATCGATATGTTTGTTTCATTCATGAAAAATGGATTTTTTGTCAATGCAATAGCAAAAACATTATCAACAAAAATCTTAGTTGCTTTCTTCTACTCCATAAGAATATATTTGAGTAGTTTTTTCAATCATATTGCATGACAAACACACTAGGATGCAGCTACATCTTTAGCTTCACATGTCAACAGAGTGACATTGGCTTGCTTTTTTTTATGACCACATGAAAGTAATGTCGCACAAGAAAAATACAAAGCCTGTAGTGCTCTTTCGATCGTCGATATCTCCACTATAATCACTACTAGAATAAGATCTAAGTTGGAAGGATTCATAGCGATAGTAGTGTAGGCCATGAGAAGTAGTATCTTTGATTTACCGAAGTATCCTTTTTGGAGTTTTAAAATGAGATGACTTCGACTTCTCTATATATCAACTCACAATTCCAACATTTTACAAAATATCAGATCTCGTACATGTCAAGTATCTCAAACTTCCAATCAAGCTTCTATAATATGTCGAATCAACATCAACACCATCATCAAACTTCGAAAGCTTGGTTCCGCACTCCATTGGTATATTAACCAGAGTGTAGTTCTTCATGTTGAATTTTTCAAAAGTATTTTCTGCATATCCTTTTTGAGAAATAAAAATCCCTTCGACATTTTGCTTCACTTTGATCTCAAGGAAATAATTCATAAGAGCATTATTGGTCATCTTGAATTCTTTCACCATCGATGCCTTAAAAGCATCTATCAACGCTGGATTATTTCCTGTAAAAACAAGGTCATTGACATATAAACAGGCAAGTAAAACATCACCTTTCTCTTGCTGCAAATAGAATGCATACTTGTATGGACATTGTAAGAATCTATTCACCTTGAAATATGCATTAATTTTGGAATTCTATGCCCTCGGTACTTGTTTAGGCCCATTTATGGTGCGTTTGGGAATGCTTTCGAGGAAAGTCCTTGAGAAAATGCAAAGACCCTTGAGTTAAAGGAGTTTTTTAAAATGCAAATTGTGTTTGGTAAATCGTATTTGTGAAAGTCTATTGTGAAGTACCTTTAAGCAAAACAGTGTTTGAACAAATTAAATTTGCAAAAGACTTTTTTTATTAAAAAAAAAAGGAGAGTTGGTCGGTTACCACCGACGAAGAGCTAATAGTCGCCGGCAATGAGTAGGCGGTTCAATGAGGGGTAGGCGGTGTGGCGAAGGGTAGGCGTCTAGCTAGGGTCGCCGTGTGGAGGACATGGTGCGGTGAGGGTCACCGCAACCCACCGCGCCGTCACCTTCCGCCGGGGCCACGCAATCTAGTCGCCATGACCCAGATCGCGCGACCAGATCTGGGTCGCTGTGACCCTCGCCGCGCCGCGTCCTCTGCACGGCAACTTTCGTTGGAGAATCGCGGGACCCTCGCCGCACCACCTTCCCTTCGCTAGATTGCCTACCTTTCGCTAGCGACCACGCGTAGATGCTGGTCGTGTTCAATATAGAGAAGGGAAGAAGATGAAGATGATGCATGGTTATCGTGGGTAAAATTGGAAAAATAAAAGATTAGCGAGGACACTTTGGTGAGAAAATTTTCACTAGCCTTGAAGGCCAAGATACCGAGAAAGCCAAGGCAGCCCTTATCCTGCCTTAGGCTTTCAGCCTTTTGAAGGCTTGCATTTGGCAAAGGCAAG
The DNA here is from genome assembly GCA_014182365.1 of Eucalyptus tenuipes. NCBI lineage: Eukaryota > Viridiplantae > Streptophyta > Magnoliopsida > Myrtales > Myrtaceae > Eucalyptus > Eucalyptus tenuipes. Next base: position 24,626,878 of record CM024546.1, read on the forward strand.
TCAAAAAAATTGCCAAAAACCAAATATTTGGCCCAAAGGCCTTTACACACCCAAGGGGCTTTGGGAAGGCAGTTCCCAAATGCACCCATAGAGCTTTTTTCAACTTCAATACTTTGTGTTCATGACCTTTCACAATAAACCTCTCGGGTTGTTCGACATTGATTTCTTTTTCAAGTATGTCATTTAAAAATGCTAATTTGACACCCATTTGATAAATTCGCCAATCATTTTAAGCAACAATTGAAATGGTCAATCTAATCGTTTCCATGTGGATAACTGGAACATCATAGTCGATTCCGGCTTTTTGCTTGTAGCCTTTCGTGACTAATCTAGCCTTGTATTTTGTCACTTATCCTTTCTCCATTCTTGTTCTTCTTAGCCCTATACAACCATTTGACTCCAATTGATTTCTTGTCCTTTGAAAGATTAGCAGGCTCTCATGTTTGATTCTTCTCAATGGCATCAATTTCTTTATTCATGGGTTTTCTCCATTTTTCTTCTTTAGCCACATCATCATAGACAAGTGGCTCACAATTTACAGGAAGACATACAAGGTGAAGCTCATCAATAGCTTCACAAATATCGTATAATCTTCTTGATCTTTGAACTAACGCTTCATCGACATCATTTGAAGAAGTAGGTGATGATGAAATTCAAGAAGATATTGGAGAAGAAGGTGAAGAATGATCTTTTAACTCTATTTGATTGATATCACCAGGAGCATTCGCTTCATCTTTTAGGTTGTCTTCCCACATGCCATCTTCATCGAACTTGACATTTCTGCTCATATTCACTTTCAAAGTGTTATGATCAAATAATCAATAGGCTTTGGATGAGGAGTTATACCCAATAAAGATAAGCTTTTTGCTTTTGTCTTTCAACTTCAATCTTCTCTGGTCCGGGACATGAGCATAGGCAATGCTCCCGAAAGTCCTCAAGTATGAAACACTTAGTGTTTTCCTGGTCCATACTTCTTATAGAGTTACGCCTTCAAGTCCAAATGTAGGATATCCATTTTGAAGATAGACAACACATGAAACAATTTTAGCCTAAATCTCCTTGGGTAAATTTTTGCTCTTCAACATGCTTCGAATCATGTCAAGAATGGTTCTATTTTTCCGTTCAGCTACACCATTTTCTTGAGGAGAATACGGAGTTGTTAAGAAACGCTAAATACCATGATCTTCACAAAATTTGTTGAATATGGCTAAAGTGAATTCTCCACCACAATCGGTCCTCATAGCTTTGATAAAATAGTCACTCTACTTTTCAGCCAAGTTCTTGAATTGTTTGAACATATCAAACACTTTTGTATTTTCTTTATAAAAAAAAAACACCCAAGTTTCTCAAGTAAGATCATCAATAAAGGTAAAAAATATCGATCATCATATACATCAGAATGAATCAACTAAAGCAGCTTCTCTACTCAATAAGTCGCTTCCTTTGGAAAGCTAGTTTCGGAATGCTTACTAATAATACACCCTTCACATAATTGATCGGGATGATTAATATGTGGTGGACCATAAACCATCTTCTTACGAAAAAATAAATTGAGTCTGCCAAATGGTTGAACTTCAAATGCCACAACCATGAAAGATCATCTACGCACGCCCTCGAGCATCGAGATATTTCATTCTTTATATTGAGAGTTAACATCCTATTATTCGACATCTTTACATTCGCAATCAGTTTATTATTCTTGTCTCTTAGCATAATACTAAAATCTTTTATTTGAGTAGTACAACCTTTCTCTAGAAGCTGTCCCAAACTCAAAATATTACTTGATATTTTCAGGACATAATAAACATTAGTAATAAATTGATGCTCACCATTCTTCAAATGAATCAAAATTGTACATTTGCCTTCGACAGGAATTTAAGAGTTATCACTGGACCAGACTTTCCCTTTAATTGTCTCATCTAACTCGGCAAACATCTCATTTCGCCTGCAGATGTGGTTGCTTACACCAATACCCAAATACCATGTACCATTTTGTCCTCCTTCATCTTCTTTGAATGCCAATAAGAGAACTTGATCGGCATCATTCACTAAATTTGTCTTTTCGTTTGTTCCACTACTCTCCTTGTTCTAGCAATCAAAATTATAATAGCCAAGTTTATTGCAATGATAATATTGAATTTTAGATTTATCATACCATTGACCTGTTAAATTCTTTCTTCTTCCATGAATACCCCTTTGATACTTATATATACCATCACTTTGTACAGCATCTCCTTTATTTAATCCACAGCCTCTTCCTTGAAAGCGACCTCAGCCTCAATCACAATCACGATCTTGGTTTGTCCCATCAATTTGTGCGGGTTCTCTTCTTTGCTCATCATCTTGGATGGTTAGTCACATTTGGAGAACTTCTTCCACTAGTTCAATCTTTTTTTTCCGAACCTTTCTTCATGGACTTGTAATGAACCCATAAGCTCATCAATCGCCATAGCATCTAAGTCTTTGGATTCTTCAATTGCAATAGTAATGTGGTCGTACTTGTCTAAGGACTGAAGTATTTTCTCAACAACTTAAACATCTGAAACATCTTCTCTGTTTCTTTTCATTTGGTTGACAATCGTCAAAACTCTTGTGAAATAATCAGCAATCGATTCGGATTGTTTTATAAGGATTACCTAGAATTCGCCTCTCAACATTTGAAGGTGAAACTTCTAAACTTTCTATACTCCTTGACATGTGTTACGAAGAATCTCCCATGCCTCTTTAGCAATGATGGCGTTTGACACCTTTTCGACTATGGAATCATCTAAACCTTGATAGATGATTGACATGACATATTGATTTTTCGTTCAAACCTTCTCCAAGGCATTCCTCTAGTTTTGGTTCAAGGTAACTTCATCCTCTGGCTTATCATAGCCAGTGTTGACAAGTTCCCACACACCATAGGCGCCGAGTAGAGTTTTCATTCTAATAGCCCAATTACCATAATTGTCTTTGGTAAGATGAGGGCATTGAAGAGGAAACTGATTGTTTAATGAGGCCATCATCACAAACCGTAAGCTTTGATACCAATTTGATGGGAGAAATTTGAAACTGAAATGCTCGCAACTCACTCTAAAAAGAGAATGAGATAGATATGCTTTTCTGTTTGATTCACTTTATTTCACCTTAGCGAAAACGATTATAAGACTTCCTATTTATAGACTAGTTATATGGCCTTTATTCTTCCCAATAAATATAGTTAGCGTTTCGGAGAAGATGAGTCTCTAAAAACTTACAAAATAATCACTATATTTCACAATATATCAGCATATCTCATTATATCTCTAGAAATAATCATTATACCTAGAAATATGAGCAGTCTTATTAAAAATAACACAGCAGTTATGACTCTTCTTTAATGCAGAATTTGGTTTAATTTCTAACAGAAGGGGTGGACTTCCAAGGTGCGCCTCTATCTGAATTTTGCCATTACTGTCCGAGGCGCTGGGATTGATTTACGATATTCATTCATAGGACTACGTGGCGGCTTTTCATTGGGCCTTGCGAGTTGACTCGCTTTTTCAATGTTCTTTCGTGCTTTCTCGCTTGACTGAGTGAACGGATTTTCGTATAAGTACGTCTCCACTGCTTTGGCTTAAAAAAAGAAGCCAAAACTTAGTTTCTGATATTTTGTCAACATTCAAGAAAATATAATTCAAGATTTTATTAATTTTCTTTTTATGGGCTAATCTCCATGTCAATATACGCATTCTTTTTTAAAGATTTTAACATTTCACATTAAGAATACATTAAATTTATTTTCTCGAAATCATAAAACCTGCTTGTTCTTAAATATTGGAAGCGTTTTATATTTTTAAGTATTAGGTTCCGTTTGTTTCACGGGAACAATGATTTGGAAGGAATTTTCCTGAAAATGATCCCTTTAGTTAATGAAAAAATAGTAAATCATGGGAAAAAGAAGCCTTTAGAATCATCCCCTTTGTGGCAGTTTTACAAAGTACAATAATATCAGTATATTTAAAACTCTCATAGCTCATAGAAAAGCCATGGGACATGACTCTTGCATTATTGGTATTATGGACTCTTCGAATCATGTCGGTAACAATCACGGTCCATCTAGAAAAATGATTCCTTGTTGCGTGGCTCCGAGGGCCGAAATGATTTCGTAAAAGGACACCATAATTATTGTACTTTTTCATATGACATCATCCATCAATCACCCGATTGTCATAATTTTCTTAATCGGTTATTTGAGGGTCATAACTTTTCAAAAAAAAAAAAAAAAAAAAAAAAAAAAACGTTCATCACAAGTGTCATGATTCATGATTTTGCATTTCGAGTAAAAGTGTTTCTCTTTTAGAAGTAAATGATCGATTAAAAAATCATAACATCAAAGTAAGCATATAAAAGTTACGACATTTAATTGTGTCTTCTTTTGAAATGAATTTTAACATAGCACGTTGCATTGCATGTCTTTAAAACAAGGCCTTTTCCTTCTTCTTTTTTTAATGTTAAGTATGTTGCCTATAGTTAAAGACTTTAGCTTATATTAACGAGAGAAATATGTGAGGTTCACTCCTCCACGTGGCTTATTGAAAGGGCTAGTAGAACACCTAGAGGGGGGGTGAATATGCGTGAAAACAGATTTTTGTGAAATGCAACAAAAATGCTTTACTTTTAAACTGAGTCTGATTGACTACAGACTTTGCAGAAGGATTTAGACTTTAACAACTATTTCAAAACACAGAAGTATATTGTAGCAAATAAAGTAAATGAGTTCAGGGAAGAGAAAAATAAACACAAGATTTATAGAGGTTCGGCTTAAATCAAACTTACGTTCACTCTCCCACGTTGACAGCCTTTTGGTTGGTTTCCACTATGAATCGAAAGAGAATGTTATAGCCTTATGATCTCGACTTTTCAGTGAGGTGATTCAACTATTCTCACAAAATCACTCTAGAGTTTCTCTCTTTCGAATACAACTTTAAGCACTAAATGATGAAGGACAAGTGATTTGGAAGCTTTAGACTTTGGAATTCTTCTTTCACACTCTTCTTGAGTGACTTGAAAAATCTCCTTAAATACTCATTTATGAATTTTCGATCGTTGGCACTTTCCAAAGGAATTCTTCCAATCGACCCGTTGGACAGAATCAATCAAGAAGATCTCGAGCCGTTTGAAGATTGAGATAAAAGCCTGTCAATCCTGTTCGCCCATACAATTGGGATCTTGGTTTCCATAAGTAGATTCTTTTCAAATAAACTTGTCTTCCAAAATGATTTGCTTCTTCGAAATTGATTCCAATTAAGATAACCAATATGGTAAGTGATATTTCCAACCAGAAAGCCTGATATAACTTGTACATACTGAAACCTTGAAGGAAGAAAAATAATCCTGAGTCTGATTAAGTCTTCATTCTTGCGTTTAGTGTGGAACTTGTCAGAGTGGACAGATTTCTGATGTAAGATAGACTTTGACACAGAAGTCTGTCATTCTTTAGAATAGAACTTAGATAAGTTTTGTCAGCTTCAAAACATCATAGGAGTTTTCTTCAACAATCTCCCCATTTTTTATGGTGACAAAACTTTCCTGCAGGTTTAAAAACTTATATCCTGCAAAACAACACTTTAGTAGTACGTGATAATTTATAAAAAAAATTGTTATAAATCTGGATAACATCAATTCTGCAACCACAGAAAACACATTAATCTTGACAATTTAGACAAAAATTCAATCCAAATCCATAATCATAACCACAAAAGGTTACTGCAGAATATAAATATTCAACACAATAAGTTCAAAACAAACAAATTAAATCTGCTCTCATTCTCCCCCCTTTTTGTCAACAACAAAAAGAAAGAGAAAGTCAAAATAGAAAGATAGAATTGAAAGAAAAATGCAATCAGGGTTGTCTAGGAACTCGAACGAGTCGGAAATCCCCCAGCGACTGCACTGCCTCCTCAAGCTTCTCTTAGCACTGATGATAAACATTCTCAACCTTGGCTACAGTCTGTGAAATTGTTGATTCAAGGTCTGAACTGAGTGTCTAGAGCCTGTACCTTGCTAGTGAGAAAATCTGAAGTAGATCTCAAGGCAGTGTGAAGCTTCTGGATCTCAACCTCCATCACATATTGCTAAGCTTTAACCTCTAAAAGGAGCTCTACTATCCTTGGATAGTTTGCATCAGGTTCTGTTTGAGCACTAGCTTCAGCGAAGTGAATTTGTGGAGTATTGAGAGATGATGGAACATCAACTTGATCAAGGACAGTTTGTTTGGCACCCTGACTTGGAGTACACTCTTCAACCTCAGCTTTAGGAAACCGAGATGCAAAAACATTTTCAGGGTCTACAGGAGATCTACTAATACCATCACTCGCATTAGGTGGAGAAGAAATCCCTATTTTCTCATGAGCTCCCCTTGTTTTTGTGCTTACGGGTGGAGAAGAAATTCCTTCTTCTTGTACCTTTTCTTTTTCAGAAAGAGAGTGATGTTTTGTCTCAGTTTGTACTCCTTTAGGGTCATCCTTGGTTTCTTCAGAGTCCTCTGATAATGTTATTGCAACAGTCTCTCCATCAGAGTAATTGTTGTCATCATCCTCACCCTTCTCTTCAAAATCTTCTTCTTCTTCTTCTTCTTCTTCTTCTTCTTTATCTTCATCTTCTTCAACTTTTGCTCCTGCTTCTTCTTCTTCTTCTTCTTCTTCTTCTTCTTCTTCTGCCTCTTCTTCCTCTTCTTCCTCTTCTCTTTCTCCTCCTTCTCTTTCCTTTGATTTCTCAAAAGCAATAAAGCCTTGAAGATTTCTTAAGGCAATGGCAGAAATGGTCAGATCATCTTCATCCTATTCATCCTGCAGGATAAGTGATCTCCTTTTCTTTCCAGAACATTCGTAAAGATCCGCTCGTCATCATCCTTATTTTCAGGCTGACTCTCAGAACTAAATCGAGGATCAGAAGGAAAATGAAGAAAAGCCTTTTCTCCCGATCCTTTCAGTGCCACTCCTATTCTTTCCATGGCTCTTAAGAACAGAGTTTCGTTCCCATGCCCATAGCCTTTCAGAAACTAGTGATAAAGGACATTGGAGAACCACCCTGTTTCAGATAACAATAATGCTTGTAAAGAACCTGAGGTGTCAAAACTCTTAGAGGAACCGCATCTTGATCAACTTCTTCTTCCAAAGGTTGACGAGGAGAGTCCTAAGAAGAGTCTTCACTAGTAAGATCGAAGTGTGTCGATCCTTCTGGCATGTTTGAGGCCCCTGGCTTGCGATCTGAGAAGATGCAGACTTGGAAGATTTTGTAGACATGTTCAAGTGAAGAAAAGATGGAAACTTGCAGAGAAATTTTGAGAGTAAAAGTTGAGGGGGGAGAGAGAGAGAGAGAGACGTTAGGGTTTGGAAAATGCTTGTACTTCGAAAAAGAGTGTTTTGAGTTATTTAAGCAAATCGAAACGAGGTAATCGAATCGTCACAAGGAAAATGCTTTTTCAAAATTAAAATTAAAAAAGGTAACTGCTAAAAATTGGAAATCGTATTTCAGCAAGAAAATAGTAACTTCCAAAAATAAAATAGGCAAGCATTGATTCAGATAAAATCATACCTGTTCAGAATTTACATTCTAAAAATAAAATACCTGAATTTGAGAAAATGTACATACTGAAGTGGCTTCCTCAAGTTGAAGTTTTGAGTCTGATCAACTTCAGAGTTTAATCAATAGGAGAGATAATATTCAGCTTGCTGTGAATCGACTCAAATAAGTTTTTCTCCAACGGTTTTGTGAATATGTTTGCCAGCTGATTCTTTGAATCAACAAATTGAACCATAATCTCGCCATTCTGGACATGATCTCTTATAAAATGATGTCGAATCTCTATATGTTTCGCCCTTGAATGAAGAATGGGGTTTCTGGTGAGATTCATAGCACTTGTATTGTCGCATCTGATCTATGTGCAAGATTCTTTTATTTCAAAGTCTCTTAGTTGTTGTCTTATCCAAAGAATTTGAGAACAACAACTCCCAAGAGCAACATATTCTGCTTCTGCTGTTGATAATGCCACCGTACTTTGTTTCCTTAAGAACCAAGATATCAGCAATTGTTCCAACAGTTGACAAGTGCCAGATGTGCTCTTTCTGTCGACTCTACAATTGGCTAAATCAGCGTCAGAATAACTAAGAATAGTAAAGTCTAATTCTTTTGGATACCATAGACCCAGCTTTGGAAAAGTCGCAACATATTTTATGATGCGTTTAACATCACTAAGATGAGATTCTTTTGGATCAGACTGAAATCTAGCACAGATGCACACACTGAATAAAATATCAGGTCTAGAGGCAGTGAGGTAAAGAAGAGAGCCGATTATGCTTCTGTATTGTTTCTGATCTACTTTCTTCCCTCCTTCATCCTTGTCCAGTTTTGATGAACTCGACATAGGAGTTTTTGTCCTCTTGCAATTCTCCAATCCAAATTTCTTGATGAGATATTTGGCATATTTCTCCTGGTGAATGAATATTCCTTTATTTGTCTGACTTGCAATCCCAGAAAGAAGATCAATTCACCCATCATGCTCATTTCGAATTCATCCTGCATAGATCTTGAAAATTTCTTGCAGAGACTTTCGTTAGGAGAACCAAAGATTATATCATCTACATAAATTTGTACAAATAGAAAATCTTTTCATTCCCTTTTTATAAACATAGTAGTATCAACATTTCCTTTTTCAAAACTATTTTGAGTTAGAAACTTACTCAACCTTTCTTACCAGGCTCATGGAGCCTGCTTCAAACCATACAATGCCTTTTTCAGTCTGTAGACAGAGTATGGTTTTCTTGGATCTTCAATTCCTGGTGGTTGTTCCACATAGACTTCTTCTTGAATGAATCCCTTGAGGAAAACACTTTTGACATCCATCTGAAATAGCTTGAAATTTTGAAAACAAACAAAAGCAAGCAATAATCTAATTGTTTCTAACCTTGCTACTAGTGCATAGGTCTCGTCATGGTCTATCCCTCATTCCCGTGTGTATCCTTTTGCCACGAGTTTTGCTTTGTTTCTGATCACTTTTCCTTTCTCATCCATCTTTTTTCTGAAAACCCACTTTGTTCTAATAACAGATTTGCCTTTGGGTTTTGGAATCAATTCCCACATGTCATTGATGCTGAATTGTCTGAGTTCTTCCTGCATAGCTTCTATCCAGCTTTCATCAGACAGTGATTTTTCTATACCTTTTGGTTCTATCTCAGAAACAAGTACTAAAGCACAAGAGTCTTCTCTTTCTTTGGATCCGATGCAAATTCCTTCATCAATGTTGCCAATGATGAGTTCTTTGGGATGACTTGACTTGTGCTTCCAGTTGTATTTGGCCTGAGAGTCTGTTGATCCTCTGTTCTGTTTGAATCTTCTTGTTCTGCTTGTTGATGTACTCTAGAAGTCTGAACTTTGCTGGGGGAGACAGACTTTGTTAAGTCTGGAACTGGTTCAGACTCCTCAGGTTGAGCCTAATCTGATTGAATCTGCATATAATCCCGAAACTTGACGTTCATAGATTCTTTCATAGATTGAGTCTTCTTGTTAAAGACTCTGTAAGCTTTGCTTGTCATAAAGTACCCAAGAAAAATTCATTCGTCTGATTTTTCTTCGAACTTTTCAGATCGATCATTTGCATTCTTCAAAATAAAGCACTTACAACCAAAGACATGAAAGTAGGAAACATTTGACTTCTTTCTTTTATATACCTCATAGGGAATCTTCTCTAGAATAGGCATTAAAAACATCATGTTGATAATATAACATGCAATAGAACTGCTTCTGCCCAAAAACGAGAGGGTATTTTGCTTTCTATCAAAAGAATTCTGGCCATCTCCTTTTTCCTTTCCACGACCCCATTTTGTTATGGAGTATATAGAGAGGAGAAAACATGCTAAAAACCATATTCATTACAGAAGTCTGCAAAATCTTGATTTTCAAATTCACCTCAATGATCTGTCTTTATGCTTGAAATTGCATAACATTTCTCGTTCTAAACTTTCTTGGCAAAGTTTGAGAAGTATGCAAAAGTCTCAGACTTCTTTGCTAAGAATAACACCCAAGTGAAACGAGAATAATCATCCACGATTACCAGACAATATTTCTTTCTACCAAGACTCTGAGTTCTTGTTGGTTCAAAAAAAATCCATATGAAGAAGCTGCAAAACTCGACTGGTAGAAACTTGATTTACTGGTTTAAAAGAACTTCTGACCTACTTTCCCAAGACACAGGGAGTGCATAACTCAGTCTTCTGATAAGCCAAATTAGGAAGCCCTCGAACAAGCTTCTTAGAGGAAACCTTGGCAATCTGCTTCATATTTACATGACCAAGCTTCCGATGCCAGAGACTTGCTTCATCTTGAATAGAAATAAGGCACTGAGAGCTTTCTGGATTTACATCCAGAAGATATATGTTGCAATGCCTTCGCCTAGTAAAGGATTGAGAGAAGTCTTGACTTATTCTAGAGCAAATGCATTCTTGGAAGTTTATTCTGAAACCAGTATCACAGAGTTGACTTATGCTCAGAAGATTGTAGTTTAAACCTTTCATCCGGGAAACATGTCAGACTTCCAATCTTCACAATTCCACAGCCTATAATCTTTCTTTTGTTATTTCCTCCAAAAGAAACTTTTCCTCCTTTTAGTCTGTCAAGTTTTACAAAACAGCTTGAGTCTCCTGTCATATGCCTCGAACATCCACTATCCAAATACCATTTGATTTTTCTTTTAATAGTGACCTGCAATCAAAAGAAAAACTCAAACTTTCTTTGGTACCTATATTTTCTTGGGTCCATGAGTGTTAGTATTAAAAACAGTTCTTGCCCAATCTTTCTTAACTGGTCTCCAAACCTTGGGACAATCATTCTCGAAATGTTTTGAGTTGTTGCACTTAGAACATCTTAGAGCATTTCGGCCAATAGGTTTTACAAACACTTTTTGAAAATGATTTTTATAATGTTTTTACAGGTTTTTGTTTAAATCTCTCTTTCACTTTAGGAAAATCAATTAAAGGAACAGTCTCATTATTTATACACAGACCAAACTTGTTAAAATAGGGCATTTGAGCTGTAAGAATTTTCTCAAATTTTTCTGATCCTTTTGAAAACATTTTTGAAATATCTGAGATCTCCCTTTTTGAAACAACATTTTCTTTTGAGAGAGAGTCAGAATTTTCTTTCAAATCGTCAAAACTTCTTTTCAGATTTTCAAACTTTTCTTTCCAAGAAACTTCCTGTTGCTTGAGCTTAGAATTCTCCTTTTTTAGTTCGGAGATCATTTTAAGAGAAGATTTAAGATTAAGGCAAAGTTCTTCTATATACATAGAGACTTTAACAGGAATTTCAGAGTTACTAACCTTAATTTTTTTGTTTGAATCTGAATCAATGTCTGTCTCAAATTCCGAGTCCGACTCGAGTGAGCCATCAGACATATGTTTGCAAATTCTTCTTCGCTTTCTTCACATTCAGTGTCAATCCAAGTTTCTGCTTTGAGAGCCTTTTTGTATTTCTCAATTTTCCCTTTCTTCTTTTTCAACAAGGGACATTTTGGTCTGATATGTCCATTTTTCTTGCACTCGAAGCATATTACATCCTTGCTAATTTCATTTTCTTCCGTAGATTTCTTCTGGGAATTATGCGAGCCTTGCTTCTTCCAATTGAACCTTCTACCTGATCTGTTCAGTCTTCTAAATTTCTTTATCATGAGGGCTAGTTCTTCATCATCCATATCATCTTCCGAATCTGTATCATTAGAATCAATGTTAGATTTTAAAGCAATTTATTTCTTACCTTTTGGATCTTCCTCATCATTGATTTGCTCAACTTCGTACGACTGAAGTGTGCCTATTAGTTCATCTATTGATAGAGGCATACTCCTTTGAGTCTCTCTAATTGAGGTCTTCACATGATTCCAGTCATTTGAAAGTCCACACAATAGTTTGTTGACTTTCATTGGTCCAGAAATTGGTTGGCCTTGATAAGCCAGGCCATTCATAATCTTTGTAAAGCGACTAAACATATTAGAGATAGATTTTCCATGCTTCATTCTGATTGCTTCATATTGTCAAAGCAGAATGTTTATTTTTGTTTCCTACACACGGTCAGTCCCTTAATAGGTAACATGAAGTCTGTCCCAAACTTCTTTTGCTGTTTCACAAGAAGAAATTCGATTATATTCTGTGGGAGACAAAGCATAATATAAAGAATAAATTGCTTTTGTGTCAAGAGCCTGTCTCTTGGTAATTTCATCTTATGTTGATTCATCAGCATCAATGACTTCTTTCCCTTTGTCTGAAGCTGATGTTACTTTAGGATCAATTCCCTTTTCAATAACATCCCACTCCAACGGATCTTTGGATCTGAGAAATGCCTCCATCTTGTTTTTTCACACGTTGTACTCATTTCCATCGAAATAAGGAGGTCTGGTGTTGCTCTGTCCCTCAACCAATTCTAGAGCCAGAATACTAGCCATAGAAGATCTTTAGCTTTAGAAGTAAAAACTCTTCAAGAAAGTAAGCACATAGGCTCTAATACCAATTGAAATGGCTAGTAGAACACCTAGAGGGGAGTGAATAGGTGTGAAAACAGATTTTTGCGAAATGCAATAAAAATGCTTTACTTTTAAGCTGAGTCTAATTGACTACAGACTTTGTAGAATGATTCAGACTTCAACAACTATTTCAGAACACAGAAATATATCGCAGTAAATAAAGTAAAGGAGTTTAGGGAAAAGAAAAATAAACACAAGATTTATAGTGGTTTGGCTTAAATCAAGTTTATGTCCACTCTCTCACGCTAACAGCCTTATGGCTGGTTTCCACTATGAATCGAAAGAGAATGTTACAGCCCTGTGATCTCGACTTTTCAGTGAGGTGATTCTACTACTCTCACAAAATCACTCTCTAGAGTTTCTCTCTTTCGAATATAATTTTAAGCACTAAATAATGAAGGACAAGTGATTTGGAAATTTCAGACTTTGGAATTCTTCTTTCATACTCTTCTCGAATGACTTGAAAACCTCCTTAAATACTCCTTTATGCCTTTTCAACCATTGGCACTTTCCAAAGGAATTCTTTCAATCAATCTGTTGAACAGAATCAATCAAGGAGATCTCGAGCCGTTTGAAGATTGAGATGAAAGCCCGTCAATCATGTTCGCCCATACAATCGGGATCTTGGTTTCCATAAGTAGATTCTTTCCAAATAAACTTGTCTTCCAAAATGATTTGCTTCTTCGAAATTGATTCCAATTAAAATAACTAATATGGTAAGTGATATTTCTAACCAAAAAGCCTGATATAACTTGTACATATTGAAACCTTGAAGGAAGAAAAATAATCCTGAGTCTGATTAAGTCTTCATTCTTGCGTTCAGTCTGAAACTCATCAGAGTGGGTAGATTTCTGATGTAAGATAGATTTTGACACAGAAGTTTGACATTCTTCATAATAGAACTTAGATAAGTTTTGTCAGCTTCAAAACATCATAGGAGTTTTCTCCAACCGTCATAATCCAATCAACTTGGACACATGGTTGACAATTTTTCTTATTTCTTTTATTATTTTTTTGAATATTCGATCTTTACTTCAATGCACGTTAGCTGACGTAGTCCATCATCAGATTTACGATTTGTTTAATTTAGATTCGTAACGGTAAAGATCAAGGGCCTCCAATTTTTCGCAAAATTGTTCGAATTCAATGAATCATTTGAAAAGAGAATGCCATTTTTTTAAAAGGCCGCTCTTGTGTTTTCTTTGACTATGTGACTTCGTAGTCATGACCACCACAACAAATAATTATTTGGCACCTCGAATATCTGCATGTCATCGATCCTTAAAAAAAAAAAAAAAAAAAACCAATTATATGTTGTCGGCTAGCATCAGGAAAAATTGTCCAAAAAGTCATAAATCTATTAGACGAAGGCCAATTCAATACTAACCAATGTAGTCCTTATGGCTGATTTTGACTGAAAATGCCAATATGAAAGCTCCATCCAATGTGGCTCGGTCAGCCAACACTAACATGAACCGCCACGTCAGAGATTTCCAGCCAAAATTAGTCAGAATAACTAAATTTGAAAATTATCAAAAGACAAAATTGAAAATTATTAGGTTTGAATTAATTGCTATACAATGGGTTTAAGACTTTTTGGACAATTAATATGGCTAACATCATGCAAACATCCCACCATTAGAAAATCCAATAAAAAAAACTTATAATCGTAGGTAGAGAGAGATTATATGTATATGAAAAGAATATAACCCCATAGTCAATGGATGTGAAAATCAGATTTGGAGTGTGGAACATAAAATTTGACTAGCAGAGTGGAGGCACACGCAAAAGGGTAGAACCTTTGATACCTTATAGGAAAGTTCAACCCAAAAAGCTTAAGTTCATAGGTCAAGAGAGGCCACACGTGTATAAAAAATATATATACTCTATTAACAAGGGAAGTGGGATATTTACATATGCATGATGTCGAATTTAGGATTCAATTAAAATGCTACGATTAGTGGGCTCTCGTTTGCAAATATCCCACTGTTACTTTGGGAGCAAAATGCTGCTACTTTCTTGTTTAGTTATTCTAGTTTCAGGTAGATGCAACTGAGACAGCAATTTTTTTTTCATCCTAAGGCAAGATCTAAAGTTGAACAAATGCTTCATGATTAATCACGTAGATTGAGGAGAAACTAGCGAAGCAGAAGGAAATCGATGACTGGCTTCCCATCACCGCCTCGAGGAAAGCAAAATGGTGGTACTCCGCCTTCCACAATGTCACGGCCATGGTTGGAGCCGGCGTTCTCAGCCTCCCCTATGCCATGTCCGAACTCGGATGGTATGCCGAACTTCCCAAGCTAGAAATCATTTCGGTCATTTCAAATCTATCACAGTGTGGAAGAAGTTGGTCCTGAATCAATCTAGTCCTTGGTTATATTTCTCCTCTAGCCAATTCAGCTGTCCTGAGTCTTACCATCTTTTTCTTTGCCTGTGCCTAATTTAGTGCAAGTAGCGTTTTGTGCAAATTTGATGACTTAATTTGCCTACCGGTTACCGAGTCAATCCCAAGTTGCAGTGTGGTAGCTATCAGTATGCAGATTGAACTTATGAGTCGTTCTGTCTTATGTAACTTGCCTGCTTTGTGTGTTTCTTTGATGTTCTCTAGGGGTCCTGGTGTAGCTGTGCTAGTCCTGTCATGGGTCATCACCCTGTACACATTGTGGCAAATGGTCGAGATGCACGAGATGATCCCCGGAAGGAGGTTCGATCGGTACCATGAGCTCGGGCAGTACACGTTCGGCGAGAAGCTCGGACTCTATATCGTGGTCCCTCAGCAGCTGGTCGTTGAGGTTGGTGTCAACATTGTGTACATGGTCACCGGAGGGAAGTCGCTGAAGAAGTTCCACGACACCGTGTGCTCGAGCTGCAAGAAATTGAAGACCACCTACTTCATCATGATCTTTGCCTCTGTCCAATTTGTCCTCTCCCATCTCCCCAACTTCAACTCCATCTCCGGCGTCTCCCTCACTGCAGCCGTTATGTCTCTGAGGTAATATTCTTCTATTCTAGCTCTTGTGAATTCGCTTCCTCATAATCGGTACAATTTAAGTCAAAACATGATTCGGGATGACATTTCATATCTTCATTTTTCAGTTACTCCACCATTGCTTGGGGAGCTTCCGTAGATAAGGGCGTTCAGCCGGGCGTGAAGTACAGTTATAGGTCATCGAACACGGCTGGGAAGGTCTTCGACTTCTTCAGCGCCATGGGCAATGTGGCTTTCGCCTATGCCGGGCACAATGTGGTCCTGGAGATTCAGGCGACCATCCCCTCCACCCCTGAGAAGCCGTCCAAGGGCCCGATGTGGAGAGGAGTCATGGTCGCCTACATTGTCGTGGCTCTCTGCTACTTCCCGGTCGCTCTAATTGGTTACTGGATGTTTGGGAACTCGGTCGACGATGATATCCTCATCTCCCTGAACAAACCGGAGTGGCTCATTGCAATGGCAAACATGTTTGTCGTCATCCATGTTATTGGAAGTTACCAGGTAATGTACAAGCTCCTTCTCTAGGGTCTTTCAATGTTCTTTGTGGCGACGGTGTCTTTCTAGCCTGTGACTTAAATTTATCTTCATGGTTTGTCACAGATCTACGCAATGCCGGTGTTTGACATGATAGAGACTGTATTAGTGAAAAAATTGCACTTCAAGCCAACTGGAATGCTTCGTTTTGTGGCTCGCAATGTCTATGTGGGTAAGTATGATGCCCGGTCTCTTGTTGCTGCTTGCTTGTATATTTTGGTCTAGTATGCGATATTTGTTAGTTCGGTCCCTGCTTTTCGTGTCTGTCCATTTTGTCGATGTTATTGATGTTCCATTGGCATCGCAGCGTTCACAATGTTCGTGGCCATCACTTTCCCATTCTTCAGTGAACTTCTTTCGTTTTTCGGGGGATTTGCTCTTGCCCCGACGACATACTTTGTAAGCAACCTCCCGCTAATATAGTGATTTGAAATTTGCCATTGTAAAAATTTGTTTACCGAAATGCTTGGATGAACTTTCTGGTTCCAATAAAATCCTAATGTCTTCTCCTTTCTGCTGTTTTTTTTTTTTTTTTTTTTTCAGCTTCCTTGCATAATGTGGCTTGCAATCTACAAGCCGAGGAAGTTTAGCTTATCCTGGTGGTCAAACTGGGTATGTTACACTCATTCTCCTTCTCTTGTAACTCATCCTCGATCAAGCCTCGTGTTCGTTATTCAGTTCATCTGATATGGGTTTTGCTTATTTCAGGTATGCATCGTATTAGGGATTTTGTTGATGATCTTGTCACCCATCGGAGGACTCCGACAAATCATCCTCAAGGCCAAGACATACAAATTCTATTCTTAGATTCGCATGGAAGTGAATCCGGTTTGTCTGTGATACAGACTTATTCAAATTTCGAGTGCTCATCAAGAAAGATCATAACCCATGGTGGGCAAGACTAAATGTTCAAGCAGGAATACGTCTGGCGATTCTAGTAGGTTATTCATGGAGTATTAAGTGCATCGTTTGTTTGCGATGGGTAATTTGTGACCTGGGAACTAGGGAAAGAGAACACACACTTACACCCATCTTCTCTATGCTTTTTTTCTTTTTTTTCTTGTGCGCATATATCCTGTCTTGCTGTGTAAAACTTCTTGAGCATCGATAAAAAAAAGATTGCGGACTTTAATTATTTTTCATTTAATTCAATGAGTACATATGGTGGTGACCACAAGTGAAGAATTCACAGGGAAATTTTGCGATTAGATATTGAATCATCAATTAAATTGACTTTTAGGTCTCAGATACATGTTGGAGATGAAAATTCAACTCCTGGAGATGGGATTCGAACATTATCATCACTGCTAAGATCACCCAACAAATGAATAAAGACATGATGTTGCCACAATCGAGGAGGATGCTTGGCAAATTTTTTCCTTCAAGCTTTTACAGAGAATAAGGTTGTTTTCCACAGAAGCGGCGGGGTCGTCTCCGAGAGAGAAAAAGGGTCTTCCTTGAGACAATCGCAAAGTCATCATCCGACGGATCGACACGTCGTCGTCGTCCTGATTTGTGAAGACTCTCTGACGGTTTGTTGTGTCCGTACAACGGTCGCCTTTGATGTCGTGCAGTGTGGCGCATTTACGTTTTCCATTTTCGATTTTTGTGTTGATTTTTGTGTTGTTAAATATTCCAGCAACTTTTTTTTTTATGGGCTTTGGATATATTTTTTGATTGGGTTTTAATCAAAAACGAATTGGATAAATTATTTTTATGAGAAGAATGTCCGGCCTATTCCAGCAACTTTTTTTATGAGTTGAAAAACACAAGCAGCATTGTTTGGTTTTTCAACAGCAATTTTTAAAAAAATAAAATTGCAATAATTGACAAATTTGCAACATCATTTCTCTCTTGCGTTATCAGCTCCTTTTCTAAGCTGGTAGTAAGAGTACTAACAAATTTCCAAGATCTTTGGGTCCTACAAGCCATGATTGGGTCGGATTTCCAATAGGGGCTGATCAAACAAAAACCATGGAATATTTGTCAAGTCTCTTGCACAAATTTAACAATAGTAATTTGGGCTGTATCTGATTTTCTCATATATCAAACTTTGACCATTAAGTATAAAAGATAAATCTGTTAACAGGAAAATACACAAGACCAAAGCATGAACTTCATTGACCACGCAAAAAAGGGATAAGATTGTCTAATACAAAATTGATGAGTTTTGAACCAATCCGTTGCAATAATCCAGCCAGCTTGGGCCTATATTTACTTATGGAATCATTCATAAAATCTCAAATTTGAGTTATGGAATATGTAAAAAATGCATACATCCCATACATAAAATAAATCACTCTTTTCAAGAAATTTACTCACTTTAAGATTTTCTCATATATCAAACTTTCCAAATTTTCTTCGAAGGGATAAGATGTTATTGAAATTTTGTTCTCAAATTTGAGTTATGGAATAAAAAAATGTCCATACATAAAATAAATCACTCTCGTACTCACTTCAAGAATTTTCATGATGTTATTGAAATTTTGTTTCAAGTAAACCCAGTTACCCTGAATCAAGCATTATGTCATTTTGTTTAGAAGAATTATATAGTTCTTTCGAGAACATGGAGTCCAGTCAGTAGAGATTTTATTAATTTGTGCGTTCGAAAGTGGCATAGTCTAATAGTCATAGTCCTTCATGGTAGAATCATGGGGAAAATTGTCAAAAAACTCCAAAACCTATTGCACTATTGCCAATTCAGTCATAAACTTTTTAACTTTACCAATTAAGTCTATCCGACCAATTTTTTCTGGGATTCATTGACGTGGACGCCGATTGTCCTATGTGGCAAAGTCGGCACTGACGTAAACAAATTTTATTATTTTTTAATATTTTTTGAATTATTTAATCATTTTTATATTTTATCTCTCTCTCTCTCTCTCTCTCTCTCTCTCTCTCTAGCTAGTCGTCTAGCCTCCAGCGACTAGCTAAAGGCCATGACCGGCGAGGGTCGCCCTCACCGAGATGTACTGAGGGTTGACCTCACCGTCCTCGGGTGAGGCTTGCCCTCGCCAGAGGCCAGAGAGGATCGGCCTCAGTCATCAGAGGCTGATCAACCAACCACAGGAAACAAATGGAAAAAATAAAAATAACTAAACCATAAAAAAATCCTCTCTTTTTCAGTAGAGCTCTCCCTCTCCACCCGAGCAGAGTTTCTTCTCTATCCTTTCCATGGGTGATAGTGATAACAAATTCCAACCTCCCCCCTCCCCCAAAACAAAAATGATTCCAGTTTTAGTCAAAATGGATGATCCCATTATACTACTTTAAAAAAAAAAAAAAAAAAACGAATCTTTCTTACATCACCCGTAGCCTTCAAATCCCCAAACCTTAATTACCCAAAAACCTAGCTTCCGTTTCGAATCAAACCTAAATAAATTTCTACATTTCTGAGTGGGACAAGAAGGTCAGCAAGACTTGCCAAGCCATCCACCCACTGGAAGCTCAGCCACAACTCCATCCAACTTGGGCGATATTGTTCCATTGGGCTTGCCGAAAGTGATTTGACCAACCTCTTCAACCGCAACTCCTTACAACCCAGGCGAATATGCTCCATTGGCTTTGGTGGAAGTGCTTTGTCCACCCTATTCCATAGAGTTCCCTTCAAAGCAAGTTCTACCCAGATTTGCAGTTGAGGAGAGTCGCAGACAAAGGAGACAATAGCAGCTCCAACCAAAAAATATATCCACTTAGCCTCGGCACCAATATATCTCTAGAATGTGATATGCAAAATAGGAAAATGGAAAGAGAGATCGAGAATGAGCTTCATTTAGTGGCGTTATGTAAAAGCTTGGGTCATTTGTGGTCGAAGGATGATGTGGTGAACGTGAGAAGAGAAATTCCAGTAAAAAAAGAATGGAATGTAATCTAACCCTGTACGGTAAGCTATTTTTGAAGCCAATTATAAACATTCAAGCTTTCCAAAACACAATGAAGAAGGCATGAAAGTTAGATTCAATGGTTTGTAGTAAAAAAAAAAGCTAGGATTTTATTCATTTTTGTTTAAATCAGAGGTTGAGAAAGAAAAAGTCCTAAATCAGGGACCTTGGTCCTTTGCAAGTAATTTATTAGCGCTGAAACAATGTATGGTTGATATACCCAAGCATTGTTATAGTTTCCAAAGTGTGCCTTTTAGGTTCAAATAGTAGAAATACCTCCAAGATAGAAGATGTATATTTTGATTTAGCTTAAAAGATTGGGAGGCTATTGGAAGTTCAATTAGAATCTAAAGGAGGCGGACCCCATAAAATAGGGAGAAGGTTGAAGTGAACTTGCCGGTCATTCTAAGAGCCAGAACTATTGTTAATTTAGGAGAAAGAAAGCTATGGGTGGAATTAAATATGAACGGCTACCCCACTTCTGTTAATCATGGGAGAGAATAGGTCACTATGCTTCGTATTGCGAAGAAATCCAATATGAGCAAACAAAATGGGTTGAAAATAAAGCAAGTAAATATGGACTTGGCTGAAGGCTGAAGTGCGTGAAAGAAGTCCTCACTGAGAAACTTTCTATGGGGTGATAACCTAACATAATGAAGAAGAAGAATCAGTTCCAGAAACACCAATTCAACCAACTGAGATGGAAATTATAGTGAGAGAAGAAAGAGTAAAGAGCCAACTCCAACTAAAAGTAAAAAAAAAACTGAGAGCCCTTCCCTAAAGTAGCATGTTGGAAGTTTAGCCTCAACTACAACAGAAAAGGATAGCAAAGGCAAACAAATAGTGTTATTCGAACCATCCACTGCTAAAGTTTTCAAGATCAAGGCACCAAGTGTCAAGAAAAGCTAGAGCATTCAAAGAAGAAAAAGAAAAAACAAAAGATGATACAAGACTCTACCATTGCACTTGTAGATGAGATGGAGTTACTGGATACCCCTATTCAAGTGGTAAGAGAAGGAAATGAGTAGCTTTTGGTGGCTAGCCCTAATAAACCACCAGAGACGATATAAGAGTTTTGAGTTGGAACTGTCAAGGGCTAGGCAACCCCTTGATGTTCCAAGAGCTGAGAGCCTCAATGGCTCAGAAAAGGCCCGACTTAGTGTTTTTAATGGAAATAAAAAACAAGAAGTCGCTGTTGGAAAGGGTAAAAATATGGCTTAAATACCTACACTCGTATCTAGAACAACTGGAAAAAATAGCAAGGGGTTTAATCATTATGTGTGGACTAAAGAAGTAGAAATCAAAGTGATCTTCAGCTCAAAAGAATTCATCAATTTGGAATGCAAAGACCTAGAAAGTGGCACACAAATGAGAATCACTTTCCTCCATGCTTCCACAAACTTTCGAGAGAGACTAGCACTGTGGCAACATGTACGACACTTTCAGGTAAATATCCAACTTCCGTGGATTTGCATGGGCGACTTTAATGTGATTTGGTATAATTGGGAGAAGGTAGGCAAGAGAGAGGCTAACCATTATAGAATAGTGGCTTTTCGAGAATTCATAAATGATTACTCTTGTATGGATATGGAGAGTAAAGGTTGTGCCTACACATGCACAAACAATTAGGAAGGGGATACTCTAGTCAAGAAAAAGTTGGATAGGATGTTATGCACAATGAAATGGAGGATAACTTTTCCAAATGCAGAGGTTGTAGCACTACTTGCTTTGGGATTGGATCATAGCCCACTTATTCTCTATTTACATCCACTCCTGAACAAAAGGAAGAAAGAGTTTAACTTTGACGCTTACTAGCTTGAAGTGGGGAGATTATTAAAAGGACATGGCAGAAGGAACAGCTTCATTTCCTGAGTTTTTAAGAAAAAGTCCAAAAGGTGTCAAAGCAGCTAGCATTATGGAGTTGAGGAAAGTTTTCCAACGAGTCACACCAAATTAGAGGGCTAAAGAGGAAATAAATGGAGATAAACAACAAATGAGGAGCATCCACCAGCAAAGAGGAAATCCAGAATATTGTGGCACAAGTGGAAAAACTATGGAGACAAGAGGAGATGTATTAAGAGGATGAGATCCCATATTGAATGGCTACAAAGGGGTGACTAAAACACAAAATACTTTCACGTAACAATGGCTCAGAGAAGGCAAAGAAACAGGATGAAAATGCTAAAGATGGATGAAGAAAACTAGTCCAGAGAACCTAACACCTTTAAAAATCATATAGGGGACTTCTACTGAAACCTTTATGAATCGGTAGGACCTCGAAGCTTCCAACCCATCTTAGACCAATGCTTCAGCCCAATTGCAAAGGAGATAAATGACAGATTGATAAAAATTTCACTATGGAGGAAGTAAAAGAAGTAGTGTTTCAGTTAGGAGCATCTAAAGTCCTAGGGCCCGATGGGTTGAGTGGCCAATTTTATCAGCACTTCTGGGAAGAAATTAAGGAGAATGTATTTCAGCTTGTTCGGAATTTCTTCGATACAGTTATCCTCGACCCACAATTAAACAAGACACATATTGCTCTTATTCTTAAGGTGAAGAATGCATAATATATAAGTCAGTTTAGACCTATAAATCTATGCAGCTTCAGCTATAAAATCATTTCAAAAGTGATGGCTAATAGGCTAAAACAATGGCTCCACGAGATTATAGCAATAGAACAAAGTGCCTTTGTCCAAGGCCAGCAAATTCAGGAAAATATCCTTATAGTTCAAGAAGTATTGCATCAGCTGAGGGTAAAGAAAAGAAAGAAGAAGTTCGAAGAAGTTCCAAGCCATCCTTAAATTAGACATGCAAAAAGCGTATGACAGGGTAGAATGGGATTTCTTGATAGCATGTATGTTGAAAATTGGGTTTTGTGAGCGACAGGTCGACTGTAATCATGCAATATGTCTCAACTGTATTGTTCAGTGTAAAAGTGAATGGAGAAACTATGTAATATTTTCTACCCTCATGCGGAATCAGACAAGGCGATCCACTATCCTCTTATCTATTTCAACAGTGGCTATCCCCTGAATTTGAAGAGAAATATGGCCTAAGAATTATAATTCCCGATTATAGAAAAGACAGGGAAATACCTCGGTAGACCATCTGGTAAGGATCAATCAAAGAAAGAGATGTTTGCATGGATATTAGCTAGAGTAAACATAAAGATAGAGGGTTGGAAAGAAAAGATCCTGTCAAAAGCGGGTAAAGAAATCTTGATTAAGAGTGTATTGCAAGCTCTTCCTCAATATGCTCTGTCGATCTTCAAGATACGAAATTCTGTTTGTAATGCTATTAAGAAGATAATAGCCTCTTTCTAGTGAAAACAAAGTGATACAAGAAGAGGAATGCACTGGAAAAAAATGGGAAGTGATGAAATCCAGGAAAGATGAAGGAGGTTTGGGCTTCAAATATTTGCAAATCTTTTAACAAAGCTACGTTAGGCAAACAAGTTTGGAGCTTATCTCAAAATCCTTCAGCACTATGGAGTTAGCTTCTTAAAGGTACATATCTTCCGAATGGAAATTTACGGAAAGCCAAAAAAAGATATAGACCATCCTAGGGTTAGCAAAGCATCCTAGTGGGAAGAGAAACCATAGAACCGGAAGTTAAATGGTTGTTGGGAGATGGTAAAACTATAAAAATCAGCAAGGAAAAATGGCTATCCTTTGGTTTAATTGGGGGTCCTACAAATTGGGATGATCCATTCAAAGTAGCAAACCTAATTAATGAAGAAAGGAGGGAGTGGAAAGAACAAATTTTGTAGAATCTTTTTGTGGAGAATGTTGTCAAAGAAATACTAGCTATACCCATTAGCCTTACCCCCAAGGTAGACGTTCTATGTTAGACAACAAACAAAATCGAAAGCCACAAAATTGGCTACAACAATGAGCGCTCCAAGTCCAACAAGCCAAATCCCAACACAACAACAATCCCATAATAGCCTCCTAAACAACTATGGACAAAAGTATGAAGCCTCCGAGTTCCCCCCAAGTTGCGAATCTTTCTATGGAGCATATGCCAAGACGCCCTATCCGCACGAGAAAATCTTTTCAAAAGAATAGTGTTACCAAATCCGCTATGTCCGGTCTGTTCAAAACACCCAAAGACGATTGAACATATGCTTTTGATTTGTGGATGGATAGGAAAAATCTGGTTAGACCCAACAATCAAGACACATAATAGTCCCCTAAATGTAACTAGAGTAGACAAATGGCCACTAGGCATTTTTGAAGCAAAAACCGACCCACCCAAAGCAGAGGTAGTTGTGGCAACCCTCTGATTCATATGGAAGGTGTGAAATAATGTTGCGTTTCGAGAGCAACAAGCTCGATCCTCAATCCATACTAGAAGAAGCACAAGCACAGGTCAATAGCTACCTCCGATGGAACCCACAAAGTAGCAAATCAAAACATAGAACAAGAAGAGAAGCAACGGAGTGGAAACTTGCAACTGGCAACAATCTAAAGCTAAATGTGGATGTTTCGTGGGTGGGGAGCAAAAAATCATGTTCAATTGTAGGGATCTTCAAAAACTCAAGTGGGATGCTCAAAGGTGGATTTGCGAACGAACCAAGAGCAGAGTCGCCTCTTCAAGCTAAAGCCCTAGCCTTCGTGAAAGGGCTGAAGTTTCTGCAACAAATCCAAGAGAGTTATGTGCGGTCAATACAACAGAAGATAATAGATTTGGTTTGTGAAAATGACAATTGGATGGTAGTGGAAAGCATCTTAGGGCAAGAAGAAGCACCTTGGGCCATGAGGAACATAGTATATGAAGAAAAATGGATCTTAACCCAGCTCCACCAAGTAAAACCAACTAAGGGTGAGCAGCGGTCTAGGGTTGACCCTGGACCGACCCTGAACCGTCCCAACCCTGCCGGTCCTGGTCCGGTTCCCAAGGGGACTGGGTCGGTCCTTGGTCCTAAAATTTCAGGACCGACACTGTGCAGGTTGGTCCTCGGTCCTAAGAGTTTTGGGTCGGTCCAACCCTGGACCAACCCTGTATATTATATTATATTATATTATATTATTTAAAATGATATTCAAACTTAAGTAAAATGTCTATTAAAAAAAAACCTAAGTAAAATGATATTAAAGTTGTTGACTCCTCAGGCTCATGGTCACAAATAGACGGCATCCAAAAAGGTGTGAACTGGACTCTACATGATCAAATGCTAGTCAAGTGGTGCGAAGCTCATTTTTTGGTTGAGTGGACTCTACATGATCAAATGCAGGGAAACGCTTTTGCGTATGGTGTTATGAATATTAAAGATAGATGATTACAAGAACTTTCCATCTTGTCCCATATCTCAATGAGCGGTTAGCAAGTACGAAATTTCTATTATTGTGTCATCTTAAATTTGCTGAATATGTATTGGTATTTATAGTTTAGTTGCACAATGTCGCATTGTCGATGGATGTGTAATTTGAATTTGTAGGTTTGCTTTTTTAGGGAGTATAAAAAACAAGACGAAAAAAATTATCGATCGGTCCCGGGTTGACCCTGGAACCGGACCGAACCCATTGGGTCAGTCCGATCCTTGGTCCCAGGCTCAATTGGGTCGGTCCTCAGTCCTAAAAATTGAGGACCGACACTGTACGAGTTGGTCCTAGGGTTAGGGGGTGGCCCAGACCGGCCCAAACCAACCTGGACCATGCTCACCCCTAAAACCAACCCATTGTCTAAGGGAAGGAAATCGAGCCGCCGATTAGGTAGCGAAAGCCTACCGAAGCAAAAAACTTCCTTCCAATTAGTTGTCTTCCCATCCCCAGCCTCTTCAGTATATTTTATGTTCAGAAGTATGTCTACCTTTATCATGTAGCTATCGTATTAATGAATGAAAGAAATCACCCGTTTTATGACCCAAAATAAATTTAAAAATTGGAAAAAAAATATTAAAAAGTTGATAAAATTTGTCCACGTCAACACCGTGTCCACGTCAACAAACTTTGGCCAAAATTGATTGAATGGACTTAATTGGAAAAAAAGTGAAAAGGTTTATGATTCAATTGGTAAAGTTGAAAATTTTATGACTGAATTGGTAAAGTGTAATAAGTTTAGGACTTTATAGACAATTTTCCCTAGAACCATGATATTGTGTTTTGAGCAAACCATACTAGGTTTGCTAAATTCATAGTATGACACCTCTTTTTCTTTTGTTAAATTGGCAACGGGTTACGTGGCATATTCATGGTGATAGCTAGAGCTATGTCTTCTCATGCGGTCTCAGATCTAACATTGTGAGATGTGAGACCATGATCATCATAATTGATCCCGAGGCAACCATCCACAGTGATCACATATACCACGTGACCCATTTGTTTTAAGGAAAACAAAACGCACATAGGGTCTATGCTTTAGTCGAATGCTTCAAAAAGCCTTTAGAAGCCGTTATCGTGTCGTCGGACATGTTGGGTGTTTTGGACATCTAGAAATTGTGACAAAGTAAGAGCCTGTCAACAAACTTGGTTTAAAAATGAAGTTTCTCAATTTTTGAAGCCCCCCCCCCAAAAAAAAAAAAAAAAAACAAAAAAGAGCCTGATCTGGAGTTGGCCTGAATGAAGAGAATCTGGTTAGAGAATTGATTTTGGGGTGTGACTAGTTGGGAGTGATCGAATAAAGGAGGAAACCAGAAGTGTTAAATCCGATTTTTGTTCAAAAAGAAATCTGATGTGGCCTTTTAAGGGGTGCATGACAACCATTCTATTTATATTCTATAATAATTTTTATGTTTTAGACTTGTTTTTGGAATAGAAATACGTTTGGTGACGCAATTTTATTTTTCTATTTTCAAAAAAAAAAATTTAGTTTAGAAGTAGGTTTGAAACAAAAATGAGAAATAAAATTTATTTACTTTTCTATTTTTTGGAATAAAAATGAGAAATAAAAACTCTCCTCATCACCCGTCCTCTCTACTAGTCGGCCACCCATCAGCCACCGCCTGTTGTCGCGGTCTACCATCCACAGCCATCCACTGCCGCCGGTCGTCAGTCGCCGTCATTCGCCACCTCCCGAGAGGTAATATAAATACATTTAGTGACACAATTTCATTTTTCTATTTTTGAAATAAATTTTTAATTCAGAAATAGGTTTGAAATAGAAATGAGAAATAAAATTTGTTTACTTCTTAATTTTTGGAATAGTAAAGAGAAATGAAAACTCTTCTCATCGTTCTTTCTCTCTACTAGTTGGCCACCCATCTGTTGCCGTCCGCAGCCATCTGCCGTCGTAGTCCACCGTCCACAGCAATCTACCGCCGCCGGTCGCCAGCCACCGTCATTCGCCACCTTTTGAGATGTAAAAATTTTGTGTTGTTATTAAATAAAATTCTATTATGAAAATAGAAATTTTGCGTTCTTATTAAACACAATTTTTTGTTTAGAAAATCATCTAGAAATAAAAATAGAAAAATTAATTTCTCTTACAAAAATTAACCAGGGAGAAGTTGACACCTTTGTGTTAGCAATATGTACATAATGTACACGTGGGGCCCAATAGAGTGAACAGGAAAGTGAAAAAGAAAAAGGAAAGGATTTGGCTTTTTTTCCATGGCGAGCACGTGCCGGTCAAGAGAAGGGACGCACGGTCTCCCTTTGTTGGAAGACATAGCGATTCTATTTGATTACTCACTTTACTCTTCATTGTAGCCGTACAGTTAGCTTGGAAAATGGGCAATCAACCCTCGACCACACATTTTCCGCGTGAGAGATTCGTGTTTTGCTCGGAAATTTCCACTCACTTTTGTCGGTAAAGGGAGAATTTTGTGGCCATCCGTTGATAGCTAAGACGTCAAATGGTAATGCTAGTGTCGCGGTCCATGAATCCTCCCGTACTCGTGACACTTGTGAGCGGTGCTTGGGGTTATCGAGTGAAGAGTGAGGATGTAGAGGAGATGAATACAACTGGTCCGTGGGAGTGGCGTTAGGACGGTTAGTGCTAGGAGTTCTAGGATAGAAGGATTATATCACTTAGGAGTTCTGAATGCGAGGTTGGCCTTCCGTGCACAAACTGGTCGGGAGATGATGCCGCTCTCCTGACGAGGCCAGGGCAAGTCGAAACCAGTTGTTGAACTTAAAGAGATTTGCTATCCCATTCGATGGAATAGACGCCCGAGCGAAGCTGGGCGTGGTACGATCTCGTACAAAGAAGCTATTCACTGTATTGTTCGATGGAACAGCTATAGAAGGAAGGCTGGCCTGGCGAATTCCGCTCGACAGGAGCCGCACGGGTCATTCCGCGGCCAAGGAAACTGTCGGCTCGTGACACATGGTATCAGAGCAAGAATACCTCCAATAAGTGGGTGAGTTGGAGAATCGGACTCCTCGCTCCAGTGTGGGTTGAGCTGAGAAGTACTAGTGGTCTACATGGTCCTACGAGGGCGGAGAGTGAATCGCCGGGAAAAAGGTGCTCGGACAAAGCGCGGCTCTCAGCTCCTAGGATGACATGGGGCACTAGGAAGAGTCAGTTCCTCGCCGAGCGAACAGTGAATTGGAGAAGAACCGAATTCTCGCTGAATGGGGATAATGTTCCTGGAGCAATCGGTGAATTCAAAAGAAGAGGTCTGCTGCCACGTTTTCAATAAGGAAAGAACCTCCATTTGGTTTGCTAGGGTCAAGATGCTTAGTAGGCAAAAATGGTGCTGCCAAAAGATGTGGTTGGCGAAAAATGCCACACTTGCCAAAGAAAGTGTAGGAGACCGAGAATGACCCAAATAGCTGAGATCAAAATAGGCTATCAATGGAGCAAAACCTATTTAGTTGGGCAAGCGTAACCATTCGATGTGAAATCTCAAAAGTGGTGCATCAATGGTTAAGGGACGCAAGGAAGCGACAAAAAAAAAAAAAAAAAAAATGTAGCGAGGGCGTTGCGAAATTGAGTGGGGGAGAATGTCACAGTCCGTGAATCCTCTCGTACTCGTGACACTTGTGAGCGGTGCTTGGGATTATTGAGTGAACAGTGAGGATGCAGAGAAGACGAACACAACTAGTCCGTGAGAGTGGCGTCCGGACGGTTGGTGCTAGGAGTTCTAGGATAGAAGGATTATATCACTTAGGAGCTCTGAAGGCGGGGTTGGCCTCTCGTGCACAAACTGGTCGGGAGCTGATTCCGCTCTCCTGACGAGGCCATGGGAGGCCGAAACCAGTTATTGAGCTTAAAGAGATCTGCTATCTCACTCGATGGACTAGACGCCCGAGCGAAGCTGGGCATGGTACGATCTTGTACAGAGAAGCTATTCATCGTATTGATCGCTAGAACAGCTATAGAAGGAAGGCTGGCCTGGCAAATTCCGCTCATCAGGCGCCGCACGGGTCATTCCGCAGCCAAGGAACTGTGACACTAGCATAGCCTTCAACAAATTTCCAAAATACCAAGTTGTATTATATTCTTTTCATTTTAACGACCAAGTTTCCTAACAAGTTTTGCATTTGATCAATTTGGAACGGGTGCATGACAAGTCCGATGTCATGCACTTGACTTTGTTGCCCACAGTCGATCTCATGGACAGACGCTTGACCCATCTTGAATGTGCGAGAATGACAGTTCGTTTCCATCAAACAGCAGCAACCGGGAAGGTCACAGGAGTACATAGAAAGTACTGCGCATCGAAATTTGGTTACTCATCAAAATGGGAAACTGCTTTCGGTTGGGATAGATGAAGAATCCGTAGCAGGAGCTCCAGCTAATAGCTTCTACTGCGCTTCTACATACTAATGTTTCTTTTACTGAGAAATATTGGGTAAAAAATAAATTTTAGCAACTTGGGTTGCGCTTAGGAATTGGTAAGTAAGCATTAACCCTGAACCTCGATTTAAGCCTCCTACGGCCAATTTTGCTACAAATATTTAATCAATGTTTTTAATTGATTGAAGACTACACTACAGCTTTTCCTTTCCAATTGTAATTCTTGTCTTTTGTTGTAACAATAAATTGATAAATAGTGATTCCAAATATTCTTTTCCCACAATAGGGATCTCTCTCTCTCTCTCTCTCTCTCTCTCTCTCTCTCTAGATCAGGCTCTTATTTCGTCAAATCTGGATACCCGACTGATCAATCTCACTGTTTTTATCTTCTCATTCTCCTAACGTATTGAAACTTTTGGAAAATCATCCGGACAGTCTCAAACTTGTTTTGGAGTTTCTGTCCTCAAATCAAGTTGCCCCGTCTGCCACAACTCTGCCGAGTCCCTCCATCACATTATAACTCTGCCGAATCCCATTACAACATTCTGCCCAATCCTTGATTTGATCTCTGTAAATTTTATATCTTCCGTACTTTACTTTTCATCACCTTCCATGTTCCACCTTCTAGGTTTGCCCCCGTCTCTTCTAACTCGCGCTCTCCCCTGCCCGCCATCAAATCTCTTCGTTGGAAAATCCCAAGATCTTCGACCTTTTTAAATGTTTGTCTCAATGAAGCAACACCTATTGTTCCTCCGAATATGTTTATTCACGCTTTATCTTTTTTCGTAAGCCTGCCCATTGGAAGAAGTATTCACATCTCCATCACACTCATTTTATGTGCATGTAGATGTTTAATCGCCTATCAATCCGCATTATAAGAGTAGCGTTGGCCTCATTGCTTTCCTATAGAATTTTCCCTTAAGCCGAAGCGGTACTCGACGATTGCACAAAATGCCAAGGGCACCGGCGTCTATGGTCACAACTCATCCTAACTCCTTTGATCCTGGGGTGCTCTAAAGCAGTCCCTTTTGCTAGGATTTGAATTAATCAATTTCTCAATTTGCAGTTTGATCTTGAGTCTTAACTAAGTCGACGAGATCATTGCTTTATCACAATGGAATCGTTCTTTATTTGGTGATCATTGTTTCAGTTTCAATCGAGATGGAACTAGATTTACAACCCTAATATAAAAGATGAATAAAGGCCTAACTGCCTGTCCTGACATGGTTTGAACCATAATGTGCTTGTGATGG
Source organism: Eucalyptus tenuipes (assembly GCA_014182365.1). Lineage (NCBI taxonomy): Eukaryota > Viridiplantae > Streptophyta > Magnoliopsida > Myrtales > Myrtaceae > Eucalyptus > Eucalyptus tenuipes. Next base: position 24,657,754 of record CM024546.1, read on the forward strand.
GAGAACAGTAACAATTCAAACAAAATCGAATTAACACAGCGGAATAAAATAATCTCCCCTCTTGTGTAAACCTAATAGGAATTGATATAGTAGAGTAAAATAAATACCAAGCACGAGAACACAACACGATTTTTTTACGTGGAAAATATCCTCGATGTGAGGAGATCAAAAACCACGGGACCGGAGTCCACTCGAAAATCTTCACTATCAACAAAATTGGGTGAACAATGTTCTTCTCTAGCAAATACTAGAGGTACATAGTAGCAAATACCTCAAGAACATAATTCTTGGCAATACACATAAAATTCACAAGATATCAAGGATAAATCTGATCAAAAATGCAGGTTTTGATCAATCCATGAAAAACTTGATGTAGGCACCTTCAAACGAAAATCAAACTGTTCAGAATCGAGAAGATTGCGCCATGAACATGCCGACAAAATTTCAGCTCAATCGGACCAAGAATCAACCTCCGATGCCAGCTTGATGTAAATCAGATATTGCCCCAACCCCCAGATTTTCTGCTTTCTCTTTTTCTCTTGTTACTACATTTTTTTGCGCTACCACTTTTAAAGATAGTGAAAAACTCTATTTCTCCCTATAACTTATTATATGAGCTCAAACCCTTTTTGGGCTTACAACTCATTGGGTTTCCTCCACATAAGAGTGAACTCAGCTAACAAATCTCCCCCTCACGACAATGTGGAGGGATTCACTATCCATGCTATCAATTGGCAATGTTCAAGTTTCTCTCTTGGTAGAGTCTTCGTCATCATATCAGAGCCATTATGATCCGTATGAATTTTCTCAAGTTCCAACAACTTTTCATCTAGAACATCCCTTATCCAATGATATCTAACATCAATATGTTTCGATCTAGAATGAAAAGATGAATTATTACCAAGATGAATTGCGCTTTGATTATCACAAAATAGCACATACCTCTTTTGCTTGAACCCAAGTTCTTCTAAGAACTTCTTCATCCATAGCATCTCTTTACTAGCTTCAGTCGCTACAATAAATTCAGCTTCGGTTGTAGAAAGTACAACACACTTCTGCAATCTTGACTTCCATGACACAGCTCCACCCGCAAAAGAAATCAAATAACCAAAAGTAGATTTACGAGTATCAATATCTCCTGCCAAGTCGGAATCTGTATATCCAACTAACTCAAGTTTTCCGATCCCGAAACTGAGTTTCAAATTTAAAGTTCCCCAAAGATACCTCATAATCCATTTCACTGCATTCCAGTGCTCTCTACCTGGATTTGACAAATAACGACTAACAACGCCAATTGCGTGCGCCAAGTCTAGGCGTGTACATACCATTGCATACATTAAGCTTCCTACAGCTGAGGCATATGGAACATTTTCCATATCTTTCTTCTCTTTATCAGTCATAGGACTTTGCTTCATATCTAACTTAAAGTGGGCAGCAAGAGGAGTACTAACCACTTTAGTCTTGTCCATGTAAAATTTCTGAAGGATCTTCTCGATATGTTTCTCTTACGACAAAAACAACTTCTTAGCATCTCTGTCTTGGGTAATTCTAATGCCAAGAATCTGCTTCGCCGAGCCCAAGTCTTTCATGGCAAAAGACTTGCTCAACTGTTTCTTCAATAACTCAATTCTTGAAGCATTCCTGCCAACAATCAGCATATCATCAACATAAAGCAAGAGAATAATAAAGTCCTCATCAGAAAATTTTTGGATAAACACACAGTTATCCGAGAAAGTCTTCTTATAGCCTTATTCTGTCATAACTGACGCAAATTTTTTGTACCACTACCTCGGTGCTTGTTTTAGGCCATAGAGAATTTTTTTCAATTTGCACACATAATCCTCTTTCCAATTCACTTTAAAACCCTTAGGTTGTTCCATGTATATCTCTTCCTCCAAGTCACCATGTAGGAAGGCCGTCTTAACATCCATTTGCTCAATTTCCAAATCTAGGGTAGCTGCCAAGCCTAGTACCACACGGATAGAAGACATTTTCACTATCGGAGAAAATATATCATCAAAATCAATACCCTTTCTCTGACCGAATCCCTTAACAACCAATCTAGCTTTGTACCATGGTTGTGAAGTATGTTCATCTTGCTTCAACCTATATACCCACTTGTTCTTCAAAGCTCTTTTACCTTTAGGTAACTTCACCAACTCAAAAGTATGATTATCATAAAGTGACTGCATCTCATCTCGCATAGCATCAAACCAATTACTTTTGTACTCATATTCTATTGCTTCGCATAGCACTCGGTTCACCCGCATCGTCAATAATACATACTCATCTTCAGAATACCTGGTGGAAGGTCATCGGTCTCTAATGGATCTCCGGACTGGAACATCCAGTGGAACATCTAATTGAGTCTCTGGTTCAGGAATAATATTATCTATTTTAACATGTTCAGGAACATGTGCATTATTTGGAACATTGACTTCCCGCTGCTCTTCATCAACCTATGTAGGAATATTTGTAAGAGGAACTGGATCTAAATCAACCAAATTATCACTAACTTGTGGTGCTGAAATCATCTCTGCTTTCTCAATATCCTCTATTGTTTGATCTTCCATAAACACAACGTCTTTGCTTCTTACAATTTTCTTTTCAATTGGATCATAAAATTTGTAGCCAAGCATATCCTGTCCATAACCAAGAAATATGCACTGTCATGTTTTCACATCAAGTTTAAACCTCTCATCTTTGGGAATATGCACAAATGCTTTGCACCCAAAGACACGCAAATAATCATAAGAAACATCTTTGCCTGTCCAAACTCTATTAGAAACATCAAACTCTAAAGGAACGCATGGAGTAAGATTTAATACGTGCACAACTGTACTTAAAGCCTCACCCCAAAAGGATCCAGGTAGCTTTGACTGTGAAAGTAAGCATCTTACCCTTTCAACCAATGTTTTGTTCATTGTCTCAGCTAAGCCATTTAACTGAGGCTTCTTGGGAGGTGTCTTTTGATGTCGAATACCTTGTTGTCTACAATATTCATCAAAAGGTCCAATATACTCTCCCCTGTTATTAGTTCTGATGCATTTCAATTTCTTTACAGTCTATTTCTCAACTGAAGCCTGAAATTGCTTAAAAGCATCTAATACTTGATCTTTAGTTTTCAAGGTATGAATCCAAATTTTCCTTGAAAAATTATCTATGAAGGTAACAAAATAAAGAGAGCCATCAAGTGATTTTGTTTTCATAGGACCGCAAACATCATAATGCATTAAATCCAGTATACCTGACTTTCTTGAAGGAGGGGAGCTTTTAAATGTGACTCTGTTTTGTTTTCTTGCTAAACAGTGAGCACACTTCTTTAGCGCCGAACTTTTCAATCCTGAAAAGAGCTTCTTCTTAGCCAATATTGACAAACCCTTCTCACTTATGTGACTAAGCCTCTTATGCCATAACTCAGCTGCATCTTTGTTGTCTATTGCATTAATTTTGTTTGTTGACAACTTTGCCTGCATAATGTACAACGAAGAATATTTTTCACCTCTTGCCACAACAAGAGAACCTTTGGTGAGCTTCCATTGATCATTACTGAAGGTGCTGCAATACCCCTCATCATCCAACTTGCCTATAGAAATCAAATTCAAACATATATCAAGTATATGTTTAACATTATTCAATACTAACCTTGTGCCATTACTGGTTTCTAGACACACATCACCAATGCCTACAGCTTGAGCTAGCACATTGTTTCCCATCTTCACAGATTCGAAGTCACCTGACCTGTATGATGTAAAGAAATCCCTACGAGACGTAGCATGAACAGATGCACCACTATCAATTACCCAACTGGTCTCATGAGATATAAAATTCACCACATCACCATAAAAAATAATGAGAAAGTCTTCTTTAAGTGCAGCAACACGATTGTCATTACTGTCATTATCAGTTTTTTTCTCTTTACCTTTCTCCTTTTGTTTCTCCCTTTTTAACTGGCAACAAAACCTCTGAATATGTCCCTTCTGATGACAATAATAGCACTCAACATTAGCAAATTTATTATACTTACCTCTTCTTTTATCTAAACTTTTATCTCTATTTCTCGGACCTCAAGACTCACTTCTTCCTCTTTTCTCAACAACCAAGGCATCAGAATGTGAAGAGGACGATCCTTGTGTCTTCCTTCTCATCTCTTCATTCAAAATACTACTCTTGGCCAAATCCATGGTAATCGTACCATTCGGGGCAGAATTAGACAAAGATGTTCGGAACGTCTCCCATGAGTCCGGCAAAGTACCAAGCAACCATAGTGCTTGTATCTCATCATCAAACTTCATTCCCATTGCAGTCAATTGATTTATAATTCCTTGAAAAGAATTTAAATGATCAGTCAAACGAGTACCATCTTGATATCTTAGAGCCATCATCTGTTTTATCAAAAATAACTTATTATTCACAGTCTTTCGATCATATAACTGTTCGAGCTTATCCCATAAACTGCGTGCATGTGTTTCCTAAATAATATGGTTCAAAACATTATCATCTACCCACTGCCTGATATAACCACACACTTGACGATAAAATATAGACATTCAGCATCAGTTTTATTCTCTGGTTTCTCCTCGGCAAATACGAGCAAATAAAAATCTTTCACATATAAAAGGTCTTCCATCTTCCTTTTCCAAATATGATAATTCGAACCATTCAATGTAACCATTTTACTCATATTCGTTTCTATTGTTTAATACAAGGCAGAAAAATCAAGCAATAACTAGAAGCTTTGATACCACTCTGATGGGAGAACAGTAACAATTTGAACAAAATCGAATTAACGCAGCGGAATAAAATAATCTCCCCTCTTGTGTAAACCTGATAGGAATCGATATAGTAGAGTAAAATAAATACCAAGCACGCGAACACAAAAGAGGGGAATGGACACTAGAAAAGACCAAGCCGAGAGCGGAGAGAGAGGGACCAAGACAGAGGAGATGTGAGGGAAAGCTCGAGGGAGACCGAGAGAGCTCGAAGGGGAGAGCTTCAGAAGTCCCGCCGCCGTCGCTGCCGTCGCCGCCACCGCCGCCGCTGCTCGACCGACGACGCCATCGTTGTCTCCCAAAACCCAGATCGAAGGCGCCATGTGGAGGTCGATCCGGCGGGATCAACGACGCCGCCTCGCTAAACCGCCGCAGCAGCACCTCCGCACGAGCGCCCTCCCACGACGCCATAACCAGTCGCCGAAGTTTCGCCTCGTCTCCGTCCAGCTCTGCCGACGCCAGCAGGTGAGCTCCTCGCCACGACACCCAACATCGCTGGAACCCGATGCCAGAAGTCACCGCCGCTGCCTGCGGTTTGGCAATACCTTCGAGTGACCCCGCACATGCGGCTCGTCTCCACCACGCCGTAGCAGCTCGCCACCACGTTCGAGCGCTGTACACCTCCGTTCGCAATGACCCGCCACACTCTACCTGCAGCCCGACGTCGCTGCCCCCCCAACGTCATCAGATCCTAGGCCAGCTGTCGCGTCTCGGCCTCTACTCCGTCGTCGCAGCACCAGTCCGGCCCCACATGCGCTGCCCTCCATCCGAAGCTCCGTCTCTGTTCCGCCGCGTTGCCATCGCCGTCCACGCTACCATCTGTCACCGTCGTTGCCAACGCCGCTAAGAAACCCTAGGGTTTCGGCCACAAATCGGATCGCGCGAGCCAAGCCGGGTGCAATTTTCGGGTAGGGTTTCTATTCGTTTGGGCCTGTCACGACGGGCCCTTTTATTGTTGGGCTTTAGTTGGGCCCCTTTTGCAAAAATCAAATCTTATTAGGTCGTGGGCCCGCGGGGGCCCTGTTGCAAAAGGGTTGGGCTCGTCGATCGGGCCCAACCCACAATTAAATAAAGGGCCGACCAATGGTCGGGCCTTTCCCTTTTTCAGGCGGGCCAATCGGCCCGGCCCCCCAATTGGACCGAACTCGGGTCCGGTCGGAGACCGGACCTGATCCGTGCCGACCGAGTCGAGTCGACCCGATCCGACCGGATTCTCCCATTTTTAATTAAAAATTATTTTAAAAAATTTTAAAAAGTTATTTTAAAAAATTAAAAAAAAAAAATGCAGGTTTTGATTAGGAATGGCCATGTATTGCCTTTATAGTGCAATTAGGCTTTTATTTGCTCGTATGTTGATTATATTGCGTGTTTAATTTATATGTTTAACTATGTTTGCAATTGTTTAGTTGCATGTTTTAATTTTGCTGCAATTAGGATTTTGGTAGCTATGATTGTTACTTTAATGATTGCGTACCCGCATGATCACCTCACATATTAGTGGATAGGTGTAAAATTAATCCAAACTACCTGACAAAAATCCTTTATTTTAAAATGAGCAAGATTAGGTACCGAAAGAGCACTAATTGATCAATTAGTGTAATCAAGTCCCCGATCCTAGATTCTCTGGTTGCGTAGGAAGTGAGGTACACTCCCATACCTCACATGATTTCTAACCGACCCTAATAGGCTAATGGCGACTCATTTTTACAAAATTCTTAAAAATACCCCAATGTCACGCGAGGTATGGGCTTGGGAGAGCCCGCGCCTAATCATGGGCCTTAAGCCAGTCCTTTAGGCAATACCCCTAAACTTGTTCCCTCCCCCCGAGAGGTAAGTCGCGACAGCTTGGCGACTCCACTGGGGACTTGATTTTGAACCTTAGAGGACTTAGGCCAAAGTTAATCTTGTTCAAAAATATTTTTGTTTGCTAGCGAGGATTACAGGTACGCCCCTAACTTTAAAGGTGTTAAATGTTTTTACAGGATGGGAGGTATAAGGTGAAGTGTTTGCTTGCCTTTGTCTTGCCGGAAGATGTAGGAATGTATGGTTTATTTTTTTTTTTTTTGTACGGAGTGTTGTTTGCCTATAAATTGTTATGCATGTATCCTTTACATTGCACTACACCTTAGCACGCACAATCGGCTGCCGAACCTGGGCCGCATAGGATCACTTAGGATGATGTTGAGATGGATACCACTCCGGCTACAAGCATGTAGTACGAGTCGCCCATCTCAACTCCGAAATTTCTTTCTTGATATCAGAAGTCCCCACCCTGGTCTGTGAGCATGCGACACAAGTCGGTCCTTTGACGAAGCCGGAGTCATGGGTAACACGACCTAACCGCGAGCTTGTTGGTTCAGTCCTGTGATCCCATGGCTCCATTTTGGGCCATCTAGAGTAGAAATCGAACCACTATCCATACGCATGTCTTTGGCCTTGACATCCTTGCTCAATGAGTAGGGTAAGTTTTTTGGAATTCTTTTCTTCGCAATTTACTTATTCGCTTTCATTTTGATCGGTCCACAACAAGTTAGGTTGACCATATGATGGGGGTACCCGACCTTCGCATCATCTCCGTCCGGAAAGCTGAGCTTCGCGTGTGGTGGGATAGATTGGACCCAACTGGCCGTGATTGGGATGCGATCATATGTTGGACGTTTACTTCCTCTATTGGAGATAAAAACTCACTTTGGTGTCGTGCAAGCATTAGCGCATTTTTGGTGCTACAAAACTTGTACATTCATACTCGGTGATCACGAACTCACTCCAACCTTGGAGGAATACAGTATTGCCATTGGAAAGCCCTTAGTGTTGGAGTTAGTTAGCCCACCTGTAGGTACTGAGCATGCATCGACTTTATCTGAGTTCCTTAAAGTTAAGGGAGAGGACGTGAGAAAAGTTTTGAAAGCCATTCGCAAGACCTGCCCGTTTTCAAAATGAGCTTTTTCAAAATGAGCTTTTTCAAAATGAGCTTTATCTGAGTTCCTTAAAGTTAAATGAGCTTTTTCAAAATGCCCCATCTTTTCAAAAGAATAGGATCTTCCCGTTAGCTTTCTTCGGGTTCGTGTTATTCCCACATTGTAGGAACGCTATTAATCCTTCCGTGGCATGGGTAGTTCGTGAGGTATGTATGGGAAAGGGCTTTGTTAATGATGTCCTGACCGAAACTTTTCTTTCCCTTACTCGTTTTAAAGAAAGCAAAAACAAAGCTTTCCATGCTCCTCCTGAACTCTTGCAAATTTGGTTCTTCTCACACGTTAAGGGGTTCGGTAGCTTGATGACCGTGAGCGACATTTCTAACTCTAGCCACCATATCCTAAAGTTTAGGGATAGGAAAATCTTTGCCCCTAATTATCATTATTCTGAGTGGCTAGTTTTCATGACCAACCCTGGACCTGAGGATTTCCAATGGCATGTCAAATGGCTCCAAGTTCAAGAAGCGCAGTTCATGTGTGGGCTTACTGGAATTCCTTTGTTAGGAATCACTAGAGTCATCAAATATTACCCGACACGAGTTGCCCGTCAGTTTCAAAAGGTTCAACAGCCTCCCCGGCGATTCAAGAGGATCCGCTTAGGGTAGACTTCCTTGACGGATGCCAAGATCACGAAGACTCCGTCGCGTTGGTTAAGTCGATGTGGGATATGTGCCACCCTCGGAAGTTGATATGGCCTGAAGAAGAGTTGGAGGGGCAAGGGAAGACCTACTATGCCTCGAAGGAGTACATCCTTAGGCATAAGATCCCGGAGAACCTCCGCCCGAAGATTCCTGACGTGCCATTGAAGATCACCCACCGAGCCGAGATCAAGCGCCTCAAAAGGGAGCTCGAGGAGGCCGAGGAGTGTGCTTTAAAGTTAACCCGAGTTAGTGGAGCTGCCACAAGCGGAAGTTGTCCTCTTTAGTTAGATTGAGTCAAGTGCAATATGTAGCGGGACCATACCCGCATGCGTTGCAATATTAAGGAATTTGTCTTGAGTCTCAATGTTGAAAATTGGGAGTTAGGAGAGTGTCTTTCCGTTTTCGGAGCAGCTTCGTTGTTAAGGGTTTTCTCTCGTGTTTTTTTTTGCATTATGTGACAACCTGGCTTTCAATGAAATGAACAAATTGGGGCGATTAGATCCTTGTCGTGGACCGACCGCCTGATTATTACTTGTACTTATGTATGCTTATCTACCCTTGCTCCAGGTACTAACCGATCGATTGTCTTCTGCCGATCGTCGACACGGCCAAGAGGAGATCCCCAATTCGCACGAGCGCGAAAGTCAGAATGGAGAACGAGGACACCAACGTGCGCATGGCCAAGATGGAGGACCAGTTGGCCCAACTCACCATAATGATGCTTGAAATAAGCTAGAAGCTTAAGGAGCCCCCGCTGTAGCAGTCACTGGAACATCTACTCCTACGTCATCAGGACACGCTCCCCCACCGATGGGAAGCACGCACATTGCTGATCTCCCCGGGAAAGAAGCTATCGGAGAGGCTCCTTCTGTCACACTAATCATCGTCAATTTGGATCCTCCTCCAAAGGAAAACCCAACACCCCGCCTAAGTGAAGAGAGTGAAAAACGTTTGGCAAAGATGGAGGAGCGGCTGTGTGCCTTGCAAGGTTACGAGCTGAAAGGAGCTGATAGGCTGTCTCCATACACCAAGACGAACTTCCCTGAGAATTTTCAAGAGCCTGAGTTCACAAGAAAGTATGATGGAACGGGATGCCCCAAGACCACCTTAGGTATTATGTGAGGAAAATGGCTCACTACACTGACAATGTGCCTTTCCTCATACACACATTCCAGGATAGCTTGGAAGGCATTGCCCTGACATAGTTCATCGCACTAGACATTGAAGAATTCACCAGTTGGGAAGACTTAGCCAACGAGTTCTTGCAGCAATACCGATTTAATACCGAGCTCGCCCCCACGAGGGAAGAGTTGACCCGCATTGAGAAGAAGAGGAATGAATCATTTAAAGCCTTTGCGCAAAGGTGGAGGACTATGGCCTCACAAGTGAAGCCGGCCTTGAATGAGAGGGAGATGAAGCAACTATTCCTTAAGACATTGCCCCCTGAATACTTCCAAGGGTTAGTGTTCTCGAGTTGCTAGATGTTTTCACAACTGATTGAGGTAGGCGAAGGAGTCGAATGGGCAATGGATGATGGAAGAATACCTACGGGGAATGGCAAAAAGTTCTTAACAAGGAAGGACAAGGAGACGGCAGTCGAAGTGGCGTTTATCCAAGAGCCATCTGCATCTAAATCAGTGTCGACGCCTTCACAAAAGCCTAAAGCCATGCAAGGAAACGTGTCACGAGGATTTGACGGGAGCAAGAAGTTCCCCCGAAGGGAATTCACACCTCTACCCCGACCTCTATCGAAATTGTTACCTATCCTCCTCGAAAAGAGATTGGTAGCCAAGGAGGTGCCTAGACACAATCCCCCAAGATTCCCGGGGTTTGATGTGACCAAGGCATGTGGATATCACATGGGGGAAAGGGGGCATTACGTTGATGATTGCTTGGCACTAAAATGGAAAGTTCAGCACCTTTTGGATAAAGGAAAGCTGACCTTCAAAAAAGCTACGCCTAATGTGCAACAGAATCCCTTACCAAATCATGCTGATGAAGCAAACTCAATTTTCGAGGAGGACGTCATATGCACCATACTAACTTGCAAGGAAGTTGAGTCCTCCGAAGTCGTAGCTGTCCCCCTAGAGTAGGGCGGTTCTCTTTCAGCTTATTCCTTTGTCTTATGTCCAATCCCCTGCGTGGGATTCTGTTGTTATTTCTTTCTCGTTTATGTCATTCGTAGTGTAAACTATGGTCAGCCTCGATCTTGAGCCGTTGGTCGAGGGTGGTGTGTGTTAAAATACGGCCTTATCTTTCCTCATTTAATAAAATAGACTCATCTTTTATTATGGACATATGGAAGCACATCAAACTAGTCCTATGATGGTCGCTGAGGCCTGGGCCTCCACATGCTCCCAAGTTTGACTGTTTTGCAAGAATGAGGAGATCTGAGGATATGAGGATGAGTTCTTGAAACGTTTTTCAAAAAAATACTTAAAAAATGTATGGCATCATTCGCATGACCTATTTCCAGTGTCGCTACGCGTGCTTCATGACGGCGACCCTTGAGAAAAGGGGTTCGTAAAAATATTTTTATTCGAGTGAAAGGTGAGACGTTAATCATGCCAAATGAGGAGTACTTAGGATGAAGAAAGGCAAGCCCACTTCCAAACACATCCTTCAAACCCTTTTGAGAGTTGAGTGAAAGGCAACATTTTCTTAGGACGAATGATTCATTCGCATTGAGCACAAAGATTAAAATGATAAAGGCATTTCCTTCATCAACCCTAAGCATTGCATTAATCTCTCGTTACCCCTTTGGGCCGAATAAAGATGATCATTCAAAGTACTCCTATCGTGAACGACCCTACATTGGGGCAGCATAGGAGATTACAGTCGTGTTGAAGAGCGAAAGATTGAGAAAGATTCTATTACTTCCACTTGCATCAATCTTCTAGTGATAGCTTCAGAGGAATTCTCATTAGAGCTTGACTCATTCCAAGGTGAAGAAGAGCATTTAATTCTCTACCCAAACACTAATACCCTGAGCGATGATCATCTCCCTTCACTGGGGCATGAAAAAGCAGTGTGCCTAGTAAAAGCAAGGCTAATGCCCGTCAAGAAAAAAGAGCCAAAAGGCTACATCTTATGTAAAAAAAAAAAAATTATTATCAAAGTCCAAGTGCCTGCATAAAAGAAAAAAAAAAATCATTGCAAGTGCAAAGAAAATTAGAGAAAGGAGCAAAGCTCCCATGCAGAAATGATTAGTCAATGGACTTTGGAGATGTGCTGTGTTTCAAAAGCCGAATGATTCCAAAAGATTGAGTGACCTGGTCACAATGCCGTGATGATCACCGACTCTTAAAAACCCTCTTGGAAATTTTAAGCCTTTCAAGCCTTTCCCAAGCCAACATTACAACCCTATTCCGAAGTCTCTTTTGATTGGGATGGTTTGAGTGAAAATGAGAATGTCACGAAGAAGCTACCGCTTAAAGGAGTGGAGGTAATTTTGTCTTGTCTTATCTTCCAAGTTCTCAACTTGTAAACCTGATGAACATAGCGACAAATGTTCCTTTATTGGCCTCAAAGCAATAATTCCTTTATGTAAGCCCTAACCGAACCTACATTGCGGTCCTTTCAAAAGACCTTTTTGATCGATCGGATTGTGCTCATTGTGAATGTTTCTAAAAGCCTTTGACATGGGTTATGTGAGATACCATCAGCAATCAATTACTTCCCACATGAATAGATGGGATTAAGCAGCCATTTTATCAAGAGTGTGTGAGAAACCCTTTCTGACTAAGAAGCTCTAGTTTGGCATGCTTAATGAGCCTCGTTCACGAGTCATAGCCGTTCTGACAAGAACTCGACTCTTAGAGAATCTAATGATTAATGATACATCCCCAAGCAAGATGACAATTTTGCACCACATGGTGTTAATTGACATCGAATGTTTTTCTAAAGCAGTCGGACTTAGCTTGATTAGTTTGTTCAATTATGCTGTAATATTGTCAGTACGTCTCTTGATGACATCTCTATTGACATTTGCTCAAGTTGAGTTTGACAGGATTCCTCAATGAAGCCATGCAGTTTTCAAGGGGTTAGCGGGTGCTTTCCTAAAAACCAAAGGTTCATGGTCAGCCTCAAACCATGTCATCTACAAGTTTCATGGTCATCCTTAAATCATGCCATTTACAAGGTTGGTGGGTTTATCCTTAAACAATGGGGTTGGTGGCTTTTCCTAAACCACACGGCTTATGGGTTCATCCGTAAATCACACTTGTCTGCATCGAGTCGAAACCTGTTTGTACACGGTGAGACCCATCTCCCAATCGAAACCCGTTTGTACACGACGAGACTGTCACATCCGGTCAAAACCCATTTGTATACGGGGAGACCTGTTTCCCAGTCGAAAGCCATTCGTACACGGTGAGACTATCACATCCAGTCAAAACCCGTTTGTATACGGTGAGACCTTTTCCCCAATTGAAACCCGTTTATATACGGTGAGACTATCACATCCGGTCGAAACCCGTTTGTATACGGTGAGACCTTTTCATTCGGTCGAAACTCGTTTGTACACGGTGAGACCTTCCTCCCAGTCGAAACCCGTTTGTACACGGTGAGACTATCATCCGGTCGAAACCCGTTTGTACACAGTGAGACCTCTCTCCCAGTCGAAACCCGTTTGTACACGATGAGACTATCATCCGATCGAAACCCGTTTGTACATGGTGAGATCTCCCTTCCAGTTGAAACCCGTTTATATATAGTAAAACTATCATCCGGTCAAAACCTGTTTGTACACAATGAGACTATCATCTGGTCGAAACCCGTTTGTACACGGTGAGACTTACCTCCCAATCGAAACCCGTTTGTACATGGTGAGACCTCCCTCCTAGTCGAAATGCATTTTTACACGGTGAGACCTTTTATCCAGTCGAAACCCATTTTTACACGGTGAGACCTTTGTCCAGTCTAAACCACACGGTTCGTGGATTATCCTTAAACCACGCTTTTAAAATGTTTATGAGTCTATCCTTAAACTGCGATTTTCAAAAGGTAAATTGGTCAACCTTAAACCATGCCATCTCCGAAGGTTCATGGTCAGCCTTAAACCATGTCGTCTCCAAAGGTTCATTGGTTTTCCTCAAATCATGCATTTTCAACCCAGTCGAAACCCGTTGTTACATGGTGAGACCTCGTTCCTCCCCTTCGTCCTACGACACGAAGAGCTTTGTAGCCCGGAGAGCTTTTGTAGCCCGGAGAGCTTTGTAGCCCGGAGTCCTTCTTATGATATGGAGAGCTTTGTAGCCCGGAGTCCTTCTTATGATATGGAGAGCTTTGTAGCCCGGAAAGCTTTTGTAGCCCAGAGAGTTTTGTAGCCTGGAGTCTTTCTTCCCCTTATTGACAAGACGTGCTTCCATAGTTATGAGTCTTTTTCATCGACCTGATACGTGCCTATGCACTAAGGGTCTCTCTATCGCCAAAATAATTTAGGTGTCTTTTGTCTTTGAATGAAACCTCTTCGAGCTCCCATTCAAAGAGGGGCAGCTGTTGACACCTAAATTTTACAATTTTATTTAAGACTTAATTGTGTACAAAATTAGGAATTAGCCACTCAAAAAAACAACAAAAGAAAAGAAAATACAAAAAAAAAAATTAATTAATTAAAAAAACGAAAACGAAAACGAAAACGAGAGAGGCCCTTCTCTCTTTCTTCTCGCCCCCCCCACGCAGGCCCTTGCGCGGCCCATCTTCTTTTCTCCCTCGCGTGGCCCACGCGCTGCCCATCTTCCTCTTCTTTCTCCTCGGCCTGGCTCGTGCACAGCTTTCTTCCCCCTCCTGCTGGTCTTCGGGGGAAGACCTGCAAGAACAGAAAAAACAGAGCGGCAGAAGCTGCAGCAGCACAGCGACATAAGGAGCGGCGATGGAGGAGCAGGGAGATTGGGATTGCAGCGTGATCCGCGAGTCGGGAATGCCTGGCCGGCAACTGGCACAGCCATGGTCTTTGCACGAGGTCCCGCAAAAGAAAAAGAGAGCAAAAAACGAAAGAAATGGGAAGTAAAGGGAGGGGGCGAGGAACAAACAGAAGAGTGGGAATGGACACCAGAAAAGACCAAGCCGAGAGCGGAGAGAGAGGGACCAAGACAAAGGAGATGTGAGGGAAAGCTCGAGGGAGACCGAGAGAGCTCGAAGGGGAGAGCTCGAGAAGTCCCGCTGCCGTCGCCGCCACCACCGCCGCTGCTCAACCGACGACGCCGCCATCGTCTCCCCAGAACCCAGATCTAAAGGCGTCGTGTGGAGGTCAAATCGGCAGGATCAACGACGCCGCCTCTGCCGGACTGCTGCAGCAGTACCTCTGCACGACCACCCTCCCGTGATGCCAAAACTAGTCGCCGAAGTTTCACCTCGTCTTCGCCCAGCTCTGCCAACGCCAGCAGCTGAGCTCCTAGCCACGACACCTAACGTCGCTGGAACCCGACGCCAAAAGTCACCACCGCCGCCGCCGTTTGGTAGTACCTTCGAGCGACCCTGCAGCAGCTCGTCTCCACCATGCCGCAGCAGAACTCGCCACCACGTCCGAGCGCGCACGCCTCCGCCGCGACGACCCGCCGCGCTCTGCCTACAGCCCGACGCCGCTGAGCCCTAACATCATCGGATCCTAGGCCGGCCGTCGCGTCCCCGCCTCTGCTCCGCCGTCGCAGCACCAGTCCGGCCCCACTACCCTCCGTCTGAAGCTCCATCTCTCGTTTCGCCACATTGCCACCGCCGTCCACGCTACCGTCCGTCGCCACCGTCGCCAACGACGCCAAGAAACCCTAGGGTTTCGGCCACGAACCGAGTTGCACGAGACGAGCCGGGTGCAATTTTCGGGTTGGGTTTCTATCTCGTTTGGGCCTATCACGACGAGCCCTCTTATTGTTGGGCTTTAGTTGGGCCCCTTTTGCAAAAATCAAATCTTATTAGGTCGTGGGCCCGCGGGGGGCCTGTTGCAAAAAGGGTTGGGCTCGTCGATCGAGCCCAACCCACTATCCCTTTTTCGGGCGGGCCAATCTACCCGGCCCCCAATTGGACCGGACCCAATCCGTGCCGACAAGGTCGGGTTGACTAGATCCGACCCGGTTCTCCCATTTTTAATTAAAAATTTTTTTAAAAAATTTTAAAATTATTTTAAAATAATTTCAAAAAAATTTCAAATTTTAAAATATTTGAAAATTTTTAAAAATGCAGGTTTTGATTATGAATGGTCATGTATTGCCTTTATAGTGTAATTAGGCTTTTATTTGCTCGTATGTTGATTATATTGCGTGTTTAATTTATATGTTTAACTATGTTTGCAATTGTTTAGTTGCATGTTTTAATTTTGCTACAATTAGTATTTTGGTAGCTATGATTGTTACTTTAATGATTGCGTACCCGTATGATCACCTCACATGTTAGTGGATAGGTGTAAAATTAATCCAAACCGCCCGACAAAAATCCTTTATTTTAAAATGAACAAGATTAGGTACCGAAATGGCACTAATTGATCAATTAGTGTAATCAAGTCCCCGACCCTAGATTATCTGGTTGCGTAGGAAATGAGGTACACTCCCACACCTCACATGATTTCTAGCCAACCCCAATAGGCTAGTGGCGACTCCTTTTTACAAAATTCTTAAAAATACCCCAATGTCACGCGAGGTATGGGCTTGGGAGAGCCCGCGCCTAATCGTGGGCCGTAAGCCAATCCTTTAGACAATACCCTTAAACCTGTTCCCTCCCCCGAGGGGTAGGTCGCGACACTACTAAGCATACATTCAAGTCACGACTATACCAAATGAGTTTATGTATGGAATATGGGGCAGGCATGAGTTTCCAGAAAAGGGTTGCACTTGCGATTGTCGAGCGCAAATGGCTAAGAATTTCGAGGAAGATTGTTGTGTTAGGAGTTGGACTCATTCAACATAAAATGGGTATGGAATGAGAAATATCCCCGATAACTGATTCGGGTTCCTTCCTTCCTTGACCCCAAACGGTTAAGCAAACATACGTTCTAAAATATGCTCTAACGAGATCGAAACTTTCACTGTTAATCAAAGGTTTAATTAAACAGCACCGGGCGATTATCGTTGGGTGTTCCAGGTAAGCAAACAGACTAACGGGCCAAGAAGGAGACAATTGAAATTGTCTTAATTAGAAGGAGACAGCACCAGGTGATTATCGTTGAGTGTTCCTAACAAGTTTTGCATTTAATCAATCTAGAAGAGGTGCATGACAAATTCGATCTTATGCACGATACTTTGTTCCCCACAGTCAATCTCATAGCCGGATTCTTGGCTTAGCAATCTGGGGTGAAAAAGAAGCTCCAGTCGGTGGGGCTAATGGCCATGTATCTTGCCCCATCTTGATTTGGCATCTCTTTTCCCCCTTAATGCAGAGAATGTACAAGAAAGACAGTGTGTTTCCATCTAACAGCAGGAATAGGGAAGCTCACAGGAGTACATGGAAAGTATTGCCCATCGAAATTCGTTTACACATGGAAATGTGAACCTGCTAACTTTCTGTCAGGAGAGATGAAGAATCCGTAGCAGGAGCCCAATTTACACTTTACTGCTTCTTTTGCGCTTCTACACACTAAACTTTCTTTTACTAAGAAGAATTGGGTGAAAAATAAATTTTAGCAACTTGGGTTGCAGTTAGGAATTGGTAAGCAAGAAAGATTCTAGTGTTAACCCTAACCCTCGGTTGTAAGTCTCCTACAGCCAATTTTGTTTCAAATATATAATCGATGTTTTTGATTGATTGAAGAATACTAGACTACTGCTTTTCCTTTCCAATTGTAATTCTTATCTTTTGTTGTAACGATAAACATTAATAGATACTGATTGCAAATAGTCTTCTCCCCAACAAGAATCTCTCTCTATCCTTAACCCAAGTTGCCCAGTCTGTGACAGCTCTACCGAATCCCTCCATCACATTCTCTTTGAGGAAACCCTAGTTGGCCTCTTCGACCTGACCCTTTTCTCCGGCCGGGCATATAAAAGATTTGTCTCTTTCACATCCTTGACCCCATGTCTTGCTCCCCAGCATCTCACCACCTCGGCTGAGGAAGCTCAAGCTCTTGCTCCACGACTTTAGGTTCTTCTTGCTTTGGGCTCAGGAGCCACTAATGTACTTTTTTTTCCAGGGGAGACCGTCTCAACGTTGTCCCATATGTCAACTGGAGCTCTTCCATACCAAGTTGGTCCACTGCTCATCTTACTTCCGATGTGATTCTCAATTCATCGTTTTTGAATAGTTGATCTATCACTTGTTCTCTCAAGAGATCGAAATGTCACAGCCCACGAACGTGCCAAGTGGGCCGCTTCGTCTACCTCTTATTGAATGGGTAAATCAATCATTTGTCCTTGAGGATCTAACATTAATCCTCTCATACCTACTAATTGGTGTACTTGGGGTCCGATCGGACAGCTTCTGGGCAAACAAATGGCTTTCGTTAGCTGACCGAATCACCCAAACCCTCATGGCCATGGCTATAGAGTTTCGATCAACTCAATTTCGAAGAAAGTTTTTTAATAAAAAAAGCCCACCCCAAGATGAGTGCTCTCCTATTCTGACTTCCCCGGAGCCTCCGGTAGCACAGCCGAGACAGCGACGGGTTCTCTGCCCCTGCAGGGATGGAGCGGGGCGGCCATAACATAAGGCTATTACTTTTACATCTCTCTCTCTATCTATCTTTAGATATCTATAGAGAGATCCGGTGTGTGAACAACCCGACTGTGCGTTACATGTGCTCTACAGGCCGCACTCTATCCTCTTCCCAACGAGCCCATTTACTCAATGTGTGCGAGCCTGCCCAACAGATGTATTAGAAATGATACCGTGAGATGGATGTAAAGCTAAGCAAATTGCTTCTGCTCCAAGAACAGAGGCTTGTTAGATGGAATTCCTATGACCTGCTTCCCACGAAGTTTCCATTCCCATTCCGACTTTAAATAGCAGTAACTGCTGAGCGACATGAACTACCAACGACAGCATTGAAGATCGACATTCTCCTAAAAACGACGTTGCAATTTCTTTTGCATTCCATTGTTTTCTAGCCTCTGTACTCTTCCCATTGTTCCATGTTCCTTCCAATCAACAACGACCCTTTCACTAGTTGATGAAAATGAACATCACATACATTATATGGACAAAATGCTTTATGACTCATCCTTTCTTTTTCACGGTTTGTATTATCCAAATCTATTTTGTCGCCAAGCAGATTGTCCAATGATTAAATATGCGTAAAGTTATATTAAGGGCGACCTCAGAAGTTTATATGCATGTATATATATTGGGAACTCCTATGCACACCATATTACAGTTGTGCTCGTTATTGTCGAAGTTTTCATTCCCAGTCCGACATTAAACTGCAGTAACTGCAGAGCGACATGGACTGCCAACGACAACATTGACGATCAACATTCTCCTAAAAACGATGTTGGAGTTTTTTTTTGCATTCACTTGCTTTCTAGCCTCTGTACTCTTCCTAGTGTCCCATGTTCCTTCCGAGCAACAACGACCCTTTCACCACTTGATGGAAATGAACATCACATACATTATATGGACAAAATGCCTTATGACTCATCCTTTCCTTTTTGCAATTTGTATTATCCGATTCTAATTTGTCACCGATCAGATCATCAAAATGATTAAACATGCATGAAGTTCAATTAAGTGCTACCTCAGAAGTATATACGTATGTATATATATGTTGGAAAAATCCTCTGCACACCAGATTATGGTCGTGCTCTTGATTATCAAACCCAAATCGACCATCAACTTCGAGGAAGGTCGGTTTGGTCAAAGAGCTGTCCTAATTCAACCGAAAACAATTGGCATGAACCTGCGAGATGTCCCCGTGTTTCGATTACGCATACGTTCATTCCAGCATACGCTCTAATGAGATGGGGTTTCGACCCTTAATCAAGAGTTTAGTTAAGCAGCAAGAGGTTATTAATTGGATGTTCCAAGGGAGCAACTAGACCAGACAGACACACTGGCCTGAGCGAAGGATACGATAGGAGCAACTTGAGAGTTGGGCCCCGAGTTCTTGCGAAAACTTCGAAAGTTGTCAAAAGGTCAAGGTTACGGGAAAAGCATGTGGGCCTGAGAGAGAGGTGCATGCGGTACCGGACAAAGGGCGTTGACCGTCGGTTTCAATCGTCCAAGTCGTCGCGCCTGTTGGGGCTCTCAAATTCCACGCGTTGTTGACATTTAGACCTGCGCAATCCATGGAGGGATCGTATCTGGACAACTTTGAAGGTGAAGGAGTCTCGTCATCTGTTTCTTGATTGGGCAGTCTCTGATAGGCGTGCCCCGTTCGTGCCCACTCATCTCATTTTTTCTTTTCTTTTTTGCCCTTTTCCTTCAGCGACCACAAGCCTTCCGGGCTAACAAGTTTGTCCGAAGCCATTCGGGCCGTCGCCGGTGGCTAGAGTTACCCGCCGTGCTGATGATGTCTCGTGTTCTATGGCCATAGTGGTTGAAGGGGGGGTTGGCAGTCTAGGGTTGGCGGAGATTTCAAACATCAGGATTTCATGCATTTCATTATAGGAATAGCAACTTAGGATGTGAATGACAATCTTTCTACTCGAGAAATCAATTGCTAGCTAGTAATTTTTTTCTATTTAAATTTAATAGATGAGTTTAGCAAGAAAATACGTGTTTAATAACGATACAAATTTTTTATTCCTAGAACACAATTTCTTCCTTCCGAGCAGCCAGTGGCGGGTGGCGACGAGGGTAAGCGATAAAAAGAGTTTTTATTTCTTCATTCTGTTCTAAAAATATAGAGTAAAAAAAAAATATTTCTCATTTCAATTCTAAACATATTTTTGGATTAAAAATTTATTTCAAAAATAGAAAAATGAAATAAAGTTATCGAACGAATTTCTATTTGAAATCTATTTTCAAAAATAAAAAATAGAGAGATAGAAGAATAAAATCACTATCGAC